>JAZKJV010000361.1:0-600000 GCA_037367405.1 Ottelia alismoides | reverse complement strand
ATTGGGAAACATACGTTTAACGTAATCTTATTCGGTATTGTTTCTCTGTTAATTCATTTGGATCCGATGTATTACTGTTTAATATATGCACTGGTAATCCTGTTTACAACATTATGTGCATGTCATACAAAATTAATATTGTAGCATTAACCTTAGAAATGAATTCTTTGCAATACAAAATTATGTGCATGCCATGCAAAATTAATTTCATGCAAAATAGAACAACTAATAACTATATACACATAGATAACATCCTCTACACAAAATATTTCATTTTCGAATAAGACAAGTTAAGTAAATCAAACGTACAACATCGCTACAAGAATTTAACATAAAATATCAATATACGTACCGGTTAAGTCACACATAAATATAAAAAAAGTCCTGAAAGAAATCAAGATTGATGACGGATCTCCCTCCAAAAAATATTCTCCTACAAATATATGCCTTCCTTCACAATCCACTTGAAAAAGCTTTATCAGATCTAAGTTTACTTGTAGCACCTATAATAATAAATTTATTAACATATAACCACAATATACAAACTAATAACAATGTTGGAGGTAATCATATAAAACTCACCATAAAAATGATAATATCTCCACCCCGAACATGTTCCTACAAGTTTAAAATTGCACTGTTGTGTTGACATTACCAGGTTGTATACTATATCCATGAACCTATTGACAAATATTTAATAAAAGAAGAACTTCAAAAAATGTAAGTATATCATTTATAACTTAATATCTCAAAATTTGAAGAGTGTCGATGTTCCTCCCTTTCTCTATGAAATTTTTCTTCTGCTTTAGTTGTTTGCTCTTTTGGATCTTTCTAGTTTTGACTCCTCGTACATTTGCATACTTTTTTGGGATTGTTTGCTCTTTTGGATCTTTCTAGTTTTGACTCCTCGTACATTTGCATACTTTTTTGGGATTGTCTGATTGCCATGTACTTCTTCTTGTGAGGCAGTACGATGACATTCTAAATATTTGATACAGTTTGTCATTGCATTTATAGCATATTCGGTTGCCTCTTCACTTTCAGCAGCTAGGGAAGACACTTTCATTGATAAAGATGTTAAAATTGTATGATGATCATAAGTATTTAAGCGAGGATCATTGCGATTGTTACTCGTCTTTGTGCTTTGCAAAATTGTATCCCAGACATCTTTTCTTTAACGTTGTAGTATATAACGTTGGGGTAAAATTTTTACGCCCACGTGTTCTAATATTTTGATAGCATAGCAACACGGGATACCAACTATTTCAAACAATCTGCAGCTGCAATTTATAATGGAAGAATCCGGCTTCACAAATACTTCATATGTTTTTCTGACCCATATGCAGTGACTTTCTATTGAATAAAATCATCTGCCTATGATCATCCATTTATTATTACTGCTAAATGCAAGTCATACTCTTTTTAAAAGACAACAAATATAGTTGGTGTATACACTTTACTCATTTACATGATCATCGGGGCATGCATCTTAATATTAGGCAATTTTTGGCGTGCTTCATATTCAACGAGTAATTCATTATGCCTCTTATCCGCAACAACACGTTCAAAATGCCGAAGAAATTGCAATAAATTATAATCCACCTGTAGATAATCCTTGAGGTCTGAATTAAGAGTTTATGAAAGTTGTGTACTTCGAATATTAAGTGTGAATGCATTTTTCATAAAAGCCTTTGCCTACTTATGCTTAAAGCATACATTGACTGTAACCATGTATTGCTCATCAAATAATATTGTAAGAGCATATCTTGCCATTTATTGTGGAACTTATCCTCCCATTCTATCTCATGCATAAATTCTCCAAAGAGCTTCAATATTTTTTTTACCATTCACAGCTAATCCTGCTAAATGTTTTGTTGCATTAATCACTATGTGCCAAGTGCAAAGAGCATGATATGTATTTAGTAGCATATTTTGGATGGCATTTGACATTGCAGCATCTTGATCCGTGAAAATTATCTTAGGATGCTTGTTATGATGAAACTCCAAAAATTTCTCGAACAATCATTTAAAAGGATTATATAGTTTCATCATATAATAAAGCGGCTCCAAACACAATCATTTGCCTATGATGGTTAAAACAGGTGAAAACTCCAAATGGTCTATTTTCATTATTTGTTCCAAATGTTGTATCAAAGCTTAATACATCACCAAAGTATTCATAATCTAGAAGCATTTGAGAATCTGCCCAAAAATATTGGTAATTTGCTCTTCACAATCAACTTGTATTGCATAACAAAAGGATGAATTATCTGAACATTGTTTTTGAAAATATCTCAATATACTCACAGTTGCACCATACTCCATATCTCTTTGACGTCTAGTACAAAGAAAATTTTTCTGATCTATTTTTGTATATCCAATATTTTGTTGACCATCAGTCATTCTCGCAGCAAGATCATACGCCCCCTTTAGACTAACACCGGCATCATCAGCTAACTCAGCATGAATAATCTGTTCTTTTGATATTTTTCTTTGTGAAGGAAACAAATGAGTGCATTGGGAAATATGCAAAGGATGATTATGTTCTTCCACAAAATCATAGACAACAAATTTCTCATTTCCTTTCTTCTTTGATATAAACATATGAGCAAGACAACCCGTTCTTGTTTTAGCTCATGGATTTTTAGTTATCTCATCCCTCTTATCTGGCCTTCTATTACCTTCCTTTACGCAAAAAAATCGTCTAGCAGTTATTTTACCACTTGTTTTATTTTTGATGCAATTTCCTCGACGAATTCCAAATCCTTGAACTCCAACATAAGCATTATAAAATATGAATGCATCACATTCGGAATCGAATTCTTGATTTAATATTGATTTATCTCCTAAGATGATAGCTTCAAGAGCATTATCAATTCTGATATCCAAGTTTACCCCATTTGGGTCCATGGTGGATAATACCTATTATAAAATATCATCTTATATAAATATAAAGATAGAATATTTCTCTAATAAGTCTTAACAAAATCATGGAAAACAGCAATACAATCATAATATTGAAACATGGTTTGTACAATTTATAGTTGACTAAAAAAATTATAATAATAAAATACATGACAAATAAAAAAATAAAAACTAAAACATTAGAACTCACACGAGGAGAGAACCAAAGAGGATATCCTTATCAAGTTGTTTTCCAAGAATGGAAAGAATATTACCGCACATTACTATAAATAGATTTTAAACACTTAAAATTTGAATCTCCAACTCTTACCAAACTTTTCATCCGTTTGTTCAAAATTTCAACCATTGCATTTGTTTTTTTAAATTGATTAGCATTTAATTGATAGGTGTGTGTTGATTTGATGGAGAGTTAACGATGAGTTAATGTTGTTACTCACTCTGCGTAAAAGCAAAATTACCCACGGACCTGTATTGATATTGCAGCAGTGCCATACTGCCACTTCAACAAATGTGTTCAGCAATGATTGATTCCTTGGCCTAATCAAGATAGGCAATAACATGTGAGTCGTGGAAGACACCTGGACATCCGAGCAAAACCATGTGTTTTGAATTAATAAATATAAATTTATTATCTATGAGCCACCACCAAAATTGTTATCGATTTTCCACTACATGGTAAGCAAGATGGGTAAAAAGTTAAATTATCTATAAGCCTTATCTTCGTAGAATTGTCACTTTGATAGAGAGTATGATCTCCGGGAGAACCCATCGTCCAGCTCCCACGACTCCATGATTGCGACCTACGTCAACTAATGCCCCTACTATTCTGAAATCGCAACCTACGTTGCCTTATAATCTGAGTGTGCAAATATATGTTGCGAACAGGATCAATCATGCATATAATAAACAATAATTATACTGATCCAATTGAACGGAAATAAAAGTATTAAAGATCAATATCATTAACGTCATCCATTTCCAGTTCAATATCCGATTATGATATGCAAACAAGAATCGAATAATCATACGGAAACAAATAAACGGGCGAGATCCAGAAAGAGGCAAGCAATAAACAAATTGCGGCAAACAAAATACAAGAAAGATAAGGTTAGATATCACCGAAGCGTCCATGAAATGGACTGTCCTTAGAGAGGATTTCGCCCCCACAATACCGGTGCGTTGGGTACTGGTGATCCGCTCCCAGGATACGACGGTTCACGGTCGTCGTCCGCGCACACCAACGAGACCGTCCTCGAAAGCACCTCCGAGAACTTGCAGCCGAGAAGAAACATGTCGCGGACGCACGCGAGAGAGAGAGTGACGGCGGGTGGAGATTTCTTGCGAGTGAAGAAAAACGGCATCGTGTGGGGGATATAAAAAGAAGGACTCGCGTGCCCTAGCGCGCAGTCCCTTCGGTTTCCGAAAACGCCCCTCAACGGTCGTGTCTTTTCGGATTCCAAAACTGCGGCTAAGTCGAGCCGTTTGGATCAATATTCGATTCCCAATGTGATCGTGATTAAATTAATTGTCTGATTAATTTAATCGATCATCCAAATGAACTCCGCAGCAAAAGTATCGAGATCCGAGATCCGAATTGACTCTCCCGAGCCCGGGTCCGAGACAGAGCGGAGAGGAGCGCGCGCGCGTGTGTGGTCCTCCATTCCTCCTTTCTACTATTGCTACAAGAGCTTGGTGTGTGGACTCATATATAAGTCCACCAAAAGTTTAGATCTCAAAGGTATGGTACTAAACTTCCATCCAAACTCAACATTTTTCAAATTTGGGAATTCCCAACTTTCCCTCCAAACATTTGATTTCCCAATTGAAACCAAATTAATGCCAATTGTAATTAATAGGTTTTCCAATTAAAATCAAGATACAATTTTAATACAATATACCCATTTCTCGTATCCGGCTTAATCCATTCATTTTTATTGAGTTGTATTGCCTAAATGGGTAAACAGGTCTTTGAATGAGGGACCGTTTATATATCGACTTATAAAATGTACTCATTTCTCCTTTTATCATTTTAACCTAGTGAAAAGAGAATCGCTAATCTCTTGTGAGGGAGATTAGGGTTTGTATGTGCCCCCTTGATTTTTCCCTCATTGTAGGGTTTTCCACGTAAATCTTGATAGATCTTCCCGTTCCTTAATCTTCGTATTCAACATGGTATCATAGCCTAATTGAGGCTTGTTTTTTTTGTCGTTTCTAGGATCTCCTTGAGCAGTGATCCTCATACTTTGTGCAAGCCCTAGCACACCTCCTGCCCTCGCATGCATCGCCGCTCGTGCTGCACCTCCAGCCTCTGCACGAGGCACCTCCAACCTTAGCATGTCCCGCCACTCACGGTGCACCTCCATTCCCTTGCTCGTGTTGCCCACACCCTTGCGTGTGGCAGGCCCTGCGCGAGGTACCCCTCAAACCCAAGCTTGGCGAGCCGTGGAACCCCTGCACGTGGAACCCCTACACGTGGAACCCCTCCTATCCTAGCTCGTGCCGTCCACACCCTTGCATGTGACGGGCCCTAGCACACATCCCCCAACCGCCTCCAGCCCTGTCCGACGTGCCCCTACATGTGCCTGCAGTCGCCTCCAGCCCTGCATAGTGCATCCCTACGTGTGGATCCAACCCACTGCGTATGGTACACACCTGCGCATGGCGGGCCCTAGCGCGCCTCCAGCCCCTTGATACTCACTTTCAACCCCCTGCGAGCCGCCCCCTACCGCCTCGTGTGCATCCTCTGCGTGCCTCTGACGTGTCCGATATCCGCTTAGTTAAGAAGTTGTTTTTTATTTTTGAGTGAAAATAACAATGGGTTGCAAATCGTTGTAGGCGGTGATCGGAATCAGTCAAGAAATAACCACAAATATTATTCAATTTTTAATCAAGTGGTTTTATGTTTATTTTACTTGAGCAAGTCCCAAGGTCGATCCCAAGGAGGCAAAAGAAGAACTTAGAATTATGCCTATCAAAATTCGTGCACGGTTTTCGAGGTGGTCTTTTTTTGGAATTTTTAATGCAAATAAGGGATGTAGGATGCAATTTTGGACTATTTAGGGACTAAAATGCAAATTTCAATCAAATGATGTCCGAAAAATACGAAACTTGGTCACAATGCAAAATATGATGAAATAAATGCAATGTAATTTTTTTTGGAATGTTTGGATGCACTGTGATTTTTTTATGAATTTTTAAATGCAAACAGAATGTTGTTCAATATTTAATTATAATAAATATTAAACCTACTTATTTTCAAGAAATAAAATTATCTAAGATCTATCACTAGGTGATGGATCTCAGAAAAATCCTAAACCTTGAAAATATGGGGTTTAATACCTATTAATAATTAAATACAAAAATATGCAAAATGATTTTTACTGGGCAAAGTATACATGCAAATGCAAATCTTTTTAGGCATAATGTCAAGCACAATTAACTCTACACTATGTCATTTTTGGGGATTTTTTAGAGCAACGATTAATCAACTATGAATTTTAGAGCACACGATGAGCAAAATTCACAATTTTCCACAAAACTAATAATTATTAATTAACCGATGATCATAAAAATTTTCACAATAAGTCAAAATGTAGAGAGAATTAATCAACAAACATCATGATATTTTCTGATGATAAAATAATGTCATGTAAAGGTTGAAAAATACTAGGGAACACAGGGGTATATGTGCAATAAACAAATAACTAAAATGAGCAAGGGAGGGGCCTAGATTTTATTACCGATAAATGGAGGGTAGATACTGCAATTTTACCAAGTATCATGTGCGATGCACGTGACACCTGATAGGCGAGGACTGGTGCGTAAATTTGGAGAGAGGTCGGGGCTGCTGTGTAATTTGCCCACGGGTCACGTGCGTCTCACGTGACCCTAGGCTGACATATTGATGGCGTACCCCCGCAGGCACACGTGCCTTGCACGTGCGTGGGGGTCGCAGGAAGGCCCCCGGCGGCGCGTTGGATGTCGTTGGCGGGTGGGGCTCCTATGCGGAGCTTCCAGCGCTGGCAATGTCGGTGAATGTCGTTAATGACGTGGCTCGGAGGCGGAGGAGCTCGGCCTCTCCTGGCGGAGCCTGGTGGTGCGGCGAGTCAGCCAAGGCGAGGGGGCGGATGAGCCTGGTGTTGGCAGCTACTGTAGCGAGGCGGTCGGTGTCGAGCGGCAGCGTGGCAGAAGTCGGTGTGCGGAGGTTGTCGACGAAGCGTGGAGTCGGTGGAGAAGATGGCCAAGGCGGTCGATGGAGCTCGATGCAAGAGGCGGAGAAGGCGATGGCCGACACACGGCCGGCGGGCGTCGGAGGTGAAACGGAGACAGTGGATGATGCCGTCATCGATGGTGATGACGACGTTTGTTGTTGACGGAGAATATGCGAGGCGGAGGCATCTCCGGTGGTCGGTGAAGCTGTGCGGATATGGAGAAGGGAAGACGGAGCTCCGAGCGGAGAGAAGCTTGGAGGCGGAGGAGTGTAAGTGGAGCTACGACGAAGAGAGAGAGAGTACCTGGGAGGCGATAGGCTCTACGGCGACGAGCGTCCGGAGCGAGGGCAGGCTCAGAGCAGCGCTGCGACGAAGACGACTGGTCTTCGGATCACGCCGAAGTTGCGAGCCTCGCTGGTTGTCACTACCGAAGAAAACCTCAACGTGCGAAGCGGCGGATGCGTTATACGAAGGGGGCGAAGGTCTTTAAATAAGGTATGAGGATGAGGGCAGACGACAGGGGGGTTGGCGAGATGTGCGGATGTCGCTGGCGACGTGAGGGAAGCGGGGCGGCGGCCGTTGCGAGAGCGAGAACGGCAGCGGAGGTTTCGGGGAAGAAGATGCGTCGCGACCGTTCGATCGGCCGCTGATCGAACGACCGTGGAGGCGCCACGTGGCGGGGGATGTGAGAACAAGCGTGGCACGTGCGACGCACGTGCGGGTTTTTTTAAAAAAATTAATTTTTTATAAAGAAAATTCGAATAATAAAAAAACCCCAAAAACTACTGACACGTGGCGGTCTCAGAGGCTGCCACGTGTCAGCACCAGAAAAATCCGTAGAAAAAGAATTTGTAAAATCAAAAATAAATATCAAATGACCTCGAATCGAAAAAATTCCTTCATGAAAAATGTTCGTCTCGATGAGATCTACAACTTTCATGAAGATATCAAAGCCAAAATCGATCAAATGTAAAAAGTGCATTTTTGGGGTATCCCATGTACAAAGAATACCTTGATTTTTGGGTTTTTTTAATTTTTTGTCAATTTTAAACTAGATAAAAAAATCCAGAAAAATATAGAGAAATCAAAGATAAATAAAAGACATCTAAATCTATTTTTTGGATTTTTATTAATTAAGAAAATATGTACATAAAATACAGGTCGAAAACCGCTAAAATACACAATGTACAAAAAGAGGCCCAAAACCCAACTTTCACATACGAGCTCCAGTTCACTTGACTTGTTTTGAAGGCAATTGAATGTGCATTAGTTCAAAAGTGAGTAGGATCAAATCGGACACTGGATGGGGAAGATATGGGGTTTTTAGTCTGAAAATCCTGAAACTAGGGTTTGGGTTTTTGGTCCACTTACAAGGGTTAGTGATTTTTTTGTATTTTTCATTTATTCTTGTTAGTGATAAGTACACAATGGAGGTGGTTTTGTGCCATTTGGAGTTAGCATGAAGGAGTTAAAAATCTGGGAAGTTATGCTATTTACAGGATATTTTTGGCTTGGATTTTTGGCTTCTTATTTGTGCAAAAATGATGGATAAAATGCCATTCTTATGCAAACGTGCATGAATGCTAATTATGCAGAATAAATGCATAAATGCTAATGATTTTGAGAGAATTGAGCTTAATGAATGAGAGTTAGAGTTATGAATCTGATATTCATCATCCCCCTATACTTAAACCATGCCCGCCCATGAGCATCAAAAAGAAATGCCATGAGATGAAATGAGATTGGGTTCCATACCAAGACCATGAGCTGAAGGTGAAAATGAAACTAGACTCGACCTTTGGATTAATAGTGTGTCGGAACTTCTGTGAGACTTAGAATTTTAAAATCAACAGCCTTCAAGTTCCACACATCATTGTCATAGTTTTGGCTCAGAAGTCATCTTAGATCAATCCTCTTCCCAAAGTATACCCTATGAACATTGAATAACCGACTCATGTGTGTGAAGGGTTTTAGCTCTTCCTATCCAGAATGCCGGACTACCATGCTCCTCTCCTCTCCAGTAACTCGTCCTCGGAGAGTCAGGTATTTCCTTCTAAGGTCTGTCACGTTGTGTTCACAATCGAATTGAGGGAGAAGATAGAGAGGGGAAAAGAACAGGAGGGTGGCCAGTGTAGTCACCTCTCCTTGTGAAGATGGCCAGTGTAGCCGAGTCTCCACCAAGATCTGCAGGTTTTCTTGAAGCTTGGACTTTTTTGGCCAGATTTTATTTGGTAGTTGCTTCTTTGTATTTGGAATTTTTGGTGGTTCTGCTTGGATCTTGTTGTGCCCCTACGGATATAGAATCTTTTTGTTCTGTAAATTTTTTAGGGTCTTAGAAAAAAATTATGCCCAGCCTTCCATCCCTTTTCCGAAGCTTTATTTCAACTCGTACTCTGGTCTTTAGATTTTCACGCTACCAGAAAAGAGACTCACACAGTCTTCCAACATCCCGTCTGAGTTGAGCTAAGTGCATAGTGCGAGAGTACAAATTAATTCCCTATTCCAGAGTTGTACCCAGAATGAAGAGACCAGTTTAGACACTAAGAGTCAATTGTTGTACATTGTCATGTGGAACTTAAAGAATTAAGTCAACAAGACCTGAAGCTCTTAAAATCTTATTTCTCTGTGAAGTTCCTCTGAAAATTAGGTGGATTAAGGTCAAGTCCAGACCACTCTCGGTTTCTACTCATAACTCGGTTCGGAACCCAATGACTTTTCACAGATGCACATGAATGCGATATTGAATGAAGTGCATGTGTGTGAAATGCATACACATATTTTTTCTTCTTCTTTTTTTCTTTTTTTTTTGATGCAAAAATGAAATAAGAAGCCATTTTTTTTCAAAAATTTTGGGTAAGGTTAATGTTAGTAGCAAAACTTCTTCTCTCTCTTTTTTTTCAAGATTACCCACCCGGTAAATACATATAGACTTACGCGAAAGTACGAGATATGGGTAAAATATATACAAAGTATATACACAGACCCCCTATACTTAGCATGTGCTGTGTCCTCAGAGCACAAAAAGCGGAAAGAAGACATAGCTCGGGCTAAGCGTAAGGGAGTGAAAAAAAAAGAAAAAAATGAAAAGAAAAATGAAGCGGTCGGGATATGTGAATGAGGAGAGTATATACATATGGGTGTCGGTTCCCTCTATACTTAGGCTCTGGTCAGCCTAAGTATGGAAAAAGGGTGGAAATGGAGCGATCGGGAGATGGGAGAAGAATGGTATGTACAGATGGCATCGGTCCCCCCTATACTTAGGCCTTGGCCTAAGTAGTGGAAGAAGCTGTACAAGGAGACCGATGTGGTCAGGAGGAAGGGTGGGTAGCAAATGATTAAGGTGTTTTTCGGCTGATCTTTTTGTGAGCCTGTGGTTAGAGATCGTAATGACGAGTCGGAGATGAGGCATATGATTCCCAACTATGATCGGTGTCATCCTCAGAAAAATCATGATGGATAATAGATGAAGTGTTTGATTCAGATGAAAGATATCCATCATCAGAGTTATCCTCAGAGGAATAGTATTTGAAAGTGGACATATTCCAAGTATTCATGTCTTTTTGTTTCTTCAGTTGTTTCCTCAGAATTCTCTCCTTCTTGGGGTCTATTGGTTTGTCCTCAGATGAATACTCAGAAGCACCGATCTCAGTCAGCTCATACGAAATAATTTCAATGTACTTGAAGAGGTCAGGAGCATCAGCTTTGGATGAATAGTAGTTAGGAACGGGGGTTGTCCAACGGGGATTGGATTTTAGATTCTTACGAAGATATAACTTTAGAGCTGCCGAACAGACTTCACTCATGTAGACTACCTTTTCCAGACCTGATGAGGGATCATCAACTGATTCCTCTTCCGAAAGGTCAAAGGTAACTCTCTTTTTCTTTCTTCGTGAAGGTGTCGGTTCACTTGAGTATCCAAATGAATAGCCATTAGAGTTCTTCTCCTTGGTCGGTTTGCGTTTTGTTTGTTTACTCTTGGCCCTTCTGAATGTTGGTGCACTCTCAATTTGGGATGATTTGGTCCAAGTATTCAGAGAATGTTGCTCCAAGGTGCGACATGCATATATTTCAGGATCATAGTAGAAGGATTTGTTTATTTTGAGATCTGCCGGAATTGAAATACTGGGGAGAGTCTCTAAACCAATAGTCTCATCAACAACCGCTATCTCAGTTGTCGTAGCAGGGTAGGGCTCTTCTACTATTTCATGGTTATGGTTATCGGGAACTTCGTAGGTTGTCTCAGAAAATCGTGGTTCCTCAAAGACAGGGTCAGATCTAAGTGCTTCCAATGCTGTGAAATTGATTTCCCGAGTCTCACAATCAATAATTACCTTGGCCGCCAAGAATGACTTTCCGAGAATGATTGGAGACTAGGCGAATTCTCCTTGATGCTCAATATCAATAATCGTGAATTTTACTTTGAGCGGAGCACCTTGGAATTTCATGATGACAGAAATGATTTCTCTTGGTCACTTTATCGATCGGTCCGCCAATTGAATAATCTCTCGTATTTTCCGAATTGGTCCGAGTTTGAGTTCATGGAATACAGAGGTCGAGAGGATATTGATCGATGAATCGTCATCAATCCGAGCATGGGTGAAAATTGTGTCTTTTATTTCACAGTCAAATCTGGACAACCGCTTCACTATGCGGCTCTTGGTTTTTCTCCTAAATACCAAGGAGGAGGCCATTGACAAGATATGTCTTTCAGTCTTGGTTCTAATCCTGCCCGAATTTTTCAAAGTTAGTTTTTCCATTAAAAATCTTTTAAGGTCGGGAAAGTGTTCAATGGCCTATAGAAAGGGAAGTTCAAAAATCAATTTCTTTACTAGTGCTTCCCGTAAAGAAGGATCCAAATTCTTCAGATCTTCTTCAGTTTTAATTTTTATGTATTTTTCAAGATTTTTGATTTTTTGTGATTTTTGAGTATTCCCATTTTTTTGTATTTTCTGTGTGACGTGGTGATGTGGTGTGTTCCTCAGATGAGCAGGGGCTGTGATGTTCGAAATAGGGTTCAATTGCATAGTCATATCTAAGAGAATAATGAGCAGAAGTGCCGTTCACAGAATCATCCCTAGGTTTTTGAACATCCCCAACATTGTCAAAATTAGATCCAATCATTTCCTCATTCATTTTTATGTTCGAGCTCCCATAGAGTGAAATTAATCGGTCGGTAAATTTTTGAAATCTATCCTCTATTGAATTGAATATCTTATTTATCCTCGAAATATCCTCCTCGAAATTCGGTTCATGATCAATCATGGGAGCAGTCGGTGTGTGTTCGATAATTTCATCTTCCGTTTTCTCGTTTGTGCTGAGAGGAGAATTTCTTGGAATATCCGACTTATGATCATTATTTTCTGAAAATTTCTCCTCAAAAATAATGGAAGGAGACTGCTCATATGGTCCAGGCATGTATATTTAATCTGAGTGGAGTTCAATCCTTTGATCATGATTGATCAGACTTTGATATGGTGGAGTCAGCATACAGGGTTTATGTGTTTCTAGGAGGTCAGTCCAGTCTTCTGTATGAGTATCATGTCTGACGAGGGGTCTATCATGGTCAATCCAATGCCGATGATCATTCAATGCATGTCTTTCCATCTGGGTTTGGTTTCTCTGCCAGTCTTGAGGCTCAAAGGGATTATGTTTTTGAAATGTGTCATTGGCGAGAAACTGAGAATAAGGCGGTTCAGTCCAAGATGGTAGGTGGTTATGTGTGGTTTGATGATTTGAGTAAGAATTTAATGATGAGGTCGAATTCATCCGTAGGTGAAAGTCTCCCGCAAATGTTGGAGGATTATTGAAAGAAGAGGATTTGGTTGATTTGGGTCTAACCGAAACAAATTCATTTTCATAGTATAGCTCTGATGGGTTTTTAGATAGATGTTCGGTCATTTTTGAAAGGAATGGGGGATTGGATCTGCAAGAGTTTTTGGACAAGAGTTCCATTATCAAGAAAAGAAGAGAGATGATTGCATGGGATAGTTAATATAAGTTTTATCAAAATGTGCGGCTATTGATCTTCGAAATCAGTTCACGCACACCAATGCAAATACAATTCAAACCCCAGGTTCACCAACGCACACAATGAAGCCGTAAAAGTTCGGCTATTATCTTTTCAATTTTAGTTGGTGATAAATCAATCTTGGCAAAAATTTAGCAAGCTATTAGGTGCCGAAATTTCGGATTTGGGCTCTAGTATTAAGTACCGTCTCTCGCTCACTCAAAAAAATAGAAACATCCAAGGTCGGGGTTGCTCTCCCGCAAAAATTCTTAATTTTATGGGTTATTTTGAAATTGGCTATATTTAACAGTCCCAATTCTAATTAGGTGATCACTGAAGAATTAAAATGAGCATAAATACATGTCTACCGTCCAATCCCAATTTCCTTTAGAATTATGTGATAAAATAAGAGGGAGAAATTCGGTAAAAGCCGATGCACGCAGAAAACTATGATGAATGCTCAGTTAGAAGACTTACAGTGAATCCTCGCAATCTCCATGTGGGATGCTAGACAGAATTTAAAAATTATTCTAAATGAATGCAAGCCGATGAAAAACCGCACCTAAGCAGAAAGTTCTATTAGCGGGAAAGAATTGAGTTAAATTTGACTAAGTTGAACGATCTAGGTGCGTCTCTGTTAACGTGCAGTGTGGCCTTAGATCCTACGAGCACAATCAAAAATATAAAAATTCTCTGAGATCCGTATGTGCAGGTCTATCCTAGTCGCCACTCAAGTCGGGCCCCACCCTCACCGGAGAGTGAAACAGCCCACGACACACCACAAGAAGAGTTCAGAGTCTTTTTACACACGCGAGAGTCCAATCGGACACCGTTGTAAAAGAGCAATTAATTACAGAACTAAAATTGCAGAAATTAAAAACCTAGACATTACGCTCTCTCACAACTCGACTCGATCTTAAATTAATTGCGGCTTTTTCGGATGTCGGTGAAGATGCATCGGTTTCTTGAAAAACCGCTCCACGTACGCCGGGTACCTCGCAAGAAAAATAAGAGGGATTTGTGTAAGAGAGTAACTCAGAAAATAATCAAAAATAAAATAAGCGAAATAAATGCTGAAAAATAAATGTAGGAAATAAAATGGAATTTACAATGAAAAAATTCGGGGGTCAGACTACCCGAATGCGAAAAACCGAACAAAAATTTTCAAAACACAAAACTAAGCCATTTGCCTCCCCGACAACGGCGTCATCTGACGTGTCCGATATCCGCTTAGTTAAGAAGTTGTTTTTAATTTTTGAGTGAAAATAATAATGTGTTGCGATTAGTTGTAGGCGGCGATCAGAATCGGTCAAGAAATAACCACAAATATTATTCAAATTTTAATCAAGTGGTTTTATGTTTATTTTACTTGGGCAAGTCCCAAGGTCGATCACAAGGAGGAAAAGGAACAACCTAGAATTATGCCTATCAAAATTCGTGCATGGTTTTCGATGCAGTCTTTTTTTGGAATTTTTAATGCAAATAAGGCATGCAGGATGCAATTTTGGCCTATTTTAGGGACTAAATGTAAATTTCAATCAAATGATATTCGAAAAATACGAAACTTAGCCACAATGCAAAATATGATGAAATAAATGTAATGTAATTTATTTTGGAATTTTTGGATGCACTATGAATTTTTTATGGATTTTTAAATGCAAAAAGAATGTTTTTCAATATTTAATTGTAATAAATATTAAATCTACTTATTTTCAAGAAATAAAATTATATAAGATCTATCACTAGGTGATGGATCTCAGAAAAATCCTAAATCTCGAAAATGCGGGGTTTAATACCTATTAATAATTAAATACAAGAATCTGCAAAATGATTTTTACGGGGCAAAGTATGCATGAAAATACAAATCTTTTTGGGCATAATGTGAAGCACAATTAACTCTACACTATGTGATTTTTGGGGAATTTTTAGAGCAAAGAATAATCAACTATGAATTTCAGAGCACAAGATGGGCAAAATCCACAATTTTCCACAAAACTAATAATTATTAATTAACCGATGATCATAAAAAATTTCACAATAAGTCAAAATGTAGAGAATTAATCAACAAACATCATGCTATTTTCCGATGATAAAATAATGTCATGTAAAGGTCGAAAAATACTGGGGAACATAGGGGTATACGTGCAATAAACAAATAACTAAAATGAGCAAGGGAGGGGCCTAGATTTTATTACCGATAAATGGAGGATGGATACTGCAATTTTACCAAGTATCATGTACGATGCATGTGACACCTGATAGGCGGGGACTGGTGCATAAACACGAAGAGAGGCTGGGGCTGCTGTGTAATTTAATTTGCTCGCGGGTCACGTGCGTCTCACGTGACCTTGGGCTGACGTATTGATGACGTACCCCCGCGGGCACATGTGCCTCGCACGTGCTTGGGGGTCGCGGGAAGGCCCCCGGCGGCGCGGTGGCTGTGCGTTGGCGGGCGGGGCTCCAGTGCGGAGCTTCGAGCGCTGGCGATGTCGGTGAAGTTCGTTGATGACGTGGCTCGGAGGCGGAGGAGCTCGGCCTCTCCTGGCGGAGCCTGGTGGTGCGGCGAGTCGGCCAAGGCGAGGGGGCAGAGGAGCCTGGTGTTGGCAGCTACTGTAGCGAGGCGGTCGGTGTCGAGAGACGGCATGGCGGAAGTCGGTGTGCGGAGGTTGTCGACGAAGCGTTAAATCGGCGGAGAAGATGGCCAAGGCGGTCGATGGAGCTCGATGCAGGAGGCGGAGAAGGCGATGGCCGACACACGGCCGACGGGCGTCGGAGGCAAAACGGCGGCGGTGGATGATGCTGTCGTCGATGGTGATGACGGCGTTTTTCGTTGACGGAGAAGCTGCAAGGCGGAGGCGTCTCCGGTGGTCGGCGAAGCTGTACGGAGATGGAAAAGGGAAGACGGAGCTCCGAGCGGAGAGAAGCTCGGAGGCAGAGGAGTGTGCGTGGATCTACGACGAAGAGAGAGAGAGATAGGGAGAGAGTACCTGGGAGGCGATAGGCTCTACGGCGACGAGCGGCCGGAGCGAGGGCAGGCTCAGAGCAGCGCTGCAACGAAGACGACGGGTCTTCGGATCACGCCGAAGTTGCGAGTCTCGCTGGTTTTCACTACCGGAGAAAACCTCAACGTGCGAAGCGGCGGATGCGTTATACGAAGGGGGCGAAGGTCTTTAAATAAGTGATGACCGTCTGTTTGACTAAGGCAAAGGTGTCTAGAAGGTCGTTGAGACCTCAATCACTCAGACTCGGGTCAACAAGAAAAATGAACCACTCGATACAAATAAAATCAATCAAGCACGAATAGCGGTACTGCTATATGTTTAACCTGGTATAGCACCCAGGGTCGAACTCAAGGAGCACAGATTGGCCGAAGGCCTACGAAGTAGTAAAAACAAATAAAATAAAGAAACAAAATCTTTTTAGTGGTTTTAATTATTTTTATATTTTTTTTTGGATTTTTAATTGATTAAGAAATTAAGAAAAACAAACACAAGCACACTTTATCAATTTATTTAAAGCAACAAAAATCAACCAAAAATTAAAACAAAAATATTTTGTGTATTTTATATTTTTTTATGTTTTTGGTGAATTTTTGATAATTTTCTGATATTTATTTTATTTTCTAAAAGCAAACAGTGGCGAAAACAAGAGGTATTGTCCAGCCGAGCCAAGAAACCCTAGATAAAATATCTAAGGGCCTCAAAATGGCCTGGAGGTAATTTTCCTGTAAAGTAGATAAAACAAGGAAAATTTGGGCACCAAGTTTATTGTTTTTGGGTTTTTAATTTATTTACTAGAATTTTTATGGGTTTTTTTGGTGTTTTTAAGTTTTTAGTGTATTTAAGCAATGAAAAATAGCCAAAATTGGCTAGAAAATCAAACAAACTAAACTAAATAGTAACTAATTTTTATAGAATTTTTAAAGAAGTTTTTATATTTTTTGTGATTTTTCAATCTAGACAGTAAAGAAAATAAAGGTTTTTGAATTTTTAAAAATAGCAAACAAAATCAAAAATGTCCTAAAAAATCCTTGAAAATCCTACACCATGGCAGGAGCCATGTGTCAAATTCTCATTGGATTTGGAGGTGATTTGATATTTTATTCAAAAATCAAAAGAAGCAGCAGTACACAGGGACCTTTCTGCAATTAAAACAAAGTTCTGGGTCCCTGGAGGAACAAGCTTGGAAAGCTTAGGGCTAGAAATGCAAATTACCCCCCGGGCCACGCACGATACACGTGACTCAGGCCTGGGGGGACCTAATTGCAATTCCTATTTCTATGAATGTAAAACTTAACAAGCCAAAAACACAGGGCCAAAAATGCAATTACACCAAAAATATCACGTGTCGATGCACGTGTCCACCACTGGCAGGGGTATAAATGCAAATAACATAAAAGGGAAGGTCCACAGTGCAATTTTCACAAAAATAAAAGAACTATATTAAGTATTTACAAGACTAGAAAGTAAATGCGTAAAGTAAAGGGGCCTAAGGACAATTTACCCCTTATTTATTATCCGAGGATCTGGATGCGCGACGCGTGGCAGATCGAACGGCTGTGACGGCGCGCCGCAAACCAAAGGAGCCCTCGGCACGATCCGATGGCTGAAATGCACCCACGTGGCAGATCCAACGGCTGTGGTGCGTTGTGGGACTGCGAAGGACTCCTGGCTCGGATCGGATGGAGGTGGTGAAGCCACGTTCTTGATCGGATGGCTGAGAGGCGTCGTGGCTTAACCTCGCTGCTCAACGGTGAAGATCGACCCCAGGGAGATCCGATGGTCAGTGATGCTCCGTGGATGAATGGGCTAGATCTAAACTGGAACGTCGAGGCCGATCTGACGGTGGACGAAGGATCTGGAAGAACTGGCGGCCGGCGAGCTTCGCCGGCCCTCTGCGTGTACGGTAGTCCTCGTCCGGTGCTCAGGAGATGCGAGAAAGCTTGGCCATGAAGCTCCGCACCCGATGCACTGCTCCGATGGAGGCGAGGAGCTCCAGAGAGCTCCGGCGACGTGATCGAACTGGAGCTGCTGTGCCCAGAAGTGTCGACCTCCAGATGAGGTCGATTAGCCTTGGTACCTGCACAGGAAAGAAGCTGGGTCGAGGGCAAACTGCCTCGACCCGTCAGAGCGGGCGGAAGGTGACTGGTGTGGCGAGACGAAGGCTCTCCGGCGAGCGGCGGAGGGGTGAGAGCCGATATACTGCTCCGAGGCGAGACAGGGGGAGTGAAGGGGCGAAGAAGGTGGATAGGAGTCAGGCGAAGGCGGTGGTGGTGTCGGATGGTCGAGTGCGTGGACGGAGACGGCTGGCGGAGGCGGAGAAGCTAAACTACTGAAAATCGAAAAATCGCAACCTAAGCTAATCTACGGCCTAACTAAGCTACCTGATGGGCGCATTCGACTGGGCTAGAGCTGATGAAGCTCCCGGTCATTGCCTGCAAGGGGCCGTCGAGTCCCCGAGGCTGAGCGCGCTCGCGGCGGCGCACGGCGGCGTTTACCACCGGATCAGTGACTCCCGGCTGCCCGGGCCTCGCTGTAACTCCAAAGGCCACGGCTGTCACTCAGGGACGCTGGAGGAGCTCACAGGCGCCGAGGGGAAGATCAAAGATGGAAGAATTAGGTCGCCGGTGACGACGTTAAATATGGTGTCGGGTCCGAGAAGATGGCATTCGGGTGAGTCAGGCGGAGCTCGGATCCAGCAAACCCACCCTGGGCGAGGGTCCTGGATGATCGGGCAGTAATCGGGGCCCGGGGTTAAGGGGAATGGCGGTCGGGTCAACCGTGAAGAATTTGGAGAAAACGGGTCGGGCGAGGAGGACCCGGCTCTGGTGGTCCTGGGGGGAGAGTTGACCGGGGGTCAACAATCCCCCGTGGACCAATCAGAGCCCGCCGAGCTTATTAATTTTAATTTATTTATTTGAGTTAGAAAATGATCGAATTAGCAAAAACTTAAAACATAAAATATTTTTATTTTATTTTTTTTCTATTTTTTAGTGATTTTTAATAATTTTTTTTCGAAATAAAAATAAGCTATATACAATATAGTACTATACATAGGTATATATACAATATATAGGGTTTTGATTTTTGATTTTTATAAATTATTTTTATACAATTTTATTCCCATTTTATATTTTATTTATTTATAGAATAAAATAAGGAATAAAAAGGTATTTTTATTTTATTTTTATTATTTATGTACATAGGTAAAATAAATAGATATATACATCTATATACATGGTATATGTACAAGGTATTTTTGTATTTTTTATTTTTCTATTTTTATTTTGTTTTGATTTTTAATTGTTCTTATTTTATTTATTTACAATATATATCATAGAGTATTTACAAAAAGTTTGGAAAACAACCTTATTTATTTACAAGGTTACATAAATATATAGGCATGGTTTATGTACATGATGAAGGGGTATTTTTAATCTTTTTGATTTTTAACTTTTTATTTTGTTTTTATTTATAAATATATATATAAATGTTTACAAGCATATTTTTGGTGAGGAAAACATTTTTATTTTATTTACATAAATATTTACACAAGAGCCCCTATCTCCCTCTACTTTGGTTTTTATGCGGTCAGGCCCATGCGGAGCCCTCCCTTGGGTTAGGTTGCTCAATATTTATTCTAACTATTTCCCTCTTTTTCTTTTTAATCTTTATTCTTTTATTTTTTCACAAAAACATGCTAATTATAGATTTTTACACAATGCATGCTTTTGGTAATTATTCCTATTTACACATATCTACATGCATTTGCAAAGGTTTTTGTAGCTAAAATATAAGAATAAAGAGTGATGAATGGGTATTCATCACCCCCCTATACTTAACTTTGCTAGTCCCTTAGCAAACACTTATTTGAAAAAGAAGTGAAAAAGAAGGAAGGAAAAAGAAAAAGAGGATGTACATGGATCAAGGTTGATTATTAAACTTGCCTTCATTAAATTGGGATATGGAGCTCGATCAGATCTCTGGATTATTAATGTGTCGGAACCTTATTTAGACTTAAGCTTAAAACTCAACAGTCTCCAAGTTCCACTAATCTATAATCAAGACTCTTCAATGCTCCAGATCAGAACAAGTCACCAATCACAAACCCTGAAGACCATGAATCTTTTCTTGTCCTGTGAATGTGAAGTCTAAGCTCTCCACCTCAGAAATGGCAACTTGACAACCCTCCCCAACAAGGTAACTCTATGACCTCAATCTGGCCACTCTTTCCTCGAGGAGCGGGGTATTCCCTTCTAAGTTCAAGTACAACCGGCTCAAGAAGAGGGGGAAGAAGAGAATGGGTCAAGGCCAGTGTAGCCAAGTACCCTTGGGAGCTTGAACAGTGTAGCCAAGTCTCCCTGCTGCAAGCTACAACAGGTGGATCATGAAACCAAGCTTTGCTTATTGCACTTATATACATACTCCGGTGGGATTATCATTTTCTATCAGACCCACCACTTTTTTGGAGTTCTTTTCTTTTTGCACTTTTTTTTCAAGTGCATCTGTACAACATATACATGTGCAGCATATATACAAGGAGTTTTTCCTCTTGAGCCAGTAGACTATCCCTCTTTTGAAGCTTTATTGCAACCCACAACTCCCGTCGTTAGACCTCATGGCAACCAGACCAAGTTGAGACGCACTTCCTTCACTAAAAGAAGAAGAGAGGTTCCACCTAGAAGTACTACCCTCATATGCTACCCCAAGTCAAGGAAGACTGCCTCCTTACCACCTCATCCGTAGAGAGCTCGGTGCATAGAGCTGGTGTCCAAGTAAAGCCATAATCTCTATGAGTCATGTGTTGTTGTTAAATGCTCTACTTAGGCTCATTGAGATGACATGTGATCATAGCCTAGTGGACTCAAAGAATTAAGTCACCATGGACATGAAAAGCCTTAAACCTAAGTCCTATAAGGTTCCTCTTAGAAGTTAGGTGGATTAAGATCTTAATCAAGCTCCATTTCTCAATTTGATTCCAGGCTAGTTTAAATGTCAACTATCATCCAGAAAAACTATATACATATGTACAAAAAGATGCTTATTTACACAGATTTTACAATCATGCAAAATTTTTGAAAAATGTTTTGAAATCATGAAATGAATGATGCATGAAGTGCAAGTTTTGCAAAAAGATATTTACACACATTTACACAAGATTTTTGCAAACTTTTGATTTTCAAAACATTTTGGAAAAATTTTGTACTATATACATAATTTTGATACAAAAATATTTACACAAGCTTTACACAAAAGATTTTTGAAATCATTTTTACAAAAATAATTTGTACACTAGCTATTTATGTGAAAATAAAAGAAGATTATGTACATGAAAATTTTTCATTTTTGTGGTTTTTAGCCATTTTATTTATTAACACACCCACACAAAGTACGAGTTATGGCTAAAGTATATATGAAATATATACACACCCCCTATACTTAGCTCGAACGATGTCCTCAGAGTCAAGAGCGATGAAGAAGACATAACTCGTGCTAGGTATAGGAAAGTGAAAAGAAAGGCTATACAAAGAGAAAAGATAGAAATCAAGAGGAGCTCGGGTCTTCCCCCTATACTTAGGATCAAATAATCCTAAGTATAGCGGGCTGTATACTAAGGGAAAACCGAGTGGAGAATGTACAGGGTCTACCCCCCCTATACTTAGGGTGAAATGTCCCTGAGTATAGGTAATAAAACAGGGGTAGCAAGACACGAAGAAAATCACGAATATCTACAAGATGGAGGGTCATCACTCCCCCTATACTTAGGGTGAAGAACCTTAAGTATAGGCAACAACAGAAGTGATGGAACAGAACAAAGAACAAGCCGGTGTTTTCACCCCCCTATACTTAGGATGAGCAATATCCTAAGTATAGCAAAGATAATCCTAAGCTAGACCTGGGGTGAAAACAAGAACGGAAGAAAGAAAGATCAAAATAAGACGAAACACGTATATACAAAAGAGTACAATGTTGAGGTGCCTCTCAACAAGCGCTAGGTTTTACGCCCCTAGCTGGGCGCAAAGGCTAGGATAATGCAGTATCACGGTTCAGGACGGCATCGGTAAGGCGAATGCCGTACTGTCGCCGCAGTCTCAGTGTGAGAACAACGACAAACTCAGCAGTGTAAAGTAAGACACCCATGTATACAATCAGGCGGGTGTCTGCTATCGGCCAATAATATGAGAATAAGTGATCCGGATCCGATAGCACAAAAGAAATCATCAGCTCTGGATTAGACTGGAGTGAGAATGTAGAGCCGAAGAAATCAAAGGCGGAGAAGGATGGATCAGTAATAGAATCCTCCACGTCAATCAGTGTCTCAAGCAAGTGTGGACAATTAAGATCAGGAGACTCTCTAAGCAGACTGATATCCGATGTATGGAATAGACTCAAATCAGGCAAATCATCGGATATCTCCAGAATGGGCTCATCCTCGCGAGGGTCGTCGAGGTGAGAAGACTCAGAATCAGAATGATCTAAAGACTCAGTTTCGTGTTCCGCCAGATCGGAAACACTCTCAGTAGGTGAAACCGAGTGCTCATCGAGTGCGGCATCCTCCCGCAGATAACCCTCGGGGAGAGATGCAGGATCAGAAGTGACAAGAAGAAGATCAGGATCTAGATTGGCATCTGCGCTGCTATCAAGTATCCACTCAGTGCACCAGGCTGCATCATCATCAAAAGTGTAGGTCTCGGCAATCTGGAAGCAGGAGAAGGTACTAGTCAACATCGCGGAAGCTGGCAAAGTGTCTGCGGCTGATCCTCGCTCTACGGCTATGCTGGTTGTCAGCTGGTCCTCAGGAAGTGTATCTATCTCAACAAAGTGGAGGACAAAAGGCTCGAAGACGGGACTCTCTGTATCAACTCTCTCAAAGTGCGGTCCCTCCTCAAGCTGTGGCTGCTGGGCTGAGTCCTGGTGACTGTCTGCATCCGAGAAGTGTCTCTGCAGGAAGGAAACTGACTCCTCCGGGACTGGAAACTGAAGTAGCTGAGTCAATGGCTGCAAAAGCTGGGGCTCCTCCGGCTCCTGGAGTATCAGAAGATCTGATATCCAAGACTCGTCAACTGAGAACTCTGGGACTGACTCGAATTCCAGCTGGGAAACCAACGGGAACTCAAGCAGACTCTGGGTCCGAACCTCTGCTAAGGAAGTCATCTCCTCTGTCTGTGGTGCTGTCAGCTCCATGTCCTCGGGCTGGTGTGTAGAAGCTGACTCACCATGTAAAGTGACACACCGCACTGGTACTGCATCGTCCGCATGTGTTGTCCCGACCATGGCATCTCGCGAAGAAGATCTCTGTGAAAGTAAACTCGAGATGGTATCCAGGAAGTGAATGTCGGAACTGCGGTGTGAACCGCCACATGTGGTAATTACCAGTGCAAGCTGCTCTGCGGTCATCCCCCGCATGGAGATCTCAATCAGGTCTGTAAGTGGAAGTCCGTGCTCAGGGAATCTCCTCAGGAGTTCAAGAAACCTCGGCCATGCCTCGTGCAATGGCTCCTGGTGGTCAACTGAAAAATCCATGATCAAAGACCGCATAAACTCTGCTCTATGTGGAGGGAAGTATCTCTGCAAGAACTCTCGACGTAGCTCTTCCCATGTCTCGAATGTCTTCCCCAATCGTCGATGCCACCTCATGGCTCTGTCGTGAAGCGTGAAGGGGAAGGTCCTGCTCATCAGCTCCTCTACAATGACGTCTGAATATCTCTGTTCTCTGCAAAACTCCTCGAAAGCTGACAGGTGAAGATAAGGCTCCTCGTGCGCCTCTCCTGAAAATGTCGGCAGTCACTGAATGTAATCCAAATCCAAGACGAATGGACCAAGTGTAGAAGCTGACTGAGCTCCATATGCTTTCTGCTCCTCCATCCTTCTGGAATAGGATCTGTCTGCTAGTCTCCACTGCTCTCTCTGGTCGCCAACGGAGTACGCTCTCAACTCTGCAACAGCATCGTCCGGGTCTCGCATCTGCTCTGTCTGATATCCTCGGACGTCTAACACAGCATGCCCAGAGTAATGAGATGAAAGGGAGGGAGGGAGCGGGAGGTTGGTCGGAGATCCGACCTCCCTGGAAGGTGGACTGAAGTGATGGTCAGAGGATGGAGAAAAAGCCGTAAGAGTCGGCTCGAAGTGAGGGGCATCCATCATCCAGGGATAAACACGAAGAAGAAATGAAGGGAGGTGAGGGAGGGTGATGAGAAAGGATCGAAGGGATCTGGCAATCAAACAAAATGAACAAGCAAACCCTCAATTCACCTACGCACACAGAGCTGAAGACCGAAGGGATCGGTCAATTATCTTGTCAATTTTATTTTAGGTGATCATCTAGTCTATCAGAGCGATTACGTGAGGTCAATAGGTATCCAACTCTTTCTCAACCAACTGTCCCGTACTGAAAGCCGGTAATCAGCCAAGAAAAGATCGGAGGCTCTATCCTAATGTGCGGATCACTCCCTCGCTCATCCAAACCAAACAAGGAGGGGATTACTCTCCCCAAGACAGATTTTTCGTGAGGTGTCTTTTAGGTGAAGTATGATTAGCACTCCCGATTTTATTGTTTTTGTTTTTAGATATTTTTCAATAAAAAGAAACGACTAACGAATTTTTCGGTTCTCCTGGTTATTAAGTCCAAAACAGGGGGGAGAAGACGAAAAAGCCGATGCGCGATAAATCAATGATGCATGCCGAGTAAGAAATGCGTACCTGTCTCCAGCACTCTACATGCAATATGATCCGCGCATAAATGTAAAGACAGAAAGGAAACTACCTATATGATGCAACGGGAAAGCCGAGTCCTAAACGAGCAATTTCTAGCGAAGAACCGTCTAACCGGTCACCGACCTCCAAGCCAAAGAGTCCGGTCTTGGCCCGTCCCTCCTCTGTCCGACAAATCGGGGGTAGGAGTAAGCGCTTTACAGGACGGGCTGCGGCACGTAGGCTACGAAGGTAAATGAGTCGGTTATTTTTATTAATTATTTTTAGTAGGTCCAATTAACGTTCTATAGGAACAGATAATCAGTTAGGTGTGTGGATCCTACTAATTATGGCACAATCACCAGAAATTCCTAAGTCTAGGGGCTCGAGCAAAAACCGCGTAAACACTGGAAAAGGCAGAAAGAAAATAAAATAAAACCGCGAAAAACCGCGAAAAACCGCGCAAGTCCTAAGGGTCCCCCGAGCACACCGGTGCTCGGCGAAACAAACCCGCTACGGCAAGTCCACAAATGTCCAAGCCCAAGTCCCTATATTATTACAATAATAATGAAATAAAATAAAAGACCTCGCCCACTCAACTCTCTCTCTCACTCTCTCCTGCGGCTCCATGAAGAAAGGAGCCGCCTCTGAATCCCGCGGTTGCGTCGGCTCCTCGAGAGTAGCCGCCTCGGTCCTCGGGCCCTCGCAAGAGAAAAAAATAGAGTGGTCAGAACCA
The DNA here is from genome assembly GCA_037367405.1 of Ottelia alismoides. NCBI lineage: Eukaryota > Viridiplantae > Streptophyta > Magnoliopsida > Alismatales > Hydrocharitaceae > Ottelia > Ottelia alismoides. The sequence continues at coordinate 574,431 of JAZKJV010000361.1, read as the reverse complement.
ATAAAATCAAATAATAATGAAAATAAAAGGAAATAAAAATAAGAGGGTATATGTGCAAAAATGTAAAATAAAATAAACACACAAAAGAAAACAAAAACAAAAATGAAAGAAAAAGGGAAGAAAGCAAAATAAAGTGAAAATAAAATATAGACAAAAAGCCGCGAAAAGCCGCGAAAATAAAAACGAAAAGAAAATCAACTACTAAGCCGTGCTCCCCGACAACGTCGCCATTCTGATGACCGTCGGTTTGACTAAGGTAAAGGTGTCTAGAAGGTCGTTGAGACCTCAATCACTCAGACTCGGGTCAACAAGAAAAATGAACCACTCGATACAAATAAAATCAATCAAGCACGAATAGCGGTCCTGCTATATGTTTAACCTGGTATAGCACCCAGGGTCGAACTCAAGGAGCACGGATTGGCCGAAGGCCTACAAAGTAGTAAAAACAAATAAAATAAAGAAACAAAATCTTTTTAGTGGTTTTAATTATTTTATATTTTTTTTGGATTTTTAATTGATTAAGAAATTAAGAAAAACAAACACAAGCACACTTTATCAATTTATTTAAAGCAACAAAAATCAACCAAAAATAAAAACAAAAATATTTTTGTGTATTTTATATTTTTTTTATGTTTTTGGTGAATTTTTGATAATTTTCTGATATTTATTTTATTTTCTAATAATCAAACAGTGGCGAAAACAAGAGGTACTGTCCAGCCGAGCCAAGAAACCCTAGATAAAATATCTAAGGGCCTCAAAATGGCCTGGAAGTAATTTTCCTGTAAAGTAGATAAAATAAGGAAAATTTGGGCACCAAGTTTATTGTTTTTGGGTTTTTAATGTATTTACTAGAATTTTTATGGGTTTTTTTGGTGTTTTTAAGTTTTTAGTGTATTTAAGCAATGAAAAATAGCCAAAATTGGCTAGAAAATCAAACAAACTAAACTAAACAGTAACTAATTTTTATAGAATTTTTAAAGAAGTTTTTATATATTTTTTTTTATTTTTCAATCTAGACAGTAAAGAAAATAAAGGTTTTTGAATTTTTAAAAATAGCAAACAAAATAAAAAATGTCCTCAAAAATCCTTGAAAATCCTACGCCATGGTAGGAGCCATGTGTCAAATTCTCATTGGATTTGGAGGTGATTTGATATTTTATTCAAAAATCAAAAGAAGCAGCAGTACACAGGGACCTTTCTGCAATTAAAACAAAGTTCTGGGTCCCTGGAGGAACAAGCTTGGAAAGCTTAAGGCTAGAAATGCAAATTACCCCCCGGGCCACGCACGATACACGTGACTCAGGCCTGGGGGGGCCTAATTGCAATTCCTATTTCTATGAATGTAAAACTTAACAAGCCAAAAACACAGGGCCAAAAATGCAATTACACCAAAAATATCATGTGTCGATGCACGTGTCCACCACTGGCAGGGGTATAAATGCAAATAACATAAAAGGGAAGGTCCACAGTGCAATTTTCACAAAAATAAAAGAACTATATTAAGTATTTACAAGACTAGAAAGTAAATGCGTAAAGTAAAGGGGCCTAAGGACAATTTACCCCTTATTTATTATCCGAGGATCTGGATGCGCGACGCGTGGCAGATCGAACGGCTGTGACGGCGCGCTGCAAACCAAAGGAGCCCTCGACACGATCCGATGGCTGAAATGCACCCACGTGGCAGATCCAACGGCTGTGGTGCGTTGTGGGACTGCGAAGGACTCCTGGCTCGGATCGGATGGAGGTGGTGAAGCCACGTGCTTGATCGGATGGCTGAGAGGCGTCGTGGCTTAACCTCGCTGCTCAACGGTGAAGATCGACCCCAGGGAGATCCGATGGTCAGTGCTGCTCCGTGGATGAACGGGCTAGATCTAAACTGGAACGTCGAGGCCGATCTGACGGTGGACGAAGGATCTGGAAGAACTGGTAGCCGGAGAGCTTCGCTGACCCTCTGCATGTACGGTAGTCCTCGTCCGGTGCTCAGGAGATGCGAGAAAGCTTCGCCATGAAGCTCCGCACCCGATGCACTGCTGCGATGGAGGCGAGGAGCTCCAGAGAGCTCCGGCGACGTGATCGAACTGGAGCTGCTGTGCCCAGAAGTGTCGACCTCCAGATGAGGTCGATTAGCCTTGGTACCTGCACAGGAAAGAAGCTGGGTCGAGGGCAAACTGCCTCGGCCCGTCAGAGCGGGCGGAAGGTGACTGGTGTGGCGAGACGAAGGCTCTCCGGCGAGCGGCGGAGGGGTGAGAGCCGATATCCTGCTCCGAGGCGAGACAGGGGGAGTGAAGGGGCGAAGAAGGTGGATAGGAGTCAGGCGAAGGCGGTGGTGGTGTCGGATGGTCGAGTGCGTGGACGGAGACGGCTGGCGGAGGCGGAGAAGCTAAACTACTGAAAATCGAAAAATCGCAACCTAAGCTAATCTACGGCCTAACTAAGCTACCTGATGGGCGCATTTGACTGGGCTGGAGCTGATGAAGCTCCCGGTCATTGCCTGCAAGGGGCCGTCGAGTCCCCGAGGCTGAGCGCGCTCGCGGGGGCGCACGGCGGCGTTTACCACCGGATCAGTGACTCCCGGCTGCCCGGGCCTCGCTGCAACTCCAAAGGCCACGGCTGTCACTCAGGGACGCTGGAGGAGCTCACAGGCGCCGAGGGGAAGATCAAAGATGGAAGAATTAGGTCGCCGGTGACGACGTTAAATATGGTGCCGGGTCCGAGAAGATGGCATTCGGGCGAGTCAGGCGGAGCTCGGATCCAGCAAACCCACCCTGGGCGAGGGTCCTGGATGATCGGGCAGTAATCGGGGCCCGGGGTTAAGGGGAATGGCGGTCGGGTCAACCGTGAAGAATTTGGAGAAAATGGGTCGGGCGAGGAGGACCCGGCTCTGGTGGTCCTGGGGGGAGAGTTAAACGGGGGTCAACAATCTCCCGTGGACCAATCAGAGCCCGCCAAGCTTATTAATTTTAATTTATTTATTTGAGTTAGAAAATGATCGAATTAGCAAAAACTTAAAACATAAAATATTTTTATTTTATTTTTTTCTATTTTTTTAGTGATTTTTAATAATTTTTTTTCGAAATAAAAATAAGCTATATACAATATAGTACTATACATAGGTATATATACAATATATAGGGTTTTGATTTTTGATTTTTATAAATTATTTTTATACAATTTTATTCCCATTTTATATTTTATTTATTTATAGAATAAAATAAGGAATAAAAAGGTATTTTTATTTTATTTTTATTATTTATGTACATTGGTAAAATAAATAGATATATACATCTATATACATGGTATATGTACAAGGTATTTTTGTATTTTTGATTTTTCTATTTTTATTTTGTTTTGATTTTTAATTGTTCTTATTTTATTTATTTACAATATATATATCATAGAGTATTTACAAAAAGTTTGGAAAACAATCTTATTTATTTACAAGGTTACATAAATATATAGGCATGGTTTATGTACATGATGAAGGGGTATTTTTTAATCTTTTTGATTTTTAACTTTTTATTTTGTTTTTATCTTTTATAAATATATATATATATAAATGTTTACGAGCATATTTTTGGTGAGGAAAACATTTTTATTTTATTTACATAAATATTTACACAAGAGCCCCTATCTCCCTCTACTTTGATTTTTATGCGGTCAGGCCCATGCTGAGCCCTCCCTTGGGTTAGGTTGCTCAATATTTATTCTAAATATTTCCCTCTTTTTCTTTTTAATCTTTATTCTTTTATTTTTGCACAAAAACATGCTAATTATAGATTTTTACACAATGCATGCTTTTGGTAATTATTCCCATTTACACATATCTACATGCATTTGCAAAGGTTTTTGTAGCTAAAATATAAGAATAAAGAGTAATGAATGGGTATTCATCAATAAGGCACGAGGATAAGGGCACCCGATAGGGGGGGTTGGCGAGATGTGCGGATGTCATTGGCGATGCAAGGGAAGCGGGGCAGTGGCCGTTGCGAGAGCAAGAACGGTGGCGGAGGTTTCGGGGAAGAAGATGCGCCACGACCGTTCGATCGGCCGTTGATCGAACGGCCGTGGAGGCGCCACGTGGTGGGGGATGTGAGAACAGGCATGGCACGTGCGGAGTACGTGCCTTGGGCACGTGTGACGCACGTGCGGGTTTTTTCTAATTAAAATTTTTTTATAAAGAAAAATCGAATAATAAAAACCCCAAAAACCGCTGACACGTGGTGGCCTCAGAGGCTGCCACATGTCAGCACTAGAAAAATCCGTAGAAAAAGATTTTGTAAAATCAGAAATAAATATCAAATGACCTTGGATCGAAAAAGTTCCTTCACGAAAAATGTTCATCTCGATGAGATCTACAACTTTCATGAAAATCAATCAAATGTAAAAAGTGAATTTTTGAGGTATCCCATGTACATAGAATACCTGTTTAACCCAAAAAGTCAAACGGTCGTATTGACTCACAAGGCGAGTCAACAGTCGATGCGGTGACCGCTCGAAAATCCGGATTAAAACAACAATTAACCCACAACAGATATATCAAGCAATGAAAGTAAATGTGCGGAGTTAAAATTTATTATAACTCTACAACAAAGATGTGTATAGTGCAAGTATTGTAGAGGTCGAACACAGGGAGCAGACAGGTAGAACGGGGCACTAAGGCTCAAAAGTGTGAATGTGATCAAGTTGTCTACTTATGCTATTTTTTGTGGGTTTTTAATTTATATTTTTTATTTAATTTTTAATTTTATATTTTTATATTTGGATTTTTAATTTACTGATTTTGTATTTTCTTTTTATATTTTATATATTTTTTATTTTCTTTTTCAAGATTGGAAACTAAGGACAATGTAATAGAAGCAAGAAAGGGATATTTATAAAAATAGATAAAAATGTTCAAAAATTAGGAAATAAAGTCTTTTTGGTCTTTTTATACTTTTTTTACTGTTTTTGTGATTTTTGGGTAATTTTTAGAATGTTTTTGGTATTTTTAATGAGCAAAATAAAGCAAAATAGTGAATAAAATGCAAGGCTGAAACTAAAATGGGGAAATAAAATAGCAAACAGTAACAAAAATTCTCCAAATTAATTTTCCCTTAACGATAATAAAACAAAGAAAATTCAGGAAAAGAAAACACTATTTTTGGACTTTTTATGAATTTTACAAATTTTTATGAAGGTTTTTAAGGTTTTGCAATTTTTAGGAGTTTGGTTTTGTATTTTTTAATGATTTTTGGCTGGAAGCTAAGACAAACTAAAAGCAACAAAATTTATTTTTTTGGGATTTGTTTGATGAGTTTTTATATTTTTTATAGGTTTTCTAATGCAAATAGTGCTGAAAAGGCATGTTTTTGAATTTTTAAAAATAATAAAATGCAATAAAAATGAAAAATAAAAATATGCCGTGATAATATGATGCCACAGGAGCTTAACTCTATTTTTGGAGATTTTTTCGGGTTTTATAGATGCTTGCATAAAAAATACAAGAAGCAAAAAGAAAAGGCATGTTCGCAGGGGTATTTTTGAAATATTAGAAAATCCAAGGACCTTGTTGCAATATTTCCAGAAAATAAATATATACGAAATGAACTTGTTGGACTTAAAACTAATAACAACATGCCCGAAGGGCCTTCCCGCAAAAGCGCCCAGGTCACGCGCGATGGCACGCGCCTGGCGGGGATGTACTCGCAATTACAATCAGATGTGGGGCCTTTATGCAAAATTACCAACGAGTTATAAAAGGCCAAAATTGTTCTTGGATTACGCAACAATACAAAAAAAACCGAGGTCCTGTCCGCAAAAAGCCCACCCACGTGAAGAGTCACGCGGGTTGACGTGGCAAGGATCAGAAACTAATTACAAGAGAAGTGCGGGTTGTTTTGCAAAAAAAACAAAGATAAAAAACATGGCAGGATAATGTTTATGGACTATTTAAAGAAACACAAAAACGGCCTGGACGAATTGGCAAATTTTCCAGACCTTAGGCGCGGATGAACGGTGGGTTCGCCCCCACTTAAACATGTGTCGCGCCACTAGCGCACGATGCCTCTTCGCGGCTGACGGCCCAGATTAGAAGCTGCGGTGCAGATCAGATGGCCCTGGGCTGCGAGATCCGACGGGTATAATAGCAGCTGGAAGAACACGATGTGATCCGACTGTGGAAAAGGCCCGTGGACGAACTGGAAGTAGGCCGCGACGAGATGGGCCGCCGGCGAGTTGATCTTCCTCCTCCACCGCCGAATGCCGCTTCAAAGACCGCCCAGCTGCTCCTGGAGGAAGGGTCTACCTTCCGGCAGCGCCAAAATGGCCGGGAGGGCACGGATGCGCCGCCGCAAGGTTTGGAATGGTGCAGCTCCAGGTGCTCCTTTCTTTGGGCAAAACCGGGCTCCAGACAGAGCCCCTCGTCCCCTGGGACCTGAAAAGAAAAAAAAACAAAATCGACAGTAGAGGGATCTCAGGGTGAACGATGGGTGAATGGTGGTGTATGGTGTGAAAAAGACGCCGGAGCTCAAGAGCTCCGACGAGGTGTTTGATGGTGAGATCGGGGCTACAGACTGGTTTAAACAGCAAACTAAATAGACGAAACCAGATCCTCAACTAACAGCTAGCTAATTACGAAGAAAAAGATAAGAAAAGTACAACCTCGAGGGCTGGGAAGCCCAAGGAAGAACCTCGACGGCGGCATCGGAGATGGGAGTTTTGGAGCCGCTCCTCGCCTTGGCTGAGCCCCGCGCGCGTGCTGGAGGAGGTCTGTCACCCCTCCGGTCCTGAACACCGCGAGAAGAGGCCAAAATCAAGGTCAAAAGAGGGTTCAAAATTCGAATGGGGCTTTTGGGGGGTTTTTGAAACAATGGTGGAGAGGCTCCGCAAATCGAGGTGTAACAGGAGCGTTAGTGATTCATTCCCCGAGCAAATCAATGGGCGAGTAAGAGGACATCTCGAGGAGAAAAAGTTGTTTAGGACTCATCATGCGTAGATGCAAGGTGCGGCCCCCAAAAAGGGGCGAAAATCAAGAAAAACTCATTTCTGACAAGTAACAGGCTGGGGTCAGAGAGTTGACCGCGGGTCAACTCTCCAGCCCCCCTGGTTGGTCCACGTGGACCAACCAGGAAAAAGCCTGAAAAAATTATTTAGAAATTCATTTTAAAATAGTAAACGATTTTATTAATTTTAGGTCACTAAATAAAAAGTATTTATAATTTTATAAACTATTTTATTGTGATTTTTAATTATTTTTATGAAGTATATTTTTACAAGTTTGCATTTATACCCTTTATAGTATATATATTTATATATTTAAGTATTTTATTTTTATTTAGGTATTTTTAATTTTATTATTTTTATTTCTTATTTTATAAAGTTATAAAATACTTTTATATACATAAATATATTTTTATTTTATTTTTATGATGTTCTTAGTATAATTAATAAAATAAAGTAATATATTGTATAGGTATATGTGTATGTATTTTACCTGTGTATACAAGTATTTTATTTTGAGTTTTAATGATGTTTTTATTCTGATTTTAATATTCACAATTATTATAAGTAATATTTACAACATTATAAAAATATAAAATTATAAAAATAATAAATAAATAATAAATTGAATATTTTAATCTGTACAATGTACAATGAGGGTCCAAAAGTCAACTTTCAAACCGTAGCTCCGCCAAATGCGAAACCACCACCATTAATTAGCTTATTTTCTTCTATATACAATTAAAGGTGATACGCTGCATTTGGAGTTTTTATTTGTGAGATACGGGTCTGGGAAGTTGGGCTTCTGGATTTTTATTCAGACCATAACTTTTTATCTATACATTATTTTTCTGTGAAATAAATTTTGTATTTTTCTTTATAAAATTAGCTACAACTTTCATGTACAAAGTTTCTTTATTTGAGGTATAAAAAGTGGAACCAAAAATAGGTCCCAAAATGAATAAGAAATGAATTAATACATATAGGTATTTGATCTGTATTTTAGCCCTTATCTCCCCCTACTTTATTCCTTGTCGACCTATTCATCAAGATGCCTAGGTCTCGGGGTTTCGGGTCATAAAATATTTACAATATTTTATTCTTTTTCTTTTCTTTTCTTTATTCTATAATTTTGGCATTAAAAACAGTATTTTATACAATATTTACACACATATACATAGATGCTAAAATGCCTATATTAAGCCTATTTACAAGCATTTACTAGGGTTTTTAGGGCCAAAATGATAGAATAAAGATAATGAAACGTGGATTCATCATCCCCCTATACTTGCCTTTGCTAGTCCCTAGCAAACACTTATGCAATAAGTGCAGAAAAAGAAAATTAAAGAAAAGAAAAAGAAGAAAGATGGACTAAATTTAATTATCAAACTTGTCTTCACAAAATCAAAGTTTGGAGCTTAAGTCGGACCTTTGGAATTTTAGTGCGGGCGGAACCTTAGTGAGAACCGTGTTTGAAATTCAACAGTCCTTGAGAATCCCGAAACTCCGTCCAAGTCTCCTCAATAGCCAGGTCAGAAATATCTCAATTCATACGCAAACTCTTATGACTATGAGTCTGACTCGTACAATGTAAGTGATGGTGGCTCTCCCCAACTAGAATGACAAAGAAACTGACTTCTCCAGTACGACAACCCAATGATTCCCCACTCCAGCAACTCCATCCTCGAGGAGCGGGGTATTCCCTTCTAAGTTCAAGTGGCAACGAGCTCAAGAGGAGGGGGTGAAGAGGAGAATGGACGGTAGCCAGTGTAGCTACCTATCCCGGGATGCAAGACCAGTGTAGTCAAGTCATCCAGCTGCAGGCTCACATGATATGACTTTGGAACTCAAGCTTGCTTATTGACTTTGTACATACTTGCAGGCTTTTATTTTTGTACATGCCTGAACCTTTTTTTTTCTTTTTTTTTTTGAAATACAATTCACAGCAGCATTTACATAAGGAGTTTTTCCTCTTGAGCTAGTAGACTATCCCTCTTTTGAAGCTTTATCGCAACCCACAACCTCCTGTCTTTAGACTTCCTAATCACTGGACGGGTTGGGGTGCACTTCCCTCCCTAGAGGAGGATAAGTGTTTCCACTTGTGTGCGTCTCATACCGGCAAATCCAATCCCCTCACCACTCCAACTGAGTTGAGCCATGTGAAAGGTGCAGGTGTCCAAGTTAGGTCATTATCAACACGAGTCGTGCGTGTGCTCCGAAATACTCTACTTAGGCAGTCAAGAATCCATTGAACCAAGTCCCGTGATCCTCAAAGAATTAAGTCAACTAGACCTGAAGTACCTCAAACCCAGTTCCTATAAGGTTCCTGTTATTAGGTAGGTTTTAAGGTCCAATCAAGCTCCAATCTTCGGATTTTACTTAGACTTGTTCAACTATCAAACTCAATCCGAAAAATGCTCATGCTATGCAATGTGATGCAGAAAATATTTTTGCGATGCAATTTTCAAGAATTTTGAACTTTTTATGGATTTTTGAAAACATGATGATGATGCATATGCATTTTTTTGTCTTTTTCAAAAAGATTTTTCAAATGTTTTTGGGTTTTTAATTTTGCAAATGTTTTTGGGCTTTTTGAAAACAAAAAGATTTTGGCTGAAAAATAGGTTAAAATATGTACACGGGAGTGCTTCTTATATATACAAGAAATGGATTTTCAGAATTTACAAGGGTAAGTGATCAATTTTATACATATATACATAGTGGATTTTGGTGTGATGTAAATATTCCTCAAACTTATTTGACACAAGCTTTTCACATAATTTTTGAAAACTATAGTCCAAAATAATTTTTACAAACATTTTTGCAAACATGTACACACATTTGAAAATCATTTTGCAAAGGCTTTCAAAACAGTATAGATAGATTTTTCAAAACATTTTTGCAACCATTTTTCAAACCATTTGCAAATCATTTTTCAAACATTTTTATTTCACACAAAGAAAAGAAATTTTACAAAACACACAATTTCACACAGGTTGAAAACATGTAACAAAATATTTTCAAAATAGTTTTCAATAGATGTTCACAAAGATTTTCAAACTATTTTTCAAACATTTTGCAAAAAAACATTTTCACCTGATTTATTAATCAGTTAATACAAAAAGAATTTGAGGAATAACCACATCTTTTTATTAAGGATTTTTAATGAATTTTAAAGAATTTTTTTTAAAGAATTATTAGCCATATTTATTAAGAAAATACGCAAGTACGAGTTATGGCTAAAGTATATACATAGTATATACGACCCCCCTATACTTAGCTTGAGCTATGTCCTCATAGATCGGAGAGAAAAGAGAAGACATAACTCGTACTAAGTATAGGCAAGTCTAAACAATAAAGAATAAATGAATGAATCAAAGAATGAATCAATAAGAAGTTGACCGTCCCCCCTATACTTAGGATCAAATAATCCTAAGTATAGCAGACTGTACACAAAGCAGGGAGGGTCAAGGGTGGGAATGAACAGATCATACTCAGATTGTCTCCCCCTATACTTAGGGTAAGATATCCCTAAGTATAGACAAGAAGAGGAGACAATGGAGAGGATCGAAAAAATCGAGAAACTCAGGGTGCACACCCCCCTATACTTAGGACAAAGTACGTCCTAAGTATGGAAAACTGACTACAAGGGTGGCACCTTTTCAGCAGATGAAGAAGATAGAAGAGGAAAAGAAGAAAAGAAGAAAAGAAGAAAAGAGATCGGAAAATGGAATAGATCATGGGGATGTACACACCACTCCCCCTATACTTAGGGTAGAAGAAGCCCTAAGTATAGGCAACAACAAGAGTGACGACACTGAACGACAAAAGAGCACTCGGCTCGTCCACCCCTCCTAAACGTAGGACAAAGTGCGTCCTAAGCTAGGCAAACACGAGAATGGGTGGACGAGCAATACGGAAGAGAGACGGAGGTACACAACACGAATATACAATAGGGATGAATGTACACATGATCAAGAAGGTAGAAAGCGAACCTTCTTGCGGGACCGCGGAGGAATAGATCTAGTGTGGTGCAGGTCGACATCGGGGTCCACCGTGGACGGAATCCGATCAGGGTCGACGGAAAGTAGATCCTCAGGGGCCCTAGGGTGTGAAGGCACAGACGGGGTAGTGGAAGAAGTACGGCTAGGTCCGGCCTTGGGAGTCTCGCTGATATCAAAGTGGAATGGGATGAACTCATCATCATCGGAAATAGTGTACTCGGAGTCGTCCTGCGAGGTGTCATCCAGGTCAAAATCAAAAGGCACGAAATCATCGGTGGAAGTAGTCGAGCTCTGTTCGTCCTCTATAATCTCAACCGGATCATCTTTCTCATCAAAAGGCCCGAATTTCCGAAGAAAAGCAACTAAATCAAATTCGGCCTTTGTCTCATCAGTATCTACATGGACAGGAGCGGACTCATCAGTGGAAGTAGTCAAAGCATGTTCGTCTTGTATGGTCTCTACATCTGCCCTCCGCTCAATGGTATCGATCGTGTAAATCCTGCGGATGTCATCAACACATCGCCAATCACAGGAAGCAGCAACACCAAGGTCTATGCTTTCCGAGCTTTCCTCCTTAGAGAGGAATTCTCGGGTCTCATCATCGGTCATGAAGAAGGTCTCTCTGATATCCTCATAAAGGTCATAGTCCTCGGGGTCAGCCAAGATAGGTGAAGTCACATCAGGTGCGGGTCTCTGGTCAGCAGTGGGTGCGGTGATCACTGCTTCGCCCTCGTCAGCAGGACGGAAGCGAATCTCTCCTGATCCGTAGTCAATAACGACTCTCGCAGAGGCGAGGAATGGTCGTCCCAGTATGATTGGAGAATGCTCCCCTGTGGAGTTCTCCATAGGCAACACGACAAAATCAACATTGTGGCTCATGCCCTGAATCGAAATAACGGCGTTTTCAAGGATACCTTTCGGCCTCTTGATAGATCCATCAGCAAACTGTACGATCATCCTGGTTTTCTTGAGAGGCCTTAGGTGAAGAGACTGTACCAGCGAGAAGGGTATGATGCTAATCGAAGCACCGCCGTCTAGGAGAGTGTGATCACATGTGTGGTCAGAGATGGTGCAGCTAATGAAAGATGTGGCAGTGTTCTTTTTCCTAGGAATGGGACGGTGTGTGATGGCATGGGCAGTGGCCATGGTCAAGATATGACGCTCAGATCTGCTCCTCCGCTTTCTCTTCTTGGGAAGAGGAGCAGATAAATCGGTCATGGCCTGCTGAAGTGGGGCACGGATAATCTCATGAATGGTGGCCACCACTTCGGGTTCAGTCAGCATTTTTTTGAATTTTTGGACTTCCTCCATACAAGGGAGGAAGTCGGAATCAGCATATACACGAGGTATGCCAAGAGCAGTCTATACAGCGGCATCCTCGGGGTCAAAGGTGGGACTGGGTGTGAATGCATGTGTGGTCCAGGGTTCTGGCAAGTGGACTCTCTCCTTAAAATCTTGATCAACCAAATGTCTCCCGAATTTTTTTTGTAATTTTGGTGATTGCAAGCTCTCATGGAAATCCTCGAGTGAATCCATATCATCAAATGGTGGAACATCATGGTCGCTCTTATTGGTACTAGTGAGGTGGTCAATCCTCTGTCTCATATGATCCATCATCTGGGTCAAGTGCTCAAGGGTGGACTCCATGAAAGGTGACTCCAACAGCTCAGACTCGGGTGGATGTGAAGGTGGATAATACGGAAGTGGAGGTGGGTGTGGGTAGAAATCCGATGTCTGATACTGTGGCTGAGGCGGATATGTACAAAAGTCAGGAGCAAAGTCCACCTGGAAAAAAGGAGGTGGACCGGCTGGAGTGAACGAATAATTCGCAAAATCCGGATAAGATACGCTCCAGTCGGCCATCTCGAAAACAAAAGGAAAATGATCGGGAGAGCACGACGGTCAAGTCAAAAGAGTGGAGAAGAAGGCGCAAATGCGCAGGGGTGATCTAGGACACACACGAAACAATCACAAACAAAAAATGAAAATAATGCAAACCCTCAATTCACCTACTCAACTCGGTAGAGACCGCAAAGAGCGGTCTTTTAATCTTGTCTGTTTTAGAGTTAGGTGAGAAGTCAAAGAATTTCACACACACTTAGGGGGCTTGATGGGATTTGGGCACTGATCCTTAAGGTGTGCGCGAGCAAATAAAAGCGAAGACAATGAGGGGATTACTCGCCCCAATACAAGATTTTCCTTTTGATCGATTTTAGGGTCAAGTAAAATTAGCAGTCCCAATTTTATTGATTATCACTTTTTTGGATTTTTAATAAGAAATGCACGATCCTATCGGGGATTCAATTCCTTTGAGCACCTATGTTAGCAAAATCAGAGGGAGAGTCGGAAAAGTAATGCAAGCGTCAAATCAATGATGGATGCTAAAGAGAAATGCTCACCTTGCCTCCAGCACTCTACATGCAAGGATGCTTAGCAGAATTGAAACCTAATTATATGCAAATGCAAAGCCGATGAAATCGCCCTAGGTTTCGAAAATTGCTATTAGCGGGAAGAACCACAAGTTGACCACCAATCCTCAACCCTAGAGTCCGGTCTAAGCTCACCCCTCCTCTGCTCAACAAATTGAGGGTAGGAGAAAGTGCTTTGCGGGGAGAGCTCGTGGCGCGGCGGATCGAAGATGATGAATCAACTGTTTAAATTTGACTAAGTCCAAACGATACTATAGGAGCATGCAAGGTATTAGGTGTTTGGTCTTAGTCTATCGCAAGCAATCCTAAAAGCTAAGGGCTCAATCACACAAAAGAAATGAAAAATAAAACCGGAAAACAAAATAAAAAATGCGAAGAAAAGCCGACAAAACCGCGGGAGCCCCCAAGTGAACAATCACTTGGAAATTAGGCTCGAATGTCCAAGTCCGGGGGTACCTGTATTATTACAATTAATAGGTCGCTCTCTCACTTAAATTACAAAAAATAAATGCGGGAAATAAATTCTACAACTAAAGGTGGAGCTCGGTCTTCAAAAATCTCTCCTCGTCTCCTCGGTGCTCGGCTGGCAGACGCCGGCTTCACGTGGGTGCGTCGGCGCCTAGGGTGGAGCGCCTCCCTCGATCCGCGGTTCCTCGCACAAAGTCAACAAAAGAGAAGGTTAGACCGATCTAGAGATATATCAAAAATAAAGAAAATAAAACAGCGAAAAATAAAAACCGCGAAATAGACAATCAATCACAAACACAAACAAGACCCGAACTACGCGCTGTTGCTCCCCGGCAACGGTGCCATTTGAAAACTCAGAAAGTCAAACGGTCGTATTGACTCACAAGGCGAGTCAACAGTCGATGCGGTGACCGCTCGAAAATCCGGATTAAAACAACAATTAACCCACAACAGATATATCAAGCAATGAAAGTAAATTTGCGGAGTTAAAATTTATTATAACTCTACAACAAAGATGTGTATAGTGCAAGTATTGTAGAGGTCGAACACAGGGAGCAGACAGGTAGAACGGGGCACTAAGGCTCAAAAGTGTGAATGTGATCAAGTTGTTTACTTATGCTATTTTTTGTGGGTTTTTAATTTATATTTTTTATTTAATTTTTAATTTTATATTTTTATATTTGGATTTTTAATTTACTGATTTTATATTTTCTTTTTATATTTTATATATTTTTTATTTTCTTTTTCAAGATTGGAAACTAAGGACAATGTAATAGAAGCAAGAAAGGGATATTTATAAAAATAGATAAAAATGTTCAAAAATTAGGAAATAAAGTCTTTTTGGTCTTTTTATACTTTTTTTACTGTTTTTGTGATTTTTGGGTAATTTTTAGAATGTTTTTGGTATTTTTAATGAGCAAAATAAAGCAAAACAGTGAATAAAATGCAAGGCTGAAACTAAAATGGGGAAATAAAATAGCAAACAGTAACAAAAATTCTCCAAATTAATTTTCACTTAAAGATAATAAAACAAAGAAAATTCAGGAAAAGAAAACACTATTTTTGGATTTTTTTATGAATTTTACAAATTTTTATGAAGGTTTTTAGGGTTTTGTAATTTTTAGGAGTTTGGTTTTGTATTTTTTAAAGATAAGACAAACTAAAAGCAACAAAATATATTTTTTTGGGATTTTTTTGATGAGTTTTTATATTTTTTATAGGTTTTCTAATGCAAACAGTGCTGGAAAGGCATGTTTTTGAATTTTTAAAAATAATAAAATGCAATAAAAATGAAAAATAAAAATATGCCGTGATAATATGATGCCACAGGAGCTTAACTCTATTTTTGGAGATTTTTTCGGGTTTTATAGATGCTTGCATAAAAAATACAAGAAGCAAAAAGAAAAGGCATGTTCGCAGGGGTATTTTTGAAATATTAGAAAATCCAAGGGCCTTGTTGCAATATTTCCAGAAAATAAATATATACGAAATGAACTTGCTGGACTTAAAACTAATAACAACATGCCCGAAGGGCCTTCCCGCAAAAGCGCCCAGGTCACGCGCGATGGCACGCGCCTGGCGGGGATGTACTCGCAATTACAATCAGATGTGGGGCCTTTATGCAAAATTACCAACGAGTTATAAAAGGCCAAAATTGTTCTTGGATTACGCAACAATACAAAAAAAAACCGAGGTCTTGTCCGCAAAAAGCCCACCCACGTGAAGAGTCACGCGGGTTGACGTGGCAAGGATCAGAAACTAATTACAAGAGAAGTGCGGGTTGTTTTGCAAAAAAAACAAAGATAAAAAACATGGCGAGATAATGTTTATGGACTATTTATAGAAACACAAAAACGGCCTGGACGAATTGGCAAATTTTCCAGACCTTAGGCGCGGATGAACGGTGGGTTCGCCCCCACTTAAACACGTGTCGCGCCACTAGCGCACGATGCCTCTTCGTGGCTGACGGCCTAGATTAGAAGCTGCGGTGCAGATCAGATGGCCCTGGGCTGCGAGATCCGACGGGTATAACAGCAGCTGGAAGAACACGATGTGATCCGACGGTGGAAAAGGCCCGTGGACGAACTGGAAGTAGGCCTTGACGAGATGGGCCGCCGGCGAGTTGATCTTCCTCCTCCACCGCCGAATGACGCTTCAAAGACCGCCCAGCTGCTCCTGGAGGAAGGGTCTACCTTCCGGCGGTGCCAAAATGGCCGGGAGGGCACGGATGCGCCGCCGCAAGGTTTGGAATGGTGCAGCTCCAGGTGCTCCTTTCTTTGGGCAAAACCGGGCTCCAGACAGAGCATCTCGTCCCCTGGGACCTGAAAAGAAAAAAAACAAAATCGACAGTAGAGGGATCTCAGGGTGAACGATGGGTGAATGGTGGTGTATGGTGTGAAAAAGACGCCGGAGCTCAAGAGCTCCGGCGAGGTGTTTGATGGTGAGATCGGGGCTACAGACTGGTTTAAACAGCAAACTAAATAGATGAAACAAGATCCTCAACTAACAGCTAGCTAATTACGAAGAAAAAGATAAGAAAAGTACAACCTCGAGGGCTGGGAAGCCCAAGGAAGAACCTCGACGGTGGCGCTGGAGATGGGAGTTTTGGAGCCGCTCCTCGCCTTGGCTGAGCCCCGCGCGCGTGCTGGAGGAGGTCTGTCACCCCTCCGGTCCTGAACACCGCGAGAAGAGGCCAAAACCAAGGTCAAAAGAGGGTTCAAAATTCGAATGGGGCTTTTGGGGGGTTTTTGAAACAATGGTGGAGAGGCTCCGCAAATCGAGGTGTAACAGGAGCGTTAGTGATC
The DNA here is from genome assembly GCA_037367405.1 of Ottelia alismoides. NCBI lineage: Eukaryota > Viridiplantae > Streptophyta > Magnoliopsida > Alismatales > Hydrocharitaceae > Ottelia > Ottelia alismoides. The sequence goes on along the minus strand of JAZKJV010000361.1, from coordinate 557,748 downwards.
CATTCCCCGAGCAAATCAATGGGCGAGTAAGAGGACATCTCGAGGAGAAAAAGTTGTTTAGGACTCATCATGCGTAGATGCAAGGTGCGGCCCCCAAAAAGGGGCGAAAATCAAGAAAAACTCATTTCTGACAAGTAACAGGCTGGGGTCAGAGAGTTGACCGCGGGTCAACTCTCCAGCCCCCCTGGTTGGTCCACGTGGACCAACCAGGAAAAAGCCTGAAAAAATTATTTAGAAATTCATTTTAAAATAGTAAACGATTTTATTAATTTTAGGTCACTAAATAAAAAGTATTTATAATTTTATAAATTACTTTATTGTGATTTTTAATTATTTTTATGAAGTATATTTTTACAAGTTTGCATTTATACCCTTTATAGTATATATATTTATATATTTAAGTATTCTATTTTTATTTAGGTATTTTTAATTTTATTATTTTTATTTCTTATTTTATAAAGTTATAAAATACTTTTATATACATAAATATATTTTTATTTTATTTTTATGATGTTCTTTGTATAATTAATAAAATAAAGTAATATATTGTATAAGTATATGTGTATGTATTTTACCTGTGTATACAAGTATTTTATTTTGAGTTTTAATGATGTTTCTATTCTGATTTTAATATTCACAATTATTATAAGTAATATTTACAACATTATAAAAATATAAAATTATAAAAATAATAAATAAATAATAAATTGAATATTTTAATCTGTACAATGTACAATGAGGGTCCAAAAGTCAACTTTCAAACCGTAGCTCCGCCAAATACAAAACCACCACCATTAATTAGCTTATTTTCTTCTATATACAATTAAAGGCGAGTACGCTGCATTTGGAGTTTTTATTTGTGAGATACGGGTCTAGGAAGTTGGGCTTCTGGATTTTTATTCTGACCATAACTTTTTATCTATACATTATTTTTCTGTGAAATAAATTTTGTATTTTTCTTTATAAAATTAGCTACAACTTTCATGTACAAAGTTTCTTTATTTGAGGTATAAAAAGTGGAACCAAAAATAGGTCCCAAAATGAATAAGAAATGAATTAATACATATAGGTATTTGATCTGTATTTTAGCCCTTATCTCCCCCTACTTTATTCCTTGTCGACCTATTCATCAAGATGCCTAGGTCTCGGGGTTTCAGGTCATAAAATATTTACAATATTTTATTCTTTTTCTTTTCTTTTCTTTATTCTATAATTTTGGCATTAAAAATCGTATTTTATACAATATTTACACACATATACATAGATGCTAAAATGCCTATATTAAGCCTATTTACAAGCATTTACTAGGGTTTTTAAGGCCAAAATGATAGAATAAAGATGATGAAACGTGGATTCATCAATACCTTGATTTTTGAGTTTTCTAATTTTTTTGTCAATTTTAAACTAGATAAAAAAATAAGGAAAATATGGAGAAATCAAAGATAAATAAAAGACATCTAAATCTACTTTTTTTGGATTTTTATTAATTAAGAAAATATGTACATAAAATACAGGTCGAAAACCGCTAAAATACACAATGTACAAAAAGAGGCCCAAAATCAAACTTTCACATACGAGCTCCGATTCACTTGAACTTGGTCTTGTTTTGAAGGAAATTGAATGTGCATTAGTTCAAAAGTGAGTAGGATCAAATCGGACACTGGATGGGGAAGATATGGGATTTTTAGTCTGAAAATCTTGAAACTAGGGTTTGGGTTTTTGGTCCACTTACAAGGGTTAGTATTTTTTGTATTTTTCATTTATTCTTTTTAGTGATAAGTACATAATGGAGGTGGTTTTGTCTCATTCGGAGTTAGATAAAGGAGTTAAAAATCCGGGAAATTAGGCTATTTACAGGCCATTTTTGGCTTGGATTTTTGGTTTCTTATTTGTACAAAAATGATGGACAAAATGCCATTCTTATGTAAACATGCATGAATGCTAATTATGCAGAATAAATGCATAAATGCTGATGATTTTGAGGGAATTGAGCTTAATGAATGAGAGTTAGAGTGATGAATCCGAGATTCATCAGCCTCTGCCCCCGCCTTGCGGCTCCTGTGCTTCTGGCCTCCTAACCTATGCATCGGGTTGTGAATCTTTTTTTCCTCTACCCCATGGTTTGATTGTGCTACACGTGGGCATTTATCCCTTTTTTGTTTTTGTTGTTATTGATGTCTCGAGAAGAATGTTCTGAGATTCCATGGCTTCAGAAGATACCGTGGATACGATAGCCATTAAGATGGATAATGTTCTAGCTCATGTCACAACAATGAAGTTGAAAAAAAAAACAATTATCTAATGTGGTTTGTTGCAATGGAGGTTGTCTTAGCATCACGTTGTAGGGGAGGATACATCAATGGTCGAAAAAAAATCCTTATGGTCACTGATAAGTTATATGAACAACGGTATATCGAGGATATCCAATACCGGAATTAGATCATCAATGTTGTGTCGTCTGACATTCAACCGCTTATCTTCGGAAGAAGTCGACTAGAGACCAATGGCTCACCCTCAAGAGCATGTATGGGCAGAAGAAGCAAGACATCTGTATGTACCAATTGAGTAGGGATGTTTATACTATGAGACAAGGAGAGATGACTGTTGCCGGATACTATGCTTTATTAAAGACCAAATGGGAGGAGATTGATTAATACTGTGATGATACCTGGACTAGCCCTGCTGATCAGAAAAAATACTGGGATGAGATTTGGAAGCAGAGAATTTTCATTTCCTTTGGAGGATTGAATGCTGAGTTTGAGGCAACCAGAAGCCAACTTCTGACAGGTGGGATTGGATCTGATATTAAGGAGATCTATTATACAATTGAGTATAAGGAACAACGGCGTATAGTTATGAAGGAAGATCAAGTATCCCATTTTGAAAGATCTGAATTGTTAACAAAGAGGACAAGAGTGGATATTGGAAGGATAAGAAATGCGGACATTGCAAGAAAATATGGCATGGGATTGATTATTGCTGGAAAATTCATCTCGAAAGGAAGATGAACAAAGGGAAAAGACCCCTTGTAATGGCTGTTGAATGAAAGAGGCTGACAACTGATCAGATCAAGGATTTGCATGCATATGTTCAGAGGATATCAGTCTCAGATAATGTAACGGTGATACTGATGTCATCAATATTATCATGGCTCTTGCAACCTACAAAGGTAAAAATGCTTTTCATGATGAATGGATTATTGATAGTACGTCATCTGACCACATGATAGGAAATTCTAAGATTTTTCACGAACATAAACTTGTTTCAGGACGAGACTAAGTTAACTTAACCGATGGATCCTCTGTCACTTTGGCTGGCAAAGGAAGTATATCTATCATTGATAAATTTATCCTAAAGAATGTTCTTCATATTCCTGACTTTCTAATCAGTTTATTATTCGTTTATCGCATTGATAAGGACCTACATTGCTGTCTAATTTTTTATGCGAATACTTGTGTGCTGCAGGACTTGGGGATGGGGAAACAGATTGGGATTGGTTTGGTAGTTAATGGACTTCATCGCCTTCCCGCTTAGATCGTGTTAACTTGGGTTGCATCCGCTACTGGTAACAGAAATGAAGATGTTGGTGGACTGAAAAAATGGCATGATCATCTTGGCCATCTTGATTATTCTATTATTCCTTTTTTATTTCCTACCTTTATCCAGTAAAGTAGACCTTGATTTTTTTCTCCTGTGAAGTGTTTCAGTTATCAAAACACACTAGAACTATTTATTCTCTTTTGAATAGTAGAAATACTGCTCTTTTTCAATTGATTCATTTGGATGTTTAGGGACCATCAAGAGTGATGAGTTTAGGAGGTCACAAATATTTTCTTACGTTCACAGATGATTTCTCCCATTATACCTATGTGTACTTGATGAAAAGTCGAAGTGAAGTTCCTAAAATTATTCGAGACTTTGTCCTCATGGTTGAAAATCAACATGATATCAGGGTGAAACCCTTACAGACGGAAAATGCTAAGGAATATTTAGAAATAACTCTTTGGATCTTTTTAAGAGAAAAATGGATTTTACATGGCACTTCTTCCAGTTATACTCCTCAGCAAAACGACAAAGCTGGGCGAAAAAACAGATATCTTTTGGAAGTTACGTGTGCTCTATTGTTTCAACATAATGTCCTTAAGAATTTTGAGGGGGATGTTGTTCTTACAGCTATTTACCTTCTTTGTAGATGGTCTTCTATTGCTATTGGAAGAAGGGCCCTTTTTCTGTTTTACATCCTAATAAATTTCCATTTCTCTTGCTCTCAGCTTGAATGGTTGTATTTGTTTTGTTCACAATTCTGATCCCGACAAAAGGAAGTTGGATCCACGAGCCATCAAATGCATTTTTCTTGGCTATTCTTGTACACAGAAATGGTACAACTGTTATGATCTGTTACTATGAAAATTATATGTGAGTAAAGATATGTGAGTAAAGATGTTACATTTCATGAATGTGAATCATACTATGGAAAGTCTCGTTCTCATGGAGAGCCCACAAACGATAGTACCAGTACTTATTTTTTCGATGAGTTTCTGAACTCATATAATGACCGTGAAGATCAAATTACTGATGCAAGCAACCTAAATGACAGGGTGCTAGATGACATAACTGGAAGAGAATGGATATTGGATAATGATAATAGGAATTGTGTGGTAATTTACTACCAAATCAACATCCCAATCACCCTCCAGATGATCCAAGTTCTAACAACTCTGTAAGTAGTTCCTCTTCTCCTGATATTCAAGTTATTGAAACTAATGTTATGCTTAATGACTTGAATGAAGTTCATGGAAATCTAAATGATAATCTTCCTATTGCTATGCGCAAGGCAGCCAGGTCAATCAGGCCTTCTCCTCGTTATCGTATCGAAGATTTTGTCTCCTAATCTAAAGTGAGTTCGAATTATAAAAGCTTTCTTACTCTTCTTGACTCTCATGATCGTCAAGGAATGTGGTTGAAGGGAAAGGTTATCCAAGATGGGTGTATGCGATGGACGAAGAAATGACGAACTCTGAAAAAGAACAATATTTGGGATGTTGTGGACGTTCTAAAAGGTGCTCATCTGGTTGGTTCAAAGTGGGTCTTCACGATTAAATATAATTCTACTGGAATAGTGGGCATATTGAGAGCGTGATTAGTTGCACGAGGGTATAGCAAGAAGTACGTGATATATTATCTTGAGACTTCTGCTCTTGTGGCAAAAATGAATACGGTCTGTTTTAATATCTACCTGGCAGTACAGTTCTCTTGGAAGATGTATCAGCTAGATGTCAAGAATGCATTCTTAAATGGATATCTCAAAGAAGAAATTTACATGAATATGCCCACTGGATACAGGGAACTGACCAAGTGTTGCAGATTAAAGAAAGCGTCGTATGGTCTTAAGCAATCACCTAGAGCTTGGTTTGAGCGGCTTAGGATTGTAATAGTCACTAATGGCTATCACCAAGCTAATGGATATGATTCTGTCTGGTAAAGGGGACGAAAGAATATCCATTCTTTTGGTATATGTGGATGATATGATTCTGTCTGGTAATGATGATGTAGAAATATTCTGCATAAAACGAGTTCTTGCTACATAATTTGAACTAAAGGACCTATGTAGGTTGAAGTACTTCCTTGGTATTAAGATGGCCAATTCCCCTGGAGGTTTGTGTTTAAACCAACAGAACTATACGTTCAATTTACTTCATGACTCTGGTCTGCTCGGATGCAAGACGGTCTCTACCCCTATAGATGCTAACCATAAACTCAACACAACAGATGGTGAACCTCTCACTGAAGCTACAAAAGGTAGGTATTAAAAGCTTGTTGGAAAATTAATTTACCTCACTCTCAAGACCTAGCATTACTTATACTATAGATGTGGTCAGCCAATTCATGCATGCACCCACCACTGTTCATATTATTATTAACAGAATTTTATGTTATGTTAAGAACTCCTCAGGTAAAGGCCTTTTTTTTCGAAAATATGATAATGTGAGCAGTGAAGGCTACACTGATGTGAATTGGGCTGGATCTGTTGATGATAAGCGGTCAACATCAGGGTATGTTGATTATATGTGTGTTAACCTGATCATATGGCGAAGCAAGAAACGGAATGTTGTCTCATGGTCTAGTGCTGAAGCTGAGTACAAGGCACTTGCAAATGGGGTTACTGAGGTCATATGGTTGAAACTTCTGTTAACGGAGTTGGGTGTTGAACCTATCATGCCATTGAAGATGTTCTGTGATAATAAAGCTGCAATAAACTTGGCAAATAACTCTGTCATGCATGACAAAATGAAGCATGTGGAGATTGACAAAGACTTCATCCGTAAGAAGATTGACGATGGTCAGTTGTGTCTTCCCTACTTGAAATTCGATCATTAGATTGTTGATTTCTTCAAAAAGGGGCTGCCTACGGTGACTTTTGAGCAGAATGTAGGTAAGTTGGGCATAGTCGATATGTATGCCCAACTTGAGGGGGAGTGTTGAGTTGTATTGCCTAAATGGTTAAACGGATCTTTGGATGAGGGACCGTTTACCCATCGTCTTATAAAAATGTACGCATCCCCCATCTTATCATTTTAACCTACTAAAGAGAGAATCCCTAATCTCTTGTGAGAGAGATTAGGGTTTGTATATGCTCTCGTGATTTTTCCCTCATTGTAGGGTTTTCCACGTAAATCTTGGTTTAGATCTTCTTGTTCCTTAACCTTCGTATTCAACAAATCTTAAGTGAGTATCCATTTGAAAATGATGAAGCATGTACATACTATGTCATGACCTGCGCTCCATCCAAAAAACATGTTTGAATTAACAAGTATCTGCAAGTACGCCTAGTTATTCGAGCTGGTTATTCGAGAAAGCGGTTACTTGCAATAGACTTGTATGTTTAGAATGTTGGTTGCACACAGTGTGGCTGAGATGCGTGAGAGCTCAAGTGACCGAATTAATTGGATCTTCGAACCGGGTGTGTTTGTACTTTGTAATGTTAATTAGCTGCTACAGACTCGGTTTGTCCAGATTATTGGTTGGACCCAACGTGGTTGATGCTTCTGAATGAAGCACTTGGTTGGAATTTAAAATGCCAGAATTTAATCGTATCTGTTGGGAATTGGGCATTAATTTTTCTTATTTTTTCAAGTGCTAGAGTTAAGGTCTGTGGATGAGAGATTTCAGCAAAGCTCGGTTGCGTCTGATAATAGAAGGGGGACGTGGTCGGACGGGAGGGGTGTGGGCGGAGAAAGGGGGGAGAGGGAAGTGGTTGCAGCAGCCGGATGGGGAGGAGCCTGAAGCTGACAGGAGAGGAGGAGGAGGGGGGAGAAGGTTAGGTGGAATGGCGTCAATTATAAATTTGATATGTTTTAAAGGGTAAAATTGTCAACTTAAAGTTAACGGAGAAAATAGATGAAAGTTAACACAAGATTATGTCATGTAAGGATTAACCATTATCCAGGATTTGAAGTGTAATTCATGATTATAAGTGGTATGGACATAATACAAAAGTATTTCGAGTTATGGGTATAAATATTCTTTTATATTAGGGTTAAATGGGGCTACCCCCATGGGGGGAGCTAACTTGCCCCCCCCCACCATTTCCCCTATTTTTTATTTTTTTTTGAAATTTCTTTCATGGATTTTCATCAATATATATATATATATATATTATGTCATTCGAATTTCACGTGAAACAGAGATTCCTACGACCTCCTCCATCCAGAAGGGTCGTTTTTAGCAATTCTGTTACCGTAAAAAAATAACTGTCTAGATAGAGGCCGTAGGAGTATTTGTTTCGTACGAAATTTGAATAGCATAATATAGGGATATAGTGATGAATATTCACGAAAGAAATTTTCAAAAAAATAAATAAACGGACGAAATGGCGCGGGGGAACCAAGTTAGCTACCCATTGGGCAGTCCCATTTAACCCTTTATATTATATACATAATTTCATATATCACCATCACTTATATTGCATTTCTTTCGGTTTAGATTACCATGTACGCATGACATTATTATTATGAATAGGATATGGTTACGAATGTTTATATTTACCTATTGTTTGCATTCCCTTATATATGTTGCATGCCATTAGCAATGTCTCTCATTATTCAGACAAATATACCCCTTTGGCAACGTCACTCTTGTGCACACATACCCACGAATATAATTTTTTTACCATAGAATTCGTAAACAACGTTTCATTTGAATATAAAGTAACAAAATTGAATAAAAATTGACTAATCTAATGTCCGAAGAAAAAGATTAATGAAGGAGCAACGAAAAAACATACCATAAATTTCAAAATTAATAAATAGAGTTTATGAAAAAAATATAATCATCGATTTTTATCCTTTGATTAACACTTATCTAATAGATAGGTAATTTCCTTTTAACCAATGTGGTACTTTCATGGGTACATGTGGATATCTGTTACATGTTGCTATTAACCGAGTACTTGTTGGAATGCGATAGGTCGACTCATGATCCAGTAACAATAGTCGAGACGGGTGATAATCAAATGAATCGGTAGGTTGGAGCATTAGGCTCAATCTGGCCCAACCCGACAAAACCTCGACCCTGACATGTCAATTTTCCTCGGATCGTGGGTCAGATCGAGACCCGAGTCTTTTGGTCCCGTCCCAAGTTCCGCAGGTTCGGGCCGGGCCTAGCCCGCTCCCAATACAAGAAGCAATCGTCGGATCTTAAGCAGCAATCGCGGGATCTTATTGGCTTCCTGCCTTCTTGTGGGGAGGTATGTTACTGTTACGAATTGTATTCTTGATCCTTACTTGAGGCATAATTCTTTAGAGATTCATATACCGACTTCTCACATTTTCATTTGATGATTAAATTATCGTGACAGGGTTAGTGAGTTACACTAGAATGATGTACATGCTTTAGTACAGATCATTCCTGTTTCCAATTTGTTCTATATTCATGCATTTTTTTATATAAATGAATGATTTGTTTCTCTTTTGGCGGAGGCTACTGCTTTGAAAACCCAAAGTAATAAATTTCGAAGTTGAAAATTATGCAGAGGGATTAATCTGTAGTTATATTGGGCAAAATCCATGTCATGAACCAAACCCATACTTTGGGTTGGAAGAGCAGAATGTCGTGTCTGATTTCAAGTCAGATAGGTAGCAGCAGTGAGAGGGGTTCTTTGCCAATACTTTGTATGGGGAACAATGAGTTGCAGGGGAAGTGCAATACCATGATGGATATAGGATGTGATGGGTCTTGTGGTTGTGTTGAAGACAAGAGTTGTGGATGGCATGTATTCATGTCCAACTTCCAGCAGTGGAGAAGACGAGAATGCAGGAGATAGGTGGTGTATTTGCTCGATGGAAGACGAGATTAGGTGTCGAAGTTTCATTGAGCGTGATGAAATGAAGAATGTATACATTCGAGGAGATAGAGTTCAACCGAGGTGCATGTGCTGAGAAGAAACGAGACGTGATGATTATGTTAGGATTGTAATCTATAAGCGTGTAACTAGTGGTACAAGGGAATGGAATTTCCAATGTGACTAACATCATGAAACAATCATCGGACCAGTTCAGCAGGGAGGAAGCCAGAAAGTTCATCTTGGGGGGCTAAACTATTTAGATATTATTCATCTAATTTATCTTGTCATTTTAGTTGTTAATATTTGGAGAGTGGTTCCTCTGATGTATAACTTTTTTTTGTTCAATCTTGTTTCTTAAAATTCAATCTTATAGATAGAATCTTCGAATAATGTTCTACATATCCTCCAAATTTCGCTCAAATCCAAGTTTATTTGCTATTTTATATCAATGGCTAAAAGTCTGTTTCTCTTTTAAATGAGACTTAAATTTCTTAAATATTGATTAGACTTTTAACTACTAAGATAAAATAAGAAATGACATCATATTTGAGCGAAATTTGGAGGATATATATAACATTAATGGAAGTTTAAATCTATAAAGTTGGATTCTTGGAAACAAATTCAATCTATAAGGTGAGTTTTCAATAATTCCGTAATTGATGGAAACTAATATTAATTGGGAATAGATTTTTATAAAAGTCCCTATATATACTTATAATCGGGCATAAATAATCTCTATAAACATCGTATTGATAAAAAGATCCCTACAAAACTCTTCATATCACTGAAATATACATTTATTACTGTGATATTAAATAATACCACTAGATTTAATATTTTCAAACAAGTAACACTATACAATACTTTTTACTTACATGGATGCAAACAAATATAGATATATGTACTAATCCTTTATCATATTTGTTATATATATTTTGACATGTGTACATATGCATATCTATTTTAAAATGGATGCAGATACAAATAGGGTTACAAACATGCAGATACAATTAGGTATGTATTCATATATGTATACACTAGAAAAATATGTAGATATCTGTTTTATGATCCTAAAAAATGAAAGAAGTATCCAAATCAATATCCGTATATGCAAAGAAAATAAAAAAGAAAATCATTATTTATATAATATATCATAAAATAAAAAATACATATATGTGATGGTGTACAAACATATATGATGATGGACATATACAGATGTATCAGTATCTGCTTATGCACATCATGTATTGTTAATAGTTAATTATTGTAATTACATTATATATATGGGTCTAATGGGGCTGCCCCCACCCCATTTTCCGAGTTTTTTAATTTTTTTTCAAAAATAGCACCATGTATATTCATCTATATATCCTGTCTATATGCCATTCGAATTTCGTCAGAAACAGACTCCTATGCCCTCCATCTAGAAGAGGTCGATTACAACAATGTTTAGATCGTTAAAATTACCTATTCTAGATGGAGGGCAAAGGAGTCTCTATTTCTCACGAAATTTGAATGACATGTTGGAGGGATATATAGATAAATATACATGGTGATATTTTTCATAAAATAAAAAAAATACGGAAAAATGGGGTGGGAGCAACCCCTTTATTCCCTATATATTGATTTTTTTTTGTTGAGATATGAGGGGGCTATTATACATAACATGTAAATTTTAGTTATTAAATAATATATTTAGATTATATATAGTACTATATATTAAACATATATACGGATTTTGGTCGAAAGCTGGGGGGGCCAAGCCCCCACCCGCCCCTCCCTCTCTCCGTCACTGCAGTTCAGGTTAACCTGGATCCCTGCAGGATAAAAAATTAGGAGAAAATGAGGACCCAGGTTCGGAACATATATTTAAGGGGATTGGCCCGGACTCGGACTATGGCAGGTCGGGTTCGAGCCAGCCCAATGCTCCTCCCGGGATTGGGTACCCATCTCATAGACACCCCTACTAGTACTTCTGATACACATCCATCCTTTGCATATCATCGAAAAAAAATATCGATCTCAGACATGGCCCCTAACAGCCTGCGTTAATACTCCGATCCCACACTTGAAGAAAGAGAGGTTTTTGTGACCATAATTTTGTGACTGTGTGATGTTCGTCGTCACTACAAAGACAACATGTTGTGTTTACGTGTCCATCACCAGTATTCGCAAAAAATCATCCATTATATTACGTCAAACATTTTCTACTGTACATAGTCACTCTTACTGACACTCTAGTTGCGACCACGGATTGCAACTACGTCTAGTGACAAGCCGTTGTCGCCATATTTTGGCAAAAAGATTAACCGTGCAGACGCGCCCCTCCCCTTTACGTCTAGTGACAATCAGCCAATGCCAACATTGGACTATCCTCTCTACCATTGGCGTCCACCATCACCCTTAGAATGTCTGAAATTCCAAATCTTACATACTTTTAAATATTGTATTCAAAGTAGAAAATGTCAAATTCACCATTCTTTGGGAATGGTGTTAGATGTCAAGGTATTCAAGATCTCATACATACTGATGTATGCGGATCATCTTTATCATATTAAACATTGATGATATGTGATAAGGTGAAAAAAATCGAGTTTCGCGGCTTTCTTTTTAAGAAGAAAGAAAGTAAGCAGTCGGTTGTAGCCGAAAGCCGCGAAACAAAAAGATTCGATTCTTTTAAACCTATCAAACAATTACGGTTTTTTCGAAGAAAACCGTTTACTAATATTTTACCAGGCAAGTGTTCCTGGGTCGAACTCAAGGAGGCGGAATAAATTCCCTAGATTTTTCTCTTCGTAATCTTATTTTTAATTCTTCTCTAAGTCAAAACACCTTTTTTGTATTGATTTTTATTTTTATTATTTTTATTTGATTTTATTATTTTCAAATTTTTATTTAATTTTCAAAAAGGGATATTTTTTAAAAGATTTACTTATTATATAATAGGTGGATATGATATAGGTGATACTATATAGTAGGGTGATCGGGGTTCGAGCCGCGAGCTCGAACTACACAAGAAAACAAAGCAAAACAAGACGGTTTTCGATAAAATCAAAACACGTCGAAAACTCGTCAAAAAGCCACGAAAATTTAATACTAGGTAGCTGGGGTAGTTGTGTAACTACCCTCAAGAAATCGTCGTAATCCGAGGTCACACGGAGAAGAAACAACCCCTACAGCCTAGGGGCATAAGCGCAAGAAAAACTATTTAAAAAGTTTGCAATCTGATCCTTAAGGATTGTTCTGAAGAAAAACTAAACAAATCTTTACATTTAGGTGGGTGCGGAGGGACCTAAATGCAAATAAAGAAAACTCGGGGGCGGAGACAAATATTTGAAAACTTTGCTGGACCTAAGATGCAATTTTCCCACCGTTTCGATTTGGACGGCTGAGATTATAACGCCTGGACGCGATCTGACGTTCCTGATTCGGCCACGTGTCGCAAGCCTGTAACCCCCCTGTTCTTGGGGTTGTTGAGCAGCAGGCGGACGGCGTCTCTTCTCCAATTTACTCCGGCCAGTCGATAAAAACTTCGGCGCTCCGGCGCGGGGCCAGAGGGGTGGCTCCTCCACCCCTCAAGCTCGCCCGCGGTAGGGTGGCTGTCGGCGACGCTCCGAGCGGCGGTGGCAAGTCGATGAAGATGGCGTCTTCAACTCCTGGTAGCTGACACGGTCCTGACGAAGCTTCTTTGGAGACGATTCTGTTGAAGATCGAAGGATTCTAGAGGCAAAGAAAGGCCTCGCGACGAAGTCTGACCTGCAATGAATACAATAGTATGCTCGATTCGTTTTGAATTGGCCAAGGGATTACAAATCGCAAGCTCCAAAGTTTAGAAAAAAATCTTAGATTTCCAGCCAAACCACCAGATGCGTGAAAATGGCAATAAGAAGATGATTGATTTGAAGCGAATCTAAACACGAATCAAGATGGATTTTGAAATGGCGTCTTAGCTAAATGATTAGGCTATATAAAGAAGGGATTAGCGTCGCTAATTGACGCACGAGAATCGAGGTGAAAAAGCTAAGAAGATGGAGGAAAAAGGTCTGGGGAGTCAAGTTATATTACCTGGACAGAAGCTCGACGGTCGACCTTTGGCCGGAGCTGGACGCGCGCTGGGCTGCGATGCAAGGCGGCGAACCTCCTTGGAACCTCCTCCGTCGACTCCTCCTCCTCGCGGACTCCTCCAAGGTGCTGTCACCACCGTAGGTTGGCCGGAATCATGCTAGGAAGGTGAGGGATCGGAAAGACTGGAGCTGGGGCTTCAGGCAGTTGGAGAGTTAGTTGGCTATGGCGGACTTGGGAGCTTTTTATAGAAGAATTGGCGTGGGCTCCAAGTCGAGATGGAGGGTAGCGATGGAGAGGGTTGTTGGAGGAAGAAGTTGGAGGGTCTAGATGGATCAGAAGCTTCTGGATGAGCCCGGGGAAATTAGGGGAAGTCGGCCGGCCGAACAGACTGGCTGCAACCTCTTCTTGAGGAAGAAGACCCCAGGTGCTGACAAGTGCCAGCACCTGGTTCGTCCAGAGGCTAAAATATCTTATAAATAAGATATAAAATAGTAAATTACATTATTTTAGATAGGTATAAATACAAGAAGTGTTAATAAATTAATTTTCTAATTTATGGCATAATTACTTTTAATAAATAATAAATATTATTTAAAATATAAATATTATATTAATAAATATGTATTTATAAATAGATTTTAGATTTTTAATTTAAAAAATAAATAAATAAAAATTAATTTTATATTTTCTTAATTATTGGGGTATTAAATAAGGTTTATACAAATTTTTATAGATTTTTATAAATTAATTTACATATTTTAATAAATAGGGTTAGTATCTAAATAGGTCATTTATACCTATATTTTGAGGTTTTTGATTTTATTAAAATAATAAATAGTCTTCAAAAATTATGAAATAATTTATGGTGAAACTATAAGATCATGAAATAATTTAAAAATTATAAAATTAAGAAAATGATAAATAATGTGTGTTACATAAAATAGATAGCCCAGAAACCCCGTTATCTTTTGGTCCCAAAACCGACTTTTTGCAAACGAACTCCGAATTCGATGAAATCACCTTTATTAATTAGAGAATATTATTTTATGAACTTTAAAGGTGAGTAGAGTAAAATTGGAGTTCGTATGAAGAAGTTATAATGTTTGGAAGTTGAGATTTTGACAATTTGCAGGCTGGGTTTCTTAGCATATATACAGGGTAATATTTTTAACTTATTTTTATATTTTTATATACATTTTTAGAAATAATTAGGAGAAGAGTTTGGTGAAAAATATGCTTATATGAAATAATTAAAATTCTTTGAAGTTTTGTATTTATTTTATAAATAATGAAGAATGTATTTGTGTGTATTAATTTATTTTTTTATGGTTTTCTTTCCTTATCTCCCCCTACTTATTGGTTTGTAGACCAATCCATGCTGACTTGGTCTCGAGAGTTAGGCTATAAATATATCTTACAGCTATATTTATTTTTTTAAGTCGTATTGTATATATATACATATATTCAATCTGCCTTTTTCTTTATTTTTCTGGTTCTTTATTTATTTACATGATTTTAGTGGTTAAAAGTGAATATTTACACATGAATGGTGTTTTGTTAAAATATGAGAATTAATGGGTATTTACATGTATTTGTTAAGGGTTTTAAGACAAAATGCAACAGAAAAGTTAATGAATCATGGATTCATCAACCCCCCTATACTTAAACTTTGCTAGTCCCTTAGCAAACACTTATTTTGAAAAAGTAAGTGAAAAAGAAAGAAAGTTAGAATGAATTTGTTTTCCTAAACCAATTCATGAGAACAGACAAAGGACAGAGCTCGATCGGGCCTGAAACAAGCATTTTGTCGGAACCTTAACTAGGATTAGGATTTTATCCTCAACAGTCTTCAAGTTCCATAATCCTTACTCAAGATCAATTCATCGGCTAGTTCAGACTCATCTATTCATATCGCAAACTCTATCACCCTTAAAATCAACTTGTACAGTGTTTGAATTGATTTAGCTCTTCCTGCTTAGAGAACCGAAGAAACCGTCAATCCCGGTTATACACTCCTATGGCTTCCTCATCCCGCTACTCTTTCCTCAGGGAGGGAGGTATTCCCTTCTGAGTTCAGTTCTGCTATGTCCACAATCGAATATAGGGAGAAGTTAGAAGAATGAGAAAAGAAGTGGAGTGCGACCAGTGTAGACGCATCTCCTTGTGAAGCCCAACCGGTGTAGCTGAGTCTCCACTAAGATGTGCAGGCACATTTGGTGGAAGCTTTGACCAGTTTGGTCTTATTTGGTGGCTCTGCATTGCTTTGACTTTGTAATTTGCTTGCACTGCATTCATCTTTTGTGCCTCGACGGATATAGAATCTTTTTAGTCCGTCCATTTTTTGAGATCTTAGAAAAATTGTGTCAGCAGATCCTTCCCTCATCCGAAGCAACTATCGCAACCCCAATCTCTCCCGTCTTTAGACGTCAATGCCGCAAAGATAAGGATAGGAACACACTACCAAGGTGTACTGCCCTTCGAAAATCTATGCGAGTCGAGCTAAGTGTAAAGTGCATGTGTTCAAGATTGGTTCACTGGTGTAGAGTTGTGCGGATGACTCCAAATGGTCTACTTAAGCTCAGATGACTTGATTTCCCGAATATGGTCTTACGGAACCCAAAGATTTTAAGTCACCAGACCTGAAGAGTCTGAATTCCATATCCTAGTCAAGCTCCTTACAACGAGAATTAAAGGCCGTAATCAAGCTCCATCCTTTAGACTAGACTCAGTCCTTAGTTCCGGAAATCAAACTTATTCTGAAAAATGCGAATGCAAATGCAACCATGTTTTTGTGAAGTATATTTTCTGAATTTTACTCATTTTTATGAATTTTAAGGATTTTGTAATTTTTACAAATTTTAGGACTTTGTATTTTTTATGGATTTTATGATTTTTATAAACAAGGTTTTATTCACAAATTTTACAAGATAAATTTTATTCAAATTAAGTATCTAATGTATTTTACAAATTTTATCTACAAAGTATTTTACAAAGGTTGAATGGTTTTTATACATGTTTTAGTAAATAGGATTTTTAATAAGTATTATACAAATTTTAAGAGCAAATTTTAAGTATAAGTTTTAATTACAAGTTTTAATTACAAGTTTTAAGCATATTTTTACTTATTTACCAGGATTTTATAAATAAGAGAGTAGATTTTAAATTAACCCGTACCCACTTTTTATGGATTTTATAGATATAGAAAATACATAAAAGTACGAGTTATGGCCGAAAGTATATATATAATATATACGCACCCCCCTATACTTAGCTTGAGCTATGTCCTCATAGCGTCAAAAGAGAAAAAGGAGGACATAACTCGTGCTAAGTAAAAGTGGGTGAAAAAGGATATCGATCACAAGTCAGTCAACCCCCCCTATACTTACGATCAGGTCATCGTAAGTATCACGAAAGAGCAAAAACGGAATGACTGAATGAAAAGGATAAATAACGAAAGTTCAAAAGGAAAAGAATACGAAATCATCGAAATCACTCGGTCCCCCCTATACTTAGGATAAGGCATCCTAAGTATAGAAAAGAATGTAGCCAAAAATTGGGGACCAGTGATTCGTGAAAAAGAATGGCTATACAAAAGAATCAGTACGAAAAATAAAACGTGAATCAGCGGGCAATCGGTCCCCCCTATACTTAGGATCTGGTATCCTAAGCATAGAAGACGAACAAAAATGGGGACGATTGTGGTCTACGAAGAATATACAAGTGTTGTGAATCTCCAGAATGGCTCAAAAGAATTTGTACAGGAAGAAGTGAAAGAATGATCATGATTCTTGTACAAAGTAGATCACTTCAGTACGGGCCAGATGATCAGTAGTTTCTACGAAGTGCTTTAGCATCTGCCCGTTAACCACGAACGGCTCTGCACCAGGTGACACATCTAATATCACAATACTGCCATTGTCGTGCACCGTTCTGACTATGTACGGTCCTTCCCACTTGCTTTTCAATTTGCCGGGAAAAATTCTCAACCTTGCATTGAACAACCAGACTTTCTGCCCAGGGACAAAGCTCTTGTGCCAAATAAGTCTGTCATGCCATTTCTTAACTTTGTCCTTATAGATGAGTGTGTTCTCGTATGCTTGATTTTGAATTTCTACCAGCTCATTCAGATCTATCTTTCTCTTGGCCCTACTTTCTGTTCATTCATCAGTATCTCTCGAATTGCCCACTCAGATTTGTGCATGATCTCTACGGGCAAATGGCACGGCTTTCCATAAACTAGCCTGAATGGTGAAGTGCCTAAGGGAGTCTTATAAGTAGTACGATATGCCCAAAGAACCTGATCTAGAAGAAGTGACCAGTTCTTCCTATCCGGTCGTACTAGTTTCTGGAGAATTGATTTCACCTCCCTATTCGAGACTTCAGCCATGCCATTCGTCTGCGGGTGGTAAGGAGAAGCTACTCTGTGATCGATGTTGTATTGTTTCACTAGCTTCTTCACTTCCTTATTAATGAAATGGCTACCCCCATCAGAGATAAGAATACGAGGAATCCCGAACCGCGAAATGATGTGTTCTCTTAGGAACTTGCAAACGGTCTTGCTGTCTGCGGTTCGTGCGGGTATAGCCTCCACCCATCTGCTAACATAATCTACAGCGAGAAGAATGTACTCAAAGCCGCTGCTAGAAGGGAACGGTCCCATAAAATCTATGCCCCATGCGTCAAAGATCTCGCAGATAATGACGGGTCGCATCGGCATTGCATCTCTGGCACTGACTGTCCCTACAGCTCTCTGACAATCTGGACAACTCTTCACGAATGTGCAGGCATCTCTGGTAAGAGTTGGCCACCATAATCCTCTCTGTAGTACCTTCTACGCTGTCCTCTTCCCTGAATGATGTCCTCCTGATTCTAGAGAATGACACAAAGTGAGGGCACTATTATATTCCTCCTGAGGAATACATCGCCTGTAAACACAATCCGGTCCTTCGCGAAAAAGAAGCGGATCCTCCCAATGGTAGTATCGTGCCTCAGAAACTAGTTTCTCAACTCTGTTCTTCGGCCAACCCTGAGGACTTTTCTGTGTGACCAGAAAGTTCACTGTGTTTGCATACCACGGAAGTTCTGTAACCGCAAAGATGCTCTCGTCAGGAAATCTTTCTGCGATCTCTGGCGTGTACTCATCGGAATGATGATCTGACTGCAATCGGGAGAGGTGATCAGCTACCACATTCTTTACTCCAGGTTTATCCTTAATATCCAAATTGAATTCCTGAAGTAAGAGAATCCATCTAAGAAGGCGTGCCTTGGCATCCTTCTTCTCCATTAGAAATCTGATAGCTGAGTGATCGGTGTAAACTGTGATTTTTGAGCCAAGCAGATATGATCGAAACTTGTCTAATGCAAACACTACTGCCAACATCTCCTTTTCTGTAACTGTGTAGTTTCTCTGAGCATCATCTAAAGTTTTGCTGGCATAGTGGATAGCTACGGGAAGTCCATTCCTCCTCTATCCTAATACATCCCCGACCGCAAAATCTGATGCATCCATCATGATCTCGAAGGGTAGAGACCAATCAGGCGGCTGTAGGACAGGAGCACTGATTATCTTTTCTTTCAATGTGAGGAAGGCATTAAGACATTTGTCATTTAAAATGAACTCGATGTCTTTGCCTAGCAATTCAGTTAACGGTCGGGCAATCTTGGAGAAATCTTGGATAAACCGTCGGTAAAAGCCGACGTGCCCCAGAAATGATCGTAACTGTTTGATGTTGGATGGTGGCTCGAGTTTCTTGATGACATCCACCTTGGCAGGGTCAACCTCCATGCCTCGTTGGGAGATGACGTGCCCCAACACGATCCCGTGAGTAACCATAAAATGGCTCTTTTCCCATGATAGAACGAGATCTACCTCACAACACTTTTTCAGAACCTGGTCTAGGTGCGCTAAACAATCGTCAAAGGACTCACCATAAACCGAAAAATCATCCATAAAAACCTCTAGAAAATCACCGACCATGTCCGCAAAAATAGCAAGCATGCACCTCTGGAAGGTCGCTGGAGCGTTGCACAATCCAAAGGGCATCCGTCTAAAGGCATACGTGCCGAACGGACAAGTAAAGGTGGTCTTCTCCTGGTCTTCAGGAGCAATTGATACCTGGTTGTATCCGGAGTAACCGTCAAGGAAACAGAAGTACCCCTTCCCTGCCAACCGTTCTATGACCTGGTCTATGAAAGGCAAAGGGAAGTGGTCCTTCTTCGTCGCGGTGTTCAGCTTTCTGTAATCAACACATACTCGCCACGACGTGGTTACTCTCTTTGGAATCTCCTCTCCACTCTCGTTTTTCACCATCTGAATTCCCGATTTCTTCGGGACAACATGTAATGGGCTAACCCATTCGGAGTTGGAGATGGGATAAATGAACCCTGCGTCGCACCATTTCGTTATCTCTTTCTTGACAACTTCTCGTAAAACCGGATTCAGCCTACACTGAAACTCTCTGGAGGGTTTGCTGTCATGATCGAGATAGATATGATGTGAACACAAAGTAGGATTAATCCCGCAGAGATCGGATACAGTCCACCTAATGGCCTTGTGGTTTCTTTCTAGAATCTCCATCAAACGAGATTCTTGATCATCGGTCAAAGTTGAGCTGATAATGACCGGAAACCGTTGATGTGGACCCGCAAGGAAAGCATATTTCATGTTTGGTGGCAAAGTTTTAAGTTCTGGCAAGGTAGTATCTGGATCTGCGGAAACATCCTCTGTATGTGTATGGGGATCTGTATCGGTAGGTGATGTGTCTGCATTCTGATTATCCACCATCTCTATGTGCTCTAGAGTCGGACTACAGAAGATGTTCAAGACATCATTCGACTTCTCAGAATGATCAAAAGAGAATAAGTCAGCTAGATAGAATTCTGATTCATCTGAGACGGAGGAATTGTGTAGAGTTTCTGAATCTGAAAGATCTACATTAATTTCATCAGAAGTCTGATTCCTTTGCTCATCATCATCCAAACTGAAATATAAAGTCCCGTCGGAAGAATTACCTCCTGAGGTCTCGGACCCGTCTTCTGTCAGACATTCTTGGGTCTCTACCTGATATCTTTCAAGATCGTCAAGACGGACCTCATCCATGTAATTGCAGGAAGCTAAAGAGCTCAGAAAATCTGAAGATGCATCACTGAAAGTGTTCGATTCTCTCGCCATCTCTATATATACCTTTTCGCCCTCGGTGCGAAAAGATACCTTCCCTGTATCATAATCGAAAAGGGCCTTTGCGGTCTCTAGAAAAGGCCTCCCGAGAATGATCGGGGTAAGGTGTAACTGTGCAGGGCAATTCATATCTAGGACCGTAAAGTCCACTGGAAATTGCAGACCCTGCACGGTTACGATAACGTTCCTAAGTATACCCTTAGGTCTCTTTACGGATCTATCAGCAAACTGAAGGATCGCGCGGGATTTGTAAAGAGGACCTAACTCGAGCTTCTCGAGAAAGGAAGCGGGTATCAGATTGATCGAGGAGCCGTTATCTAATAGAGTGCGATCGAACTCAGCTTTTGCGATCTCGCATCTGACATAATGTGCACCTGAGTCTTTCTTCTTCTTTGGAAGCTTATTCTGTATCGCACAGGATGTTGCCTTAGTCAAAACATGTTTTTCTGTTCGGGATCTCTTTTTCCTACGCGTGGTGCATCTGTTTTTCAATTGATTCTTGAGCGTAGGAAATTGATCTAAGGCATCATGAAGAGGGATCTTCAGAAAGATGTGATCTTTGAGTAGCTTTTTAATCTGTGGAGATTCGAGATTATTTTTGGTCTTTTTCTTTCTTTTTCCAAACAAAGCATCAAGAAAAGGAATAAAGTCAGGAGTCAGAAAATCAGAAGTTTTATTCAACTCAGAATCAGCATTTACATCGAGAGTCTCAGAATTATTTACAAAACTCTCTAAAACAGGGGAAGAAATGTTTTTGTCCGGGCTCTCTGCCTGATCAGGCGTGATATCATCATCTGAGTCGCCAGTATCCATATCTGATGAGTTGTCATTACTCTCGTCTCTTGATTCTGCGTCCTCATCCTCTTGCGATTTCTCCTCCTCGACTTCAGGATCATGCTCGTGCTCCTCTGGTGCCCTCTCCTCGTCTCCAGCAGGTGTTTGCAGTGATCTACCGCTCCTGAGACGAATGAAGTTAGACAAAAATTCAGGAAACGAGATCTTACCTGTAGGATCTACCTGATATGGATGCCTCCTCTTGTTGTACGGGTTCATCTGAGGCTGGGCTGGGAGAGTGGTCTTCGGCACGGTTAACTCGTCTAGACGACGGTTAACCTGCTCCATCTCAGTCTTGTGCGCGATCTGGAGCATACTAAGCATATCCATGATCTGATTGAGCGCTTGGGCCTGTGAAGACATCTCCGGTTCGGTATGGTGGCCCTGGCTTGCTCCTCTCTCCTGCCTTGGCGTGAATTGCTGAGAGGTGGAAGGCTAGGAGTAGCGCTGAGGTGTGGAGGAAGACTGTTGTGGCCACTGAAAATGATAGTTCGGTGAGAACTGGGCAGGGTGCTGATATGAAGGCTGCGGTCTCTGATGGTAGACATTCGGATGAGACTGCTGCGGCGTGAAGCTCTGGCGGTGCTGGAATTGCGGACATCCATGCTGCGGATGACCGTACGGCTGCTGCTGCTGCTGATTCGGTATACTCGGCTGCTGCATCGGAGTATACCAAATCCCGTTGATCTCGAAAGTGGATTGCGGCTCCACCTCTATCTCTGCGGTACTGATGATCTGGCTAGAATTGGCATGAGACTGATCCTCATGCCAATCAATCTAGGGAATCTCAGGCTCGCTCTGAACGTAGTGTATCTGACGGGTGGGTGGAGCGGGTGCGATCCTCCGTGCTGATTGCGTGTTCGAAGAGGTCTGGTTCTGTTTGTACTGGATCTGAAGATCAGCGACCTTCTTCGATAGATCACTCAGCTGCTAAGGTAGAGATGAGAGTTTCTCCAACTCTCGCAGCGGCTGTAGGTCTTGGACCTGCTTGTGAATCACATCCACCAACGTCAACTTTTCGCTAATAAATCCCATGTTGGTGTTGGATTCAGAGTCTGATATATTCGCCACCTTGTGATGCTCTCGGTGATGTGGTGGCTGCGGGGCTTTCTGAAATGCCCGAGTAGAGTCTACAACTCTCGAGTTATCGGCCATCCCTTCGAAGATGGTCCAGACTGACTCGGTGTCCTTGTTCAAGTAACTGCCGCCACATGCGGCACTCACGAGCCCATGTACTTCCGGCTGGAGTCCTCCGAAGTAGTTCTGCACTAGCACCTTCATCGGGATCTCATGATGCGGGCATCTCTCCGTCAGGTCCTTGAATCGATCCCATGCCTCATGGAATGATTCGTTCGACAATTGCGTAAAGTTGGAGATCTGGCTCCTCATCATGTTCGTCCTTCCTAGAGGAAAATATTTGCGCGGGAAGGTGGACTTCAGGTCGTCCCAAGTGGAGATTTCTCTTCCCAGATGGCTCAGCCAATAAAGGGCCTTATCGGCTAAGGCAAAGGGAAAGGCTTTGAGGCGCAGGCTTCCTGCGACACTCCTGGATAACAAGTCGTTCCGCAGATCATCTCAAACTGCTGCAAAAACGTGAACGGCTCCTCTGCGGCATTCCCATAATACTTGGGAAGCAAAGAAATGAAGGACGGTCGGAGTTCGTATGGCCCTTGATTCGGCGGTAGCCGAATCCAGTGATGGAGCGTTCAGGCGCCCGGGTCATACTCATCCCGTAAAGTAGCGGGAACCGCAGGCGGTAATTGGTTCCCGGTCCCTGCTCTCAGTGCGGCTATTTCAGCCTGCAGTTCGGTCTGAACTCTATACTGTTCTCAAATCTGTAGATTCATCTGCTGTAATGTATCGAGAATACCTGTCGTGACATCTCCGTTCAGCCCTGCTCTTCCCTCCTGATTGTCCCCAGCTGGTGGCCTCTCGTCTGCTGCTGGTGCTTTCCCACGAGCCATCTGATCGTCTATAAAGTAGAAACTTTCTTAAGAACTCAGCGAAAAATACTCAGGAGATCTAGATGATGTATTGAGGTGAGGGTCTGCCTCAATGATCTGGCCAGGAGGCGAGGGAGTCTGGGTCTGACTCACCTCGAGATCGGATGGGACCGGCTCGAGAAGAGGGTCATCCCGAGCCTGTGAAGACGTACGCTCGACGGTGAACGGTAGAAAGGTCATAGATTCTGAGCCGAAAAGACGTCGAGACGTCATCTTCGATGTCAAGAGGAAGTCGGGAGAGCACGTGTACGATTCAAATGAAGGAGAAATGCGAAAGCCGCGGAAACTCACGCCCCGCAAACAAACACAAAGAAAACCCCGTTTTCACCAACTCAACCCTGATGGAGACCGTAAGAGTTCGGTCTTTTTATCTTTTTGGTTTTAGGGTTGTGATTAGCAAACGTTTTGATTACGCGGGCCGAGCAAGCCAATAGGTGCCCGATAGTTTCTCCGAAACACTGGCCCGAATCCTTACACGAGACCACTCGCACTCAGCCAGTATGGGAGTAAGTACGGACCGTTTCCGGCTACCCGTGTTACTTGAGGCCGGAGCCTTGCGCAGTGTCTTCTAAACCTCCCACTCTGCTAAGTAAACCCGGACCGTTTCTGGCTACTCGAGCTTACCCACTGAGGAACAGTGATCAGGTGTATGGGCCTAGTAGTGTCCCGCAAGAAATACGGGGTTTTGTCTCTATCTTTAAGTGTCGGCTCTCGAGCTCGCGCACTCTGAGAAATGTACGGGGTTACTCTCCCCAAATCACTTGAATTGATTTACGGTTTTTGGTCAGATATTTTTAGCAGTCCCGATTTTAGTTTTGCAATTTTTATGGGTTTTTTCAATCAACGACTATCTATTTTTTTCTTTTTTATTTAAAAACCCTAAAACAAGCACCTAGGTTGCAAGTCCTAAAATTAGCTACGCGGCACAAGCAGATAGAGTAGAAAAAACCTAAACAAAAATCTAGAAAACTGTGGAAAACTGATGAGCGATAAAAAGCCGCGGTGGGTACCCTGACCCTCGGATACACGGTATCCGATGAATCAGGCCCCGAAAAAAATGGGGGGGGGGTTTGTTTATTGCTAATTACAACTCTCTCCCTTTCTCTCTCTTTTACTGACAAAAGGATACTAACTACATGGCTCCTCTGCAGTCGACTCGTGAAGAAGAAGCCGACCTCTGCTCTTTCAACTAACTCGGCTTCCGAAGAAGCCGGTTGATCCTGCAGGCCCTGCAAAGATGGTTAGCAAAGAAAAGCCGATCGAGAAAGCCGAGAAAGCTGTAAGAAAACAAAAGAGAGACTCAGAAAACAAAACACAAAAAAGCCGTATGAAAAACCGTACGAAAAACGAAACAAAGAGATCACGAAAAATGAAAAATCAAAGGAATCTAACGCCTCCCCGGCAACGACGCCATTTTGATAAGGCGAAAAAAAATCGAGTTTCGCGGCTTTCTTTTTAAGAAGAAAGAAAGTAAGCAGTCGGTTGTAGCCGAAAGCCGCGAAACAAAAGGATTCAATTCTTTTAAACCTATCAAACAATTACGGTTTTTTCAAAGAAAACCGTTCACTAATATTTTACCAGGCAAGTGTTCCTGGGTCGAACTAAAGGAGGCAGAATAAATTCCCTAGATTTTTCTCTTCGTAATCTTATTTTTAATTCTTCTCTAAGTCAAAACACCTTTTTTGTATTGATTTTCATTTTTATTATTTTTATTTGATTTTATTATTTTCAAATTTTTATTTAATTTTCAAAAAGGGATATTTTTCAAAAGATTTACTTATTATATAATAGGTGGATATGATATAGGTGATACTATATAGTAGGGTGATCGGGGTTCGAACCGCGAGCTCGAACTACACAAGAAAACAAAGCAAAACAAGACGGTTTTCGATAAAATCAAAACACGTCGAAAACTCGTCAAAAAGCCACGAAAATTTAATACTAGGTAGCTGTGGTAGTTATGTAACTACCCTCAAGAAATCGTCACAATCCGAGGTCACACGGAGAAGAAACAACCCCTACAGCCCAGGGGCATAAGTGCAAGAAAAACTATTTAAAAAGTTTGCAATCTGGTCCTTAAGGACTGTTCTGAAGAAAAACTAAACAAATCTTTACATTTAGGTCCCTGCGGAGGGACCTAAATGCAAATAAAGAAAACTCGGGGGGCGGAGACAAATCTCTGGAAACTTTGCTGGACCTAAGATGCAATTTGTCCACCATTTCGATTTAGACGGCTGAGATTATAACGTCTGGAGGCGATCTGACGTTCCTGATTCGGCCACGTGTCGCAAGCCTGTAACCCCCCTATTCTTGGGGTTGTTGAGCAGCTGGCGGACCAATTTACTCCGGTCAGTCGACGAAAACTTCGGCGCTCCGGCGGGGCCAGAGGGGTGGCTCCTCCACCCCTCGTGCTCGTCCGCGGTAGGGTGGCTGCCGGAGACGCTCCGAGCGGCGGTGGCAAGTCGATGAAGATGGCGTCTTCAACTCCTGGTAGCTGACACAGTCCTGACGAAGCTTCTTTGGAGACGATTCTGTTGAAGATCGAAGGATTCTAGAGGCGAAGAAAGGCCTCGCGACGAAGTCTGACCTGCAATGAATACAATAGTATGCTTGATTCGTTTTGAATCGGCCAAGGGATTACAAATCACAAGCTCCAAAGTTTAGAAAAAAATCTTAGATTTCCAGCCAAACCTCCAGATGCGTGAAAATGGCGATAAGAAGATGATTGATTTGAAGCGAATCTAAACACGAATCAAGATGGATTTTGAAATGGCGTCTTAGCTAAATGATTAGGCTATATAAAGAAGGGATTAGCGTCGCTAATCGACGCACGAGAATCGAGGCGAAAAAGCTAAGAAGATGGAGGAAAAAGGTTTGGGGAGTCAAGGTATATTACCTGGACAGAAGCTCGACGGTCGACCTTTGGCCGGAGCTGGACGCGCGCTGGGATGCGATGCAAGGCGGTGGACCTCCTTGGAACCTCCTCTGTCGACTCCTCCTCCTCGTGGACTCCTCCAAGGTGTTGTCACCACCGTAGGTTGGCCGGAATCAGGCTAGGAAGGTGAGGGATCAGAAAGACTAGAGCTTGGGCTTCAGGCAGTTAGAGAGTTAGTTGGCTATTGCTGACTTGGGAGCTTTTTATAGAAGAATTGGCGTGGGCTCCAAGTCGAGATGGAGGGTTGATGAATCCACGATTCATCATCTCAATATCTTGGTCTTAGCAAAATCCCCGAGTAAAATCCCCGAAAAATGTCCATAAAATCCATAAATTAACAAAATGACTCTTGTAAATAAAACACACTAATTATTGTATATAAGATTGTACAAAATAAATTAACACTAAAAAGCCGCAAAAATAAAGGAGTTTTATACTTGTAAATAGCCCAAAACTTCATGGATTTTTAATAATTTCATTTCAACTCCTTTTTGCCTAATTCTTTCTCTAACTTGTTTATAAAAATGTATATAAAAATTCAAAAATACAAAACAAATTTCAACTCAAATAATCGCTCCTAGATCCCAAAGAGAAAAAGCTGTAAAGTCCAACTTCCAAGCTAAATTTCCGCTCCGTATGAACTCCAAATTCACCAAACTCACTTTTAAAGTTCAAGTTAGAAAATTATCTATCCAACGGAAGTGGTTTCATTAAAATCGGAGCCCATTTGCAAAAGTTGGGTTTTGGGACCTAGATGTACATTGTACATTATGTATATATTCATACTTTCTTCATTTTTTATTATATCTTTCTTAATTATTAAAAATACAAAAAAATCATACTTGTGTTGTATTTTAATTATGTTATTTTATTGTATTTTTTTCGTTGTAAATATCTCTTATTAAAAAGACAAAAAAAATTACATATTAGAAAAGTAAAAAAAATATGTACATGTTGTTTGTCTTCCCTTGTAAATTGTCCACTATCTATTTTATTCTTTTTTTATTCTATTGTAATTAAAGTAGACAACTTTATTTTATTTATTTATTTATTTATTTTATTTTACATTCTCTACAATAACCACCAATTCAACTCCATTATTCCACCATTTTTTACAACTTCCCATTCAACCCCATTAATAAATCAACCTCCCATTCAACTCCACCACTTTAATAACCTCTCATTCCATTCTCTTTATATACCTCTCATTCTCCTCAATTTCGCCTTTGATCCATCTTTATGTGAGGAGAGCCTAGTTCCCTGAGTTGAATCGGTGACAGCGACGCAACCACGGTCGAGCAACGACGGCCCTCTCTCCGGTGTGATCCGTTGGCTTTTTGGCCAACATCGTAGCCGCAACCGCGCGCTGCTCGAGCTCATCGCACGCCGGCGATTCGAGCGAAGACCGTGCTCTCGTGAGCACTCCATAGGCGCCCGCGTTCATCTTAGGTAAATTTTTTTCCTTCATTTTATCATCTTGTCATTTTCGCATTTTTTTAGTTCATCATAGCACCCCTCATCATCGTCCATTTGTTCTACTCCATCACATCACCATCATATCATCCCTTCCATCACCACCGTCATAACACCATCATTCTCCCCCCATTCGTTTAGTTCATCATCACCACCAACCCATCTTATTATCTTTCATCATATTCCTTGTTTAAACAAAATTTCAACAAAAAAATCATCATCTTCCACCTTTGCATACATATCTATTCCCTGTTTAAAAAAATTTAAAAAAATATATAAAAAAAATTTAAACAAAAAAAAGAGTTTTTTTTCCTAATTATTATTACAATAGTTAAAAAAAATAAAAAAAACAGCAGCAAGCAGCAGCGGTGGGAGAACCCACCGCCGCCGCTCCTTCTTCCCGCCACCGCGCAGCCGGGCGGCACCGCCGCCCGCCCCCGGCGCTCCCAGGCCGCCCGCCAGCTCCCAGCGCGGCCATCTGCCGACCGTCGCCCCTCCAGAAGCCCGCCGCTTCGCGCGGCCCCCATCCACCGCCGCCGCCCCTCCGGCCGCCTCGACTCCGCCATCAGCCGGCGCAGGCCGCCGATCACCGCGACCGCTCCCGCGTCGCCGCCTCCGCCCGCCTCCTCTGCGCGCCGCCGACCACCGTCGAAGCCACCCCCGTTTGGGTTCTCCACCTGCGTAAGGAGGAAGAAAGGGTAATTTTCTTTATTTCTTTAATGTAAAAATTGCATGGTTTTTATTATATGTTTATACTATTGCATAACAGTCCCTATACATAACTTTTGTTGTAATTAATGTTTTTCTGATTTTGCAAAGACACCCCTGTATTCATGCTTTAATTTGGACCTCTCTTTTGCATCTTTTTATTCAATGAAAAATGTTTTTATGTTGAGCAACTTATTCTCTGTTATGTGAGTATTTATTTGTATTTTTGTGGTCTTTGGGTAATTAAATAAAAATGTTCAATTGAAATTTTGCATAGTTTACCCATTTTGGACTCTTAATTTTATATCTCATACACGGATGCTCTAAAAATTCCACAAAAATTAGGAATGATGCCTTGATATGTGATTAAGTTTCTGTCCAAATTTCATCTAAATTGGAATTGTCTTGTGCTTGGAATAATTTGTAGAGTGGATATAGTATTTGATTTTTAATTAAATCTACGTAAATCATTTTTGCGAAATTTCAACTCTCCTGGATTGCTTATTTAAATATCTTTTTGAGATAATTTTCTCTCGGATTAATTTGATAACGTGGATTTAATAGGAATTAATTACTCATTTCCACTCTGTTTTCACTAAAAAAATTCATAAAAAAATCATAATTTGTCAAAAAAATCAAAAAAAATTACTGTAGTCTCCTTGCGTCATGTTTTCATTCCAGTAATTTTTTATAATTTTTGCTTACTGTTTGTGTTAAAAATTTTGAAAATACCCATAAAAAGTGTGCATTTTTAGTTATTGCATTTTAACCCATAAAATTCCAAAAAAAAGTGTTTTGTGTTCCCCACTGGATTAGGACCTTAGAAAAAAAATATAATTTGGCTGAATTGGATTAATTTGACATCAAAATTAATTTGTCCTTGTTAGTGTCTTAATTCACTTGCTTTCACCTTTCACCTTTGTTTTTTTGCATAAAAAATCTAAAAAAAATACCGTTGAAGATCTAGATCTTAAATTTGCAAATTAAACCCAAGTTGTTCCTTTGCCTCCCTGAGTTCGACCCCGGACTTGCCCGGGATATAAATTAAAGCCGAGACACTCTTCACGGAGATCTTCTCTCGGTTCTGACCGAATCGCTAAGTACACGTGCTACAACGTTATCGAATTAAACAACGTATTTAGCGACTCGTCAGATGGCGCCGTTGCCGGGGAGGAAAACGGCTTAGGTATTAGTTTAAAAATTTGGATTTAGATTTTCTTTACTCGGGTAGTCTGACCCCCGAGCCACCTTGTATTTATTCCATTTTTTTTCAATTATCTCTCTTCATATTCTTGTATATATTTTGTTTTTATCTCTCTAATATAAATTTTATTTTTCTTGCGAGGGCCCGGTGAACTTGGAGTGCATCGGAGGTCGACGGACGCGACGCGCACCGACTGCTGAAGAGCGAGGAAAAGCAATTTATTTTTGAGAGAACTTTTTGTAAATTATTGTAATTATTTAGCTTGCTCTTTATAGCGGCTCTTGTTTGAGAGCTCGCGCATGTATAAAGACTTGGACTTTATTTGTCGTGTGTCGAGCCTGTTTCACTCTCCGGCGAGGGTGGGGCTTGACTTGAGTGGTGAACTTAAGGATTAGGCACACGTTAGTATAGAATCAAATTTGTTTGTGCCCATCGTAAATTAGGCCACACATATCTTAGAAGATTCACATATCTTATAAGATTCATAATGAGACACACATAGACACGTACTACTTAGCTCAAAATCAAATCAATTCTTCCCCGCTAATAGTATATTGTTTAGGTGCGGTTTTCTCGATCTGCATGCATTTAGTGTAATATTTACAAATTCAGTTTTGCATAACGCATGAAGAGTGCTGGGATTCACTGTAAGTATACCTTCTTCTGAGCATGCATCATAGTTTCTCGTTTGCATTCTGATTTCCGATTCCCCTCTTGTTTTACAACTTAAGGTCAAAAGGAAATTGGGACTGAACGGTAGACGTGCTTGTGTGTTCACATAAATTTCAAGTGATAACCTAACTCTAAAATTGGGACTGAATTGAGCAGGTCGATCTAATTAATTGGAATAAAAAGAACCCTTGTTCTCGGGTGCAGGAAGCCCTCATTGTTTGTTTAAATTGCAATTGAGAGAGAGACGACCCTAGGATAGAGCCAAGTCTGGATTTCTTACTTACTACTGGTTCTTTCATTTTAGGCGATTAGCTACTTTTCAGTGAGGATTTACGGGTAGCCGGTAAACGGTCCGGACTTCCTTAGCAGAGTGGGAGGTTTAGAGGACGCCTTAGTCCTCAAGGAACGGGTAGCCGTATTTATACGGTCCGTACTTACTCCTATACTGGTTGAAAGTAGGTCAAACTAGTCGTAAGAATCGGGCCAGTCTGTAGGAAAATACGGGCACCTAACAGCTCGTTAATCTTTCCAAGATTGTATTCTCACCAACTAAAATTGACCAGATAAATCGGTCGAACTCTTACGGCCATCACGTGTTGAGTTGGTGAAATTGAGGGTTTGAATTGCGTTTGAATTGTGTGAGTTCACTCCGCACATTTACGTGCACCGTAGAACTAGTGCCTCATTGATTATCGTGATCTAATCGGTTCTTTTGACATCGAAGATGACTGATTGGGGGGATATTTATTCGGACTTTGCGAATCTCTCGTTGAACCCTTCAAAAAGTGTCTTCAAAGGTCCAAGCGCAACTTGGACCAACCTGGACTCATGACCCTCTTGAGCCCAGGATCACTCACTCTCGGGATGGTTACTCTCAAACCATTCCATTTCTCTCTTCCCACCTCACCGAGGAAGACCATCGCCTTGGTGAGAATATCATGATTCATAAATCCTTTTCTAATCAAGAAAACATTGTTGATTCAGGACATAAAGAAGATTCGAGTAAAATGTCGAAGAAGAAAGAAGAGGAAGAAGAGAACCATGAAGACCCGATGAGAAGTATACTTGCCCGATTAGCTGCATCTGAGCAGCAACAAGCATTACTGAGAGCTCAGTTAGGACAGTTAAATGTTGGGGTCAAACTACCAATGGATGCGGCTTATAACCCCGGACAATATCAAATTCATAACTACTTGAGTCCGGCCGAACCCACTGTTGACTTTGAGTTGAAGCCGCACTTTCTGAACCTGCTGCCACATTTTGATGGGAATGCTTCTGAGGAGCCATATGCATTCCTAAGGGACTTTGAGCTCATCTGTGCTAACCTCAAACATAACAATGTTAGGCAGGATTATATTAGGCTCAAAGCCCTTCCATTTGCCTTGGGTGGAAAAGCCGATTACTGGGTAAAGAATCTTGGGATCATCGTCACCACTTATGCCCAGTTCAAGGACCTATTCCTAAAGAAGTTCTACCCGTTGAGTAGAACTAACATGATGAGGACGCGAATTACGAGTTTTTCCCAATTACCCAATGAAGCCTTCTGTGATGCTTGGGAAAGATTCAAGGACATCCTGCAAAAGTGTCCTTGTCATAGACTAGATGACAACATCTTGGTCCAATCCTTCTTCACTGGTCTCAACCCTGAGATGCAGGGTTTAGTGAGCGCTGCCTGTGGAGGAAGCTATACATCACGAGGAGCGGATACCGTCTGGAGGGTATTCGAGCAGATGGCTGAAACTAGCCGCTCACAGATGGCCAGCAGGGCCTATATACACCATCCCCCAATTCACTCTCATTTGGAGGGGGAAAATCAGCTGTAGTCGATCTTTCTCAGGACGTGATCCCTAGCATGGGACTTCTTGCTGACAAGCTTACTGTAGTTGTGAAGATCGACAGGAGGATTGATGAGTTAGACCGGAGCGTCTCCAAACTTCCAAAACAGATGGAGGAGTTGACTGAGAAGGTATCCAAGATACGGATACCCGCCGAGACTGCACCCGCTGCTCCCATTTACCGAGTTCACCATGTTCAGGAGCAGTTGGTGTCAGGGCAACCCCAGCCGTGGGAGCAGGACCAATCCTACACCCACTCTTTCCAGCAGCCACCTCCAGCAGTAGAGACAGTCCAGGAGGAGCCTCCACCAGTTTGGGAGGTGAATGGGATATGGTATACTCAAGAGCCTACCAGGCAGGGAAGTACGGGAGACCGACAGACCTATCAGCGTCCCCCGACCTTTCACAACACCGCATTCACCTCCGCACCACCTCCGTCCCAGCAGAGCCCTGGATTCCATCCGCCCCAGCAGCAGAGGCAGCAGTACCAGCAGTATGGCCGATAGGGCCATTACCAGACGGACCAGCAGGGCCCACAACCCCAGCAACAGCAGCAGCAGAGGCAGTACACTAGCCAGCAGGGCCAGTCTTCCCGTTCTTCTTCTCAATCTTATCCACTTCCTTCATCGTCTAGTCTCGTGGATATTCAGCAGCATATACTCGACGAGCTACGTTCCTACAGGAACGAGGTTCAGGACTTACGGGTGGATGTCAACCGCCTGTCAAGATGGCGAGACGAGCAGACTGCACCCTCTACCTCGATCCCAGCCCAAGTTCAGGCTAACCCCAATAGCATGAACCGTTCTAGTTCTCAGCAGCACTTTGGTCAGGTATACTATTCAGCATCTCCTAAATCTGAACATGAGATTCTTTCGTGTGACGAGGCTAACCACATGTCACTCAGGAGCGGAAGGACCGTGGTCGTACCTGACCGGGCGAGGGACACGAGGAGGGGCATCTCTGGAGCTCTACCTGAGGAGTCTTCAGAGGACGAGGAGGAGAGGCATCATATTTCAGAGCCCCATCAGCACCATTCGAGGATTTCTACTCAGGGAGCCGAGAGGAGGAGGAGAGCACGTATGCAGCATCGTCAGCATGGATATTCTTCTGAGTCTACGGAGGACCTTGCATCTCCGGTTGTGGCGGATACCACTCCAGTTTCTATTCCACAACCTTTAGTAGATAGTCTAGATCTTGAGTCCATGTTGCATCAAAAAGATTCTTGTATGAAGAACTCTGTTTCCATTAATGCAAAGAATGATCTTTCAGTTCATGATTCAGATTCTTCATCCTCTGTTTCCCTAGCTTCAATCCCTTTCCCCCGTGCTCTTACGGCAGGAAAGCGCATCAAAAAGATTCAGAAAGATGACCCCGACATGGCATGGTTTTGTAAAGAAAACATCACAGTTAAGGTGCCATTTGATGAATATGTGGCTAACCATCCTGCATTCCAGAAATACCTTAAGGTGAGATGCACACCTACAAGGGTTAGCAGGAAGAAAGACAACCGAAATATAAAGACACATGTCTTATCAGTAGCCACAACCTATTGTCTCAAGAATCAGACTTTGCCAAAGAAAAAGAGAGACATGGGTGCTCACTATGTGGAGAGTCGTATTGACGACATTGCGTTTGCACGCACACTCTTAGATAACAGTTCTTCGATCAACTTACTTCCCTTAGCCTTATATCAGAAATTGGAGTTGGGACCACTTCGCAAATCTAGAGCTTTACTCCAATTCGCAGATCGTTCAATGAAGAGACCTAAGGGAGAAGTGAAGAACGTCGTTATCTCGATTGAGGGGCAGAACTATCAGGTGGACTTCACAGTCTTGGACATGGAGACCCCCAATCATTGGAGAGAATCTCAGATCATTCTCGGGCGACCCTTCCTTAGGACCGCAGGCGCAGCTTTCGATTATGGTACGGGAATGATGAAGTTCCGTTCTCCAGGCGGAGAAGTGAACCTTGAGATGAAGCGAACCAAGTGTCAGCGACCCGATTCAGAGAGTAGCACAGAGTACTCATCTTCAGAGGCAGACTGCAGTTTGATTAGCACAGTTGGGATTTGGGGACAGATTCCTTCAGGACAGAGAGAGACCCTTTCATCTGGAGAGGATATAGTGCATGATGCAGTTTGCCAGGTGTTGTCTGATCTTGCTAGAGATGCATCAACCTATTCTCATGATGACTTAGAGATCCATCCAGATCTGTCAGTTCCATCATCTTCGGAACAATCATGGGACATAGATGACGAGTCGGACGTGGCTTTTGCCGATTGTTTGGATACTTTTGACGATCCGACTCCCAATACTTCTGATTTGGTGGTGAGTACCACTCAGCTTAGCCCACCTTCATGCAGCACGGAACCAGATTCAGATTCAGTTCAGCCAGATCTGCTTGATGATACCACATTGCCAGAACTGAAATCACTACCTTCTACACTTAAGTATGCCTTTCTTGCGGGACCCAAAGAGAGATATCCTGTCATCATTAGCTCAGACTTGACTTTAGAACAGGAGTCTAGGTTGTTAGAGGTCTTAGAGAGGAACCGCAAAGCAATAGGCTGGACAGTGTCGGATCTCGTGGGCATCAACCCCGCTCTCTGCTCGCATCACATTTTTACTGAGGATAATGTGAGACCTTCCCGTGAGTTTCAGAGGAGAGTTAACCCCAATCTACGGGAAGTGGTGAAGAATGAAATTGAGAAATGGTGCAAGGCAGGGTTCATATACCCTATTTCTGACTCCAAGTGGGTGCCCCCACTTCATGTTGTCCCGAAGAAGTCGGGAATTCAGATGGTCACCAACGAGGAGGGGGTAGAGATCGCGACACGTGTACCCACGTCGTGGCGCGTCTGTGTCGACTACAGGCGCCTGAATGCTGCGACCAAGAAAGATCACTTTCCCTTGCCTTTTATTGATCAGATCTTGGAGAGACTCGCAGGGAAAGAGTTCTTATGTTTTCTTGACGGGTACTCAGGCTACAACCAGGTGGCCATAGCCCCTGAGGACCAGGAAAAGACCACATTCACATGTCCATTCGGCACTTATGCTTTCAGGCGCATGCCATTCGGGCTCTGCAATGCCCCGGGCACATTTCAGCGGTGCATGATAGCCATATTTGCTGAGATGGTGGGAGATTTCCTGGAAGTGTTCATGGATGACTTCTCGGTCCATGGTGATTCTTTTGATACATGTTTAGTGCACTTGGACCGAGTCCTCACGAGGTGTAGAGAGGTGAATCTGGTACTCTCCTGGGAGAAGAGTCACTTTATGGTGACGGAGGGTATCGTGTTGGGGCATGTCATCTCCAAAAGGGGAATGGAGGTTGACCCTGCCAAGGTGGAGGTGATCAAGAAACTCGATCCACCTACCAACGTGAAGTCAGTGCGGTCATTCTTAGGGCATGTTGGATTCTATAGGAGATTCATTCAAGATTTTTCAAAGATCGCCCGCCCACTGACTGAGCTCTTAGGGAAAGACATAGAGTTCGTTGTAGATCACAGGTGTCTGGAGGCCTTTGAGCTCTTGAAGAGGAAGATTTGTGCCTCGCCTATCCTACAAGCTCCTGACTGGTCTCTCCCCTTTGAGATCATGACTGACGCTTCAGATTTCGCTATAGAAGCTGTGTTAGGACAACGACGAGAGGGGATTCCGTTTGCGATTCACTATGCGAGCAAAGTTTTAGATCCTACACAGAAAAATTATATAGTGACTGAAAAGGAAATGCTCGCGGTAGTATGGGCCCTCGAGAAGTTCAGATCATATATTTTGGGCTCTAAGGTGACAATTTATAATGATCACACAGCCATTCGATACTTAATGGAAAAGAAGGATGCGAAGGCGCGTCTTCTTAGGTGGATTCTACTCCTCCAGGAATTTGATTTGGAGATTAAAGATAAACCTGGAGTGAAGAATGTCGTGGCTGATCACCTTTCTCGGATTGAACTTAAGGATTCTCCTGATCATGAGCGTATTAGAGAAACCTTCCCAGATGAGTTAATTTCTGTTATTGACTCACTCCCGTGGTATGCCAACATGGTGAACTATCTTGTCTCCAAGCAGGTTCCCCATGGTTGGACTAGGAGCAGCATTGATCGACTGAAGTCGGATTCGAGGAGATACCACTGGGACGATCCTTTCCTTTTCTTCGAAGGACCGGATTGTGTTTGGAGAAGGTGTATTCCTCAGGAGGAATACCATAGTATCCTCACATATTGTCATTCACTTGAGGCTGGAGGACACCATTCGGGAAAGCGAACCGCTCACAAAGTACTTCAATGTGGATTGTATTGGCCGACCTTGTTTAGAGATGCTATTAATTTTGTACGGTCGTGCCCGATTTGTCAAAGGATGGGAGGGACAGTTGGACAGAGAGATGAGATACCCATGCAACCGATGATTATTTGTGATGTTTTTGATGCATGGGGCATAGATTTTATGGGTCCCTTTCCCAACAGCCATGGACATGAGTATATTTTGTTGGCGGTTGATTATTTATCTAGGTGGGTGGAGGCTATCCCAACCCGAACCGCAGACAGCAAGACTGTATGTAAGTTTGTGAAAGACCATATTATTGCTAGGTTCGGGGTGCCAAAAGTTTTGATATCTGATGGGGGTAGCCATTTTGTGAACCGAGATATGAGATCTTTAGCTAAGGACTATGGATTTGATCACAGAATTACTAGTCCTTACCACCCACAGTCCAACAGCATGGCAGAGGTTTCGAACAGAGAGGTGAAGAGTATTTTGCAGAAATTGGTTCTTCCCGATAGGAAGAATTGGTCTCAACTCTTGGACCAAGTTCTGTGGGCCTATAGGACAACCTACAAGACACCATTGGGTACTTCACCATTTAGAATGATCTATGGAAAGCCATGTCATTTGCCCGCAGAGTTGATTCATAAATCCGAATGGGCAATTAAGAAGATTAATTGGAGTTGTCACCTAGGAAAACTTTGCCGAGACTTGAACTTGAACGAGCTCGTGGAAATCCGAAACAGGGCATATGACAACAGTTTGATTTATAAGGACAAAGTAAAGAGATGGCATGATCAGCACATTAGGTGCAAAGACTTTGTCCCTGGACAAAAGGTATGGTTGTTCAATGCCAGGTTGAAGATATTCCATGGGAAGCTCAAATCTAAATGGACGGATCCCTTTGTGGTTAAGAAAGTGCACGAGAATGGAAGTGTAGAGATAGCTGATCTCACAGATGGTGCACAATCTCATGTGGTGAATGGACAACTGTTGAAGCATTTTGTTGATTCCAAAGAGCAGTTAGTCCAAGTCGAGGTCATCAACTTCATACAGAGTGAGCAAGAGCAGATACATCTTATTACTCTTCATGAAGATGCAGCATCAAGATTCAACATCTTAGAAGATTCCATCACTCTTGTACATGTTCTCCCTTCTTTGTATATTCTCGAGATCACGTCGGTTCTCACACTTACTCTTGTCCTATACTTAGGCTGACCAAAGCCTAAGTATAGGGGGGACCGCTACCCGCCATGTGTATTTACTCATCATTTCTCCTCTTGACCTCGTCCACCCCATTTTTGCTCTTCTTCTACACTTAGGCTGTCCAGAGCCTAAGTATAGGGGGGGGCGGATCGACTTCTATACATTCTATTATTTTAGCTTTCCTACGCTTAGTACGAGCTATGTCTTTTTGTCACCTAGTACCATGACGACATAGCACAAGCTAAGTATAGGGGGCGTGTATATATTACATATATACTTTACCCATACCTCGTACTTTCACGTATTTTTTATATATATTATACAATAATTATGGGGTGGGTAAAAAAAGAAAAAAAGAAAAAAAACTTCTTTGCCTTTGTTTGTCAAAAAAAACAAAAAAAAACAAAAAAAAACCCTTTTTGAAAAAAAAAACTTTTTCTTAAAAAAAACAAAAACAAAAAAACCCTTTTTGAAAAAAAAAACTCTTGAAAAAAAAACTTTTTCTAAAACTTTAAAAAAACCAAAAAAACATTCATAAAAAAACTAACTAATAAGTTGGTTTAATCCCTGACACAATCCACTTTCACACAAGACTAGTGATGTTCAAGAACACTTCGTTTATGAGGTCTTGAGATTTTGAGTTAACCAGCCTTAGTCATTAGGGTCCTTGACTTAATTATTCACATTTCCCTAGTTTGAAAGATGTGTGTGCTATATTGCATGCTTAGTCTCTACCTTAAGAATATGATCTGCACCTCACATACACGACTGCAATTATGATGAGATGAGTTGAAATTTCACTTGAGAAACTGCGATGAGGGATTTGAGTTTGGACTTGATTTGATGATGCTCGAGGATGGGATAAAATCAATGAAGGCTTCATGAAACCTGAGTGTCAGCATCTTTAGCCAGTATGAGAACATGGTTCTTGTACTATCTCTTGATATTTACCTATGTGCCAGGGTGTGATAAAATAAAAAATGTTGATCAGTGTGCGCCAACTCTTGGTAAAAGCAATGGAGCTAGCCACAAATACTACAAAGCAATGAAATGTCAAAGAAAAGCTCTCATTCCACAAAGTCAATCATCAAAAGAGCTTCCACCAAAGGCGAGCGCTCCCAACCATTTCAAAGTGTCCACTTGGACCACCGCTATTAGGACCAGGAGTCGGGCTTGCACCAAAAAAGGGCTCTGCATCGTAAATGCTACCAGTCTGGGTGTAGAAGGTACGATAGGTACTCAAAAAAGGCACACCCCGGTGTACTCCCAGGAAAACAAGTGCAGACGGCTCCAACTTCTCTTGACGGACGCACTGATCAACACCAAAAAAATGTGTTGCATAATAAGGCACTTGAGAGGATCCTTGTTCCAATGAGAGGGAGAGAAGAAATGACACAATCCTATGCCCTCCATCAACTGGCCTTCCATCTACACTTTTAAGTCTGACAACTAAAGAGACGGTGGATTGGATGCAAGAAATGATTTATTCCCTAGTGTTGAGGATCGGGTTCTTAGGAGAGTCTCTTGGACTGGAACCTTGGGTGACGTTGTGACTCTACTCTTGTAACTGCGGTCAACACTTGATGTCATATCCCTTATATATATGTATACAAAGAGAGTCTGATGATTAGGGAAATTGGGTACCTTTTGACTAGAGCTTGGTTCAGCTTAGAATTTTAGGATCTCTAAAACCGAGAGTTCTTGAATGGATCAAGTCTTGTATTCACATGCACAGTCAGGGGTTAAACCAACTTATTCATTCTTTATTTGCTCGAGGACTAGCAAAGTTTAAGTATAGGGGGGTGATGAATCCACGATTCATCATCTCAATATCTTGGTCTTAGCAAAATCCCCGAGTAAAATCCCCGAAAAATGTCCATAAAATCCATAAATTAACAAAATGACTCTTGTAAATAAAACACACTAATTATTGTATATAAGATTGTACAAAATAAATTAACACTAAAAAGCCGCAAAAATAAAGGAGTTTTATACTTGTAAATAGCCCAAAACTTCATAGATTTTTAATAATTTCATTTCAACTCCTTTTTGCCTAATTCTTTCTCTAACTTGTTTATAAAAATGTACATAAAAATACAAAAATACAAAACAAATTTCAACTCAAATAAATGCTCCTAGATCCCAAAGAGAAAAAGCCATAAAGTCCAACTTCCAAGCTAAATTCCCGCTCCGTATGAACTCCAAATTCACCAAACTCACTTTTAAAGTTCAAGTTAGAAAATTATCTATCCAACGGAAGTGGTTTCATTAAAATCGAAGCTCATTTGCAAAAGTTGGGTTTTGGGACCTAGATGTACATTGTACATTATGTATATATTCATACTTTCTTCATTTTTTATTATATCTTTCTTAATTATTAAAAATACAAAAAAAATCATACTTGTGTTGTATTTTAATTATGTTATTTTATTGTATTTTTTCGTTGTAAATATCTCTTATTAAAAAGACAGAAAAAATTACATATTAGAAAAGTAAAAAATATATATGTACATGTTGTTTGTCTTCCCTTGTAAATTGTCCACTATCTATTTTATTCTTTTTTTATTCTATTCTAATTAAAGTAGACAACTTTATTTTATTTATTTATTTATTTATTTTATTTTACATTCTCTACAATAACCACCAATTCAACTCCATTATTCCACCATTTTTTACAACTTCCCATTCAACCCCATTAATAAATCAACCTCCCATTCAACTCCACCACTTTAATAACCTCTCATTCCATTCTCTTTATATACCTCTCATTCTCCTCAATTTTTCCTTTGATCCATCTTTATGTGAGGAGAGCCTAGTTCCCTGAGTTGAATCGGTGACAGCGACGCAACCG
This sequence comes from Ottelia alismoides, assembly GCA_037367405.1. NCBI lineage: Eukaryota > Viridiplantae > Streptophyta > Magnoliopsida > Alismatales > Hydrocharitaceae > Ottelia > Ottelia alismoides. The sequence continues at coordinate 517,183 of JAZKJV010000361.1, read as the reverse complement.
CGGTCGAGCGACGACGGCCCTCTCTCCGGTGTGATCCGTTGGCTTTTTGGCCAACATCGCAGCCGCAACCGCGCGCTGCTCGAGCTCATCGCACGCCGGCGATTCGAACGAAGGCCGTGCTCTCGTGAGCACTCCATAGGCGCTCGCGTTCATCTTAGGTAAATTTTTTTCCTTCATTTTATCATCTTGTTATTTTCGCATTTTTTTAGTTCATCATAGCACCCCTCATCATCGTCCATTTGTTCTACTCCATCACATCACCATCATATCATCCCTTCCATCACCACCGTCATAACACCATCATTCTCCCCCCATTCGTTTAGTTCATCATCACCACCAACCCATCTTATTATCTTTCATCATATTCCTTGTTTAAACAAAATTTCAACAAAAAAAATCATCATCTTCCACCTTTGCATACATATCTATTTCCTGTTTAAAAAAATTTAAAAAAAAACATAAAAAAAATTAAACAAAAAAAGAGTTTTTTTCCTAATTATTATTACAACAGTTAAAAAAAATAAAAAAAAACAGCAGCAAGCAGCAGCGGTGGGAGAACCCACCGCCGCCGCTCCTTCTTCCCGCCACCGCGTAGCCGGGCGGCGCCGCCGCCCGCCCCCGGCGCTCCCAGGCCGCCCGCCAGCTCCCAGCGCGGCCATCTGCCGACCGACGCCCCTCCAGAAGCCCGCCGCTTCGTGCGGCCCCCATCCACCGCCGCCGCCCCTCCTGCCGCCTCGACTCCGCCATCAGCCGGCGCAGGCCGCCGATCACCGCGACCGCCCCCCGCGTCGCCGCCTCCGCCCTCCGCCCGCCTCCTCTGCGCGCCACCGACCACCGTCGAAGCTACCCCCGTTTGGGTTCTCCACCTGCGCAAGGAGGAAGAAAGGGTAATTTTCTTTATTTCTTTAATGTAAAAATTGCATGGTTTTTATTATATGTTTATACTATTGGATAACAGTCCCTGTACATAACTTTTGTTGTAATTAATGTTTTTCTGATTTTACAAAGACACCCCTGTATTCGTGCTTTAATTTGGACCTCTCTTTTGCATCTTTTTATTCAATGAAAAATGTTTTTATGTTGAGCAACTTATTCTCTGTCATGTGAGTATTTATTTGTATTTTTGTGGTCTTTGGGTAATTAAATAAAAATGTTCAATTGAAATTTTGCATAGTTTACCCATTCTGGACTCTTAATTTTATATCTCATACACGGATGCTCTAAAAATTCCACAAAAATTAGGAATGATGCCTTGATATGTGATTAAGTTTCTATCCAAATTTCATCTAAATTGGAGTTGTCTTGTGCTTGGAATAATTTGTAGAGTGGATATAGTATTTGATTTTTAATTAAATCAACATAAATCATTTTTGCGAAATTTCAACTCTCCTGGATTGCTTATTTAAATATCTTTTTGAGATAATTTTCTCTCGGATTAATTTGATAACGTGGATTTAATAGGAATTAATTACTCATTTCCACTCTGTTTGCACTAAAAATTCATAAAAAATTCATAATTTATAAAAAAAATCAAAAAAAATTACTGTAGTCTCCTTGCATCATGTTTTCATTCCAGTAATTTTTTATAACTTTTGCTTACTGTTTGTGTGAAAAATTGTGAAAATACCCATAAAAAGTGTGCATTTTTAGTTTTTGCATTTTAACCCATAAAATTCAAAAAAAATGTGTTTTGTGTTCCCCACTAGATTAGGACCTTAGAAAAAATATAATTTGGCTGAATTGGATTAATTTGACATCAAAATTAATTTGGCCTTGTTAGTGTCTTAATTCACTTGCTTTCACCTTTGTTTTTTTGCATAAAAAATCTAAAAAAAAATACCGTTGAAGATCTAGATCTTAAATTTGCAAATTAAACCGAAGTTGTTCCTTTGCCTCCCTGAGTTCGACCCCGGACTTGCCCGGGATATTAATTAAAGCCGAGACACTCTTCACGGAGATCTTCTCTCGGTTCTGACCGAATCGCTAAGTACACGTGCTACAACGTGATCGAATTAAACAACGTATTTAGCGACTCGTCAAGGGTGGCGATGGAGAGGGTTGTTGGAGGAAGAAGTTGGAGGGTCTAGATGTATCAGAAGCTTCTGGATGAGCTCGGGGAAATTAGGGGAAGTCGGCCGGCTGAACAGACTGGCCGCAACCTCTTCTTGAGGAAGAAGACCCCAGGTGCTGACAAGTGTCAGCACCTGGTTCGTCTAGAGGCTAAAATATCTTATAAATAAGATATAAAATAGTAAATTACATTATTTTAGATAGGTTTAAATACAAGAAGTGTTAATAAATTAATTTTCTAATTTATGGCATAATTACTTTTAATAAATAATAAATATTATTGAAAATATAAATACTATATTAATAAATATGTATTTATAAATAGATTTTAGATTTTTAAATTAATAAATAAATAAATAAAAATTAATTTTATATTTTATTAATTATTAGGGTATTAAATAAGGTTTATACAAATTTTTATAGATTTTTATAAATTAATTTACATATTTTAATAAATAGGGTTAATATCTAAATAGGTCATTTATACCTATATTTTGAGGTTTTTGATTTTATTAAAATAATAAATAGTCTCCAAAAATTATGAAATAATTTATTGTGAAACTATAAGATCATGAAATAATTTAAAAATTATAAAATTAAGAAAATGATAAATAATGTGTGTTACATAAAATAGATAGCCCAGAAACCCCGTTGTCTTTTGGTCCCAAAACCGACTTTTTGCAAACGGACTCCGAATTCGATGAAACCACCTTTATTAATTAGAGAATATTATTTTATGAACTTTAAAGGTGAGTAGAGTAAAATTGGAGTTCTTATGAGGAAGTTATAATGTTCGGAAGTTGAGATTTTGACAATTTGCAGGCTGGGTTTCTTGGCATATATATAGGGTAATATTTTTAACTTATTTATATATTTTTATATACATTTTTAGAAAAAATTAGGAGAAGAGTTTGGTGAAAAATATGCTTATATGAAATAATTAAAATTCTTTGAAGTTTTGTATTTATTTATAAATAATGAAGAGTGTATTTGTGTGTATTAATTTATTTTTTATGGTTTTCTTTCCTTATCTCCCCCTACTTATTGGTTTGTCGACCAATCCATGCTGACTTGGTCTCAGAGGTTAGGCTATAAATATATCTTACAGCTATATTTATTTTTTAAGTCATATTGTATATATATACATATATTTAATCTGCCTTTTTCTTTATTTTTCTGGTTCTTTATTTATTTACATGATTTTAGTGGTTAAAAGTGAATATTTACACATGAATGGTGTTTTGTTAAAATATGAGAATTAATGGGTATTTACATGTATTTGTTAAGGGTTTTAAGACAAAATGCAACAGAAAAGTTAATGAATCATGGATTCATCAATATGTTATATCATTTGATGATTATTTGTGATATGAGACTTCTTCCCTTCACCTTAGAAACCTTTGAAATGTTCAAAGATTTCATTTTATTTGGTTTAGAACTAAAGTTTGAAGGAAGATGAAATGAATTTGATCTAACCTAGGTAGCTAGTACCTATTAGATGAATTCAAAGAATACCTTATGGAGAAAGGAATATCATTCCTATCTCACTCCTCCTAATACACCTTAATGAAATATAGTTGTAGGGAGATATAATTGGATCATATGGGACATGATTTGATCAATGATTAATCTTAACATAATAATTACCTCTTAGTTTCCAAGGTATATATGACTACATTATATGCCCTTAATAAGATTCCATGCATATCTAAACACGCATCCTCATAAGCTATGAATTGGAACCTAGCCTAGTGTTGGACACTTGAGGACTAAAGGTTGCTTTATCCATAACTTTGTCATGGATGCTAGTAAGTTGGAATCTAGAACAAGAGAGTGCCACTTTATTAGAAAAATAAAGGATGGTATTGGATACTACTTTATGACTTTGAGATTATTAAAAGATCTCGTCTCTAACGATGTGATTCTTAGAGGATGACTCTCTTGAGAATCAAGATGAAAATGAAGTGAATGAACTCATTTAGTCTTGAGAAGATAACGAGGCTCTTGAAATTAGAAAATTAAAAGGATAATTAAAAATGAAACACTAATACCTCTTCAAATGAGATGGAGGATGGATTCAATGTGTCAGAGAAACCTGACAATGATCGAACTTCATGTGATGAAGCTTCCGAAGATCATGTCATCAAAAAATGGATATTAGCAATTAAGCCTAAAGTAGACTTCGTATACAAGTGTTGTATATGGACCCTCAAGGATCACCTATATGGGTAAGACCCATTAAAGTGTAAATGGATCTTCAAGAGAAAGAAGGAACCTGATGAGAACGTACAGACCTTCAAAGCACGGCTTGTAGCCATGAGCTACACACTGAAGAGAAGACATTGCTTGCAATGAGACTTGCTCTTCAGTGACCTTGATTAAACCCATTAGAATATTGCTAATTATAGCCACACAACTTGACTTTGACATCTTCAAGATGGAAGTCAATATTGCATTTCTCTAAGAATACCTCTCCGAGGATATTCATATGAAGTAGCCCAGGGCTTCATAGTTGAGGAAAGCATGTTGTGCAAGCTAAGGAATTCCATCTGTAGACTCGAATAAGCTTCCTGTAGTTGGAACATCAGATTTGATGAAATTATAAATGTTATGATTTCAGATAGAATCTTAATGAATCATGTGTAGCTTAGTGGGAGTGCCATTATGTTCATCGTGCCAAATGTAGATGATATCCCAATCATTTGGAATGATATAAGGATATAATAAGTGTTTTATAGACTAGCTATTCCATACCTTGAGTTCTGATCTTAAGGATACCTCTTAAGATCTTAGTTCTGAAAGTGTTCAGAAGCAAAGAGAAAATGGTATTGGGACCGTCACATTATGGTAAACCTTGGACATTTTTATTTTCTGAAAAATTCCAAGAAGGTCTTCTTTTCCTTAATATATGGTACTGACCAATCTAAAAGGATAGCACCTCAAGGAGTCGAGGAAGTGAATGCTAAAACTGCCTGCCCTTGTGCATCAGTTATGAAAAGTCATGTGTATGCTAGATGTGTACAAGAGTCAGATGTCTGCCATGAAGTGGGAGTAGTAAACTGTTACTAATCCTACTATGGAAATAAAAATACTTGATTGCAGTAATAACAATATCTTCATAGATGACAAGACTTTAGAGATAGTGATCACTAAGTCTTATCTACAAGAGCTTAAGATGTTATAGATGGAGATCTAAAAGGTCTTAACTGTGGATACCTTATGAGATAGAGATCTCCAGGAATAAGGTTATTCTGATAAGGATAATGGAAATTACATAGTAGTTATAATGATTATTGAGTTGTAGTATCAAGGACACTATAACTGACTTGATTGAGTATTGGTTGCATAAGATGCAATATTTGCATTGGATGTGAGCACAGTTACTAGGGGATATGCAAGTGTCGTAAAAGGACTTGGAGTAGTCTCTTGGGAACAGAGTGAATGATCAGCTTACCTAGCTATTTTCCCAAATAGCCTATGATTGTTACATGAGTGCGAGTTCAAATGATTAGCCTATTAATGGCTCTTTGGGTAGTGGGAGATTGTTGGACATGCGAGCCAACGACGAGCCATTATGCAATAAATGTTATTGCTAATATCATTCCCTGATCTAAAATGAAGAATAACTAATTTGCATAATAGGTCCTTTAGTACAATTAGGGTTGTGTGTCACAGCCATCTTAATTATGATATAGTTGTTGTTTCAATTATTGAATCGTAGAGGCTGGTGCTTGGATGAATATCTAAAGAGTTAGATTGAGGACTCATCAAATACCATCAAATGGACTAGTAAGAGATTAAACTTTAGAATGTCTGAAATTTCAAATCATACGTACTTTTGAATATTGTAATCAAAGTAGAAAATGTCTAATTCACCCTTCTTTGGGAATGGTGTTAGATGTCAAGGTATTCAAGATCTCATACATATTGATGTATGTGGAGCATCTTTATCATGGTATTCAATGTGATATGAGACTTCTTCCCTCCACCTTAAAAACCTTTGAAATGTTTAAAGATTTCATTTTATTTGGTTTAGAATCAAAGTTTGAAGGAAGATGAAATGAATTTGATCTAACCTAGGTAGCTAGTACCTATTATATGAATTCAAAGAATACCTTATGGAGAAAGGAATATCATTCCTATCTCACTCCTCCTAATACACCTTAACTCAATAAAGTTGTAGGGAGATACAATTGGATCATATGTGACATGATTTGATCAATGATTAATCTTAGCCTAATAATTACCTCTTAGTTTCCAAGGTATATATGACTATAATATATGTACTTAATAAGATTCCATGCATATCTAAACACACATCCTCATAAGCTATGGTTTGGAACTTAGCCTAGTGTTGGACACTTGAGAATTAAAGGTTGCTTGGTCCATAACTTTGTCATAGATGCAAGTAAGGTGGAATCTAGCACATGAAAGTGCCACTTTATTAGGAAAATAAAGGATGGTATTGGATACCTACTTTATGACCTTGAGATTCTTAAAAGATCTCATCTCTAAGGATGTGATTCTTAGAGTATGACTCTCTTGAGAATCGGGATGAAAATGAAGTGAATGAACTCATTTAGTCTTGAGAAGATAATGAGGCTCCTGAAATTGGAAACACTAAAGGATACATAAAGATGAAACACTAATACCTCTTCAAATGAGTTTGAGGATGGATTCCATGTGTCAGAGAAATCTGACAATGATCGAACTTTATGTGATGACTGAAGATCGTGTTATGGAAAAATGGATGTTAGCAATTAAGTCTAATGTAGACTTTGTATACAAGTGTTGTATATGGACCCTAAAGTATCCACCTATATGGGTAAGACTCGTTAAGGTGTAAATGGATCTTGAAGAGAAGGAGGGAACCTGATGAGAAGGTACAGACCTTCACATCACGGCTCGTAGCCAGGAGCTACACACTGAAGAGAAGACATTGCTTGCAATGAAACTTGCTCTTCAGTGACCTTGATTAAACCCATCGGAATATTGCTAACTATAGCTACACAACTTGACTTTGACATCTTCAAGATGGAAGTCAACATTGCATTTCTTTATGAATACCTCTTCGAGGATATTCATATGAACTAGCCCCATGGCTTCATAGTTGAGGAAAGCAGGGTGTGCAAGCTAAGGAATTCCATCTATGGACTCGAATAAGCTTCTTGTAGTTGGAACATCAGATTTGATGAAATTATAGATGATATAATTTCAGATAGAATTTAATGAATCACGGGTAGCTTAGCGGGAGTGCCATTGTGTTCATCGTGCTAAATGTAGATGATATCCTAACCATTTGGAATGATATAAGGATGATATCCTAACCATTGTGTTTTATAGACTAGCTATTCCATACCTTGAGTTATGATCTCAAGGATACCTCTTAAGTTCTTAGTTCTGAAAGTGTTCAGAAGCAAAGAGAAGAGGGTATTGTGACCGTCACATTAATGGTACACCTTAGACATTTTGATTTTCAGAAAAATTCTAAGAAAGACATCTTTTCCTTAATATATGGTACTGACCTATCTAAAGGGATAACACCTAAAGGAGTTGAGGAAGTGAATGCTAAAACTGCTTGCCGTTATGCATCAGTTATGAGAAGCCATGTGTATGCTAGATATGTACAAAAGTCAGATGTCTGCCATGCAGTGGGAGTAGTAAATTGTTACTAATCCTACTATGGAAATAAAAACACTTGATTGCAGTAATAACAATATATTCATAGATGATAAGACTTTAGAGATAGTGATCTCTAAGTCTTATCTACAAGAGCTTAAGATATTATAGATGGAGATCTAAAAGATCTTAACTGTGGATACCTTAGTAGATAGAGATCTCCAGGAATAAGGGTATTCTGGTAAGTTACTGGTTATAATGATTATTGAGTTGTAGTATCAAGGACACTATAACTGACATGATTGAGTATTGGTCGCATAAGATGCAACATTTGCATTAGATGCGAGCATTGTTACTGGGGGATATGCAAGTGCCGTAAAGGACTTGGAGTTGTCTTTTGGGAACAGAGTGACTGACCAGCTTACCTAGCTATTTTCCTAAATAGCCTATTATTGTTACATGAGTGGGAGTTTAAATTATTAGCTTATTAATGGCTCTTTGAGCTAGTGGGAGATTGTTGGACATGCGAGCCCACGGAGAACCATTATGCAATAAATGTTATTGCAAATATCATTCCCTGATCTGAAATGAAGAATAACTAATTTGCATAATAGATCCCTTAGTACAATTAGGATTATGTACCATGTCCATCTTAATGATCATACCGTTATTGTTTCAATTATTGAATCGTAGAGGCTGGTGCTTGGATGAATATCTAAAGAGTTAAATTAAGGACTCATCAAGTGTTAAGAGATGATCTCCATCCTGAGTAGGAGATGGCAATCCTTCCTCATTTAGGTTGATATCTGACCGACCTCTTGATGCAAGCCCTCTGCATGGGAATAGAGATTCAGAGGTGTCAGATTAGTTAGGTCAAAGAGTTGGCTTAACGAGATCGAGATAACCAAAGACCTATGTCGTATGCTGTCACGATATAGGCACGCATCCTCTGACCGGAGACAGATGTGTTACTATATGTCTGAGTATGTACATTCGGCAGACCAATAGGTTGATGACCTAACCAAGGTCTATACATCGTCGCGCTGGTGTGCATGCAAGGGCATATGAGTAATACGATTTCTCAAAGGGATCATACATGTTTATTACTGAACCAGAAGACATGAGCTCACTCATGAGATATTGGGAAGAATCAAATTCCGCACCGCAGACGTCTTGCTTTGGAAGATTGATTGAATTTGTAAGGTTCGATATATGCTTTTGGAAAGTATATGATCAACACCTAGGTATGATATATACTTTTGGAAAGTATATGATCGATACCGACTCCCAAATGATCGAATGAGAACCTTAATGATAAAATCTTGAAGGATACAGTCTAAAAGAGATCTGAAACTTTGGATTTATTCTGGATCTTTTAGCATGCAGGATGTACATGTATTAGGAATACCTGAGGGTGGTGTGATCATAAACAATTGTATAACCATGACGCTTCCATTCTGAGGGAGTGATAAAACAGGTCTGGATTTTAGTGACTCCTCTCAATAGAGAAGTGATCTAATCTTGGTCCAAGTGTTGGACAATGATCTGAATGAGATTCAGATGCATTAGAAGATTAGATTTGCGATCTTGATTTAATCAAGCGTCTTTGGGAGGTCTGCAAGATCTGGATTTGAGATGTGATCTCAATAATCCAAGTCACTATGCGTGGAACAATTCAATCGACATGTCCTTATCTCCAAGTATCTGCGGAGAAAGCGCATTGTTCTTGAAAGAGTTCAAGAATAATTTCATTGTTGTTATATGTATCCGAGCATTGACAAAATAGATAATTAAATGTGATTTAATTATCATGAATAATATGAATTTGATTCATATTATATGGAGAGTTATCTGAGATAACTAAATGTGATTTAATTATCAAAAGATGCGAATAATGTGAATATGATTCATGTTATTTGGGCATATGAGAATAGAGATCCAAGATGATTAAATGTGATTTAATTATCATGGATATGAATAATATGGATAGCACTATCCATATTAATCAGATATATTATAAATGTGATTTATAATATATTAGAGAGAGCCTATTGTGATTTATATATTTGTTGATTAATTATTAATGTGAATTAGATTCACATTGGATAATTAATTGAAAATATAATTTACATTTTATTTTGGGATGCGAATGTGATTCAAATTTTTTCATTGGCATGATTGCAATATTCACAAGACAATTATGATTATTTTTGTGAAATAATTTACAACAAATGATATTGTAAATCTTGGAGATCTCATGAGATAATGAGATCTCATGAGATTTTGAGGAGATAGACCCATTCTATCTCAAAAGGATAGTCATCCCCCCTTTTAGGGAATCTGGTCAATCTTCTCATTATCTCCAAGATCAGTCAAATGATTTAATTTCAAAATTATTTATATTGATTTATCAATATATATTAATTTAAATTAAATCAATTATTATGTTTTTTCAACAACATCATGGCCATTGAAAGAAACACAAATCAATCTCATCTATTGATTGCGTGTTATCCATGGACTCCCAAAACCCTATATAAGAAGAGGCACTCCCTACTCTTCGAGTTACACAATTACGACATACGCTCTCTCCCTTTCTCTCTCTCTCTCTACACATGAAATGCTCTCTCCCTCTCTCTCTTGTGGTCGTCCACCATGGAACCCTTGAGAGAGTCGCCACCACCGCAACATCGTCATTATGCTGCCGAAGTATTTGCTCGTGGATCTCCGTCTCCTTCGGTGTGCCTCTCCCGTGAAAAAGATGTCGGATCTTGTGTGACAAGATCAGGAGATTCGTCGCTTGGATAATAAACATGGATTGCGAAGAGCACACATCTCATCAACGTGCTCACAAGTGTCTCCTCCGTTGGATCGGACTTGAGACAGGAGGTCTCTTCGTTTAGAGACTCGATCGCAACCACGCTTCAAGAGGTAACCTTAATACCTATTGTGGTTAGATGAAATGATCCGAGAAAGGTTCTTGGATCATGTGGTTTCATCACATTAAAGATTTTTAAATCCTGCTGCCCAGAGCAACTAGTGCGACTAGTCGCTCCTGATCGCATACGATGCGATTCTCACGCTTCCTTGATGGGCTTAAGGATCATCCCATATCCTTCATGCTTAACATTATTGCAGGTGCTGGAGGGCCAGGGAACTCCTTTTGGAGTCAGATTTTGCAGGATTGAGGTACCTGGAGCCGCCAACTCCTCCTGACATCACGGCGATGCATCGGTGCTCTCCTGGCCATTTTGGCGCTGTCGTTCAGTTATGTACCCTTTCAGGCATCGTTGGAGCCCTTCTGTAGTGAAGGAGGTGTTTGGAGAAGCTCGTCATCGTCGATCAAAGCTCGAGCCCCGCCTGGTCTTCCATGTTCTTGCAGGGGGGTCCAAGACCGTTGGATCGAGCTCTGCTCCCAAAATCTCCAGCCTTCATTGGATCCTATGCGTATCAGTCGTCATATCATCCTAGGACCTTTCAATCTCAACCGTTCGAGCCGAAGGGGCATCATGCGTTGTGGGGCGGCCACGTGTCAAGTGGACGGTTATCAGCTGTCGATCAGGCGCTAAGTGGGGGTAAATTGCAATTACACCACCGCATGTTTATACTGTTACTATTTTCTTCTGTAAATTAATTAAGTGGTCTATAAAATTTTGTAAAAATTGCACTTAGGCCCCTGTACTTCTCCTATTTGCACTACAATCCATGCCATGTCACCTCACGTGACGCCCTCACATGAGGAGACATTTCGCAGGCGTACGCTTGTAGCTTTTAATATTTGCATTTAGTTCATGAACTTTTGAGGATGTTATATATTTTTAGCAAAATTGCATATTGGCCCCCATACTTTCTGTTATTTACAAAAGGCCCCTACTAGTAATGTAGTTTCTCTTTATTTCTTGTATTTACTTCAAATAGCAAATATATTCCAAAAAAATGCAAAAAATAGTCGCGGTTCCTGGATGCTTCTACTTTCACGCCATGCATTTAGTTTAGCATTTTATGAGTTTTTATTATTTTATAAAAATAAAAAAGAGCCTTTTTGTCCCTGTTTGCAATAAAAACCCATAAAAATATAAAAATATTTTGAAAAAAAATCTCAAAAATATATATTTGGCCTATTTATGTCTTTTTAACCTTCAGATCAAAAATCACTAAAAATTACAAAAGAAAACTCCTAAAAATTGAAAAACCCTAAAAACCTTTATAAAAATTTATAAAATTCCCAAAAATTCCAAAAAAATTATGTATTCTATTTTATATTTTTCTCAATATTATTATATTCAAATTAATTTGGAGCAATTTTATATTGTTTGGTATTTTTCCTCCTTTATTTTAATTTCGGTTATTTAATTAATCCCTGATTTAGGGTATTTTTTACTTTAAAAATATAAAAAAAATAGCAAAAATTCCTAAAAAAATAAAAAAACAATAAAAATTATATAAAACTCGAGAAAAAGTTTATTTCCTTTATTTTTATTAGTATTTATATCTATATTAGCCTACTTTGTATATATACTCTATATATAGCATTATTATATATTTAAAAGAAAAAGAAATATTAAAATATAAACAGAAAATATAAACACAGAAAATTAAAAATCGAAACACAAAACTATAATAACAAAAAATATAAAAACTTAAAACCCACAAAAAACACATAGACAAATATTCCACAATCACTTTTGTGCATTAATTTGCCTGATCTATATTGTTTGCTCCCTATGTTCGACAGTCTACACATACTTGCACACTATACACATCTTTGTTGTAGAGTTAAATAAAAATAAATTTTAACTCCACACTTGCTTTTCATTGTTTGATTATAATTGCGGGTTAATTATTGAATTTAGCGGTTTTCTGAAGCGGTCAACACATCGACTGCAGTCTGGCATTGTGAGCCTATACGACCCTCTGCAAAATCGTTATTTCAGTACTCCAATATTTTCCCATGGAATTAGGCATAAAGAGATTTATTATTATAAAAAATAATATAAGACATGACATTCATGTTCCGAGTACGTGGAACACTCCTTTGATTTGGCTTGTTGGCACACATTAATGGAATAATTTTCCACATTTACAATGGATTGGAGAAATGTTCTAATTATATGGGTTCAATTAATATAATTTTGTGAAAAACTACTCATTTTCATCAGTAATTATCACTTTATATAATATGGCACTCTTTGTTGTGTAAAAAGAAGGCGTAGATGTTCTTAAATTTGCTCATGCCTTGTTTGACACAGTCAGGAAAATATTTAGACCTTTATATCTTCGATCATTTATCGATGAATGAAGGAACTATAAGATATAGGTCAAAAGACATGATGGTACCGTTCTAAGTAAATTTCGTATGCGAGTTGGGCTATTATAGATCAGCAGTAATTTTTTTTGCTCATAGAATGCTTTCGGATGGAGAACACATGGGAGAGGAGTCGTCTTAATTAATGGAAAAGACTAAATCATTTCAGCTTAAACATTGTGAAAAATCTTACTCCTCCAACAAACATGGAATGGTCTAGCCTCCATATAGAAAATAGAATATGGCAGCAAAAGTAATACAATCGAAGAGTTCCGTCCACCCGATAGCCAATTGGGATTCGAGATACACTGGCAGTTGCAGGAGCTGAAGGGTTCTGGTAAACTAAATTTTACAGGTAGATATGCATCTAATAAATCAAAATTTGTTGACTTAGAGAAAAACACAATCAAGGGTACGTAAGGTCATAGTTGACATGTCTTAGTGGAGCAATTGTTGCTCCTTGCTTTTACGCTACCGAAGCTTATTATTGATTTTCTGACTGAGCTAAATAACTTCTTTAAATGTATTTGTTCTGGAAAGTTGATTGTCGAAGATATGACAACCCTCGAGGAGAATGTTACCGTTTCTTGAGAAGATTCTTCTCTAGCATTCTTTTATTTGATGGAACATCTAATGATACATCTTTCCTATGAAGTTAGAGTTGGTGGATCGGTTGCAACAATGGATGTACCCATTTGAACCTAACTCAACTCAAATTTACTTTACCATTATCACTCTCCGCAAAACATATGGAAACTTCATGCTAACGAGTTGTTTAGTTGCTCTTCATAGGAATTTTTTTACACAAATCATGTTCAAAATATTATCGCTTCGATTAATGCTTAAAACTTGTCCTCACTTTCCTCTTCGATTACGTTGATATTTATGCATGATAAAATAAAGGTAGGTAAGGTGAGATAAAGATAGGAATAAGAGTGAAATAAGATGAAATGAGGAGGAATAATCGTACCACGAGAAACCGTGTCGGAAGGAGAATAGGCCCCTTATTCCGGGGCCTATTCTCCAAAGGAACAGGCCCTAAGGGTGAAATTGGAAGATTGGATGGATTTAAAGTTCTCTAAGGGCAAAATTGGAATATTGTCAACAAAAAATAATAGGGGGAGGTGCTATTCCCCTCTTTAATATATAGTAAAGGATTGGTTACCTAATAAACAAGACTGCTACTTCTATTGCCGTTGCTACTATCATTCTTAATTACAACTGTACTAAAGCTTAGGTAAATGGTATTGAAGCAGCTCCTTAGATACAACTGGATATTTTCAAGAAAATGTACACCAAACTTTATACTTCTGTTGATGTTGATGAAATTTTGATTTTATGTTCTAACAGGAATAAATTCTTACTAAATTTTATTTACCAATCTTTTAGAAATAAAATCTACTTAGTGGTATGCAAGATTGATCGATCAATCTAAACGGTTAATTTCGTGCCCTTAAGTTTTGGATCGGAAATTGTCAGCTGGAATAATCGATCAACCTTTCAATAGCTTGGTATTGCAAAAATAGTATAAACTTTAGCACTTATGCCATTAGCAATTATAAGGAGCGAAATGAAAAATAGCAAATAATTGTCACTCATGCCCCCTTATCCATCTCAATCACATTTCTCCAACCGAACATGAGTAATAGACCCCCTTATCACATTTTTCATGTGCTCTACTCTTAACCATTCTTCCACTTCTTAGGTCTCATTCTCCGGGCCAAACCTCGTGGCCCTTATAAATTAGGAGCCGAGCTTGCTCTAAAAAAGGTCAGAGAAGCATACTATACAGGTAGGTTTGCTGACATAGGATTTCACAGGATGAGAAAGCAAACTTAGACTGAGACCATGGGAAGAGCGAAAGCGGGTAGAAGAACATGCGAGATCGCAACTAATAACTAATAGTAGGTGGTCCTTGCCTCTTATCCCTCTACCGAACGGATACTGAGAGAATGAACTCTACTATCAGCATGGGAAGGTGTTCATTACCAATTGATTCCCTAGGAAGATTCCGCAATGATCCATACCATTGGATTGTTAAATACTGTGCCATGCTCGTCTGGATTGTTTTGTAAAGCATATCACAATAAGGTCATAGAGAGCTGTAGAAGGAAGAAGAGAGGAAAGGTTGAAGAATTATTATATAACTATATTAAAGCTGGGTTTTGCCCCAACTATTGCCACATGGTTGGGCTAGAAACCCAACTTTGGCTCCTCTTCTCCCGATGCTTTCCATCTCTCCTTTCTCTCTATCTTCTTCCCTTTTTTACTTTTTACAATCGTCACCCTCTCTCTTTTCTGCCCTCACCGCCGGTGAGCGACCCCGCCACTGGAAATAGCCTTTGCAAATGTTGCCATTGTGTTGTATGCAATGACCCAAGGCTTTACAAGCCTCATCCACATATCCTTCGTTGTCGGTTGCTTCTTTCCCCATCTGGCGAAGATGA
This sequence comes from Ottelia alismoides, assembly GCA_037367405.1. NCBI lineage: Eukaryota > Viridiplantae > Streptophyta > Magnoliopsida > Alismatales > Hydrocharitaceae > Ottelia > Ottelia alismoides. Next base: position 501,742 of record JAZKJV010000361.1, on the reverse strand, counting down.
GTTTCCTTTCGGTTGTTCTTGAGGTCAGTCGAGGTAATTAGGTCGTGAGCGACACTGGTGATGGAAATTGATGGGTAGAGGTGATGGAGAAGTACTACTTGTGGATGAATCCGGACTTCCACACCAACAAGAAGGTGTCAGAGGAAGTCGCCATCATCCCCTCCAAGGCCTCCACAACAAGATCGCCGACTTCTCCACGCACCGCAAGAAGCGCATCCGTACATGATCATCTATCCATGGCATCTCCCTCAAGCCATAGGAGGAAGCGCTGCTTGGACTTCATCCTTGATGCATCTGCCATGGAGGTCGACTCCATCGAGGTCGACGGGGAGACTATCGAGATGCTCACCTCCATCAACATGCAAGACCTCCCCAATGTCATCAAGTAGGACAAGTCCTCTACTAGAGAAGCATCCCTCCCTTATGGTAGTGCTCGTGCTAGCGGGCACATTTGATAGGAGCTTCTCCGCTCATTCGTTGAGCATGAGTTAGGGAGGTGAAGGAGAAAATGAGGTCACCACAGTTTTTCGAGCTTCCAACTACTACCACAACTATCGAGGCGACTATCATTTCCAGTTCATTTCCCATTTTCCTTCGTGGTTCATAGATTATATTTGAGTTCCAGTTTCCTTTTTTCTTTTCATAGTACAATTTCAGCCAGTATCACAACCTGATTTTCGTCTCCAATCAAACCGATCAAAGATCTTCTCAAAACATTCCAAATTTTATTTCATGTGTTCTCCTTTGTGCATCGTGTATTTTTATCACACTTTAGTTTTTCATCTGATTCCTTGAGCAAATTCAATTCACCTTAGTTCACATTAGCATTCCGATCATCGTGTTCAAAACCACCACTTCACCATAACATCACTTTAATCACACGGTTCATTCATTTCTTCTTTCAACAGTGCATACAAACCACTCACCATTGCACAAATCATTATGCCATTCACATAAGTAAATGATTGTTAACAAATTGATTTAAATGAGATCCGTTCTGTTGGATCAGAGTTAATTGAAAATCAACATGGATTGATACGATTCAATTCAGTACGTGTGTTCATCAACATCAAAGGATGGATAGTATTGTATCTAAATTCTAGTTCATTATCCGAATACACATCGAATCGAGAGGGAACTTGTTTTTGCAGGTGTGTTAGATTAGGAGAGCCAATCCTGTTGGGTATCGTTATATATTTTCCAGCCCCAACTTGGGGGGATGGGCATGTCTGATATTTACCCAACAAGTTGGGCATCCATCGGCCCCATCCCTTTTACCCTTTCCAGGGAATATCGCTGGGAGGAGAGCCCCATTTTCGTTTCAGCCCTATCCCTCGTCCAGTGAGAAGAACGGCAGCCCCTCCCTTCCAGCACATCGACGCCAGCAGCAGGGGTTTTCTAAACCCATCTTCTTCTTCCTCCACGTGAGCGGGAGAGCAAGGGAGAAAGACGCCGGGATCGAGGGCAGCAGCAGCTCGAGTCTTTGGCACAGCGGCTAGGGCTTGGAGTTGGGCGTGGGAGCACCGTTTGGGCGAGCTCGAGAGGAGCTGCAACCGGAGGTCGTTGGGAACGACCTCAAGAAGCCGAGCTTCGACTTTGGGACTCCATCCGGGAGCCCACAAGGGGAGTTACCTTGTTCTCCTTGTTTTGAGCACATTTGGTATAGTTAGATACCTAGGGATAGTTTGTTCCGTGTTGAAGAACTATCCGTTGTGTGTGCTTGTACCTCGGTTTTGTGGGCAACAAAACCGGGAAGAACATTAACACATTTGACCGTAGTGCTTGGTTGCCGGTCTTGCCCCGTGGTTTTTCCTGAGCAAGGGTTTCCACATAAAAATCTTGTCTCGTGTGGTTGCTTGTTGTGGTTGCTTGTGGTTGCTATCATTGTTGCTATTTGAGTTCCCGTGTGGGGAACATATCTTGTTTGTGCCATCTTTGCTGCAGGACAGTTTCAGGGGATACAGATCCTGGTTGTTTTGATTGTTTCCGCATTATCATTACCCTCTATATATCCCCAACAAGTGGTATCAGGGCTCAGGTTTGAGCAATGGGCAAAGATGATGAGGGCACTATGATCAAGCTCACAAGCAGCAACTGGCAAATTTGGAAGGCTAAGATGGAAGATATCTTGTATTGCAAGGACCTCCACGATCCCATGGAGGGTGAGAGCGCCAAGCCAGAGAACATGTCCGCAGGAGAGTGGACCAAGTTGAACCGAAAGGCCATTGGCACCATTCGGAAGTGGCTTGACATGTCTGTTTTCCATCACGTAGCCGAGGAGACAAATGCCAAGGAGCTTTGGGACAAGCTGTCCGAGCTCTATGACCAGAAGACCGCTACCAACAAGGCTTTCTTGATTAGAAAGCTTGTGAACTTAAAGTACAAGGATGGATGCAAGGTAGCGGAGCACTTGAATGATTTCCAAAGCATGATCAACCAGTTGACATCCATGGGTTTGACACTTGATGACGAGTTGCAGTCACTTCTTCTTTTGGGCTCACTGCCAGACAGTTGGGAGACTTTAGTAGTCACCGTGAGCAACTCTACGAAGGATAGCAAGCTGACCATGGCTATGGTCAAGGGTAGTCTCCTCAATGAGGAGATTAGACGCCGCTCATCCGGAGAGGCATCCTCCTCTTCACATGTATACGCAGTTGAGAGGAGAGGGAGATCCAGCAGCAGAGGAGCGTCACAGGAGAGGCAGAAATCCAGAGATAAGTCCAAGAGCAGAGGAAAGTGTCACCATTGCCAGAAGCCAGGTCACTGGAAGAGAGACTGCAGGGTTTGGAAGAGAGAGCAAGCTGAAGCCAAGAAAGATCAGAAAAAGGAAGATGGGAATTTAGCTGCAGTTGTGGCAGATGAAAGTGCAGATGAGGTGATTCTCACCATCCAGGATCAGTGCTTGCACGCAGGGAGCGATTTGGAGTGGGTCGTTGACACGGCCACCTCCTATCATGTGACTCCACACAGGGAGTTCTTCACCACCTACACTAGGGGTGATTATGGGAGAGTTTTGATGGGTAACGAGAGTTACTCTAAGATCATTGGCATGGGCACCATCTCGATCCAGACGGATGTTGGGTGCTCAATGACACTCCAGAATGTGAGGCATGTTCCTGATGTGCGGCTTAGCCTTATATCTGGTTCACAGCTAGATAGTGAAGGCTACCATCTGAAGTTCGGCGACAGCAGATGCAAGATTAGCAAGGGTTCTCTCATCATGGCGAGAGGCAGCTTGTGTCACACACTCTATATGACTAGAGTGAAGGTCATGGACGGCAGTTTGCATGCTGGTGAAGCAGATAACTCAGATTTGTGGCACCGTCGGCTTGGCCACATGAGCCAGAAGGGCTTGCAGCTTCTTAGCAAGAGAGAATTGATCCCCTACCACAATGACATCACTTTGTCTCCTTGTGATGCATGTGAGGTTGGGAAGAGCAGGAGTACACCTTACAGAGCGAGATCCAAGGTGAAGGGAGACCTTCTACAGCTGGTTCACTCAGATGTTTGTGGTCCCATGGACACAGCCTCTTTGGGAGGCAACAGGTATTTTGTCACCTTCATTGATGATGCATCTAGGAAGGTGTGGGTGTATGTGCTGAGATCGAAGGATCAAGTGTTTGATTGCTTCAAGAAGTTTCATGCCATGGTTGAGCGTGAGACAGGAAAATTGTTGAAGTGTCTACGCACAGACAATGGGGGAGAATACACCTCCCACAACTTTCAGAGCTATTGTGCAGAGCACGGCATCAGGCATGAGAGGACAGAGCCAGGCACACCCCAGCACAATGGTCTAGCTGAGAGGATGAACAAGACCATTGTTGAGAGAGTCCGCAGTATGCTGAAGACAGCGAAGTTGCCCAAAACTTTTTGGGCTGAGGCGGTTCGCACCGCATGTTACTTGGTGAACCGATCTCCATCAGTTCCTTTGGGCTTTCAAATTGCAGAACGTGTTTGGACGGGGAAAGATCCCTCATATGTTCATTTGAGGGTGTTTGGATGCAAGGCGTATGCATTGGTACCCAAGGAGCAGCAGAAGAAGTTGGATGACAAGGCGGTGCCTTGTATTTTTCTTGGCTATGGAGATCAGGAGTTTGGATACCGTCTTTGGGATCCAAGGAAGAAGACAGTCACCAGGCACAGGGATGTGATTTTTTATGAGAATCAGACGTTGGCTGAGGACACCACTGAGAGTGGTGATGGAGATGAGATCTCCATGGATGATGACAGTGATGAGGACACAGAGCCCTCTCCAGTACAGGGTACAGGTGGAGAGGATGTGCAGGTAGAGCAGCATGGGCCAGATGCAGACCCCGTTGATGCAGGTCCAGGGGATCTAGGGCAGGGGGAGCAGCCTCATCCAGTTGCAGATACAGCAGAGCCTCAGGTCAGGCGATCTGAGAGGACACACCAGCCATCATCCCGCTACCCCACTTCTAGGTACGTGATGCTCACAGATGCAGGTGAGCCATACACCTTTGAGGAGGCACAGGAGCACAAGGACAAGGGTCATTGGCAGAATGCAATGAATGAAGAGATGCTATCTCTCAAGAAGAACCACACTTATGACCTTGTTGAGCTTCCTAAAGGGAAGAGGGCCTTGAAAAATAAGTGGGTGTACAAGCTGAAGTCAGATGACAGTGGCAGACAGGTGAAGCACAAGGCCAGATTGGTAGTGAAAGGATTCAGCCAGAAGGAAGGAGTGGACTATGATGAGATCTTCTCCCCAGTGGTGAAGATGAACTCAGTGAGAATGGTGCTAGGACTTGTTGCTAGCATGGACCTTGAGCTGGAGCAGATGGATGTGAAGACGGCGTTTCTTCACGGTGATTTGAAGGAAGAGATCTACATGGAGCAGCCACAGGATTTTCAAGAAAGAGGGAAAGAGCATATGGTATGCAGGTTGAGGAAGAGTCTCTATGGCCTGAAGCAAGCCCCGAGACAGTGGTACTTGAAGTTTGATGCTTTCATGGGAAAGCAGGGCTTCAAGAGGACTACAGCCGACCCATGCGTATATGTTCGTCGTCTTCCCAATGACAGGTTCGTCATTCTTTTGATCTACGTGGATGACATGTTGATTGTAGGTCATGATTCCAACTTGATTGCAAAGCTCAAGAAAGAACTCTCCAAGGAGTTTGAGATGAAAGATTTGGGCAAGGCAAGTCACATCTTAGGGATGCAGATTACAAGGGACAGGAAGAAGCACATGCTGTGGTTGTCACAGGAGAGCTATGTTGAACGTGTGTTGGAGCGGTTCAACATGAAGAATGCCAAGCCTGTCAGTACGCCCTTAGCCTCTCATTTCAAGCTGAACAAAGAGTCATGTCCTTATACTTCTGAGGAGAAAGCAGAGATGTCCAAGATCCCATACCAGTCAGCAGTTGGAAGCCTCATGTATGCAATGGTTTGCACTAGACCCGACATAGCCCATGCAGTGGGCGTGGTGAGCAGATTCATGTCTAACCCGGGCAAGGACCATTGGGAGGCAGTGAAGTGGATCTTGAGATACTTGAGAGGGACCTCAAGTATGTGTCTTACTTTTGGGAGGTCAGATCCCAAACTGTGTGGCTACACTGATGCAGATATGGCAGGTGACATGGACCAGAGAAAGTCCACCTCAGTCTACATTTTCACATTTGCAGGGGGAGCCATATCATGGCAATCCAAACTACAGAAATGTGTTGCTCTCTCAACTATAGAGGCAGAATACATTGCAGCAGCAGAGGCTGGGAAAGAAGTGTTGTGGCTACAACGCTTCCTTGGTGAGTTTGGATTGGATGGCAGTGAGCCAGTTGTGTTTTGTGATAGCCAGAGCGCTATAGATTTGAGCAAGAGCACCATGCACCATGCTCGCACAAAACACATTGATGTGAGATACCATTGGCTGAGGGATGCAATTGAACAGAAGCAGCTCGTGTTGAAGAAGATTCACACCAATGAGAACCCCTCAGACATGTTGACCAAGGCAGTCACTCGTGACAAGCTTCAGCTCTGTAGAGAGCTGAGCGGTGTCACCTCTTGTTGATCTCCATCACAGGACAACACCTCCCCGTTGGGGCTGGAGGGGGAGGTTGTTGGGTATCGTTATATATTTTCCAGCCCCAACTTGGGGGGATGGGCAGGTCTGATATTTACCCAACAAGTTGGGCATCCATCGGCCCCATCCCTTTTCCCCTTTCCAGGGAATATCGTTGGGAGGATAGCCCCATTTTCGTTTCAGCCCTATCCCTCGTCCAGTGAGAAGAACGGCAGCCCCTCCCTTCCAGCACATCGACGCCAGCAGCAGGGGTTTTCTAAACCCATCTTCTTCTTCCTCCATGTGAGCGGGAGAGCAGGGAGAAAGACGCCGGGATCGAGGGTAGCAGCAGCTCGAGTCTTTGGCACATCGGCTAGGGCTTGGAGTTGGGCGTGGGAGCACCGTTTGGGCGAGCTCGAGAGGATCTGCAACCAGAGGTCGTTGGGAACGACCTCAAGAAGCCGAGCTTCGACTTTGGGACTCCATCCGGGAGCCCACAAGGGGAGTTACCTTGTTCTCCTTGTTTTGAGCACATTTGGTATAGTTAGATACCTAGGGATAGTTTGTTCCGTGTTGAATAACTATCCGTTGTGTGTGCTTGTACCTCGGTTTTGTGGGCAACAAAACTGGGAAGAACATTAACACATTTGACCGTAGTGTTTGGTTGCCGGTCTTACCCCGTGGTTTTTCCCTTGCTCACATTGAGCAAGGGTTTCCACGTAAAAATCTTGTCTCGTGTGGTTGCTTGTTGTGGTTGCTTGTGGTTGCTATCATTGTTGCTATTTGAGTTCCCGTGTGGGGAACATATCTTGTTTGTGCCATCTTTGCTGCAGGATAGTTTCAGGGGATACAGATCCTGGTTGTTTTGATTGTTTCCGCATTATCATTACCCTCTATATATCCCCAACAAATCCTTCTTAAGCCTCTGCTTGGAGACAAATCATTATTCATTAGCATCACTTTCAAGCATCTAGAGAAGTCTATACCACTTTGAGATTAAAGACTTTCGCCGGAGATTCGAGATCACCTGGAGGTCTGAGCACAACTGAAAAAGATGATTGGGGAATAACACATTCACACCATAGATTGTACATGCGCAATCAGATTAGACTGAGAGTGAGAAATCAAAGGATAAGATCTTATTCAAATGGATGACTCATAGCCATTAGATCTAATCTTCATCCAGCATAGTGAAGCAAGCAACGTGTATGCATCATGAGCCGTCCACTATGATCCAAATTAAAACATCTCTATTGCCCACTATCGAAGGAGTAATCATGTGCATCATGCATGTGATTGGTGATTTTTACAAGAGGCCTTCTGGATCTTGCAAATTTGCAAACTGATCCTGAACTACTCAGTCATGCGTGCCTGGTCTACCATAAGATTCCTTGATATTTTTGAGCTTTCTGACCTAACCCTTTTCATTATTAAAAGCACACATAGAATTATTTTTTCATAAGTACCGAACAGTCCCCACAGAATAAATAAATAACTACTAATTCTATATTGAATACATTACGACAAATATAATAAAAATAAAATAAATAGTATGCGTATTAAAATATTATATCATATATATCTTTAGTTTTAAAAAATAATATTAATCTATATTTTTAATAAATCAAAAACTCCTCGTAAAAGTACTATTTTAAATTACATATAAATAGCTTATTGACTGCTCAGAAGCGCAGGTACTTTTTTCAAGTGGATTTAAAAGTAAGGGAAATAGCAACGGACACGGAGGGGCGCCATGCCCCCTTGGCGGGAAGAGCGGGAGGGACACATGTCGAGAAGGTGTCGCGTGTATGCGGCACAGTACACGTCGATCCTGCCCGTGACTGGGCACCACCCAATCTGGGCGCTGCGCAGATGAGATCTCGGGTGGAAGGCTTTTTGCAGCTGCGGTGCACTGGTACGACCGCTTTCCCCGTCTGCTTCACCTGCGAGCCGCATGCGCCCACCACACAGTGCGGTGCGCGCGGGAATTGTTGACGATGCACTTCTGGCGCATAAGGAGAAAAGCACCTCCAACGATTTCTCCTTTCACGCCCCCCCATCTCCACAAGTAATTGATTTTGATGCTTGTTTTTACGAGGTATTTTGTTTATATATTTTAAGATTTTATAGGCTGATTTATTAAAGATTTTATATTGCTACTATCAGTATTAACATATTCGCATACAAGTCCAACACGTGTAAATAGTCGAATTTATGATTTAAAAGTATTAACAGCCAATCCATATATGAATCAAGGACGGTAGGTATTGAATATCTTTAGTTTACGTGGAAATATTAGTTTTCGATTATATGATCTAATCTATTACTATATTATAAGCAGGAGCACTTCCACCGACCACCCATTAAATTTTATCCAATACATTCCAATTTTACCCCCATCGATTACCCTTCCTATTTCTTTAAACAATGGCTCCTCCGTCGAAGAATGCCTCCGCCGCCTACCACTCCCCATTCACGAACCCTAGAATTACTACACCTCACATCTCCCAATTTGAGTTCTTTCTCGATATCTATCTTCGCCGTCGTGAATGCCATGACCTTCCCGGTGGAGCACCCGATCGGCGAACGTGACATCACCTACTCCCTCAAGGACGACGCATTGGCCGAACGCGACGGGGAAGAGCCATGAGGACGAGACCAACAAGAGGTGGAGGCAGAAAAGGAACAATATTCGCCTCTCCAATGAACCCAGGTTCAGCGTCTTCAAGCCCTCCCCTTCGTTGACACCAACGAAGCTCCATCTTCGTTGCCTTTGCTGCCTACCACGCATCTTTATCTTCCTCAGCGCCGACCTCTCCGACCGCTCAGTTTCAGCTCCCACCAGAAATTATATTGCCCTACCATACGTCTCCTCCCATACACCTTCTTCCCAAGCTCGAGCATTAGTTTTTCTTTGTCTTCTTTGCCTGCTCCTTTGCCAATTACTAAAAACAAGGAATCAGAAAACCTCAGCGATTTCCATCGTCATAATAATATGCCATGACAATGAGGTTGAGACCAATCTTTTTTGTGCAACTAAAGTCATGTCCACGTACTTGCAGTGTAAGCAGATTCGACGAAATTCTTTTCCATGTAATCTAATTTCATCATAATGCAAATCTGAAATAGTACAATCACGGTAATTGTAGAAGTGGCAGAGGTAATTTGCCAACTAATTAGATCCGTAAATCCAAAGAAAGTTGTTATATTATCATTTGAAAGAGGACAGTGAATTTGAGGCAATGACAATGATTAAGAAAAGTTTACTGTTGTTACTCAAAAGGAGAACATTGTGACATTACAAAATGAGAACATTGGGACCAATGTGTGAGAGGCAACATCATCATCTGATCATCGATGCACAACATGATCCTCTTTTAGTGTGTTCCAATCCAAGTGGTCGACCGATCTGTTGATGAATCGATGATATGTTTTCACTCGGGGAGGAGATGAACATGTTGATGGTGATTGGGACTCGACCAGAGTTTTTTCCCGGAAGGGGCATGGCCCCCTCTGTAATGCCCACTCAGGGCATGTCAGCATAATATTTCTCAGTCAGGGCATTGATCGGCAAACGGTTTGCCGATCGGCGAACCGTTCGTCGATCAATCCCAAAATCATTGGTGTTTGGCATTGATCGGCGAATGGTTCGCCGATCGGCGAACCGTTCGCCGATTGATAGGCGTCCCCCTAACGCATTACAGCCGCACCGCTCAATTAGGTTTATCGATCGGTGAACGGTTCGCCGAGATCGAGGAGGATGTCGCAGGGCTGGTAGTATGAAAAGAATCATGGTATTTGAGGTACTAATAATGAATGAACAGAAGGTCTTGAAGGGAACTCTGCATAAATTCACCACTTTCATTCTGGAACATGCAAATATAGTTAACTCATGATTTGTACTGTTTGAAAGAATCTGAGTTCCAAATTTAAATTCTTGGTTGGCTTCGGGATGGGTGAACATGTATTGACCACTAACTATTTTATTTATAAATATGAAAAAATAATTTTAGCAACCGTGATGCAATGGAATTGCATACATATTTTTCACGCAGTATATCTTTAATCAGACGTATGTGGGATGGATCCGGTCCAAATTAAATTCAAGTAATTTATCATTTCGACCTCCGATTTGGGAGCTTACTCTGACTCTTAGAAATTATCTCCATGAGGAGATCGATTTGGTGGTCATCCTGGGATGGCTCACTGCCAGAGTTTTTTTTGAACATCCCCGTATCTCATGGAAAAATAGTCTAAGAAGCCTTCCAAATATGATGGGTGCAATTGGATGCAGTTTGCTACTATCTTAAACACCTAATTTTGACACAAGGTGGATTACGATACATCATTGATTAATTTTTCCTAACACCCATAATGCAGAGTCCCGTTCACCTGAGGTGGTGCTAAAAGAACTCTCTCCTCATCTTAAAGGCTCGGCTGGCCCATCGAAAAAACTTGCTCCCATCCTCCCACTCATCCAATTGTCAGATTCATTGACATCCTTCGAGGAGCTGCTCTTTTGGGGCCTTTTGTGCAGGCCAGCTTAAATTGCTTCTCAGTGTCAGTTTTTTTGTCACCAATCTAACTCAACTATCAATGGTTATTAAATTTTGAGGTGGTTTTTACTTTTTATTCTAGCGTTGTCTATTAAGCGCATTGTTTTTAGGAAAAAGAACTACATTCTTGAACATCAGCCAGTCTTTATTGTGTGAGCAGAGGTTCATATAAGATATATCTTATCGCTTTCATCTCTACCATGTAGAGTATTAAGTCATTAAAATTCCAGTAGAAGTTCCAAATAATATATTGATGAATATTTTTCGTAAATACATTTCATAGTAAAATAATAATTCGATCATTGTACATATTATCAGTATGATTTCTCCCGTGCTTTGCACGGGGTGTACACTAGTATGTTATTGTACTCGTTTATTTGTTCGATTTTTGAGCTTTTATTTATACATATTGTTCAATATAGCGTGGAGTTAATGTGCTAAATACACTTCTTTCGTATCTTTTTCCTAAAGGGCATATCATTTACCATAAGAACATAGTTTTTAACATATAAAACAAAATATCCTTGTCAACATCAACACCAAAAGTAGGCGCATATTGATTAATATAACAAACAACAAAAAAGTCCAGGTCCGACCAAGAGACATCCGAGGAGATGCAATGAACGAAATAAGATACAATATCGTTCAATGTACCATGATTCCCTTCAATTAAAAAGACATGCAACCTAGGAGAAGAGATTAATAATCCGATGTCGACATGTCTACAAGGATATGATAATCAGGAAAATAGCGCTACTAATCATCGTATATAAAAATGTATTTGTATATTACTTATTGATCTAAAAACTAAGAGTATTTTAATTAAATTATGGGAAAAATCACTTTCTCGAATTGTTTTCAAGATTTCCATGTACATCTACATCGATCTTTCAAGATCTATTAATACGATGTCAATATGATTGATATTTCAAACCTTAATCTCGAAAAAGGTGAAGTTATCCTATAATAAATGTTTGTTAAGGAAAAGATAATTTCATAATTACATCACTCATTATTATATGTTTGCGTACAGATCCATTTTTTTCTCTCTTAAATTAATCAAACAAGAATAAAGATGAACATGTACATTATACCTCTTCAGAATGGCACCTGAGTACTCGTTTATTTGGGGAATAAGAAAAGCTATTCTGATTTATCCTTATTTCTGAAATAGCCATTCCATGTTCTTGTTCCACAACTATTTGATGTCTTCATAAAAGTTATAGAACTCATCAAGATCTAAAACTTTCGTGTTGATGATTTTTTTTCCAACAGGTCAACTTTTGTAAGTCTTTGATTGGTTGGGACCAAGTGGGAGAAGGGGTATTGAGGTGGTGTAGCCGTGTAAGTGAAGGTGAAATTGACCAATGGGGTGTCCCAGGCAGGTCAAAAGTTGACTAGAAATATAAAAAGAAGAAATGAAATAACAAAAGAAATAAAGAGGTACTATAAATAAAAAAATCAATGCAAAAGTTTTAGATCTCAATGAGTTCTATAACTTTCATAAAGACAACAAACTCAGAATAACAAGTATTGACACAATAAAATATTTTTGAAGGTATTTTAAAGGGATTTTTACCCGAGAAACCCTATAATCTTTTTAAATTACCTTCAAGACCTTTGCAACATCGATATTCTCCCCAGACACCGTAAACTTGCTAACCCTTATCGGACATACCCTCGGGTTTGCAGTCATCTCTTATTACACTGGAGGCCATTATGTCACAAGTGAAGGTCCTATTTTAACTCCAATTTGTGGATCGTTGGAGGTGAATGTCTGAACATACCATCCCTTCCCAACGGCTCTTTTTAAGCATCAACCAACTTATTTGAAGGCCTCACATTTTGAGAGTTGGTTCCCCATGCTCGTACATGGGGAGATCATAAAAGATTGTTTTGGTACACATCCAAGAGGTAAGAACAATATGAAGAGATTCACTTTGAAAATTTTTTATTGTTAGTTAAGAGTATTTCTCAACAAGTATTACATGAATGTTTATATTACAAAAATCATATTTGACATTGTTTCTAGGTTATGAGATGGAGCAACTCTCCGCCTCCAGCGTCTACGGCAACGATCAAGTCAGATGTTTTTTTTTGAATGCCGAAGCCTTGCTACGGTGAAGACATCCTCAAGACCATGGAGTAAGGGGAGGAAATTCTATACATGTCAGAATCGAAGCTGTGATTTTTTTCGATTGGGTCGACGACGACACGTCTAATGATGAGACCTCACGAGAAGAAAAGAAAATAGAGTTACGACTATTGCAAGAGTTAGAAAAGCTGATCGAAGAGTTGAAGATGATAAAATGTGAACTTGCAAACAAGAGTCCAAATCAAGAACATATGTTTTCATGTGAAGGTCCTGTCAACTTGTGCACTTGTATTCCTCGCAACTAAACTCATGTAGAATGTATTGGGAAGAATTGAATGTATTACCTCAATGTGAGGAGAGTGTCCCTGTTCGTATGCTCCATCCTTTCTTACAGTGACGGTCAAAGTCAATCTCAACACATATATAGTGTCCATGTTCGTGCATTTCACCTGCAAAATCTCAAGAACAATTGACCTGAATGTAATCAAAATAGAACTCTCGATTCATATGCATTCATTCACAGTATGTCATCAACAGAAATGTTGTTCACACCGCAAGTAACTCTAAGCTATTGTTTATCTTACATTTTGAGCACAAAAACCCCACAAATTACACAACAAGTAAATCAAAAAAACCAACATTCCATATAAAGAAGTAAATTTTGTAGGTGATGTCCAAATCTTCAAGTTCAGCAAACTTCATCAATCCCAAAAAAGAGTTGTTCTCTACCTAGTAGCCCTACATGGAAACAAAAAAAGTCCAAATAGAACCCGTCATATGTACACTCGTGCAAATGGAATTAATAACTTCAAATTTGTAATGCAATCATACCTTCAAATTATTTGTTGGAAACTCCTATGATCGTGAGTAATCATGGATCTTGAACACCTGAAAATGTAAATTGACCTTAAGAAATCATCCAACAAAGAAAATCCAAAATGTTATGGAATTTACATCATTTGTTAATGGGGGGCCCATCTTCACCAATTCGAGCAGCTTTCTTTGGTCGACCCCTCTTCGTGGTACTTGCACCAGCCTCTCCAGCAACCTTGGTGGCCCTCTGAAAGGCTCTTGCCCTAATTTCCACTCCACTGTAAGGAGCAAGGAACCGTCAATAAAAGAAGACCCAAAGTAGAAGAGTGATAGTACAGATTCTGACATACCTTCTAGCTCCCAAAGTAGAAGACTGTTGAGTATAGACTCTCCCACTTAGATCCTCCGTGGATGCTCGTACTTGGGTTCCATGTTGCGATTCATTGTCAGCAGCCATGGGTCATGGATTTATCAGATTTTTGCATGTGTTATGTGATGGCCAAAAGAACCACACCTTGTGTATTTGTGCTGGATCTTTTTCTCCTCGTCCCTCGCTCTTATTCGATTCTTCTTTGGTCTTCTTGGAGGCCTCATGGGGTGCAGAGGTAATACCTTGTATGCTAATTTAATAGGTTTCCAGCACGACTTGTCGGGTAAGTAGGGTTGAGATTTGGGTCGGGCCAACCCGATCCGACCCGAAATCCGGCCCGCTTAGCCCGACCCGAGTCCGAGCCTGTACTTGAAATGGGCCGGGCTCGTGCCTTATTTTGGGCCCATTTGCAATTTCGGACCAGTCTCGGGCCCCATAGGGCCCAAACCCGCAAAGCCCGATAGCCCGAATCATACATATAGTTACTAAGATTGATAGCGTACAACTCTAACAAAGATAAATTATACCAACTAAAATTACCAAATATACAAGTTTCATATTACATTTATTTGTTACCTTTGTATCGATATCATCTGCTAAGACTGGAAGGTTATAGCTGTTGATCTTTGCAACAAGGTTCTGATCAAGGAAACATTCGTCGTCTTATTTTTATTTCCAAACAATCCGGAACTACTCCAATAAGCATTCGCTATGAGACTGGATGTCGTGCTTCATTAACATAGGTTTTACGAACTCGTATCAAATACATATATTGCTATTTCATATGCAAAATATGCATCTATTTTTAGATGCATTTGAGATAAAAGTTGGGACATCTAAATGGGCCGGCCCGACCCGAGCCCGGCCCAATAATCTTCAGGCCGGGTTCGGGTTTGGGCCTATATTTTAAAAATAAACGGGCCTAAGGCCCGGCCCATTAGCCCATATACCAAAATAGGTTTGGGTCGGGTGATGAGCGCGAAATTCACCTCTTTAATAATCGTAAATTGTGCTGTAGTATAGGAGGCGAATTTCGGTCGTCAAAATACCACAAGCCTTGAATGTTGTGGAGTAATTTTTACTTGGTAAGTGTACCAAGGTCGAACTCAGGGAACGGTGATTTTTAGTTGCGTGGTTTTAAATCAAATTAAATAATTAATAAATGCTCGATTAATTTTTGCGTTGATGAAAATATACAATGCAACAATATGCAATGCAAATGCAATGAATTATACAGAGATGATTAAGCTCAGGACCTGTGAAGTATAAAATTCAAATCTCAATTAAATTTATCAATTGATTCTCCAAAGATTATCACAGATCAAAAGAGATCATTAACACCCAGAGAACTGATCAACTCCAAGTTACAAAACAATAGATTTAATCAATGAATACGCTCCTCAAAATTGATCATCGATCAGATAAGTTGAGAATTAGATAAATTGATCCTCAATTTATCCCTTGAAAAGATTAAATCATTGGGAATAATCAACAAGAAAACAAGGGGTTAATCAAATTGAAATCCTTAACTGAGCTCCTGCAACAGATATCGTTAAATTCCCGAGCATCAACATGTTAAAAATTAGCCTGCAAAAGTCTATGATGATCCTCAAATAATAATTGATAACAAACACCTCTAGATCTGATCACAAACTATGCTAAGTTGTAGAGCACGGAATTAGCTTCGAAACGACATATTATATGCTAAAATTGGAGTCCAGATGGAGAAGATATGCTAAAATGAAATTACAGGGACTAAATTGTAAATAAAAGTAAAGTTTTTCTTGCAAAAAGGTCTCTGGAGGACTTATCTGTAATTATTAAAAACTTGAGGGGTCTTTCTGAAATTTACCCCTGGCGGGGGTCTTTTTGCAATTTCTAAAAGTGCTAGGGCCTTCTTGTAATTTACCCAATGCGCACGTGCAGCGCACGTGCGCCCAAGGCTCGGTGGGGAAGCGGGAGGCTCGGGCGGCCGAAGGAGAGGCCCGGACCCGAGCCTATGGTTCTAACCCGGGCCTAGAGGCTCGGGCGTCCGAGCCTGAGGCTCGGACCGAGGCTCGGGGCGGGACGCGTGGCGCGAGGCGGTCCGTCAGATCAAGGGCAATTAGCCCAGATCCGACGGCATCTGGAGAGGGCGGTGCTGTCCTCCGCGGTTGATGGCGGAATGGTGTAGCGAGGCGGTGGCGCCGGAGGTGCCGCGGTGGCGGCGAAGGCGGTGCGGTGCGGCAGCCGGAGGTCGAAGCCGCACCTCGGCCGACACACGGCGCGAGGTGCGGAAGGCGGAGACGGTGCGGCGAGGCGGTGGCGCCGCGGGTGCGTGGACGGTTATCGGAGGGGGTGCGAGCTGCGGAAGGCGGAGCTGCTGTGCAGTCGAGGGTGGAGGTCGGAGGAGACGACCGCGTGGCGAGGGCGGAGCGTCGGGCGGCCGGAGCGGAGGGGCGGCGCGAGGCGGAGGCGCGCGGTGGAGGAGGCGAGGAGCTGAGGCGCGACGGAGGTGGCTCCGCGCGAGGCGGAGGTGTACCTGCAACAGTAACACGGAGAAGAAAAAGAGAAGGGGTGGAGGTTCGCCTGTGTTTGGAGTGGCTACGGCCGCCTCCTGTCGTCGCTCGAGCCGCTTGGCGAGGCGGCGAGCTGAGCAGCTCGGGGGAGATGCAGCAGAGCTTGAGCTCTGGATCACGCCGCGAGAAGGCCGCTGTCACCAGCCGCCATGGGTTAAGGGCGGATCCGTTCAAGGGCTGGCCACGGCTGGAGTTTTATAGGAGCGAGGTGGTGGGCTGTTACTCGAGGGAGGGGCGAGCTTCGTAACGGCCGGAGAAGATGAAGGGGGCGGCGACGCGTAACCGCCGAGAGGAGGTGTGCGGGTGGCGTTACGCGCGCAGGGGAAGGGGGGTGAACGGCTGGATGGAGGAGACGAAGGAGGGTCACGTGCCTGGCACGTGACCCGGGCTGGACTAGGAGAGAGAGAGAGAGAGAGTGAGGCGGGGTGCCACGTGGCACGCCCTGGAGCTGCCACGTGGCACCAAAAAAAATTTCAGAATTTTAAAAGGGAAAAAGAGATAGAAGATGACCTCGGATCGAAAAATTTTCTTCACGAAAGTTGTTCGTCTCGTCGAGATCTACAACTTTCATGAAGGGCCCGGGAGCAAAAGAGGTCACTTGTGCGAAGTGGTATTTTTGGCGGCTTTCCATGTGTATAGAAAACCGTATTTTTGAGATTTGTAATTTTTTTGGTGGTTTTAAAGGGGATAAAAAATCTAGAAAAAATACGATAAATAAGAAGAAAATTATTTACACATTAATCTAATTTTTTTGTATTTTTAAAGGATAAGGAATTAGGAAAATAAAATAAAAGTAAGAAACGGACAACTTTTGTACAGACCGACAACGGACACTCGGACTTGGTCAGTTTCTTTGATTTCAGTTTTGATCTGGATTTGGATTTTCACGTCGCTTAATAAAACTTTCATCAAAGAACATAAATGAAAAAGAAACAAAATTAAAAGAGTTAATTAAGCACATAAAATCGCAGGTCAAAATTAGCAAGAAGTTAAAATGCGCAAAAGAGGCCCAAAACCCAACTTTCACATATGAGCTCCGAATTTTATGAAATTGGTCTTGTTTTGAAGGTATTTGAAAATGGAGTACTTTAAAAGTGAGTAGACCAAAATCGGATACTCTATGTGGGAGATATGCTCATTTTAGTCTGTCAGATGTGAAATTTGACTTTGGGATTATTTGACACTTATTGGGGTTAGTAATTTTTTTGTATTTTTTATTTAATAAGGTTAGTAATATCTACACAATGGAAGTGTTTTGGGGTCAATCGGAGATAGGATGAATTAACTAAAAATGTGAGAAGTTAGCGGCTTTTTGGGCTAATTTACACTGGGGATGCAATTTATGCATGATGGAATGCAGATATTATTTACACATGTATGATGGCTAATAATGCTCTATTAATGTTTAAATGCAAGTGGATGATGGGGGACAGAGCCTAAATGACTGATTTTAGCATGATGAATACGAGATTCATCATACCCCTATACTTAGACCATGCTCGTCCCCGAGCATGAATGAATGACTTAGTTGAATACATCCCTGACTGTGTATGTGAATTTTCAAGGCTTAATTCAGAGAAGACCCTTAATTTGAGTGATCCTAAAATTCTGAGCTCACCCAAGCTTTAATCAAAAGGAACCCAACTTCTCTAATTTTCAGACTCTCTTTTTGTACATATAGTATAAGGATATGATTCTTAGTGTACTGCATTCATGAGAGTCAAGTCGAAACATCACCCAAAGTTCCAATCCAAGAGACTCTCCTCTAGACCTGACCCTCAACCCTAGGGAATAAGTCTATTCTTGCTTCAGTCAACCGTCTCATTAGTTTGTCAGACTTGAAAGTGTAGATGGACGTCCAGTTGATGGAGGGCATAGGATTGTGTCTGATTTTCTCTCCCTTTCATTGGAACAAGGTGCCTCTCGAGTGCCTTATTACTCAACACAAGTATATTTTATTTTGTTGATCGATGTGTCCGTCAAGAGAATTTGGAGTCGTCTGCACTTGTTTTTCTGGTAGTACACCGGGGTGTGTCTCTTTTGAGTATCTAAGATACCTTCGACACCCAGACTTGTATCGCTTACGATGCAGAGCCCTTTTATGGTGTCAGCCCGACTCCTTGGTCCTAATTAGCGTTTGGTCCAAGTGGACACTTTGAAAATTTTTGGGAGCGCTCGCCATTGGTGGAAGCTCATTTAGAATTTGACTTTGGATGATAGAGCTTTTCTTTGACATTTCTCTTTTTTTTTTGTTGGCTAGCTCCACTGCTTTTACCAAAAGTTGGCGCACACTGATCAACAATTTTCATTAAGTTTCATCACACCCTGGCACTTAGGTCAATATCCAAAAGATAGCATATGAATCTTGTTCACATACTGGCTAGTGTTTTGCTGACACTCAGGTTTTCTGAAGCCTTCATTAACTTTATCCCATCCTCGAATATCATCAGATCTGGTCTAAACTCAAATCTCTAGTCCTAGTTCCTCAAGTGATATCTCAACTCATCTCATCAATCATGCAGTTGTGGGAGTGGTTGTGCTGATCATATTCTTTTTGAAGGTAGAGATGAAGAGTGTCATATAGCGCTCAAATCTTTCAAACTAGGGAAGTGTGGATTATTAAGTTCTAAAAACCCTAATGACTAAGGCAGGCTAACTCAGAATCTCAAGATCTCAGGAATCAAGTGTCCTCAAAAATCCTCAAGCCTTGAGTGATGGTGAATGTGTCAGGAATATATCGACCAAGGAATGCATGAAATGCTTGATGAAATGTAAGACCAAAAGTTTTTTTTTTGGGTTTATTTTGAATTTTTTTTTGGTGTGTTTTTTTTTTTTGAAAACAGGTATTATACACACTACTTGTACCCATCCCCGATGTTAGATAAAAACGATTAAAGTACGAGCTATGGATAAAGTAGATAAAATATATACAAATACACCCCCCTATACTTAGCTTGTGCTATGTCCCCATGGCACAAAGTGAAATGTTGACATAGCTCGTACTAAATACAGAAGGATTAAAAACAAAAGACGAGAAGTGAAGTATAAACAATGGTAGCGATCCCCCTATACTTAGGCTCAGGTCAGCCTAAGTATAATCGGATAAATACAGATGGGGAACCGGGTGGATTTGCGAATGTACAAGATCAAGGAGGTTTGCGACGGACCTTCTTGCGGGAGTGTGGAGGGAGATAGTATGGAGATGTGGAGTGTGATGAAGAGGGGGCCGATGAAGAAGACCGGCCATCGTCGGAGTCATCCTCGGGAGAATAGTAGTTGTCTGCAGAGGATCTCCAACTTTTGTCGATCAGAGGTAAGTGCCCTTGGATCAGAGCTGTACCTATTGCACTTATCTGATGAACCACATCAGGACCGGACGAGGACTCGTCAGAAATCACCTGATGTCTAAGGTCAAAGATAACTTTCTTGGTCGGTTTGTTTCCTTGAGAAGTATTGGGAGGAAGTTGGACAGTCTTCATCTCCCTGTCTTGAGTAACCGGTGTGGCATTTGTGAGTTCCTCATCAGATGAATCTCCATAAAAGTCGACCAATTCTTGAAGGGTCATGCACTGCTTCGGTCGAGGGAGAGTGTTCCTGCGGATCTTGTGGTTTATGGCTGGGGGTGTTGATGTCACTTCAGAATGATCATGAGTTTTGGTGACAGCAGATGTTTCTGGAGTCGGTTCCTTATAAGGTTCAAGTATGTCATGAATTACTGCCGACTCGAAGATTGGACCACTCAAATAATCGTGGTGATCTTCAAAAATATGGTCCAATTCTTCAGAAGCTCCAAAATCTTGAATTTTCCTAGGAGCAGTGATAGGGTGGTGAGAATCTGAAGTTTGTCCAACAGTCAGTCTTTTGGGTGACTCTCCTAGTGTTTTTATCAGTGTGTCATGCGGAGATGTCTGATAGTGTGAAATATCGTGATCATAACTGTTGGTTTCAAGTTGGTTTTCCTCAGAGCCAGATGTGTCATTGGGGTTCGAGTTCGGGAACTTGATTTCCTGAGTCTCGCAATCGACGATTGCCTTAGCGGAGGCTAAGAACGGCTTTCCTAAAATAATAGGAGACTCGGACATTCTTCCGGGGTGCTCAATGTCAAGGACAATAAAGTCCACCTTATGTGCTTGACCTCGGAAATTTATGACGACAGAAACGATCCCCCGCGGTCTTTTGGTAGATCGATCGGGTAATTGAACGATCACCCTAGTCTTTTTGAGTTGTCCGAGTTTGAGTTGGTCAAAGACAGACTTGGGAAGGATGTTTAATGTAGAGTCGTCGTCTAACCGAACATGAGTGAATATAGAATCCTCAATTTCACATGTGACCCGAGTCAACCGCTTGACTTTGCGGCTTTTGAGTTTATGATTTATCACCAAAGAACTAGCCATAGATATGACATGATATTCAGTCCTGGATCGTTTCTTGCCCGTCTTTTTGGGTATCAGTCGACTCTTCACAAATCTCTTAAGATCGGGCACATATTCTATGGCTTTGATTAATGGAAGCTCTAAGATCAGACTCTTGCAAAATGCTTCCATTTCAGAATTGTCCAATTTTTTTGAATTTTCAAATTTTTCAATTTTTTTGGTATTTTCTGTAATATGGTCAGTCGGGGGGTCAGAGGTCAGTGGTTGTGTCTGATTGTGATGATCCAGTGGTTCGCATGGTGGTGGTCTTACTTCTTCTGAATTTTGCATTGACTGGATGAGATCATATATTCTCATAGTTAAGGTGTCTGCTCTATGATTAATCCGAGCAATCTCATCCTCAAACATCTCATGACTAGTGATTGTATAATCAGTCTCCATGTGTCGTGATTCGGGCTTGTATCCTCGAGGAGAGTATTGATTGTTCATAAACATTATGGGATGGTCATGAGTTGAATTTCCTTGAGTTTGGTTTTCTCGTGGAGTGTCGAAGGAAAATTGATCATACTCAAGAGGATATTCATCCTGAGTAGAGGATGGTTCAAGAGGTTGTGAGATCCTAATGACCGGAAATTGTGTTCTTCTATCAACAGCGGTCACTCTATTGTTCATCCTCGATTCTGGTCTCTCTCTCGTGTCCATAAAATTGTCAGAATGTGAGAGAGGAATATTCCAAGAAGAAGAGTGGTCATAGGGTGGGATGTATGGGCGGGAAGAGAATGATGGCTGAGGGGAAGAAGAATATCGGGACATGGTTGTGGAGATCGGGAAAGAAGACCACTGTGCCGACAACTTGTCAAGAGGGATGAACTGATCAGCGAACCACGATTTGTTTGCAATTGCAAGGTCTTTGACGCACACAAATCAAACACAAAACAAACACGTTGATTCACCCACTCAACACTGGTGAAGGCACGTTAGGGTTCGGCCGCTTATCTTTTCAATTTTAATTTAATGACAAAACAATCTTGCAGATTAAGCGGAGCTGTTAGGTGCCGAAATATTTCACAAAGACTGTCCCGAGTTCATACAACTAGTTGCTCCTACTTTCAGCCAGTATAGGTGTAAGTACAGACCGTAAACGGCTACCCGTGTTACTTGAGGACGGAGCCTTCCGCGGTGTCCTCTAAACCACCTACTCTGCTAAGGGAAGTCGGACCGTAAACGGCTACCCGAGACCCTCACTGAAAAGTAGCTAATTATTTAAACTCAGTAGTCTGAATGAACTACTTCGGTTTTGGGCTCTTTCCTAAGTGTGCGTTCTGGTCCTTACAAACAATGAGTGGGTTCCTCTCCACCAAACACAGATTAATTTTAATTTATTTACAATCACCTTGATTAGCAGTCCCAGTTTTAGATTAAGGTTATCACTATAGTTTATGTGAGCACAGAAATTCACGCCTAGCGAGCAGTCCCAATTCCGTTAATCCCTAAGTTGTAAAACTCGAGGAGGGAGAATCGAAAAAGCCAATGCAAGCGTAAATCAATGATGCATGCTTAAGAGAAGGACTTACAGTGAATCCTCGCGTTCTTCATGCGGGATGCAAGACAAGGAATTAAAATTTACACTAAATGATATGCACAGATGAAAAAACGCCCTAAACAGATAGTTCTATTAGCGGGAAGAATTGATTGAATTTTTTGGCTAATGTTGAACGATCTATGGTGCGTTTATTTAGTGAAAAGTGTGGCCTAAAAATTACGAGCGCAATCAAATAATTCTAACCTAGCGTATGTGCTCCTAAATTCTACGTCAAGCCACAGAGAGTTCAGTCCTGAATATTACAATTTGACAGGGTACAAGGAGAGAGGGACCCTGTGAAAATTGCGGAAAATTAAATCTATGCTACTCTCCCTCACAAAAATACAAATTCGTCTTCTTCGCAGATCCTTGATTTATATCTGTAAATTCCGCTTCAGTATTCTGCAAAGAGAGAGATTGCGGTTAGTATCAGAAGAAGAGAAAAAAAATAATAATGAAAAAAAATGCAAAAGAGAGAAAAAAATGTCACAAAAACTAACTTCACAAAAATTAATTAAAAAAAATGATTCAAAACCCTAAAAATTCGCCGTTCCCCGGCAACGGCACCATTTGATGAGCGCGAAATTCACCTCTTTAATAATCGTAAATTGTGCTGTAGTATAGGAGGCGAATTTCGGTCGTCAAAATACCACAAGCCTTGAATGTTGTGGAGTAATTTTTACTTGGTAAGTGTACCAAGGTCGAACTCAGGGAACGGTGATTTTTAGTTGCGTGGTTTTAAATCAAAATAAATAATTAATAAATGCTCGATTAATTTTTGCGTTGATGAAAATATACAATGCAACAATATGCAATGCAAATGCAATGAATTATACAGAGATGATTAAGCTCAGGACCTGTGAAGTATAAAATTCAAATCTCAATTAAATTTATCAATTGATTCTCCAAAGATTATCACAGATCAAAAGAGATCATTAACACCCAGAGAACTGATCAACTCCAAGTTACAAAACAATATATTTAATCAATGAATACGCTCCTCAAAATTGATCATCGATCAGATAAGTTGAGAATTAGATAAATTGATCCTCAATTTATCCCTTGAAAAGATTAAATCATTAGGAATAATCAACAAGAAAACAAGGGGTTAATCGAATTGAAATCCTTAACTGAGCTCCTGCAACAGATATCGTTAAATTCCCGAGCATCAACATGTTAAAAATTAGCCTGCAAAAGTCTATGATGATCCTCAAATAATAATTGATAACAAACACCTCTAGATCTGATCACAAACTATGCTAAGTTGTAGAGCACGGAATTAGCTTCGAAACGACATATTATATGCTAAAATTGGAGTCCAGATGGAGAAGATATGCTAAAATGAAATTACAGAGACTAAATTGTAAATAAAAGTAAAGTTTTTCTTGCAAAAAGGTCCCTGGAGGACTTATCTGTAATTATTAAAAACTTGAGGGGTCTTTCTGAAATTTACCCCTGGCGGGGGTCTTTTTGCAATTTCTAAAAGTGCCAGGGCCTTCTTGTAATTTACCCAATGCGCACGTGCAGCGCACGTGCGCCCAAGGCTCGGTGGGGAAGCGGGAGGCTCGGGCGGCCGAAGGAGAGGCCCGGACCCGAGCCTATGGTTCTGACCCGGGCCTAGAGGCTCGGGCGTCCGAGCCTGAGGCTCGGACCGAGGCTCGGGGCGGGACGCGTGGTGCGAGGCGGTCCGTCAGATCAAGGGCAATTAGCCCAGATCCGACGGCATCTGGAGAGGGCGGTGCTGTCCTCCGCGGTTGATGGCGGAATGGTGCAGCGAGGCGGTGGCGCCGGAGGTGCCGCGGTGGCGGCGAAGGCGGTGCGGTGCGGCAGCCGGAGGTCGAAGCCGCACCTCGGCCGACACACGGCGCGAGGTGCGGAAGGCGGAGACGGTGCGGCGAGGCGGTGGCGCCGCGGGTGCGTGGACGGTTATCGGAGGGGGTGCGAGCTGCGGAAGGCGGAGCTGCTGTGCAGTCGAGGGCGGAGGTCGGAGGAGACGACCGCGTGGCGAGGGCGGAGCGTCGGGCGGCCGGAGCGGAGGGGCGGCGCGAGGCGGAGGCGCGCGGTGGAGGAGGCGAGGAGCTGAGGCGCGACGGAGGTGGCTCCGCGCGAGGCGGAGGTGTACCTGCAACAGTAACACGGAGAAGAAAAAGAGAAGGGGTGGAGGTTCGCCTGTGTTTGGAGTGGCTACGGCCGCCTCCTGTCGTCGCTCGAGCCGCTTGGCGAGGCGGCGAGCTGAGCAGCTCGGGGGAGATGCAGCAGAGCTTGAGCTCTGGATCACGCCGCGAGAAGGCCGCTGTCACCGGCCGCCATGGGTTAAGGGCGGATCCGTTCAAGGGCTGGCCACGGCTGGAGTTTTATAGGAGCGAGGTGGTGGGCTGTTACTCGAGGGAGGGGCGAGCTTCGTAACGGCCGGAGAAGATGAAGGGGGCGGCGACGCGTAACCGCCGAGAGGAGGTGTGCGGGTGGCGTTACGCGCGCAGGGGAAGGGGGGTGAACGGCTGGATGGAGGAGACGAAGGAGGGTCACGTGCCTGGCACGTGACCCGGGCTGGACTAGGAGAGAGAGAGAGAGAGTGAGGCGGGGTGCCATGTGGCACGCCCTGGAGCTGCCACGTGGCACCAAAAAAATTTCAGAATTTTAAAAGGGAAAAAGAGATAGAAGATGACCTCGGATCGAAAAATTTTCTTCACGAAAGTTGTTCGTCTCGTCGAGATCTACAACTTTCATGAAGGGCCCGGGAGCAAAAGAGGTCACTTGTGCGAAGTGGTATTTTTGGCGGCTTTCCATGTGTATAGAAAACCGTATTTTTGAGATTTGTAATTTTTTTGGTGGTTTTAAAGGGGATAAAAAATCTAGAAAAAATACGATAAATAAGAAGAAAATTATTTACACATTAATCTATTTTTTTTGTATTTTTAAAGGATAAGGAATTAGGAAAATAAAATAAAAGTAAGAAACGGACAACTTTTGTACAGACCGACAACGGACACTCGGACTTGGTCAGTTTCTTTGATTTCAGTTTTGATCTGGATTTGGATTTTCACGTCGCTTAATAAAACTTTCATCAAAGAACATAAATGAAAAAGAAACAAAATTAAAAGAGTTAATTAAGCACATAAAATCGCAGGTCAAAATTAGCAAGAAGTTAAAATGCGCAAAAGAGGCCCAAAACCCAACTTTCACATATGAGCTCCGAATTTTATGAAATTGGTCTTGTTTTGAAGGTATTTGAAAATGGAGTACTTTAAAAGTGAGTAGACCAAAATCGGATACTCTATGTGGGAGATATGCTCATTTTAGTCTGTCAGATGTGAAATTTGACTTTGGGATTATTTGACACTTATTGGGGTTAGTAATTTTTTTGTATTTTTTATTTAATAAGGTTAGTAATATCTACACAATGGAAGTGTTTTGGGGTCAATCGGAGATAGGATGAATTAACTAAAAATGTGAGAAGTTAGCGGCTTTTTGGGCTAATTTACACTGGGGATGCAATTTATGCATGATGGAATGCAGATATTATTTACACATGTATGATGGCTAATAATGCTCTATTAATGTTTAAATGCAAGTGGATGATGGGGGACAGAGCCTAAATGACTGATTTTAGCATGATGAATACGAGATTCATCATCGGGCCAAGGCAAACCCGACCCGAACCCGACCCATGCTCAACCCTACGGGTAAGGGGTCGATTGACTCCGCATAGGTCCTTCGATAACGTGTTATGTTGTAGTAATTGGATAAGTAGTCATCCCAATTCACGTTGCGCAAACTTGAGATGGCAGCACAAGCATGTGTGCAAAGCAAGATAAAGACCTGCCATCGCCTACATGTGCATTGCTTTGCAGCAAGATTACAGACATTACGACCAGCAGGACATTCCACCTCTATGATGCTCTCTCTTGACCTCCTTACGACGAACCCCTGTAGATTCTTGGTTGATGTCCTCGCGTAGTCTAGTGCAGTAGATACCATCACTCCTCCCATTTTTGAACCTTTCAATCTTCGATCTTCCGAAGTTGTCATCATCTTATGTCGAATCCAATCTATCAAATCACATATTGGTATGTGGCGGGCCTCACTAATCCACGAATTGAAAGAATCGCTTAAATTGCTGGTGATGTAGTGGCAGTGAGCTACCATGGTGAATTGGGATCTCGACCATTTCTGGTCAATTCCTATCATGTAGTCAAAAACACTTGTATTGCCTTTTTTAAGCTCTTTCATCCAATTGAGGAATTGCTTTGACTCAAAAGCTCTGGCTGCTAACCACAATATATGTTCCAAATCACTTCCTGAAAATTCCATCTTGAAGTTCTTGTATACATGATGCATACAAGCCCTATGCTCTGCAAATGGGAATTTATCTTTGACTGCACCCTTCAACCTCTTCTGACCATCTGAGATTATTGTTAGACCATTTCCTTCGCCACATTGGATGGCCTCGTCCAAATGCTGCAAGAACCAGTTCCATGTAACGCTGGACTCATTCTCCACGACGCGAAGGCAACAGGAAAGAGCATGTTTGATGTGTCTAGGGTAGTAGCAAACAGCAGTGTTCCCAAGTACTTGCCCTTCAAGTGGCATCCATCCAAACCCAAAAAGGGTCTACATCCAAATATGTAGCCATCCCTGTTAGCTTTAAATTAGACAAAACATCTGAGGAAGGAATTATCTTCCTCCTATAAGTAGTGGATGACATTAGTCGGATTGCGACGCTTCAACTCTGCAATAAGGGAGGGAATCTTTGCATATGACTCCTCAATACTCCCAAATAACACATCCGATTCCCTTCTCTTTCCCATATAAATGGTCATATAGGGCAGACGAAGCTTGAATGCTTCATTGATCCTATCAGATATCTACTTCACTGTGATTGAGGGGTTCTGCATCACCCAAGTTGATATCTGGTGCGATTACCAGTGTTGGCTAGCCATGGTGTTTCCAACAAGATTATTCGAAGTGCAAGTGTGGTTGGCCACCAAAGTTCTCACTTTGAACCTGTTGTTGTTTTGAATCAAGGAGGCGTGTATCCTCAAGGATATCCTTCCTCCCTACACCTTGTTGTGACTCTGGTGCTTTCACTCTTGATGAATTTGGCGGCAAACTCCTTGGTGATGCAATTAGATGCAAGTGCAGAGCAGAAGGTTTCTTGGCTTTCGAATTCATCCCCCACTTCAAACTATGGGGCATCCAAATCCACATTCGCTTCAGGACCCTCGTAATCACTCAAATTCTCCACGTCGGAATCGAGAAGACGATGATAGCTATTCTCAGAGACAAGGCCATCCAAGTCATCTGAATCATCATTATCCTCCACATCATCGTCAACAACACTGTAACTGGAATCAGAAGAATTAGAATTGGGTGCTGCTTGGTAGTGCTCATTGGTCCTCTGTGCAGCCATTGATCTTGTACATCTTCGGTTGGATGGTGTCTGGAGATGTGTCTTTCTTCCTACACATGCTCTTGTACGCTTGATGCAGGTATGCTCTTCAACCTTCGGGGTTATCCCAACATCGGAAGCTCCCAAAAGATTGCTCCCCAGACAAGCGTAAGGCTCTTCTCCCTTCATGGCACTAGAGACTTCTCCTCTGCTTGTCATATGAGGTTCTTCGTCTCCATGAGAGACCCCTCCCTCCTAAGCACTACCCTCATTCCCACCATCACCTATGCCCCCTTCCCCCTCAGTCCCACGATCACCCACAGGTGCAGCCTCTGTCCCACGATCACCCACAGGTGTAGCCTCTGTCCCACGATCACCCACATGTGCAGCCTTTGTCCCACGATCACCTACATGTGCAGCCTCTGTCCCACAATTACCCACATGTGCAGCCTCTGTCCCATATTCCACATCCCCCCTCGCGATCCCAACATTACAGTCCCTACTTTGGAAATAAAACATTTCCAAACCTTGTCCGCGGCTCCCTCCTCACCCATGTTCTAGTCCAGTTGCTCGTATGTAAACGACAAGGTCATCTTAGAGCCTCTAACACCAACATGATCCACATCTTGGGGCTGTGGCTCCATGGTGCCTCGGGAGTTCTCCGTAGGCGACACGAGATCCACGAAGCCTCTGGGGTTCTCCACGCCCGAAATGGGGTCGTCCACCAGACCTGCGTTCTTATTGCTAAGAAACTCCTTCGCTTGGATGTAACTCGGAGCCTCTACATCTGTCATCTCCACCACAAACTCAATCTCGGTTCCATCATTGTGTGCATTAAACATTTCCATCATATCTTTCTCATTCTTAATCTCTGCAAACTTGCTCCCTCTTATGTGAGGGATCTTATATTTTAAAGTGATCGTACACCTTGGCTCCCAAGGTACGACCTCATATATTACTTCCATAAGATCAAACCATGAGGTAGTTTACGGATTGATCCTGATCCTCTCTTTGGTTCTAAGAAAGTACTTTTCTCCATTCATTCCTCTCATCCATTTGACGTAGCCTCCATGATTAACGCACACAGTGAGTATCCCTTCGTGTCCACCGAACCAACCCATCGTCAGCCCTTGCATGTTCGATACCAACAAAAATGCATTGATGAGTTAAAAACCCTAAACTGTTTAACCTTCATTCACTAATACAATGAACCCTAAACCCGCATGAACTTGATTCGATCGAGGAAGAAGAGATTCCGTGACCACCAACACGATAGAGTGGGAAAGGAAGGGGAGGGAGAGGTTGATGGAGTGGAGCAAGAAGGGGAGGGAGAGGTTGATGGAGTAGAGAAAGAAGGGAAGAGGTCGATGGGGGTGAAAAGGAAGGGGGAGGTTGATGTAATCGAAGTGGAATGGGAGAGGTCGAAGGAATCAAAATGGAATGGGAGAGGATGAAGGCTAACGATCATCAGATGCCTCATTTTTCGAGCTTCATGCCAAAAGCCTGAACCCAGGACACGTGGCACGCTTCTGGCGATTGTGGCGTACAGGGGTTACCCACATGACTCTGGTTAGGTTACGAAGAAGACGATACACAAACAGAGGGTTCATGTAGTAAGATAGAGCACGTTTACGGGGTCTAGGGAGGAATGTTGATGTTTCAAAGGTCGTGGAGATAATTTAAAAAGATTATAGGGTTTGCCGGGTAAAAATGCCTATTTTAAAATAATAAAAAACCAAAATTTTTAGAGTTTATATTCTTTTCTTTGATTTTTATTGAAAATTATACACGAAAGTAAATACAAAAAAATAAATATATTTATAGGTAAAATAATATTTTTTTGATTTCTAATTAAAAAAAGTTGAAATAAAAATCAAGAAAGAAACCATATATACAACACAAGGTCACAACATATCATTTTCTCCACTTTTTTATTTTTTTCAAATTTTATTTTCAATGTATTTCATTAAAATATAAAATAATTTGAAGATAAATAAAAAATAAATTAATTAAAAAGAGTTAGTGATGTGCATGAAATATTAAAACAAAGTTCGTGAATGTTTACAAAGTACAATCATGTCCCAAATCGACTTTTTGCAAACAAGCTTCGATTTTAATGAAATCACTTTCATTTGATAGATAATTTTATAACTTAAACACTGAAAGTTAGTAAATATAGAGTTCATATGGTGTGGGAATTCAACTGATAAGTTTGACTTGATAACTTTTTCGTTTCAAGATCTAAGCGCTTTATTCAATATGAGAATTGTTTTTGTATTTTTATATTTTTATATATTTTTTAGAAAATAATTAGTTCAAAAAGAATTGAATGATTTATTAAAAAATATGGAATTTTGGACTTTTTGCATGTGAATATATACACATATCAACTCTTTATTTTTGTGGTTTTTATTTTAAATTATTTCATGGACTTATTTGTAAGATAAATATACATTATTAATCTATTTTATTACAATTACTATTATGTCAATTCATTGAATTTAGGAAAATTTATTTGGTATTTTTTTCAAGAATTCAACCTAAAATTAAGACATTATGATAACGAATCACAGATTCATCAGCTATAAAAAAAGGAAAAATGTCCCTCCTAAGGAAGATCTACATTAAATCATTAACAAACAATCTCTTCAGTATATTGATCGAGTGTACTTCTTGGGAGAGCCCTTCAGTGAGGAAAAAGCCACTATTTCTTGGATAGTTGGGGATTTAATACTTGTTTTTGCAATACCTGACAAACAAGATCAACAAATACAATGAAAAATAAGTAACAAACAAAAATAATTTGCTAGTTTGGCTCTATCCCATGTGGAATTCATGCCCTTCCTTTTTTTTACCATGCATGATAAATATTTCCACTGCCAATAACATTTCCTATGGAAACATTGAGATTGATTTCACAAATAATGGTCTATGGAAACATTGAGAGTGATTTCGCCCATAATGATTTCATCAGGTAAAGTCACACTTTGTAAGCTAATATGCACCACATTTTCCAGATCCACCACCAAATTGATGCCATCGAGGAACAGATATGCAATTCCAATTGGTCATGTTAGCCCATCAAAGCATTTGAGAAAAAAAACAATGAACATTAACGAGATCGAAGAGGAGTGTCAAATGTTCGATTTTTTAGATTTTCATCACTTGTGCCCTTCTTAATTTTTGCAATATCAGTTATGCCTCTCCTTTTTTTTTTGGAATAAGTTGTGCCCTTGATTTCTTGCTCCATTATCACTTGTGCCCTTCGTCAAACTGGATCAAAAAGTTGATCTAAATCATGATTTATTCAAACTGTGGTGTGGTTAATTAAGAAGTGCATAATGGTCAAACCTCCCTTTCCTCTCATCCTTTCCCAACCCCCTCCATCTAGATCTCCTTCTCCGCCTCCCAGCCCCCCATCCCACGACCTCTTCAGCCGCGTCCACCTACTTACAGGTCTACCTCGAGTGAACCCTTGAACTCAAGATCTCAGATCGTAAGCTCCAAATCTTCATGCAAAGCCTTAAGATTTTGGAGCGCAGTTGCA
The DNA here is from genome assembly GCA_037367405.1 of Ottelia alismoides. Taxonomy (NCBI): domain Eukaryota; kingdom Viridiplantae; phylum Streptophyta; class Magnoliopsida; order Alismatales; family Hydrocharitaceae; genus Ottelia; species Ottelia alismoides. The sequence continues at coordinate 470,443 of JAZKJV010000361.1, read as the reverse complement.
AATCTCGCAACAGATCCTTCTTGAGCAAACTCTAACAGCAGCTCCACTCGAAATAATGTGGTGGTTGGTGGCACGATCGAGCTTTTTGATATGGACAGATATCTATTTTCATGATTTTTGAAGTTTATATTTTGCGTGAGGAATGTTATGGGTTTAGAAAGGTCGTATTTTGGTGCCAATGTACGGTCGATTTTGGGCGTATTTTTGTAGGTCTTTCCGGTTTGCTATGTATTCAGAATTCGGAGCAGATCCCTCTCGAGAAACTCTATCGAAAGGGCACACGCGAATCTTTAACGTATGTTTGGGACTTAGATGTACAACAACTAATTCGGGGAACAAGTGATACAATTGCAAGAAATTAAGGGCAAAACTGATATTCCAAAAAAAGAAGGGGCATAACTAATATTGCTAAAGTTAAGAATGACACAAGTGATAAAAACCGAAATTTTTTTGATATAATCACATTCCTCAAACATGTGTTTTATTATTTGAATCTTTTTTGCATAAATAGCACCAATTTACCGAGACAATTTTGAATATGTAAAATAGATCCTGTGTGTAAATTTCATCATGAGCAATTAATCACATATAATAAGATATACGAGGTTCAAATAAGTCCGTCTAAAATTTAGCATGAAAAGAGGATGCAATTCCCCATTAAAAAGTAAACTATAAATGGATTTACAAAGGAAGCTGGTTTATTCTCACATCTAGTTTGGAAAAAATATAATTCTTTCTCATTCGAATGGGATGCAACGCTGATCATTTGTAGTTGGGTTTTTAGAAGGGTTAAATGGGGCTGCCCCCTAATGGAAGCTAACTTGGCTCTCCCACGCTATTTCGTCCGCTTTTTTATTTTTTGCAAATTTCTTCCGTGAATATTCATCACTATATCTCTATATTATGTCATTCAAATTTTGTGCGAAACAGAGACTTCTACGGCCTCCATCCAGACAGTCATTTTTTAACGGTAACAGAATTGCTAAAAATGACCCTTCCGGATGGAGGTCGTAAGAATCTCTGTTTCACGCGAAATTTGATTGACATAATATAGGTATATATTGATGAAAATTCACGAAAGAATTTTTCTAAAAAAATGAAAAAAGCGGGCGAAATGTCGCGGGAGGAGCCAAGTTAGCTCCCCACGAGGGCAGCCCCATTTTACCCTTTTTAGAATCTTCGTGTCTTTGTGAAGAATCAACGAAATTCTATTTGAAAGTGAATTGAGCAAATTATTTTTGGGTGACCAACTTTTTAGGCTTTGCGAGACAGAACATTTTTCCTTATTCTCCTCAAGATTACGTGGAATGATGATTTAAGGGTAGAAGCACAATTATTTGAAGTGCATTGGGCAGAAAAAGGAGAGATTGGTGGCGAAATCCTACCATTTGGTGCTTGAGATATTTCCAATGGCGAGAATCCCAGTCGTTCATACCCGGATTCAAAAGGCCTTGTAACAATCTTCGAAATCGACAACGCATCGGATCCGTGACGAACACCACACACACAAAGCCACATAAAAAGGAGAAGATTCCGACCTTCTGTATTTCTTTTCAAGCAGTACGCGCTGGAACCAAATCTAGTGTGGATATCGGGAATTGTATCCCAACTGGGTGATGGATATCGTTTCAAACATCGAAGTTGATGCCGTCTTTTGTTGTGGAGAGTTTACGAGCGGATTCGCCATGATGATGTGTCTCTTGTGTTCCTCGTGATGAGCACGGCTATGTGTTGATGATGATGGCAGATGGAACCAGCCCCACAAAGAAGACATCAGATCACATTAAACATCTGTTAATAACAAGGGAGTGAATGGTGGTCCACATCGGTTGCACAGAATGAATGCAATGGAGTTGAGCAACCTAAAAATTTTGGTGGAAGCAACCTTTTTTATAGTGCTCCTTGGATCTTTGATTGAGGGTCATTGAATCTTTCATCATAAGGTTGTCCTTCTATCATGAAGCGTTATGACCCATTTGCCATCTAATAAATCAATGACTGAGTTTGAGTTAATATTCATTTTTTATATTGCTTAAATGAACACATATATTTTAGTATTAATATGAGTAATTAAATTGATTATGATGTTCTTAGATCTATTGTTGTTTAATAGATCTAGTGGTCGGGGATTTAATTGCTTAATTTCAACAAGAGATGAAATCACTACTAAAAAATAGTGGTTGACGGCGGCACTGTCGACGGTTCCAAGGACAATTGTCAGTGATTATGCTGATTAAAACCGATGGTTTGCGAATCGTCAGCGTTGTATGCCAACTACCGTGGACATTTACTGTATTTACAATGATAAGTATTACGTAATTAATACCGATGGTTCGTACTTTTTACCGGTGTTTGTCGAATCATCGTGATGTAGATATTGTCGGTAGGCAGTAAACAACCGACGCAAAGTCCACAACCGCCGTTAGAAATACAAATCCAGCAGTGTTAAGATATTGTCCACGTCGGTCTAGCCATTAACGCCGGTTATTGAACAGTATTACCGCCAGTTCCTTTCCGTCGATGTAAATGCCATTAATTATTACGTCAGTTAATGATGCTAAGCATTTGTCAGCGATTCTAAAACCACCATCAAATGATTACCACCGTCGTTGTTATGGCACCATTGAGGAGTCCGGTTGATGTTTTCTCATCAGTTACATAATTGTCGATGTTAATGAAAGATTTTCATTAACAAAACCTTCGCCGGTGGTTTGTAGTTGCGCCAGCAGTTTGAAAACCAACGTGAACAACGAATACTACAATAATTGGTAGACCGTTAAGAGAGACAAACAACTGTCGGGGTATAGTTTTCACTGGATGTTGTTTAATAACCATCGATGATTTTTTCTGAAATTAGAGTAATGGTGTAAAAAAACTACTATATCAGCGGTTCATAATTGTCAAAGTTATTCAAGATCATCTGTGCAAGGTTGAATGTTGAGAAACAATGCTGGCAATTTGAGAACTGTCTGTGAAAGATTTATATAAGGACCTAGAGAAGTCTAAACCACACTTTCGTTTCCTCCTCTCCCCTTCTCCCCATGCCCGAGCCTTGCCCTCCTCATCTACCCTTCTTTCGACATCTGAGCCCCACCGTCCTCCTCTCCCCTCCTTCCGTTGTTGGAGCCCCGTCATTCTCGCTCTTGTTGTCGATGCTCCACCTTTCTTAATGAAGTTGTTGAAGTTTGAATCCTGAGCTCTCCCATCCTACTTGCGAGGATCCAGGTATTCCTCGTTGCTTCCTTTTAATGTGGTGCATCTATACTCATTACGTGGATCCAACTTTCACTTGTTTGATTTATTCCCAATGTCCTTCAATTATTCTTGCCGTATTTACATATGATTTATTCTGATTTAAATGATCTATTAATGTCGATATATTTCATATGGATGCGGGTTGTGCGTGATTTTTGTGTGTGGGGATGATGAACACGAGGATTGTAGTGTCTAATGTCTGGTCTTGGAGGGCCTATGGTGTCCGACGGGACAGATCTAACAATCGTTGTATCGGTCGCTCTCACAACACTCAACACACAAATCAAGTGTTGCAATCAACAATTAACCTACAATGGCTCAAGCAATAAATACATGTGAGCTAAAATTTATTATACCCTAGAATATGATATGTATAGTATGTAAGTGTAGGGGTCGAACCACTAAGGAGCAACATGAATAGACCACAAAAAATTACTAAAAGACAACAAATATTTTTGTGTTTTATAAGTATTATTATTTTTTGTGATTTATATTTAAATTTTTCGATTACATATATGTTTTGATTTTTATTTGTAAAATTATTATTTTCTTTTTATATTTTTATATTTTTTATTTAATATATGTAATATGTATATATAAGATAAATATTTAAAATGTATTATATAATAGATGTATAGGATATATATATAGAAAAAAACACACACCCTAAGTATAGTCCTTTTTATTTTTTAAGGGTCTTTAAATATTTTTAATCATAATATTATTATTAATAGTAATATAAAAAATATAACTACATATAATATAGTTTAGTACATATAGATATAGTTATAAGTACTCAAATAGGTAAAATAAAATATTTTTATTTTTTCTATAATTTGTTCTTTTTTTGGAAGTTTATTTTGCTTTTTCTATTTTTTATATTTTTAATTGAATAAAAATAGCAAAACACGGACTAAAAATGCAATGCCAAATTGTTTTGGAAATAAAAAATAGATAGAAACCTCAAAATTTTCCAAAACTATTTTTAAATGTATAATATATAATATAAATAAGATACGAAAATAGAAAATGAAAATGTTACAATTTTCAAGAATTTTCAAGAATTTTTAATAATTTTTATAATGTTTTTAGGGTTTTTCAATTTTTTGTGTTTTTCTTTTGAAAATTTTAATGATTTTTGGTCTAGAATTGTAAAATATAATAATAAAGATACTACATTTTTTGGAATTTTCAAATTATTTTTCTATTTTTTTATTTTTAAATGAAATGTTTAAATATAAAAAATAGCTTTAATTTCCTTGCGAAAAATATGTGTAATTTTATATAATGTCAGACACTTAAATAATTTTTCTATAAAATGTTGATGCAAAATGATATTTTAATACAAGATATACAAAAAATAAAAATTAATATGTTGGTAGGATCTAAATGTAATTAAAATTAATAAACATGCATTCCATAACACTATTTGAAAGTATAAGGTTATCTATGCAAAATTTCCGAGAATATTCAATATTAATATCCTAGCAAAGGCATAAATGTAATTTCCAAAATATCCAAGGCCTACTTGCAAATTAACCAAAAAGTTTTACACCTAATTAAAAATTTCCTAGACTAAATAATAACAAAACCCTCAGGGAGTCCCTTGCAAAAAGCCTACCCCCTCACGTGTATGCGTATGTGAGGTGCACTTGCACGCTTTCGACCATATTTCGATCATCTCCACCCTCTCATTCCTCTTCATACCCACACCCCAACCGCGAAGTCAGAACTCCGACTGACTTCCGCACTTCTTTGTCCTTCTCACCTACCCCACATTCTTGCACCCCTGACCCACAACCACCTTGGATTGATTCACTATATTCTCGTCCGCTTGCTGGAATCAAGGAACAAATCAAAGAGCAAGCGACTGCTGAGATGAATGATTGGCATAATCAGTTGACCCCACATACCTCACTTTCATCTCGAGTTGGGACAGAACAACAATTTCCATATATACATCCCGACTTAACCTTAGGGTACAACATGGTCGACCAGACAAACCGAATGGGGAGGCCTGCACCGTATGATCTTCCTGACTTGATTGACCTGAGTGATAGAGACCACATTGACCAACCTTCATATCACCCATTCGGAGAGCCGACATATACAGGGGATTGGACTCATGAGACCAATTTACAGACCCCCTGTCTACTAACTCCGCCTGATGAGGCTCCGACCAACAACTGCCATACATATGGGCCATACTCAACCCAGTATTACACACCCGAGTCAAGGTGTGTTGAGTATAAGAGCCCGAGTTCTCAGCAGTATCCTCCAATTGCGTCGACTTCTCTCATGATGTGTCATGAGAACTTATTGGAGGATGACATTTGTAGACCGATCATGAGTCCAGGTAGGAATGTGGATCATGGATTTCGCGGATTGAATCTTGAAAACCTGCAAGACACTGGATTGACCACACGTCATGTACAGCTGGAGTCCCTTCTACCTCCCTCTTCTACTAACCACTTTCTCTCCAAACCAGAGTCTGTATATTCTCCTAGTCCTCCTTCACTTACCAAAAAGACCAAAAAAATTGAAAACTCGGAAAATACCATAAAAATTGAAAAAGGAAAAGATCTAAAAAGTTTGGATCCTGCAGTTAGGGAAGCATTGAATAGAAAGTTGATTTTTGAGCTTCCCTTAATAATGGCCATTGAACACTTTCCCGACCTTAAAAGATTTATGAGAAGTAAATTGATGCCTAAAAGGTCGGGCAATAAAAGAACAAGGACTGAGATACATATAGTGTCTATGGCCACATCTTTGATGATAGGGAGAAAAACCAAGAGCCGCAGAGTAAAGCGGTTGCCTAGGTTTGATTGTGAAATCAAAGATACCACATTCACCCATGCAAGAATCGATGATGACTTACCAATTAATATCCTCCCGACCTCCGTGTTTGCAAAGCTCAAACTCGGATCTGCCAAGAAGTCAAGAGAGATCATTCAGTTGGCGGATCGATCTGTTAAACGGTCGAGAGGAACCATTTCAGTCATCGTCACTTTCCAAGGTGCTCTACTGGAGATAGAATTCACGATCATTGACATTGAGCACCGAGGAGAGTTCACACAGTCTCCGATCATTCTTGGGAAGCCGTTCTTAGCCTTGGCTAAGGCAACTATAGATTGTGAGACTCGGGAGATCGATTTCTCTGCATTGGGAGCACTCCGACCTCACCCGATCTTTGAGGACACACGATATTCCAAGGTAACCCGTAAAGTTGCAAACAGTCGCGACCTTCGAGAGACAGTTGAGTCCCATCTCTCTACTACACCTGAGACACCGACTGTCCAGACAACCATTGGTTTAGACACTTCCTACAACCACACACCGCCTACTGCTTGCACCACCACCACGACAGCTTCTAGAGAGGACTCAAGAGCAGAAGCTATCAGTGAGTCGGACATGACCTTTGTGGATTGCCTTGATCATTTCGATGATCCGACACAAGAACACAACAATGTCAAGCCAACTGAGAACACTGTGCCTTATCAGAGACGTGTGCTGACCTTACAGGAGTATTACAATGCATATGGTGACTCATCTGATGATGAACCTCTGGTCAGAACCTCACACACACCACATCCAGGACATACATTAAAGGAGACAACTGGGACCAAATTGACCAATCTTGATAAATCCGTTGCTCCATCCTCTAGTCGGTCATCTAGTAAGAAGAAGACGAGTGTTGATTCCTTGAGGTGTTCCCCCGAACTCCTTAAGACATATCAATCTCCTCTTCCTCTTGATGCTTCAGGTTCTAGAAAACCGACTAAGAAGGTTACCTTCGATGTTTCAGAGAAGGAACTTTCTGAGGAGTCCTCATCAGATCCGGATGAGGTGATCTACATGAGTGGGCTTAGTTCGGCTTATCTGAAGCCATATTTGAGCAAGCAGCCGTGTGTCGACCCCCGTTGGACGTTCCCCACACCTCACTATTATTCTTCGGAGGACGATTCTGATAGCGACACATGTGTATACTACCCACCCCATCGCTCCCGCAAGAAGGTCCGTCACAAACCTTCTTGATCCTTGTATATTCTCCCTCCTCCTTGTACATATTTTCCTTCCTTTATTCACCTCCCTCCCTCATGATTCGCATCACTCGCCCCAGTTCCGTATCGTTTTCATTTTGTGGCTATACTTAGGATGACTAGATCCTAAGTATAGGGGGGTGAGTGACCCGATTTGCTCCTTCTCTTCTTTTTATTTTCTTTTTGTATATTCTTTCCCATTCTCATCGTCTTCTAAATCTTGTGTTCTTTCCAATACTTAGGCTGACCAAAGCCTAAGTATAGGGGGACCGATGCCCGCCATGTGTATTTACTCATCATTTCTCCTCTTGACCTCGTCTGCCCCATTTTTTCTCTTTTTCTACACTTAGGCTGACCAGAGCCTAAGTATAGGGGGGGCGGATCGACTTCTATACTTTTTATTATTTTAGCTTTCCTACGCTTAGTACGAGCTATGTCTTTTTGTCACCTAGTGCCATGAGGACATAGCACAAGCTAAGTATAGGGGGGCGTGTATATATTACATATATACTTTACCCATACCTCGTACTTTCACGTATTTTTGTATATATTATATAATAATTATGGGATGGGTTAAAAAAACAAAACTTTTTCTAAAAAAAAACTTCTTTTCTTCTTTACCTATCTTTTTCAAAAAAAAACTCTTGAAAAAAAAAACAAAGCAAAACTTTTTCTAACAAAAAAAAACTTCTTTGCCTTTGTTTGTAAAAAAAAAAAACTTTTTCTAAAACTTAAAAAAAACTAACTAATAAGTTGGTTTAATCCCTGACACCATTCACTTTCACACAAGACTAGTGATGTTCAAGAACACTTGGTTTATGAGGTCTTGAGATTTTGAGTTAACCAGCCTTAGTCATTAGGGTCCTTGACTTAATTATTCACATTTCCCTAGTTTGAAAGATGTGTGTGCTATATTGCATGCTTAGTCTCTACCTTAAGAATATGATCTGCACCTCACATACACGACTGCAGTTATGATGAGATGAGTTGAAATTTCACTTGAGGAACTGGGATGAGGGATTTGAGTTTGGACTTGATTTAATGATGCTCGAGGATGGGATAAAATCAATGAAGGCTTCATGAAACCTGAGTGTCAGCATCTTTAGCCAGTATGAGAACATGGTTCTTGTACTATCTCTTGACATTTACCTATGTGCCAGGGTATGATAAAATAAAAAAATGTTGATCAGTGTGCGCCAACTCTTGGTAAAAGCAGTGGAGCTAGCCAAAAATACTACAAAGCAATGAAATGTCAAAGAAAAGCTCTCATTCCACAAAGTCAATTATCAAAAGAGCTTCCACCAAAGGCGAGCGCTCCCAACCATTTCAAAGTGTCCACTTGGACCACCGCTATTAGGACCACGAGTCGGGCTTGCACCAGAAAAGGGCTCTGCATCGTAAATGATACAAGTCTGGGTGTAGAAGGTACGATAGGTACTCAAAAAAGGCACACCCCGGTGTACTCCCAGGAAAACAAGTGCAGACGGCTCCAACTTCTCTTGACGGACGCACTGATCAACACCAAAAAAATGCGTTGTGTAATAAGGCACTTGAGAGGATCCTTGTTCCAATGAGAGGGAGAGAAGAAATGACACAATCCTATGCCCTCCATCAACTGGCCTGCCATCTACACTTTCAAGTCTGACAACTAAAGAGACGGTGGATTGGATGCAAGAAATGGTTTATTCCCTAGTGTTGAGGATCGGGTCCATAGGAGAGTCTCTTGGACTGGAACCTTAGGTGACGTTGTGACTCTACTCTTGTAACTGCAGTCAACACTTAAAGTCATATCCCTACTATATATGTATACAGAGAGAGTCTGATGATTAGGGAAATTGGGTACCTTTTGACTAGAGCTTGGTTCAGCTTAGAATTTTAGGATCTCTAAAACCGAGAGTTCTTGAACGGATCAAGTCTTGTATTCACATGCACAGTCAGGGGTCAACCCAACTTATTCGTTCTTTATTTGCTCGAGGACTAGCAAAGTTTAAGTATAGGGGGGTGATGAATCCACGATTCATCATCTTAATATCTTAATCTTAGCAAAATCCATGAGTAAAATCCCATATAAATGTCAATAAAATCAATAAACTAACAAAATGGCTCTTGTAAATAAAACACACTAATTATTATATATTAAATTGTATAAAATAAATCAACATTAAAAAGCCGCAAAAATAAAGGAGTTTTATACTTGTAAATAGCCAAAATTTCATGGATTTTTAATAAATTCATTTCAACTCCTTTTTGCCTAATTCTTTTCTAACTTGTTTATAAAAATGTATATAAAAATACAAAAATACAAAACAAATTTTATTTCAAATAAATGCTCCTAGATCCCAATGGGAAAAAGCCGTAAAGTCCAACTTCCAAGCTAAATTACCGCTCCGTATGAACTCCAAATTCACCAAACTCACTTTCAAAGTTCAAGTTAGAAAATTATCTATCCAACGGAAGTGGTTTTATTAAAATCGGAGCTCGTTTGCAAAAGTTGGGTTTTGTGACCTAGATGTACATTGTATATTATGTATATATTCTTTCTTTCTTCATTTTTTATTTTATCTTTCTTAATTATTAAAAATCCAAAAAAATCATTGTGGTGTTGTATTTTGATTGTACTATTTTATTGTATTTTCCTATTGTACATATCTACTATTAAAAAGAAAAAAAATATAAAAAGAAAAGCAAACAAAAAAATTGTACATGTTGTATATCTTCTTTTTGTAAATTCCCCACTCTTTTTCTTCTCTTTATTTTATTTTCTCTTTTTAGTAGCCTACTTTATTTCATTTCATTTTTATTTATTTAATAAGATTCTCTACAATAACTTTTCTACCACCAACCTCCATTAACCTCCAAGTCTTCATCAACCTCCATTCAACACCATTATTCATCTAACTTCCCATTCAACCCCATCACTAATTTAACCTCCCATTCAACACCACCACCATTCTAACTTCCATTTCTCTTCTCTTTATATTCATCTCCACATCCACATTTTTTCCCCATCCACCATTCTTATAGAATAAGGAGAGAGCTTGGAGTGTTTTGTTGGTGACAGCGGCGAAGCATCGTCCTCAAGCGACGACCTCCTTCAGGTGAGATCCGCGGAGCTCCGCTTCGCGTCACGAGTTCCCCGTCGAGCTCGCATAGCCTCTTCGATTTTGATTTCGCCAATCGGATCGAGGCGACGACAGGAGTCCAGCGTAGCTGCTCCGCCAATCCGGCGAAGACCAGGTAAGTATTTCTCATCATTTTTCTTGTTGTTTTAATTTATCAACTATTTTGTTTTCTTGTATCACATCATCACCATAGTTTTTTTTAATCACATCATCACACCCTCCTCATCATCTTCCCTTTTTTGTGTACATATTTTCTGTCTAATCAAAATTAAAAAAAATAATAAAAAAAAAACAAAAAAAAGTTTTTTTTATTACAGCAAAAAAAAAGAAATCAAAAAAAAATTAAAAAAAAACAAAAAAAGAATCCGCAGCAGCGGTGGGGGTGCCGCCCACCGCCGCCGCCCCCTCTCTAGCCCAGCCGCCGGAGCCGCTCGCCACCGGCGCCGCACCTCCGCCTCCCCCAGCCCTCCACCGCGCGAAGGCGCGGCACCGGCTCACCGCCGCAGCCCTCATCGCCGCACGTGCGGCCGCCGCCGGCACTCCCCGCGGCCTGCCGCCGCCCCCCTCGTGGCGTCTCCGTCCTCCACCGCGCCTCCTTCCCCACCGTGGCCGAGCGCCCCCGCGCCTGGCTTCCTCGCGGCCGTGGCGAGCCGCCATAGCCGCCGTCGACCCGCCCCCCCACTTTGGGTTCCACATCACCTGCAATCCGAAGGTAGAAGAAGGTTGATTTATTTTTTATTGTAAAAATTGCACCTTTTATTTCTTAAGTTTTTGTAATTACAGATAGGTCCCTGTATATAAATATTTGTTTATTTTGCTTTCTAAATTTGCAGAGACATCCCTGTATTTGTGTTGATTTGGACCTTATTTTGGCATCCTTTTATTTAATAAAAAATGCTATCATGTTGAGCAACTTATCCTCTATCATGTGATTATTTACTTGTATTTTTATGATAGTTGGGTAATTAATTAAAATTGTCAAATTGAAATTCTGTGTATTTTACCCAATCCGTGCCATTAAATTAATATCTGTGCTTAACTTACTGTCCAAATTTCATCCAAATTGGAGTTGTCTTGTGCCTTAAATAAATTGTAGAGTGAATTAAGTGTTTGATTTTTAATTAAATCCACATACATCCTTTTCATGAAATTTCAAGTCTCCTGGATTGCTCATCTAAATATCTACTTGAGATAAATCACACTCTGATTAATTTGATAACGTGGATTAATTAGGAATTAATTACTCACTGTCACTCTGTTTCCACTAAAAAATAAATAAAAAATTCATATTTTATCAAAAAATTCCAAAAATATTACTGTAGCTTCCTTGCATCATGTTTTAGTTTCAGTACTTTTTTCATAATTTTTGCTTGCTGCTTGTGTGAAAAATTGCGAAAAAACCCATAAAAAGTGTGTATTTTTATTTATTGCATATTAACCCCGAAAATTCTAAAAAAATGTGTTTTGTGTTCATCACTGGATTAGGATCCTAGGAAAAATATAATTTGGCTAAATTGGATTAATTTCTCATTAAACTTAATTTGGCTAAGTTGTATGCTCTCTTAGTGTCTTGATTCATTTGCATTTGCATTCTTTTTGCATAAAAAAATATAAAAAAATACCACTTAGAAATCTAGATCTTAAATTTGCGAATTAACCCCCAAGTTGTTCCTTTGCCTCCCTGTGTTCGACCCCGGACTTGCCCGGGATATAAATTAAAGCCGAGACACTCTTCACGGAGATCTTCTCTCGGTTCTGACCGAATCGCTGAGTACACGTGCTACAACGGAGCCGAATTAAATATCGTATTCAGTGACTCATCAAGGTGACGAGGGACCTAAGTGCAAATAATAAAGACATATAATTCAGCTTACAAATTTTACATTAATATCATAGTTGAATATAAAAGTTTCTGGACTAAATAGAAAATACAAAAACCAGGGGATATATTACAAAATTACCCTTAAAGGCACACGAGTGGATTGTTCAGATGTCTTAATATATCCACATATTGCGTTCCCAACGGTAGGTGACGGTTCACGGGCGGATGGTTGTGATTAGATCTCCGATGGAGATCGAGTGGTCGATGGCTCTCAAATCAGACGACAGCTAGAGGACTAGGGTGATGCTCTTGATCCGACGGTTAGGGAGGTGTCAGGAAAAATAGGGAGGAAGCTCCACCTGGGCGAGCTTCTTTCGGTTATCTCTCCCTCCTCTGGCAGTCTCTGGCGCTACAAAGCAGTGCAATAGCTTCCTGGAGGCATCATGCAGCTATTGGAAGGCTCAGGCAATGTTTGGAGCTCGTGGTGGAGCTCTGGAGGTCAAGGAAGGTATCGGGTTGCAGGAGCCTTCGATTTGAGTCAAATCACCTCAGTGGAGGCTTTTGACATTATGGACCTGCAAGGTTAGCTCATACACAGGAAAAGAAAAGTCCAGGGGGTCAAATGGTGCAAAGTATGAGTGAGAAGAAGTCGGGGTGGTGCTCTCAGATAAGTTGCAGAGTTGGAGAGGGGATTCATCGATCTGGAGAGGATCGAGTGGTATGGTGGTGCCTAGGGTGTAGAAAAGAAAAGGGATACGAGGTGGAGGTGTTAGGTGGGTCGGAGAACAGGTGAAGACTGCGGAAACGATGGCTCGAGATGAGCTCCGACGAACTATGATGGATTGCTTTTATGAAATAAAAGACAAAAAAGACTGAAAGTTAATGCTTAGCTATGCTAACCAAAATCCCAGGAATGGAAATGAACATTAAACTAGGGCTCAAACTCAAGGACGAAGGAGCCAAGGCAGAGCTCAGGCAAGCTTGGCCGGCAAGCTTGGATCTCTGTCTCCAGACCTCTTCCTCAACGCCAAAGTGGCCAGCAAGCTTGTTGGTGTCTCCAGCGAGCAAAGGCATAAGAATTTAGGGGATTTTGAGGAGGTAAATAGGATCAAATTCAAATTTAGGAGCAAGGGGAGTATAGTAGATGACGACCTTTGACTAGGGCTGCAACTCAATGTGATGATCCATCAATTGAGGAGGTACACTGGCATGAAAGATCAAAGATCGAGGGGCAAAATTAAAGAAGTAATTGTGCCCAGAAGATGCAAGGAACGATGGGGAAAATCTGACGAAGTAGGGCGGTCATCAATGTCTGACAAACCTAGGGCGCAGGGGGCATGTTGAACGGCGGGTCAATCAAGGTCCGCCCCCATTGGGCCACGTTGGCCGCTAAAGGACAAACTAGAAATAAAATTCAAAATAAAAAAAATAAATATTAAATTATTTTATTATTTTAGTCTTAAAACATAAAAATATTAATTATTTTATGTAGTATTTTATGGTGATTTATTTTTTCGAGTTAATTTATTGTAGGTTACTTTTTATGCGTACATTTATAGGTATAGTTACCTATATATAGTATATTTTATTTTTATTTTGTATTTTAAACTTTATTATTTTATATACATAATTTATATATTTATAACTTGTTCAGACATACCTAAATATAATTTTATTATATTTTTTGAAGTTATTTGTACACTTAAATAAATATGTATATATAATATATAGGTATACTACAATTATATTCATCTATGTAGTATAATATACTTATTTATTTTATTGTGTTTTTTATTATTTTATTTCATTTTAATTATGTATATGTATTCAAATATTATTCACAAAATTATAATAGTATAAAAGAATGAAAAATATAAAGAGTAAATAAATTGATTATTTTGTTCAAGTAAATTGCACAATAGAGGCTCAAAACCTAACTTTTCATCTTAACTCAATAATTTAATTTTAGGAACAATAAAGGCGAGTTTGGTGAATTTTGAGTTCATATGGAGAAGATACATATATGGGAAGCTTTCCTTATGGCTTTTTATTCTGAGTGTCTAAGGCACATTGTGCATTGTTACTACAAGTTTCATGTTAAAAGTTTATTGATTTGATGTATAAATAATAAAGAATAAAATAGGTCTAAAATCTATTTATTGAAGAATAAAAAAATAGGGTTTTTATTTATTTTTTGCCTTTATCTCCCCCCCAATTTATTCATTGTCGACCCAGTCATCACGATGCCTAGGTCTCGGGGTTTAGAGTCATTAAATACCTACACTATTTTGTAAAATACTTACAGTGTAAATAATGAAGGTTATTTTATGCAATTTAATGCTATATACATGCATTTAGCTAGGGTTTAAAGGCCAAGATGAAAGAATAAAGGTGATGAAATGCAAATTCATCACCCCTTATAATTGCCTTTATTGGTCCCTAGAAAACGCTTATGCCTATAAGTACAGAAAAGAAAATAAAGAAAATAAAAATAAAGAACTTAGAATGATTTTTGACACTTAAACTTGTCCTATTAAAATTAAAGTTTGGAGTTTAGTTAAGACCTTTGGATTCTTGGTTTGTTTGGAATCGCATTATGGTTAGGAAATGTGACACGACAGCCCTTAGGTCCCATAATCCTATCATCCAGTTCTATTCACAGTCAAGTCAGAGCCATTCTCTCAGTCGCATACTCTTGTTACTTTGAAATGGCATATCCATGTGTGTGAATTTTTCATCTCTTCTCAGACAAACCACTGAACAATAAAAGAGTAAGCACTCTTAGTAGATCATCCTCATGGAGACAAATATTCTCTTCTAGGGTCAGGTACAAAGGGTTTTTACAACCAAGAGGGGAGAAGCTAGAAGAATGGAAAAGGAACTAGGAACGAACCGGTGTAGTCTTCATTCCCTTGTGAAGCACGATCGGTATAACTGAATCTTCACCAAGAAGCATGCTTTTTCTGGAAGCTCATATTTTTGAAGAATTTTTGGTGTGGGCTTCTTCTCTGGATTTTTTTCTTTGACTTTGCATTGCTCTGCATTCTTGTTTGTGCCTCGATGGATATATGTTTTGTTCCATCCATGTTTTGGGGTATTGAATAAAGTTACGCCAGCAAACCGTTCCTCATCTGAAGCATTATCTCAATCTAGTCTCCAGTCTTTAGATATCATGGCTACCAGAAGAAGTGGGTTAGAGTACTGTTTTCGGTAATCCCCAAGAATGGTTTCTGAGCCACCCTAACATCGTCCTGACTTAAACTCTATGATTTTTCAACAATCCATCTGAGTTGAGATAAGTGCTAAATGCAACGTCTCTAGTCAAGCTACTATCTCAAGAGTCTTACAGATGATATGAACGGTTCTACTTAGACTCAATGAATCGACTCATGACCATAGTCTCATGGAACCTAAAGAATTAAGTAAAGGTCCCTGAAGTATCCCAATTCCAGTCGTTAATGGGTTCCTCTTAAATTAAGTGTATTATGGTCTCTACCAAGCTCCAATCTTCTGGTTATAATGCAGACTTGTTCAATTATCTTGATCATTCCAAAAACTGCAATATTATATACAATGCAAGTAAAATAATTTTTACGAAGCCATTTTCTATTTTGAAATTTTTATGGATTTTTCAAAAAAAAAGTATTTCAAATTTTTATGCAGATTTTTGAAAAGATTTTGCAAATTTTATGGATTTTGGATTTTTCAGATTGTTAGGATTTTTGAATATGGATTAATGAAAGAACTATGTACAACTATTTTTTACATGGTTTGTTTCCACACTAAGAATTCACAAGTTGAATGTTAGTGGTTATTTACAAGATTTATACAAGTTTTATTCAATTTTGTAAGGATTTTATTTGATTTATTATTTACACAAGGTCCTCAAAACATTTGAGATCATTTTTATAAATATTTTGAAAACTTATTTTTGCAAATAATTTTACAAAATTTACAAAAGTCCAAAATCATTTTGGAAATATTTTTCAAACAGTATATATAGATTTTTAAAACTATTTTTGCAACCATTTGTCAAATCATTTGCAATTGGATTCAAAAAAAGGAATTTTTGCAAATAAAAGATTTTTACAAAGATTTGAAAATATTTTGCAAGAGTTTTCCAAACAGTTTTGAAAAGATTTTTCAAGATATTTTTCAACCATTTTTCAAATAATTTTGCAAAACATTTTAAACCTGATTTATTACTTGTATCTACAAAGAATTTTGTGTGTTTTATTAATTAGACATATTATTGAAAATACGAAAGTATGAGTTATGTCTAAAGTATATACATCGTATATATGATCCCCCCTATACTTATCTTGAGCTATGTCCTCATATATCAGAGAGAAAAAAGAAAGGCATAACTCGTACTAAGTATAAAACGATCTATACTACAATGATTAAAGAATCAAAAAATGAGAAGTTGATCGTCCCTACTATACTTAAGATGAAATAATCCTAAGTATAGCAGACTGTACACAAGGCAGAGAGGTCAAGGGTGGGAATGTATGAAATCATCAACTATACCTATCTCCCCATATACTTATGGTAAAATATCCCTAAGTATACACATGATATCAAGAGCTGAGGAGACAGGTGTGGGATCACAGAATGAACAACTCGGGGTGCTCACCCCCTATACTTAGGACAAAGTGTGTCCTTAGTTTAATAGTGATGAAAGGGATGAACACCTTTTCGGAAGAATTAGAAAATAGAAAAGGAAAAGATGAGAAGATCAAAAGAAAAGAAGAAGAAGAAAATTATTTTTGTGATTTTCAGCTCAAGTATCTGATCCTTCTGAATCTGTGAGCTCATTTTGAAATAATACTTGGA
Source organism: Ottelia alismoides (assembly GCA_037367405.1). Classification (NCBI taxonomy): domain Eukaryota; kingdom Viridiplantae; phylum Streptophyta; class Magnoliopsida; order Alismatales; family Hydrocharitaceae; genus Ottelia; species Ottelia alismoides. Next base: position 453,368 of record JAZKJV010000361.1, on the reverse strand, counting down.
TAGAATCGACAATGGACATGAATGTATCGTACTCTAGATTCGACTTCAGCAAATGTTCGTTGACTACGAACGATTGTGCATCATATTACAATTTAGATATTAAAAGGCTTCCGTTGTCACACACAGTCTTCACAATGAATGGCCCAATCCATTTTCTTTTCAGTTTGCCTGGAAATATCTTCAACTTCACATTGAACAACCATACCTTCCGTCCAAACTCGAAAGTCTTCCTTTTGATATTCTTATCATGCCATTTATTGACTTTCTCCATGTACATAAGGATGCTGTCATATACATATTCGTGAAACTCTAGCAAACAGTTCAGATCAACTTTCATGTTCTTGTCTGCTTTCTCGAAATCCAAGTTGCACATATTTAATGCCCATAGTGATTTGTGAATTAATTCCACAGGCAGGTGGCATGGCTTGCCATAAACAAGGTGGTAGGAAGACATACCAAGAGGAGACTTGTACGCTATTATGTAAGCCCAAAGAACCGAATCTAGCAACTGTGACCAATTCTTTATGTCTGGTTGTACAAGCTTCTGCAGAATAGTCTTTATCTCCTTGTTGGAGCAATTAGCTAAGCCATTGGATTGAGGGTAGTATGACACTGCATCATGATGCTCTATATCGTGTTCTTTGGTCAACTTCTTGACCTCTTTGTTGATGAAGTGACCCCCCATCAGATATGAGATTCTTAGAATCACAAACCCGATATGATGTTGTCCATCGAGAATCGACGGACTGTTCGACTATCTATGATTTGAGAGGGGATTGCCTCTACCCATCTTCTTACATAATTGACAGCCAGCAGGATGTATTCAAAGTCCTAGCTATTAGGGAATGGTCCCATAATGTCAATGTCCCATTCATTAAAAATGCCAGAAATCTAAATATATTTTAGAGGCATTGTGTCTCTCATACTTATGTTTTCAACCATTTTCTGATAGTCAGTACATTTCTCGACATAATCTGCTACATCCTTGAATAGAGTTGGCCACAAATGCCACATTGGAGCACTTTTGTTGCCGTCATCTTTTCAGAATGGTTTCCATCTGCTTCAAGCTTGTGACAGTGGTCTAGGAAACCTTTGATCTCCTCCTGAGGTATAGACCTCCTCCAGATGCAATCTGCTCCTTCTCGAAATAGATGTGGATCCTCCCACTGGTAGAAATGAATGTCAGCCAAGAATTTGTTAACTTTGATCTTCGACCAGTCCGGCGGAGTCTTTTTGGATACAAGATAATTGACAATGTCAGCATACCCGGGGAGTGAGGAGATAGACATAATTGCTTCATTTGAAAAAGTCTCTGTAATGGGAATGGAGTTCTGCTCAAGAGTTTCAACTTCAACTATTCTGGAAAGATGATCTCCCACCACATTTTTGACTTTAGGTTTGTCAAAATTTTTGAGGTCAAATTCCTGGAATAGAAGGATCCATTTGATTAGATGAGATTTGGCATCTTCTTGCTTTGTAGGTACTTGATGGCAGAGTGGTTGATATATAATCACTTTGGATCTAAGTAAGTGTGACATGAACTTTTCTAAGGCAAATACTATGGCTAGCAACTCTCTCTCTCTCTCTCTGTCACAGTGTAATTCTTCTAGGTATCATCAAGTGTTCTGCTAGTGAATTGTACATGGCAACCTATATTGTATTTGTCCAAGCACATCACCGATTGTGAAAGATGAGGCATTTGTCATGATCTCAAAGGGTAGAGACCAATCAGGTGGCTGGAGGACAAGTGCATATGTGATTAAATCCTTTAAGAGATTGAAGGATTAGAGGATCCAGTCATCGACCACAAAATTGACCTCCTTTCTCAGTAGCTCAGTCAACGGTCGGGCAATCTTGCTAAAGTATTTGATAAATATGTAGTGGAAGCCCACATGCCCTAAGAATGACCGAACTTGCTTTAGATTTTTGGTGGCTCGAGTTTCAAAATTATGTCCACCCTGGCTGGGTCAACCTCCATGCCATCCTTGGAGATGATGTGACCTAGCAAAATTCCCTCAATCACCATGAAGTGACTCTTCTACAACGAAAGCACAAGGTTCACCTCGTAACATATTTCAAATACTCGGTCTAAATATCATAAACACCAACCAAAGTTATCTCCATTGACCGAGAAGTCATCCATAAATACTTCAAGAAAATTATCGACCATATCAGCAAATACCGCCAACATGCATCTATGGAATGTATCAAGTGCATTGCACAATCAAAAAGGCATTCTTTTGAACATGTATGTCCCAAATGGACATGTGAAGGTAGTCTTCTCTTGATCTTCTAGAGCAATGGAAACTTTATTATACCTGGAGTAATCATCCAAGAAGAAAACATATTCCTTCGCAGCCAGTCTTTCAACTATCTGGTCAATGAAGGGCAATGGGAAGTGATCCTTCTTGGTTGCAAGATTCAAGCATTTGTAGTCCACAAAGATGTGCCATGAAGCCGACACTCAAGTCGGAATATCCTCTCCTTTATCATTGGTGATAATGGTGATTCAGATTTCTTCGGCACGACATACATGGGACTCACCCATTTGGAGTCGGAGATGGGATAGATGAATTCTGCATCACACCACTTTGTAATTTCTTTCTTGACCACCTCCCGCATGTTGGGATCCAATCTACGCTGAAATTCCTAGGAGGGCTTGCTGTCTTTTCCTAAATAGATATGATGCAAAAAGAATGAAGGATTTATCTCATGGAGATCCATTATATTCCAGCCTATAGCCTTACGATTTCTTTCAAGAACCTTTAACATACGAGATTCTTATTCTTCGGTCAGATGAGAATTTATAATGATCGGATGCATGTCTGGTTCTCCAGCAAGGAAGCCATATTTCATATTGGAGGGAAGAGGCTTGAGCTCTGGGGGAGAAGGATTCGGCTTGGTGGTGACCTCAACAACTGTTGCAAGAGTCTGATCTTTCGATTATTTGTTGTCCACCACTATGCATTAAAAATCAGAAATTAGAACATCACAAAAATCGATGATATAATCATCCTACTCAGATGAGGATGGTTGTTCAAACATCTTAGGATAACCATTAGCATAGATCTAATCATCAAAGACTTCGGTAAATTCGAGTGCGCTATCTAGGTTTTCCTTTATGGAGAATATTTACTTGTGTTTCAGTATTATCCAAGAACAAATCGGTGTTTCTGATCTCAGTTAGAAAATTGCAGTCTTCTTTCCCTTACGGTTCAAGCACTCTTGATAGAGATGCCGCTTCTGTCGGTAATTTTTGCAAAATGTTTTCAAATCTTTGTAAAATCTTCTATTTGTATTTTTTTTAATTGTGTGAATAAAATTTTTGAAAATCTATTCGGAAATGATTTGAAAATGATTGCAAAATCATTTAAAAACCTACATATATTGTTTGGAAAATATTTGCAAAATGATTTTCAAAATTTTGTAAATATTTGTAAAAATATTTACAAAATTATTTTCAAAAATAAGGTCTTCAAAATATTTGTGAAAAGGATTTCATATGTTTTAAGAATCTTGTGTAAATAATAGCTAAAAAATACTTACAAAAAAGAATAAAAACATTATAAAAATCTTGTAAAGAATCACTAACATTCAACTTGTAAATTCCCTGTGTAAAAATACGCCCTCACGATGAATCCCTGATTCTCACTCTTTATTCTTTTATTTTACTATTTATCTTGGCGAAGCAGCTTGTAAATACTTGTAAATACAATAACTTAACATTCAGCATGCATTTGTTAATATTGCATAATTAGCATGTATTTGTGCAAAAAAAGAATAAAGGAAAAGAAAAAGGAAGGATGTATTTAGAATAAATGCAGAGTGACCTAAACCCTAAGAGAAGGTCAAGCCTGACCAGATCGCAAAATAAAATAAGTAGAGAGAGATAGGATCTACTTTGTGTTGTACATACTACCTATATTTGTATATAAGTATTTTTCACAAAATAAAACTAAATCATTATTTTTATTCCTTTGTATATATTTCTAGAAATAATAATAAAAACAAAATAATAATCATTAAATAAAAATAAAAATTGAAATAAAATCCTCCCTTTATTGTATAAAACACATGTATATGTATTACATCCTCGATTTATTATATACATGTAATTAATTCACAAAAATAAAATAAAAATTATTTGTACAACTAAAAATATGTTGTAATTAAATAAAATATAAATTGGGTCATTTATATAAAAATAAAATAATAAAAATATTTGCGCATAATACATAGGTATATTATACCTATATATAATACTATATATTATATATATACTAATTTATTTTTTTTATAAAAATAATTAAAAATCATAGAAAAAATCTTTAAAAAAATAATAAACATTTTCTATATTATACATTTTTTAATTTAAATTCAGTTATTATTTTTAATTTAGTTTTCTTTATTTTCTTCTCAGTTTTTGTCCTGTAGCCTATTTTAGTTGTTCCTAGACCACCACTGATTGGGCCAGTGGGGATTCGTTGACCTCGGTCAACTGGTCCCCGCCAACCCCTTTTGCCTGACTCGGGTTTGGACCGATTTTCCCCGATTTTTCGCAAGACCGTGGCTCCTTCTTCCCTGATTCTAGGCTTCGAATGCAAGGCGCAGATCCCTAATCCATGCCCGATCTTTTCCTCCTCGATCCGCGCCTCGGTTCACGGGTTACGCCCCCATCTTCTCAGACCTGAGCACCTATATAGAATGTACCTTCCCCTTCCTTTTTTACCACCCTTGGCTGCACCACCAACTCCTGCGTACCCGACCTCCCTTTTCCAGAGTGACAACGTGAGAGGGGGAGGGCGAGGGCACCCTTTTGGAGCGTGAAGCCCCCAGGTCCGGCAAGGAAACCCCTCAACTCTGTAGTGAGGGGCTAAGCCTCTAGCGGCACCGGCTATCGAGGCCACTACCCCGTGGATGATGTCCGCACCCCTAGGCATACTCCCTCCATCCTTAGGTACTCCCTATACCATCTACTTTTCATTTGATTCGATCTTTCCCCCGCCAAACAGAGTATCTCCGACCACCCTCCGTTTCCCATCTCTTCACTGCACTCCGACATCCGCATACCTCGCTCCAACCGCCTCCCGCTTTTACGTGTGCTCCACATCCTCCCATGTGACTCCAGCCATCGGGTTGGAGCCTCCTAGCAGGTTGATTTCTCACATCGTCGGAGACCTTCCCCGTTCACCCTCTGCCCATGGTTCTTGTCTATTTGAGTGCTCTAACCCTTGTCGGAGCCACTCCTCCGAGCATATCACTTCCCCTGCAGGGTTTGCGCACCACAGACCTCATCTGGAGGTCAAGGATACCATAGGGATGCTCCAGAATGTCCATGCCTCCCCAGGACCCCTCTCTTGGTCCTGGACCCTTTTGAGTTGTCCAATTGCTACGGAACACCGTCGCCATCATTTCCCACACTCCAGCAACTCTTGAAGATGTCGGAACCACGCGTCGTTGCCGATTGAAACTCGCTAGAGGCGAGTTCTTCCCCGTTTGTCTAGGCACCTTCTCCGTCGTTCGATCAAGCGTCCTCCCAATTCTAATCGCATCCCTCCATCATCGGGAGGCACGCGGTCGTCAGATCCATCTGAGGATCCATCGTCAGTCGTCCATCGATGAAGGGGTATCCACCTATTGTGATCGTCCATTCGTTAGTGGAGCACCATCGATCATTGGATCGCGCTTAATAAGGGGTAAATAATTCTTAGGCTCCTCTTTATTTCATGCTTTCTAGTTAGTCTTGTAAATATTTGTCGTAGTTTAAAATAGTTTGGATATTTTACAGTTAGACCCTTGTTGTTTTCTGTATTTGCATTTTAGTCCAGTCTGTGTGAACCTACGTGCATGTTCACTTGCTTTTCTGGTATATTTGCATGATTTGCCCTGGACTTTGTATATGTTATGTTTTGAGTGAAAACTTTCTGATATTTGCATTTATACCCATGTACATGGTTTATTGAGCATGTGCATAATTTCTCTAGACATTTTGCAACTTTCTCCCTAGGCTTTTCATGCTTGTTATTATTTGGCCCCCAAACTTTAATTCCAATTGGGTCCCTGCAAACTGTCTATCTTGTTTTTAATTAAATAAATACCACCCAAAAATTCTATAAAAATTACGGTTAGCTCCTGCAAACACGTAGTATTTATGTTATTTTTTTGGATTAATTCAGTATCGTTTATTATTTTCTAAAAATCAAAAACCCTAAAAAAGTGTTCCGTCTATTTTAGAAAATACATAAAAATTTGAAAAAAAAAAACCTTTAAAAATTCTATAAAAATTTCTGATTGTGTATTTTTGCATGCTTCACCTTCAGTACCAGTTTTGTTTCAAAAATATTATAAAAAGTCTTAAAAATTACAAAAGACTCAAAAAATCGTGAAAAAAATATATAATTTCAGTTTCTATTTGTAGCTCTTTTTATTTAGTTTATCATAAAATTCATATCCAGGACTTTTGGGCATTTTAACTATTTTAACTTGCAATATTGTCCTGACTGCGAACCGTTAAGATTTGTATCCCTTGTTTTATTTTTATAAAATCCCAAAAACATCAGTAAATACCCAGAAAATTACCAAAACACCTTAAAATTTGAAAACCCTAAAAATATCTTTATTTTGATTTTTGAGCACTTTTAGCCTTAACTAAAAATTCAAAAAACTCCTTGTGTGCTTTATTTCCTTTATTGTCTTGATTGAGCTCTTTAATAAATTATAAAATGTGCAAAATTAAAAATGATAAAAATATGCATTTTATTTTCTGAATTTCGACTACTTCGTACATTTATGTGCTCCTTGTGTTCGACCCTAGTTGCTATACCAGGTTAAAATAAATAGCGGAGATTGCTGACATTTTTGTGCTTTGATTGATTGATTATTTGATTGTGTGGTTCTCTTCCTTTTTCTTGATAGAGCTTGGCCTTGTGATCCTGGTCGCAACTACCCTTTGATTACTTGATTCCCTTACCCATGTCGCTCGACCGCTCATTAGAATGGTGTCATTTCTGAGGATGGTTTACCTTATGCCATTCACTATGCTAGTCGTACCTTGGATACCGCCCAGCGGAACTATACTATCACAGAGAAGGAGATGCTAGCCGTAGTTTTTACCTTGGACAAATTCAGATCTTATATTCTTGGGTCCAGAGTGACTATTTACACTGATCATACCGCCATCAAGTACCTCATGGCATAGAAGGATGCCAAAGCGAGATTGACTAGATGGATCTTTCTACTACAGGAGTCTGATATTGGGATTAAGGATAAATCTGGTGTTAAGAATGTGATGGCGAATCATCTCTCCTGATTGGAAAATATTGAGGAACCAAATCATACAACACCTATTACAAGACCTTCCTAGATGAGGCGATCCTTGCTATCGCCTCGCTTCCATAGTACGACGACAGTGTGAACTATTTTGTCGCCAAGGAAGTTCCACAAGATTGGCCCAGACAGCGGCTTGAGACCATCCTTGCAAAGGCCAAGTCGTACCATTGGAAGGATCCCATCCTTTATCATGAAGGAGGGGATATCATCTAGTGTCGGTGCATTCCTCAGGAGGAGCACCATAGCATCCTCACCTACTGCCATAATCATGAGGCAAGAGGACATCATTCTAGGAAGAGAACAGCACAGAAAGTGCTCCAATCCGGCCTATGGTGGCCTACTCTCTTCAAGGATTCTGATGAATTCGTGAAAAGGTGTACTAACTATCAGAGGATGGGCACTTGTGGACAGAATGATATGATGTCGATGCAACCCATTCACTTCTGTGAGGTCCTTGATGCATGGGACATCGATTTCATGGGTCCATTCCCTAAGAGTCAGGGATTCAAGTACATTTTATTGGATGTTGATTATGTGAGTCATTGGGTTGAGGTCATTCCCGCCTAAGCCGCAGATACTAAGATTGTTTGCTGATTTTTGAGGAAGAATATCATTTCACAATTCGGGGTGCAAAGTTTTGATATCTGAAGGGGTCTCATTTTATCAACGACAAGTTAAAGGTCCTTGCTGAGAAGTTCAACATAGACCATCGAGTTGCCACTCCATATCACCCTAAAACCAATGGTCTTTCTAAAGTATTGAACAGGGAAACAAAGACGATATTGCAGAAGGTTGTCCGCCCAGACCGAAAGGATTGGTCACAGCTTTTGGACTCAGTCTTATGTGCATATCGGACTTCCTTCAAGAAACATTTGGGTACGTCTCCCTTTCGTCTCATTTATGGCAAGTCATGCCATTTACCTGTGGAGATAAAGCACATGTTACTTTGGGTTGCCCTGAGATATTATTGGATCCAGAGAGTATAGGAGATCAGAAGAAGGCAGAAGTGGCAGCCCTGGAGGAGCTTAGAGATACAACTTTTTTGAGTAGCCTACAATATAAGGAGCAAGTGAAGATATGACATAATTCTCATATTAGCCATAAGCAGTTAGAGCCAAAATAGAGAGTATGGTTATTCGATGCCAGGCTGAGATTATTTCTTGGGAAGTTGTAGAGCAAGTGGAAGGGAGCATACTTGGTCCGAAAGGTGCATGACAATGGCATCATTGATATATCTGAGATGTCATCTGAGTCCACCTTTCGAGTTAACGGTCAGCGCCTGAAGTCATATCTAGATCATGATCCGCTGATCGTTGATATCACCCATATTCATTTTGCATGAGATGTGGTCTTTAACTTACGTCAGTTGCATCTCATGTCTGATTATCACCTTCTTCCGCAACATATTGCACATTCCTTTGTCTAACACCCCATTTTCATCTTATGATTATGCTATACTTAGGGTGCACTTTACCCAAAGTATGGGGGTGTCAGATTTTTTATTATTCTTTTGATTCTTTTTACCTCTGTCTTTGTTGCCTATACTTAGGGATATTTCACCCTAAGTATAGGGAACGTAAACCCTGTACATTCTAACTCTCAGTGTTCCCATTGTATACAGACTGCTATACTTAAGATTATTTGATCCTAAGTATAGGAGAATCACCGACTTCTATTCATCGCATTCTTTTATCCATCGTTGTAGTATAGTCTTTCTTTTCACTTTCCATAATTCAGCATAAGTTATGTCTTCTTCATCGCTCTCTGATCACTCTAAGGATATCGTTTGAGCTAAGTATAGGGGGTGTCGTATATATTGTATATATACTTTAGCCATAACTCGTACTTTGTGTGAGTGTGTTAATAAATAAAATGGCTAAAAACCACAAAACTAAAATCGCAAAGTTTTTAAAATTTTTTCCTGCACATAAAATTCTTTCTTGCACATACATGTCTGTAAATAGTTATTCATAAAAATTATTTTTGTACAAATGTTTGTAAAAATGCATTATTTGTAAAAATTTTGTAAATATTTTTGTATCAAAATTATGTATGTAGTACAAATTTTTTGAAAAATACTTGAAAAATAAAAGTTTGCAAAAGTATGTTTGTAAATGCTTGTAAATAGTTTGCAAAACTTTCCTCTCTTTCTTGCATTCAAACATTTTCAAAAATTTTACAATTTGCATCAAAAAGAATTTTGTACATATTTTTGTATATTCTTCTGAATCATAGTTGACATTTAAACTAGTCTAGAATTAAATTGAAAATGGAGCTGGTTAAATCCTTAATCCACCTAATTCTCATAGGAAGCTTATAGGATTTGGGGTTAAGACATTTCAGGTCTATTAGTGACTTAATTCTTTGAGTCCACTAGGCTAAGTTCACATGTCATATTGATGAGCCTAAGTTGAACACTTAACAACGGACACATGACTCTCTCAGACAATGGCTTTACTTGGACCAGCACCTTTCACTTAGCTTCACACGGACGAGGTGATGAGGAGGCAATTTCCTTTGGCTTGGAGTAGCATACTAGGGTAGTACTTATAGGTGGAAACTCTCGTCTTCCTTTAGGGAGGGGTGTGCACCACAACTTGGTCTGGTGGTGTTGAGGTCTAAAGACAGGAGTTGTGGGTTGTAATAATGCTTCAAAAGAGAGATAGTCTACTGGCTCAAGAAGAAAAAGTCCTTATGTATATGATGCACCATGTAGATATGTTGTACATATGCACATAAAAAATATGCAAAATCAATAAAAAAACTCAAAAAAATTGGACATGCATGATTGAAAATAAAATGCTTGCCGGAGTTTATATAGTCAAATAAAGCAAAGCTTATGTATTACACCTTCTCATCTCATGAAGCTTGCAGTGGGGGACTTAGCTACACTAGTTAGGCTCCCAGGGATTCGTGGCTACACTGGCCATGGTCCATTCTCTTCTTTCCCCCTCTTCTTACGTCGGTTGCACTTGAACTTAGAAGGGAATACCCCGCTCCTCGAGGAAAGAGCTGCTAGACTGAGGAATTAGAGTTACCTTGTTGAGGAAGGTTGTTTCTTTGTCATTTCTGAGATGGGGAGCTACATATCACTTACACAGTACAAGGAAAAATACATGGTCATTAGAGTTTGCGTATGTAGACTTGTTCTGATCTAGATTATTGAAGAGTCTTGACCATAGACTGGTGGAACATAGAGGCTGTTGAGTCTTAAAACTAGATCACAATAAGGTTATGACAAACTAATAATCCAAAGGTCTGACTAAGCTCCATACTTCAATTTAATGAAGATATGTTTAATAATCAACCTTGATTCTTCTTCTTTTTCTTTTATTTTCTTTTCTTTTCTTTTCGTTTCTTTTTCAAATAAGTGTTTGCTAAGGGACTATCAAAGGTAAAGTATAGGAGGTGATGAATCCCAGATTCTTACTCTTTATTCTTTTATTTTAGCTATTTATCTTGGCAAAGCAGGTTGTAAATACTTGTAAATATAATAACTTAGCTTTCAACATGCATTTGTTAATAGTGCATAATTAGCATGTATTTATGCAAAAAACTAAAAGAATAAAGTAAAAGAAAAAGGAATGATGTATTTAGAATAAATACAGAGTGACTCGAATCCCAAGAGAAGGTCAAGCCTTGACCCGATCGCAAAATAAAATAAGTAGAGAGAGATAGGTTCTACTTTGTGTTGTACGTACTACCTATATTTGTATATAAGTATTTTGGACAAAATAAAACTAAATCGTTATTTTTATTCCCTTGTATATATTTCTAGAAATAACAATAAAAACAAAATAATAATCATTAAATAAAAATAAAAATTGAAATAAAATCCTCCCTTTATTGTATAAAACACATGTATATGTGTTACATCCTCTATTTATTACATACATGTAATTAATTCACAAAAATAAAATAAAATTATTTTGTACAACTAAAAATATGTTGTAATTAAATAAAATATATATTGGGTCATTTATATTAAAATAAAATAATAAAAATATTTGCACATAATACATAGGTATATTATACATATATATAATACTATATATTATATATACACTAATTTATTTTTTATAAAAATAATTAAAAATCATAGAAAAAATCTTTGAAAAATAATAAACATTTTCTATATTATACACTTTTTAATTTAAATTCATTTATTATTTTTAATTTAGTTGTCTTTCTTTTTTTCTCAGTTTTTATCATGTAGCCTATTTTGGTTGTTTCATAGACCACCACTGATTGGGCCAGCGGGGATTCGTTGACCTCCGTCAACTGGTCCCCGCCAACCCCTTTCGCCCGACTCGGGTTTGGCCCGATTTTCCCCGATTTTTCGCGATACCGTGGCTCCTTCTTCCCTGATTCTAGGCTTCGAATGCAAGGCGCAGATCCCTAATCCATGCCCGATCTTTTCCTCCTCGATCCGCGCCTCGGTTCACGGGTTACGCCCCCATCTTCTCAGACCTGAGCACCTATATAGAATGTACCTTCCCCTTCCTTTTTTACCACCCTTGGCTGCACCACCAACTCCTGCGTACCCGACCTCCCTTTTCCAGAGTGACAACGTGAGAGGGGGAGGGCGAGGGCACCCTTTTGGAGCGTGAAGCCCCCAGGTCCGGCAAGGAAACCCCTCAACTCTGTAGTGAGGGGCTAAGCCTCTAGCGGCACCGGCTATCGAGGCCACTACCCCGTGGACGATGTCCGCACCCATAGGCATACTCCCTCCATCCTTAGGTACTCCCTATACCATCTACTTTTCATTTGATTCGATCTTTCCCCCGCCAAACAGAGTATCTCCGACCACCCTCCGTTTCCCATCTCTTCACTGCACTTCGACATCCGCATACCTCGCTCCAACCGCCTCCCACTTTTACGTGTGCTCCACATCCTCCCATGTGACTCCAGCCATCGGGTTGGAGCCTCCTAGCAGGCCGATTCCTCACATCGTCGGAGACCTTCCCCGTTCACCCTCTGCCCATGGTTCTTGGCTATTTGAGTGCTCTAACCATTGCCGGAGCCACTCCTCCGAGCATATCACTTCCCCTGCAGGGTTTTCGCACCACAGACCTCATATGGAGGTCAAGGATACCATAGGGAGGCTCCAGAATGTCCATGCCTCCTCAGGACCCCTCTCTTGGTCCTGGACCCTTTTGAGTTGTCCAATTGCTATGGAACACCGTCGCCATCATTTCCCACACTCCAGCAGCTCGTGAAGATGCCGGAACCACGCGCCGTTGCTGACTGAAACTCGCTAGAGGCGAGTTCTTCCCAGTTTGTCCAGGCACCTTCTCCGACGTTCGATCATGCGTCCTCCCAGTTCTAATCGCATCCCTCCATCATCGGGAGGCACGCAGTCGTCAGATCCATCTGAGGATCCATCGTCAGTCGTCCATCGATGAAGGGGTATCCACCTATCGTGATCGTCCATTCGTTAGTGGAGCACCATCGATCATTGGATCGCGCTTAATAAGGGGTAAATTATTCTTAGGCTCCTCTTTATTTCATGCTTTCTAGTTAGTCTTGTAAATATTTGTCGTAGTTTAAAATAGTTTGTATATATTACAGTTAGACCCTTATTGTTTTTTGTATTAGCATTTTAGTCCAGTCTGTGTGAACCTACGTGCATGTTCACTTGCTTTTCTGGTATATTTGCATGATTTGCCCTGGACTTTGTATATGTTATGTTTTGAGTGAAAACTTTTTTATATTTGCATTTATACCCCTGTACGTGGTTTAGTGAGTGATGAATCTGTGATTCATCACTCTAAAAGTTGAAAATAGAGTCTTGTTCCCGAGTAAATAGATGCATATTTCCCTTTTTATTGTAAAATTAGCATTCATGCATGCAAGGATAACATCTGCATTTTAGCATTCATAATTGCATAAATAAGAAGCCAATTTCACTTGTAAATATCCACCTGTATATTAGATAAAATAGCCTTTTGTATATATTTTATACTAACTCCGAATCCAATAAAATCAACTCCATAGTGTATATATTACTAACACTAATTAAAGAAAAATGTCAAAAAAATACTAACTTGTAAAATCACCCAATAAAACCCCAACCCAAGTTTGAAGACCTTAGACCTTAAAACGTACATATCTCTCTCATACGACCTCCGAATTAGGTCTACTCACTTTTAAAGTAATATACATTCAGAGACCTTTGAAACAAGACCAATTTCATTAAAATCGGAGCTCGTATGCAAAACTTGGGTTTTGGGCCCCTTTTGTATATTGTACAAATTGACCATTTTACCCCTATATTTTATCTTTTTATTTTCTTAATTATTAAAAATCCAAAAAATTAGATTAAGTTGTAAATATTCCTCTCATATTTTCTCTATTTTTATTTTGATTTTTCTCTTAATTAAAAATGACAAAAAAAATTACAAAAGATTAAATGCGGTATTTTATTTCTATAAGGTACCACCCAAAAATACATTTTTTACAGATAATCTCGTTTGATTTTCGGCCCTTCACGAAAGTTGTAGATCTCGTCGAGACGAGCAACTTTCGTGTTGACCACTTTTTTATTTAATCCCTTTTATTATTTCTTTTTTATTTTTGTTTACATTTAATTTTTGATTTTTCTAGGAGCGACATGTGGCAGCTCCTGGAGCCGCCACATGTCACCCTATTATTTTATTAATTTCGGATTTTTTATTATTTTCGGATTTATTATTATTATTATTATATTATTTTAATTATTTTATGTAGCCTACTTATATTATTTTATTAATTATTTATTTAATTTTTTTTACCACTTCTTTCTTTTCCCCCACTCCAAGCCACCATCTTCCCCACTTCTTCCACCATTCTCTCCACTCTCTCCATCTCTTTTCCAACTCCCTCCTCCTCTTTTTATTCACCATCATCTCCTTCATTTTTCCTCATCCACCGTTCTTTTGATAAGAGAGGAGCGAGCCCCCTTGAAGTTTCAGGTGACAGCTGCGGCTTTTTCACGGTTGAGCAACAACCTCCTCGAGATTTTCTCAGGTGCGATCCGACGATCTCTCGCCGTAGTAGCCCCACTCGTGAGGCTACCAAGCTTCGGAGCAACCGCCATCTCCTCGAGGCGACGACGGAAGCCGCACGACGTGGCTCCATTTTCGGCGAATCACAGGTAAGTACCCTAAACTTCATCTTGTCATTTTTTTATCTAACAAAATTTTCTTCTTGTTGATCACCATCACCTCACCAAAATATTTTCACATTCTATCATCATATACCACCACCATCACAATCACCATCATTTCATCTCTACACTTTATCCCTTGTTAAAGAAAATACAAAAAAATTTGCAAATCAAAATACAAAAAAAAATAATAAAAAAATTGGAGAACAGGTTCCTGCCGTGGACACCCTCCACGGCTCAACCTCCAGGCCACTCCCTCCGCCAGCGCGGCCGCGCTTCAAGGCCGACCGACGATCTCCGCAGGAGCACTCCAGCCCAGCTGCGCCGCCAGGTGCTCCATCCAGCGACCACCGACCCGCGGCTGCGAGCGCGCCGCCCTCCTCCAGCGCACCACGCGTCGCGCCCAACGCCGCCAGCCACTGCAGCCTCCGCCGGCCGACGGCTCCGCCCAACCCGCTCGCCGACCGCCCGCTCCGCCTCTGGCCAGCGAGCCCCTCCGCGCCCGTCGTCCCTCCATCACGGCCGCGCGCAGGCGTCTGACTGTCCTCCGCTCGCCGTCACCGCCGTCTGCTCCCGACTTCTCCCGCGCCTATCGAGCTTGCGCCACCACGACAGCAACCCACCATCGCCTCGCGCAGCCGGCGGTAGCCGGCTCCCTCCGTGGCACAGCACGCACGCCCGCGTGCACAGCTACTGCATCCGCCACTCCAGAGAGCTTCCCTGAGCTCCGACCTACCAGTTGGTGACAGCAATTAGTTGAATCGTTGAGCGAAGAAGGGGATTCGACTCCGGCGAGATTCACGGTCGCCACCGCCGTGCTGCAACCTCCATCCGCGAGCTGCGTGAGCTCAGGCCACCTACCGACCTTCGAGCGACGACCTGGAGCTCAAAACTGAGCTCCATTTCCCAGGTAGATCCCTCCATTTCTCCTCCGATCGTCCTTTGTTTTTATCTTTGATTTTTC
Organism: Ottelia alismoides; assembly: GCA_037367405.1. Taxonomy (NCBI): domain Eukaryota; kingdom Viridiplantae; phylum Streptophyta; class Magnoliopsida; order Alismatales; family Hydrocharitaceae; genus Ottelia; species Ottelia alismoides. Next base: position 437,928 of record JAZKJV010000361.1, on the reverse strand, counting down.
CGATTTTATTCGCCGCCACCGGTCACTCTCTCTCTTCCCTTTCATCTCACTGAGCTTCGCGTCGAAGTTCTCATCCTCGCGACACCATTCACGACGACCGAGGACGCACTCCACCAACCATCGACCTCCAGCTCCGCCACTTGGCCGGAGCACCATCGCCGACCATCTCCTTCACGCCCTAGGCCTCACCGATCACCTCCATCTCTCCACAAACACCAGCACGAGCTCCGGCTCTCTATTTCACACTTGCAGGTACCCATCTTCTCACTGAACGGAAGGTCGCCGGAGCCATCTTCGAGCTTCGTCGCCGTCGTCATCAGGCCGCCCTCCGAAGCTCCTGAGACCACCATCTTCTCCGCCTCCTCGCAACGCATCTTCCGGGCTATCTCCGACAATCCGGAGAGCGTCAGCACCTCGAGGAAGGACGGGCGGAGCTACAGCATCCTCGCCGGAGCCCCGCCTTCTCCTCCGCAGGCGGCGGAGGACCGTCGAGGAAGAAGAGCAGCTGCCGTTCGATCGCATCGATCGAACGGCTCTCACATCGCCACGTCGCTCGCCACCGGACTCGCCTTCAACCGTAGGATCATCACTGATCCCACGCCTGGGAGAATGCCACGCGTCTTCACCGCCACCCTTTGGATCAATCTTGATCCAAAGGCCCACAGCCCTCCACGTCGACGAAGACCGAGCCTCGGCCCCAAGCCTAGGCTCGGACGACCCGAGGCTACACCAAGCCTAGGCTCGGACAACCCGAGGCTACACCGAGCCTCACTCCGGACCTCCAGAACGTTCGAACCTCGCTCCGAGCCGCCTCAGCCTTCCGAGCCTAGGCCGCCCACGTGAGGAGCACGTGCGGCCTGGGTAAATTGCACCGAGGCCCCTGGAGCTTTCCAAAATTGCAAAGAGGTCCCTGTGAAGCAGACCCCACGTGAGGAGCACGTGCCCTGTGGAGAATTTGCACAAGAGTCCCCCACATTATAGGTAATTGCATTTTAGTCCCTGTCTGCATATTTGTTTATTGTAATTTTAATTTCCTGTATTGCATTTACACCCCTGTGTTTGCACGCATCCCTAGATTGCATTTTACATCATTTTGAAATTCTAAAAATTGCATTTTGTTGGAAATTTTGTCCTCTGTCTATTGGTCCACGTGTCATATTTTTGTAAGTTCATTTGAATTATTAATGAATTAATTGGTGAATTGTTGACATATTTTGCCCAGTGATGCCTTTTGATTTATAGTTAATTCTTTGTGCTTCCAAAATTCATCAAAAATTCACAGTAGCTTAAGGACATCATTTTTAATATACCATAAAAATTTCATAGCATTTTCACGCATATCGAGGCCTAAATAAATTGTTAAGTGATTTTCTTAGATTAATTTTAATTAATTCATTTCACAGTGAAATTAAGTTCTGTTAATTTTCCTAGGTCCCTTATCATTAGAGCCACCTAGGATAATTTTAGTTCTTGAAAAAATTGTGGTTTGATATTTATTAAAAATTAAATACTGAAAATCACCCTGTCTATTTATTTAATTCACAGTAAATTCATTTAGTGTCGAAAAATTCCAAAAAATTAGTGTAGGTCATTTTCATCATCATTAACCATCTGGCCAATTTTCATAATTTTTGGACTTCATTTGATATCCTAATTAAATTGAACATTAAATTGGCCGGCATTGTCTACATAAGTCTGCAAAAAAAATTAAAAAGAAAAAAATTACTCCTCGAAAATCACACACTTGGATCCTTGCTCAAATTCACCTAAGGAGACAGATGCCTCCCTGAGATCGACCTTGGACTCCACCAAGAAAAAAAATTGCCGCTTAAAATTAACTTCACATTAATCGATAAGTGGTTTTTGATTAACCCCTCGTATCCAACTACAACGAATCACATCACTTAATTTGGACATTAATTTGACCGAATTGACATAGGGTGCGGGGAGCGTTATCAAAATGGCACCGTTGCCGGGGAGGCAAACGGCTTAGGATCACTTTAGACATTTAGATTTGCATTTTCCATTTAATCGTGTAGTCTGATCCCCGAACCACATTGTAATTATACCATTTTTTCCAATTATTTTCTTTTCTCTTTATTTTTTTCTCTCTCTCTTTATCTGACATTTTTATATCTTTTTGTGCGAGGGCCCGATGGACTTGGAGCGGCTTTCTTGAAGTCGACGCATCTCGAAGTGCATCGGAGGCCGACGGTTCGTGGATCAAGTCGGTTGTTGAGACGCCAGAAGGATTCTTCATTTTTTAACTTGTAAAAAGTGTCCGCATTATTTCCAGAGGTTCCCGTTTGGGTTCTCGCACGTGTAAATATAGTGAAACTGTGTCCCCGTGTGCTGTGTGGGTGAATTGTAACTTAGCTTGCACTAGCGGCTCCTCGAGCCAATTTAGGATTTGCTTGTGCTCGTAACTTTTAGGACCACACATTGCACTTAAAAGACGCACTTAGACCACAGAACTTAGCCAAAAATAATCTGTTCTTCACTCGATAATAGAACTGCCTGTCTAGGAGCGGCTTTTCTTATTTGCATTTGCATATAGTGTAAAATTTCAATTCAGTACTGCATCCTGCATTGTAGAGAGCTGGAGGCACTGTAAGTCTTCTTACCCAAGCATTCATCATCGTTTTCTCGATCGCATCGGCTTTTTCCGATTCTCTCTCTCGGTTTTCTAACCTAGGATAAAGGAATTGGGACTGGACGATAGACGTGATTGCTTGTGTGGATTAATATCAGTGATAACTAATCTCTAAAATCAAGGCTGCTAATTGAATTGGACCCAAAAAAATTAAATAAAATTAACCCTTGTTTGCGGGAGAGTAACCCCGACCTTGTTTTCAGGCTGAGTGAGGGTACTTGAGTGTGTGTGAACACCTTAAGGCAGAGCCCAAATCCCCGCCTTCCATATCACGTTCTGACTGATCCTAGCAAATATCACAAGTCGAATAATTTCAGATTCATTGACTAGTACCAAGTAGCCTCCGCCTGTCTCAGGTAGATAGGGGCGAAATTGCGGTACTCTGCGACAAGCTGCCAGTAACCCCCAGGGGTGAAGTTCCGGCGTTGTCAGCCTCCGCCTGCTTGCAGGTAGATAGGGGTGTGGTCATTGAATCCATCGACTTGGGATAAGAGCGAAGAAAGGAAGGAGCGGCGGTATTTTAGGCGACAGGTTAAACAGGGAAGACGCATCCGGCTCTGAGCCGACTTCCCTTTAGGCCGCGTAATCCTTGCTATCTTGCTTAAAAACCACACTTAAAATTTACAAGATTAATTGGACTCGGTTTCGGGTCCTTCACCGTGTTGAGTGTGAACTCGGAGTTTTGCTCTTGCGTTTGTCTTTGTGTCTGTCCGTGTGCGTTATCCTGTGTAATTACACGTTTTCTACATCAATCTTCTTCCTTTCCTCTCCAATATGTCAGGATATTGGTCCCCATACCCCGTGACCTTTGGTCACTCCTCCTCGACCATATACCGTTCATCTCCACCTTCCTCTTCTTCCATGTATCCTCCGCCATCCACGGGAGACCCTTACCCGTGGTCGGCTCCTCCTCAAACCGATCATGAAGTCAGAACTCCGTCTGACTTCTCCACTTCTTCGCATTCTGACATTCCGGATCCACTTCCATCTTGGGCTGATTGTACCTATTCTCGCGAGCTTGCAGGAATTAAAGAATCGAATGCAGAGCAAGCCACTGCTGAGACTAGTGATTGGCAAAATTATATGCCCCCGTTTACTTCATTCTCACCTCAAGTAGGGACCATACAACAATTTACATATACACCTCCCGACTTGACCTTAGGGCATCATTTGATCGATCAAACAACCCGAATTGAGGGGTCTGAATATCATGATATGCCAGACTTGATTGACTTTAGTGATCAAGCCTCCATTAACCAGCCTTCATTCGGAGAGCCTATACATTCACAGGAGTGGACTAATAAGCTAGACTTACTAGTCCCTCGTTCATTGACTTCATCATATGAGGCTCCGACTAATATTTGCCATCTAGATGGTCCATACTCGACCCGGAATTACATGCCAGAGTCTAGGTATGTTGAGTATGAGACCCCAATATCTCAGCAGTATCCTCCACTTGAGCAGAACTCTCCCATGATTTGTCATGAGAATTTTGTGGAGGATGACATTTCCAGACTTATTGAGAAAAATGAATCATTTGGTAACAACTTGAGAAATGTCATGGAAATATTGAACTCAATTTCTGCCAGCTTGGGAATGAAAGTGGAAAAGGATATGAGTAATTTTGAGGTTGAAAGCCAAGCAAACATTAGGGAACCCACACCGTCTGTACAGCTGGAGTCCATTCTATCTCCCTCTTCTACTAACCACATGCCCTCCAATCCAGAGTCCGATCATTCATCTATCCAAAATACCAAAAAAATTGAAAAACCAAAAAACCACATAAAAATTGAAAATGAAAATGACTTAAAAAAATTAGATCCTGCCCTAAGGGAAGCACTCGATGAAGAACTGATTTTCAAACTTCCCTTAATAAAGGCCATAGATCACTTTCCCAACCTCAAACGATTTGTGAGAAGTAAATTGATGCCCAAGAGGTCGGGCAATAAGAGGACAAGGACTGAAAGACACATAGTGTCTATGGCCACCTCCTTGGTGATGGGGAGAAAGACCAAGAGCCGCAGAGTAAAGCTGTTGCCCCGAGTTGAATGTGAAATCAAAGACACCATCTTTACCCATGCAAGAATCGATAATGACTCACCGATAAATATCCTCCCGACCTCTGTGTTTGACAAGATCAAACTCAGGCCACTTAGGAAGTCGAGAGAGATCGTTCAACTGGCTGACCGATCCATCAAACGGTCGAGAGGAAATATTTCAGTCATCGTTACTTTCCAAGGTGCTCTACTCCAGGTGGACTTCACGATCATTGACATCGAGCACCGAGGAGAGTTTTCCCAGTCTCCGATTATTCTCGGGAAGCCGTTCTTAGCCTTGGCTAAGGCGACTATAGATTGTGAGACTCGGGAAATCGATTTTTCAGCATTGGGAGCGCTTCAACCTCATCCATTCTTTGATAAACTTTACTCTAAGGTGACCCGCACATCCGCTGACAGTCATGACCATCGAGAGGTAGATGAGTCCCACCTCTCTGCTACACCTGAGAAACCGATTGTCCGGACGACCGTTGGATCAGAGACTCCCCACACCTCCACTTCATCAACTGCTTGCACCACCACCGTGACAGCTTCTAAGGAGGACTCACGACCGTAAGCTATCATTGAGTCGGACACGATATTTGAGGACTGCCTTGATCATTTCAATGATCCGACACAAGAGCCCAATAATGCCAAGCCAACTGAGACCACTAGCTCCTTCCCGAGACGCGTGCTGACCCTTCAGGAATATTACAATCTTTATGGTGACTCGTCTGATGAGGAACCCATAGTCAGCACCACACCACGACCCGGACCTTCTAAGGAAACAACCCAGACAAAATTGACTCCAACTAAAAGCACGGTTGCTCCCTCTTCTAGTCAGTTATCTAGTGAGAGGAAGTTGAGAATTGATTCCTCGAGGTGTTCCCCCGAACCTCTCAAGGTGCGTCGCTCTCATCTCCCTCTAAATGATTCAGGTTTTAGAAAATCGACTAAGAAGGTCTCCTTCACCACTCCGGAGAAGGAAGCTTCAGAGGAATCCTCATCGGGTCCGGACAAGGTGATTTATATGAGTGAGCTCAGTTCGGCTGTTCTTAAGCCGTATCTAAGCAAGCAGCCGTGTGTCGACCCTCGTTGGACGATCCCTACACCTCACTATTATTCATCTGAGGACGATTCTGACAGCGACACATATGTATATTATCCACCTCCTCGCGTCCGCAAGAAGGTTCGTCACAAACCTTCTTAATCCTTGTATATTCTAACTCTTTCTTGTACATACATTCTCTCCCTCCCTCCCCAGTGATTCGAATCACCTGCCCCGGTTCCATATCATCTCATGACGATACTTAGGATAACCAGATCCTAAGTATAGGGGGAGAGTGACCCGTATCTATTCATTGTGCATACTTCTGATCACATCGGTTCTCATACTCCTTCCTGTCTTATACTTAGGCTGACCAGAGCCTAAGTATAGGGGGGACCGATGCCCGCCATGTCTATACTCATCCATTTCCCCTCTTAACCTCGTCCGCCCCATTTTTGATCTTCTTCTACACTTAGGCTGCCAGAGCCTAAGTATAGGGGGGCGGGACGACTTCTATACATTTTTTTGTTATTTTAGCTCTCCTACGCTTAGCCCGAGCTATGTCTTTTTAGTCGCTTTCGTGCTCTGAGGACATAGCACACGCTAAGTATAGGGGGGCGTGTATATATTACATATATACTTTACCCATAGCTCGTACTTTCGCGTATTTTCGCGTATTTTTTGTATATATTTTACAATAATTATGGGTGGGTAAAAATCGAAAAAAAAAATTTTGTATACTTGTATAATACTTGTAAACCTTTTGTAAAAATTAAAAAAAAATTAAATAAATTAAATACTTGTATAAAAAGTTGTAAAATTCTTGTAAAACATACTTTTGTAAAATTTGTTGTAAAATAGGATGTATACCAAAAAAATTGTATACTATGTATAGCTTGTAAAAATTGTTGTATACCAGAAAAATAAAACAAAAAGGCTTCTTATTTACTCTTGCATATCATCCTTGCAAAAAAAAGAAAAAAAAAGAAAAAAAGAGTCTTGCATTTCATTCATCTACATAGCATGCCATTTGCACATCATCTGCATATCTTGCATATGCAAAGTGAAAAGCTAGTGGGTTCTGAACCAAGTTATGAGTAGATATTGAGGATGGACTTGATTTGACCTTAATCCACCTAATTTCAGAGGAACCTTATAGGAACTGGAGTTAAGATTTCTCAGGTCAAGTGACTTAATTCTTTGAGTCCGCAAGTCTATGTTCACATGTCATCTTGATTAGTCTAAGTAGAATATCTCGTGCATACGCAGGATTCTTTTAGATAATGACCTAACTTGGACAAGCACAATGCACGTAGCTCTTCATTGAGGAGGTGGTGAGGAAGTAGAATCCTTTACCTTGGAGTAGCACACGGGTGGAAACATCCGTCCTCCTTTAGGGAGGGTAGTGCATCTCAACCTAGTCTGGTGGTGTTGACATCTAAGGACGGGATGCTGTGGGTTGCAATAATGCTTCAAAAGAGGGATAGTCTACTGGCTCAAGAGGAAAAACTCCTGATGTACATGCTGCACCTTGTATATAGTTCCAAAAAAAAGAAAAAAGGAAAAAAAAGGAAAAAATGCAAGAACTCCAAAAAAATCAGACAGGTCCAAGTGAAAAAAAATAATACCTGTCGGAGTATGTATATTAGCAAAGAAAATGCAGCTGGATGACTTGGCTACACTGGTCAGGCATCCCGGGATAGGTGGCTACACTGGCTACCGTCCATTCTTTTCTCTACCCCCTCTTCTTGAGTTGGTCGCACTTGAACATAGAAGGGAATACCCCGCTCCTCGAGGAAAGAGTTACTGGACCGGGTTATTGAGTTACCTTGTTAGAGGAGGCTGGTTCTGAGCCATTTCTGATGTGAAGAGTTACATTTCACTTACACAGTACAAGTAAGAATCATAGTCATCAGAAATTTGCGTTTGAGGATTTGTTCTGACCTGACTATGGAGGGGTCTTGAATAGAAGACTTGTGGAACTTGAAGTCTGTTAGGTCTTAAGTTCAGGTCCCAATAAGATTCCGCCACACAATTAATCCAAAGGTCGAGTCAAGCTCCATTTTCAACTTTTATTCATGACCTTGGTATGGAACCCAATCTCATTTCACTCTTGCATTTCATTTTAGTTGCTCGGGGACGAGCAAGGTTTAAGTATAGGGGGTTGATGAATATGTGATTCATCACTCTAAAAGTTGAAAATAGAGTCTTGTTCCCGAGTAAATAGATGCATATTTCCCTTTTTATTGTAAAATTAGCATTCATGCATGCAAGGATAACATCTGCATTTTGGCATTCATAATTGCATAAATAAGAAGCCAATTTCACTTGTAAATATCCACCTGTATATTAGATAAAATAGCCTATTTGTATATATTTTATACTAACTCCGAATCCAATAAAATCAACTCCATAGTGTATATATTACTAACACTAATTAAAGAAAAATGTCAAAAAAATACTAACTTGTAAAATCACCCAATAAAACCCCAACCCAAGTTTGAAGACCTTAGATCTTAAAACGTACATATCTCTCTCATACGACCTCTGAATTAGATCTACTCACTTTTAAAGTAATATACATTCAGAGACCTTCGAAACAAGACCAATTTCATTAAAATCAGAGCTCGTATGCAAAACTTGGGTTTTGGGCCCCTTTTGTATATTGTACAAATTGACCATTTTACCCCTATATTTTATCTTTTTATTTTCTTAATTATTAAAAATCCAAAAAAATTAGATTAAGTTCTAAATATTCCTCTCATATTTTCTCTATTTTTATTTTGATTTTTCTCTTAATTAAAAATGACAAAAAAATTTACAAAAGATAAAATGCGGTATTTTATATCTATAAGGTACCACCCAAATATACATTTTTACAGATGATCTCGTTTGATTTTCGGCCCTTCACGAAAGTTGTAGATCTCGTCGAGACGAGCAACTTTCGTGTTGATCACTTTTTGATTTAATCCCTTTTATTATTTCTTTTTGATTTTTTTTACATTTAATTTTTGATTTTTCTAGGAGCGACATGTGGCAGCTCCTGGAGCCGCCACATGTCACCCTATTATTTTATTAATTTCGGATTTTTTTTATTATTTTCGGATTTATTATTATTATTATTATTATATTTTAATTATTTTAAGTAGCCTACTTATATTATTTTATTAATTATTTATTTAATTTTTTTACCACTTCTTTCTTTTCCCCCACTCCAAGCCACCATCTTCCCCACTTCTTCCACCATTCTCTCCACTCTCTCCATCTCTTTTCCAACTCCCTCCTCCTCTTTTTATTCACCATCATCTCCTTCATTTTTCCTCATCCACCGTTCTTTCGATAAGAGAGGAGCGAGCCCCCTTGAAGTTTCAGGTGACAGCCGCGGCTTTTTCACGGTTGAGCAACAACCTCCTCGAGATTTTTCTCAGGTGCGATCCGGCGATCTCTCGCCGTAGTAGCCCCACTCGTGAGGCTACCAAGCATCGGAGCAACCGCCATCTCCTCGAGGCGACGACGGAAGCCGCACGACGCGGCTCCATTTTCGGGGAATCATAGGTAAGTACCCTAAACTTCATCTTGTCATTTTTTTATCTAACAAAATTTTCTTCTTGTTGATCACCATCACCTCACCAAAATATTTTCATACACCATCATCATATACCACCACCATCACAATCACCATCATTTCATCTCTACACTTTATCCCATGTTAAAGAAAATACAAAAAAATTTGCAAATCAAAATACAAAAAAAATAATAAAAAAATTGGAGAACAGGTTCCTGCCGTGGACACCCTCCACGGCTCAACCTCCAGGCCACTCCCTCCGCCAGCGCGGCCGCGCTTCAAGGCCGATCGACGATCTCCGCGGGAGCACTCTAGCCCAGCTGCGCCGCCAGGTGCTCCATCCAGCGACCACCGACCCGCGGCTGCGAGCGCGCCGCCCTCCTCCAGCGCACCACGCGTCGCGCCCAACGCCGCCAGCCACTGCAGCCTCCGTCGGCCGACGGCTTCGCCCAACCTGCTCGCCGGCCGCCCGCTCCGCCTCTGGCCAGCGAGCCCCTCCGCGCCCGCCGTCCCACCATCACGGCCGCGCGCAGGCGTCTGACTGTCCTCCGCTCGCCGTCACCGCCGTCTGCTCCCGACTTCTCCCGTGCCTATCGAGCTTGCGCCACCACGACAGCAACCCGCCATCGCCTCGCGCAGCCGGCGGTAGCCGGCTCCCTCCGTGGCACAGCACGCACGCCCGCGTGCACAGCTACTGCATCCGCCACTCCAGAGAGCTTCCCTGAGCTCCGACCTACCAGTTGGTGATAGCAATTAGTTGAATCATTGAGCGAAGAAGGGGATTCGACTCCGACGAGATCCACGGCCGCCACCGCCGTGCTGCAGCCTCCATCCGCGAGCAGCGTGAGCTCAGGCCACCTACCGACCTTCGAGCGACGACCTGGAGCTCAAAACTGATCTCCATTTCCCAGGTAGATCCCTCCATTTCTCCTCCGATCGTCCTTTGTTTTTATCTTTGATTTCTCCGATTTTATTCGCCGCCACCGGTCACTCTCTCGCTTCCCTTTCATCTCACTGAGCTTCGCGTCGAAGTTCTCATCCTCGCGACACCATTCACGACAACCGACGACGCACTCCACCAACCATCGACCTCCAGCTCCGCCACTTGGCCGGAGCACCATCGCCGACCATCTCCTTCACGCCCTAGGCCTCACCGATCACCTCCATCTCTCCACAAACACCAGCACGAGCTCCGGCTCTCTATTTCACACTTGCAGGTACCCATCTTCTCACTGAACGGAAGGTCGCCAGAGCCAAATTCGAGCTTCATCGCCGTCGTCATCAGGCCGCCCTCCGAAGCTCCTGAGACCACCATCTTCTCCGCCTCCTCGCAACGCATCTTCCGGGCTATCTCCGACAATCCGGAGAGCGTCAGCACCTCGAGGAAGGACGGGCGGAGCTACAGCATCCTCGCCGGAGCCCCGCCTTCTCCTCCGCAGGCGGCGGAGGACCGTCGAGGAAGAATAGCAGCTGCCGTTCGATTGCATCGATCGAACGGCTCTCACATCGCCACGTCGCTCGCCACCGGACTCGCCTTCGACCGTAGGATCATCACTGATCCCATGCTTGGGAGAACGCCATGCGTCTTCACCGCCACCCTTTGGATCAATCTTGATCCAAAGGCCCGTAGCCCGCCACGTCGACGAAGACCGAGCCTCGGCCCCAAGCCTAGGCTCGGACGACCCGAGGCTACACCAAGCCTAGGCTCGGACGACCCGAGGCTACACCGAGCCTCGCTCCGGACCTCCAGAACGTTCGAACCTCGCTCCGAGCCGCCTCAGCCTTCCGAGCCTAGGCCGCCCACGTGAGGAGCACGTGCGGCCTGGGTAAATTGCACCGAGGCCCCTGGAGCTTTCCAAAATTGTAAAGAGGTCCTTGTGAAGCAGACCCCACGTGAGGAGCACGTGCCCTGTGGAGAATTTGCACAAGAGTCCCCCACATTATAGGTAATTACATTTTAGTCCCTGTCTGCATATTTGTTTATTGTAATTTTAATTTCTTGTATTGCATTTACACCCCTGTGTTTGCACGCATCCCTAGATTGCATTTTACATCATTTTGAAATTCTAAAAATTGCATTTTGTTGGAAATTTTGTCCTCTGTCTATTGGTCCACGTGTCATATTTTTGTAAGTTCATTTGAATTATTAATGAATTAATTGGTGAATTGTTGACATATTTTGCCCAGTGATGCCTTTGATTTATAGTTAATTCTTTGTGCTTCCAAAATTCATCAAAAATTCACAGTAGCTTAAGGACATCATTTTTAACATACCATAAAAATTTCATAGCATTTTCACGCATATAGAGGCCTAAATAAATTGTTAAGTGATTTTCTTAGATTAATTTTAATTAATTCATTTCACAGTGAAATTAAGTTCTGTTAATTTTCCTAGGTCCCTTATCATTAGAGCCACCTAGGATAATTTTAGTTCTTGAAAAAATTGTGGTCTGATATTTATTAAAAATTAAATACTGAAAATCACCCTGTCTGTTTATTTAATTCACAGTAAATTCATTTAGTGTCGAAAAATTCCAAAAAAATAGTGCAGGTCATTTTCATCATCATTAACCATCTGGCCAATTTTCATAATTTTTGGACTTCATTTGATACCCTAATTAAATTGAACATTAAATTGGCTGGCATTGTCTACATAAGTCTGCAAAAAAAATTAAAAAGAAAAAAATTACTCCTCGAAAATCACACACTTGGATCCTTGCTCAAATTCACCTAAGGAGACAGATGCCTCCCTGAGATCGACCTTGGACTCCACCAAGAAAAAAAATTGCCGCTTAAAATTAACTTCACATTAATCGATAAGTGGTTTTTGATTAACCCCTCGTATCCAACTACAACGAATCACATCACTTAATTTGGACATTAATTTGACCGAATTGACATAGGGTGTGGGGAGCGTTATCAGTGAGCATGTGCATAATTTCTCTAGACATTTTACAACTTTCGCCCTAGGCTTTTCATGCTTGTTATTATTTGGCCCCCAAACTTTAATTTCAATTGGGTCCCTGTGAACTGTCTGTCTTGCTTTTAATTAAATAAATACCACCCAAAAATTCTATAAAAATGACGGTTAGCTCCTGCTAACAGTTAGTATTTATGTTAATTTTTTTGGATTAATTCAGTATCGTTTATTATTTTCTAAAAATAAAAAACCCTAAAAAAGTGTTCCATCTATTTTAGAAAATACATAAAAATTTGAAAAAAAAACCTTTAAAATTATATAAAAATTTCTGATTGTGTATTTTTGCATGCTTCACCTTCAGTACCAGTTTTGTTTCAAAAATATTATAAAAACCTTAAAAATTACAAAAGAATCAAAAAATCATGAAAAAATTAAAAAAATATAATTTCAGTTTCTGTTTGTAGCTCTTTTTAATTAGTTTATCATAAAATTCATATCTAGGACTTTTGGGCATTTTAACTATTTTTAACTTGCAATATTGTCCTGACTACGAACTGTTAAGATTTGTAGCCCTTGTTTTATTTTTATAAAATCCCAAAAACATCAGTAAATACCCAGAAAATTACCAAAATACATTAAAATTTGAAAACCCTAAAAAATATCTTTATTTTGATTTTTGAGCACTTTTAGCCTTAACTAAAAATTCAAAAAACTCCTTGTGTGCTTTATTTCCTTTATTGTCTTGATTGAGCTCTTTAATAAATTATAAAAATGTGCAAAATTAAGACCGATAAAAATATGCATTTTATTTTCTGAATTTCGACTACTCCATACATTTATGTGCTCCTTGTGTTCGATCCTAGTTGCTATACCAGGTTAAAATAAATAGCGGAGATTGCTGACATTTTTATGCTTTGATTGATTGATTATTTGATTGTGTGGTTCTCTTCCTTTTTCTTGATAGAGCTTGGCCTTGTGATCCTGGTCGCAACTACCCTTTGATTACTTGATTCCCTTACCCATGTCGCTCGACCGCTCATTAGAATGGTGTCATTTCCGAGGATGGTTTACCTTATGCCATTCACTACGCAAGTCATACCTTGGATACCGCCCAGCGGAACTATACTATCACAGAGAAGGAGATGCTAGCCGTAGTTTTTACCTTGGACAAATTCAGATCTTATATTCTTGGGTCCAGAGTGACTATTTACACTGATCATACCGCCATCAAATACCTCATGGCATAGAAGGATGCCAAAGCGAGATTGACTAGATGGATCATTCTACTACAGGAGTTTGATATTGAGATTAAGGATAAATCTGGAGTTAAGAATGTGATGGCGAATCATCTCTCCTGATTGGAAAATATTGAGGAACCAAATCATACAACACCTATTACAAGACCTTCCTAGAAGAGGGGATCCTTGATATCGCCTCGCTTCCATAGTACGCCGACATTGTGAACTATTTTGTCGCCAAGGAAGTTCCACAAGATTGGCCCAGACAGTGGCTTGAGACCGTCCTTGCGAAGGCCAAGTCGTACCATTGGAAGGATCCCATCCTTTATCATGAAGGAGGGGATAGCATCTAGTGTCGGTGCATTCCTCAGGAGGAGCACCATAGCATCCTCACCTACTGCCACAATCATGAGGCAAGAGGACATCATTCTAGGAAGAGAACAGCACAGAAAGTGCTCCAATCCGGCCTATGGTGGCCTACTCTCTTCAAGGATTCTGATGAATTTGTGAAAAGGTGTACTAACTATCAGAGGATGGGCACTTGTGGACAGAATGATATGATGTCTATGCAACCCATTCACTTCTATGAGGTCCTTGATGCATGGGACATCGATTTCATGGGTCCATTCCCTAAGAGTCAGGGATTCAAGTACATTTTGTTGGCTATTGATTATGTGAGTCATTGGGTTGAGGTCATTCCCGCCTGAACCACAGATGCTAAGATTGTTTGCTGATTTTTGAGGAAGAATATCATTTCACGGTTCGGGTGCATAGTTTTGATATCTGAAGGGGGGTCTCATTTTATCAACGACAAGTTAAAGGTACTTGCTGAGGAGTTCATCATAGACCATCGAGTTGCCACTCCATATCACCCTCAATTTAATGGTCTTTCTGAAGTATTAAACATGGAAACAAAGACGATATTGCAGAAGGTCGTCCGCCCAGACCGAAAGGATTGGTCACAGCTTTTGGACTCGATCTTATGTGCATATAGGACTTCCTTCAAGACACATTTGGGTACGTCTCCCTTTCGTCTCATTTATGGCAAGTCATGCCATTTACCTGTGGAGATAAAGCACAAGTTACTTTGGGCTGCACTGAGATATTATTGGATCCAGAGAGTATAGAAGATCAGAGAAAGGCAGAAGTGGCAGCCCTGGAGGAGCTTAGAGATACAACCTTTTTGAGTAGCCTACAATATAAGGAGCAAGTGAAGATATGACATGATTCTCATATTAGCCATAAGCAGTTAGAGCCAAACCAGAGAGTATGGTTATTCGATGCCAGGCTGAGATTATTTCTAGGGAAGTTGTAGAGCAAGTGGAAGGGAGCATACTTGGTCCGAAAGGTGCATGACAATGACATCATTGATATATCTGAGATGTCATCTGAGTCCACCTTTCGAGTTAACGATCAGCGCATGAAGTCATATCTAGATCATGATTCGCTGATCATTGATGTCGCCCCTATTCATTTTGCATGAGATGTGGTCTTTAACTTACATCAGTTGCATCTCATGTCTGATTATCACCTTCTTCCGCAACTGTATAGATACAGTTGTCCATATTGCACATTCCTTTGTCTAACACCCCATCTTCATCTTATGATTATGCTATACTTAGGGTGCACTTTACCCAAAGTATGGGGGCGTCAGATTTTTTATTATTCCTTTAATTCTTTTTACCTCTGTCTTTGTTGCCTATACTTAGGAATTATTCACCCTAAGTATAGGGAACGTAAACCCCGTACATTCTAACCCTCGGTGTTCCCATTGTATACAGGCTGCTATACTTAAGATTATTTGATCCTAAGTATAGGGGAATCACTGACTTCTATTCATCGCATTCTTTTATCCATCGTTGTAGTATAGTCTTTCTTTTCACTTTCCACAATTCAGCATGAGTTATGTCTTCTTCATCGTTCTCTGATCACTCTGAGGACATCGTTCGAGCTAAGTATAGGGGGGGTCGTATATATTGTATATATACTTTAGCCATAACTCATACTTTGTGTGAGTGTGTTAATAAATAAAATGGCTAAATACCACAAAACTAAAAATCGCAAAGTTTTTAAAAAATTTTCCTGCACATAAAATTCTTTCTTGCACATACATGTCTGTAAATAGCTATTCATAAAAATTATTTTTGTACAAATGTTTGTAAAAATGCTTTATTTGTAAACATTTTGTAAATATTTTTGTATCAAAATTATGTATGTAGTACAAATTTTTTGAAAAATACTTGAAAAATAAAAGTTTGCAAAAGTATGTTTGTAAATGCTTGTAAATAGTTTGCAAAACTTTCCTCTCTTTCTTGCATTCAAACATTTTCAAAAATTTTACAATTTGCATCAAAAAGAATTTTGTACATATTTTGTATATTCTTCTGAATCATAGTTGACATTTAAACTAGTCTATAATTAAATTGAAAAATGGAGCTGGTTAAATCCTTAATCCACCTAATTCTCATAGGAAGCTTATAGGATTTGGGGTTAAGACATTTCAGGTCTATTAGTGACTTAATTCTTTGAGTCCACTAGGCTAAGTTCACATGTCATATTGATGAGCCTAAGTTGAACACTTAACAACGGACGCATGACTCTCTCAGACAATGGCTTTCCTTGGACCAACACCTTTTACTTAGCTCCACACGGACGAGGTGATGAGGAGGCAATTTCCTTTGGCTTGGAGTAGCATACTAGGGTAGTACTTATAGGCGGAAACTCTCGTCTTCCTTTAGGGAGGGGTGTGCACCACAACTTGTTCTGGTGGTGTTGAGGTCTAAAGACAGGAGTTGTGGGTTGCAATAATGCTTCAAAAGAGGGATAGTCTACTGGCTCAAGAAGAAAAAGTCCTTATGTATATGATGCACCATGTAGATATGTTGTACATATGCACATAAAAAATAGGGTTTTTATCAATTGTGCCCCTCTGAGATATTGCAATATCAATTATGCCCCTACCTTTTTTGAATATCAGTTGTGCCCCTACCTTCTTGCAAAATTAACAGTTCTGCCCTTTTGTAATATCAGTTATGCCCTTACTTTACCTTAACAGAAGGGCAGAACAGTGAATTTTACAAGAAAGTAGGGGCACAACTGATATACCAAAAAAGATAGAGGCATAACTGATATTGCAATATCTCAAAGGGGTACAACTGATAAAAACCCTAAAAAATATGCAAAATCAAGAAAAAACTCAAAAAAGTGGACAGACATGATTGAAAATAAAATGCTTGTCGGAGTTTATATAGTCAAATAAAGCAAAGCTTACGTATTACACCTTCTTATCTCATGAAGCTTGCAGTGGGGGACTTTGCTACACTAGTTAGGCTGCCAGGGATACGTGGCTACACTGGCCATGGTCCATTCTCTTCTTTCCCCTTCTTCTTACGCCTGTTGCACTTGAACTTAGAAGGTAATACCCCGCTCCTCGAGGAAAGAACTGCTAGACTGAGGAATTAGAGTTACCTTGTTGAGGAAGGTTGTTTTTTTGTCATTTCCGAGATGGGGAGCTACATATCACTTACACAATACAAGGAAAAATACATGGTCATTAGAGTTTGCGTATGTAGACTTGTTCTGATCTAGATTATTGAAGAGTCTTGACCATAGAATGGTGGAACATAGAGGTTGTTGAGTCTTAAACCTAGATCGCAATAAGGTTATGACAAACTAATAATCCAAAGGTCTGACTAAGCTCCATACTTCAATTTAATGAAGATATGTTTAATAATCAACCTTGATTCTTCTTCTTTTTTTTTCTTTTCTTTTTTTTCGTTTCTTTTTCAAATAAGTGTTTGCTAAGGGACTATCAAAGGTAAAGTATAGGAGGTGATGAATCCCAGATTCTCACTCTTTATTCTTTTATTTTAGCTATTTATCTTGGCAAAGCAGGTTGTAAATACTTGTAAATACAATAACTTAGCATTCAACATGCATTTGTTAATAGTGCATAATTAGCATGTATTTGTGCAAAAAACTAAAAGAATAAAGGAAAAGAAAAAGGAATGATGTATTTAGAATAAATACAGAGTGACTCGAACCCCAAGAGAAGGTCAAGCCTTGATCTGATCGCAAAATAAAATAAGTAGAGAGAGATAGGTTCTACTTTGTGTTGTACATACTACCTATATTTGTATATAAGTATTTTTGACGAAATAAAACTAAATCATTATTTTTATTCACCGGTATATATTTCTAGAAATAACAATAAAAATAAAATAAAACTCATTAAATAAAAATAAAAGTTGAAAATAAAATCCTCCCTTTATTGTATAAAACACATGTATATGTATCACATCCTCTATTTATTACATACATGTAATTAATTCACGAAAATAAAAAAAATTTTGTGCTTCTAAAAATATGTTGTATATAAATAAAATATAAAATTGGGTCATTTATATATATATATAATATTTGTGCATAATACATAGGTATATTATACCTATATATAATACTATATATTGTATATACACTAATTTATTTTTTCATAAAATAATTAAAAATCATAGAAAAATTCTTTGAAAAATAATAAACATTTTTTAGTTTATATTTTTAATTTAAATTTATTTATTATTTTTAATTTAATTTTCTTTATTTTCTTCTCAATTTTTGTCATGTAGCCTATTTTGGTTGTTTCCTAGACCGCCTATGATTGGGCCAGCAGGGATTTGTTGACCTCAGTCAACTGGTCCCCGGCAACCCTCTTTCGCCCGAGTCGGGTTTGGCCTGATTTTCCTCAATTTTTCGTGACCTGATCGTGACTCCTTATTCCCCGATTCAAGGCTCTGAATCCGAGGCGTGGATCCCTAATCCATGCCCGATCTTTTCCTCCTTGATCCTCTCCTCGGTTCGCGTGATGTGCACCCGTCTTCTCAGACCTGAGCACCTATATAGCCTGCACTTTCCCCTCCCTTTTTTACCACCCTTGACTGTACCACCACCTCCTGCATACCTGACCTCCCTTTTCCAGAGTGACAGCGTGAGAGGGCACCCTTTTGGAGCGTGAAGCCCCCAGGTCCGGCAAGCAAACCCCTCAGCTCCGCCATAAGGGGCTAAGCCTTTAGCAGCGCCGGCTATCGAGGCCACTACCCCGTGGATGACGTCCGCACCCCCAGGTGTACTCCCTCCATCCTTAGGTACTCCCTATACCATCTGCTTTTCATTCGAATCGATCTTTCCCCCGCCAAACAGAGTATCTCTGACCATCCTCTGATTCCCATCTCTCTGCCGCACTCCGACATCCGCATACCTCGCTCTGACCGCCTCCTGCTTCTACGTGTGCTCCGCATCCTCCCACGTGACTCCAGCCATCGGGTTGGAGCTACTTAGCAAGCTGATTCCCTCACATCACCGGAGACCTGCCCCGTTCACCTTCCACCCTCGGTTCTTGGCTATTTGAGTGCTCTAACCCTTGTCAGAGCCACTCCTCCGAGCATATCACTTCCCCTGCAGGGTTTGCGCACCACAGACCTCATCTGGCGGTCAAGGATACCACAGGGAGGCTCCAGAACGTCCTTGCCTCCCCAGGACCCTCTCTTGGTTATGGTCCCTTCTGAGTCGTCCAATAGCTGCAGAACACTGTCACCATCATATCCCGCACTCCAGTAGCTCGTGATGACGCCGGAACCACGCGTCGTCGCTGATTGAAACTCGTCAGAGACGAGTTCTTCCTCATTTGTCCATGCACCTTCTCCGTCGTTCGATCAGGCGTCCTCCCAATTCTAATCGCAACCCTCCATCATCAGGAGGCACACGATCATCAGATCCATTTGAGGATTCATCATCGGTCGTCCATCATTGAAGAATATCCACCTATCCCGACCGTCCATTCATTAATGGAGCGCCATCGGCCATTGGATCGTGCTTAATAAGGAGTAACATTTTCTTAGGCCCGTCTTTATTTCATGCTTTCTAGTTAGTCCTGTAAATATTTGTCGTAGTTTAAAATTGTTTGGATATTTTGCAGTTAGACCCTTGTTGTTTTCTGTATTTGCATTTTAGTCCAGTCTGTGCAAACTCACGTGCATGTTTACATGCTTTTCTGGTATATTTGCATGATTTTGCACTGGATTTTGTAAATGTTATGTTTTGAATGAAAACTTTCTGATATTTGCATTTATACCCCTGTACGTGGTTTATTGAGCATGTGCGTAATTTTTCTGGATATTTTGCAACTTTTGCCCTAGGCTTTTCATGCGTGTTAATATTTGGCCCCCAAACTTTACTTTAATTGCAATTGGGTCCCTGTGAACTATCTTTCTTGTTTTTAATTAAATAAATACCACATTGATCCCAAAAATTCTATAAAAATTACGGTTAGATTCTGCTAACAAGTAGTATTTATGGTAATTTTTGTAGATTAATTCAGTATCGTTTATTGTTTTCTAAAAATCAAAAACCCTAAAAAATTTTTTTATCTATTTTAGAAAATACATAAAGTTGCGAAAAATCTTTTTAAAAATTCTATAAAAATTTCTGATTGTGTATTTTTGCGTGCTTCACCTTCAGTACCATTTTTGTTTCAAAAATCATTACAAAAACTTTAAAAATTACAAAAGACTCAAAAACTTCTAAAAATGATGAAAAATTCTTAAAAAATAAAAAAAATACAATTTCAGTTTTCATTTGTAGTCTTTTTATTTAGTTTATCATAAAATTCATATCCAGACCTTTAGGGCATTTTAACTATTTTTAACTTGCAATATTGTCCTGACTGTGCACTGTTTGTATTTTTAGCCCTTGTTCTATTTTTATAAAATCTCAAAAAATTAGAATATACCCAGAAAATTATCAGAACACCTAAAAATTCGAAAAACCCAAAGATATCTTTACTTTGATTTTTGAGCATTTTTAGCCTTAAATAAAAATTCAAAAAGCTCCTTATGTGCTTTGTTTCCTTTATTGTCTTGATTGAGTTCTTTTATTAAAAAGTATAAAAAATTGCAAAATTAAAATCGACAAAAATATGAATTTTATTTTCAGAATTTCGACTACTTCGTACATTTCTGTGCTCCTTGTGTTCGACACTGGTTGCTATACCATGTTAAAATAAATAGCGGAGATCGCTGACATTTTTGTGCTTTGATTGATTGATTATTTGATTGTGGGGTTCTCTTCCTTTTTCTTGATTGAGCTTGACCTTGTGATCCGGGTCGCAACGACCCTTTGATTACTTGATTCTCTATCCCGTGTCCCTCGGCCTCTCATCAGAATGGCGACGTTGACGTGGATAGTTTACCTTATGCCATTCACTACGCTAGCCGTACATTAGATGCCGCCCAGCGAAATTATACTGTCACAGAGAAGGAGATGCTAACCGTAGGTTTTGCCTTGGATAAATTCAGATCTTAAATTCTTGGGTCCAGAGTGACTATTTACACTGATCATACCTCCATCAAGTACCCCGTGACATAGAAGGATGCCAAAGTGAGATTGAATAGATGGATCCTTCTATTCCAAGAGTTTAATATTGAGATTAAGGATAACCTGGAGTTAAGAATGTGGTGGCAGACCATCTCTTCCGATTGGAAAATCTTGAGGAAACAGATCATACAAGACCTATTACAGAGACCTTCCCAGATGAGGCGATCCTTGTTATACCCTCGCTTCCATGGTACACCGAAATTGTGAACTATCTTGTCGCCAAGAAAGTTCCACAAGGTTGGCCCAGACAACGACTTGAGACCTTCCTTTTGAAGGTCAAGTCGTACCATTGGGAGTATCCCATCCTTTATCATGAAGGAGGGGATAGCGTATGGCGTCGGTGCATTCCTCTGGAGGATCACCATAGCATCCTCACCTACGTCCACAAGCTTGAGGCAGGAGGACAGCATTCTGGGAAGAGAACAACACAGAATGTGCTCCAATCCGGCCTATGGTGGCCTACCCTCTTCACGGAATCTGATGAATTTGTGAAAAGGTGTACTGACTGTCAAAGGATGGGCACTCTTGGACAGCGTGATATGATGCCGATGCAACCCATTCACTTCTATGAGGTCTTTGATGCACGAGGCATCGATTTCATGGGTCCATTCCCTAAGAGTTAGGGATTCGAGTACATTCTGTTGGCTGTTGATTATGTGAGTCATTGGGTTGAGGCCATTCCCGCTCGAACCACAGATGCTAAGATTGTTTTCTAATTTTTGAGGAAGAATATCATTTCACGGTTTGGGGTGCCTAGAGTTTTGCTATTTGACGGGGGACTCATTTTACCAATGACAAGGTAAAGGCCCTTGCTAACGAGTTCAGCATAGACCGCTGAGTTGCCACTCCATATCACCCTTAAACCAATGGTCTTGCTGAAGTATCGAACAGGGAGATAAAGACGATATTGCAGAAGGTAGCCCGCCCAGACCGAAAGGATTCGTCACAGCTTTTGGACTCAGTCATATGGGCATATTAGACTTCCTTGAAGACACCTTTGAGTACGTCTCCCTTTCGTCCCGTTTATGGCAAGCCACGCCATTTACATATGGAGATAAAGCACAAGTCACTTTGGGTTGTCACCGAGATATTATTAGATCTAAAGAGTATAGGAGATCAGAGGAAGGAAGAATTGGCAGCCCTAGAAGAGCTTAGAGATACAACCTTTTCGAGTAGCCTACAGTATAAGGAGCGAGTGAAGATATGGCATGATTCTCATATCAGCCATAAGCAGTTTGAGCTGAACCAGAGAGTATGGTTATTCGAAGCCAGGCTGAGATTATTTCCGGGGAAGTTATAGAGCAAGTGAAAGGGACTATACTTGGTCTGAAAGGTGCATGACAATGGCAACATTGATATATCTGAGATGTCATCTGAGTCCACCTTTCGAGTTAACGGTCAGCGCCAGAAGCCATATCTAGATCATGACCCGCTAATCGTTGATGTCGCCCCTACTCATTTTGCATGAGATGTGGTCTTCAACTCACATTAATTGCATCTCATGTCTGATTATCACTTTCTTATGTAGTTGTATAGATCCATTTGTCCATACCGCACATTCTTTTGTCTAACATCCCATCTTCATCTTATGATTATGCTATACTTAGGGTGTACTTTACCCTAAGTATAAGGGGGTGTCAGATTTTTTATTATTCTTTTGATTCTTTTTACCTCTGTCTTTGCTGCTATACTTAGGGATATTTCACCTTAAGTATAGGTGAGGTAGACCATGCACATTCTAACCCTCGGTGTTCCCATTGTGTACAGACTGCTATACTTAAGATTATTTGATCCTAGATATAGGGGGATCACCAACTTCTATTCATCGCATTCTTTTATTCGTCATTGTAGTATAGCCTTTCTTTTCACTTCCCAATACTCAGCACAAGTTGTGTTGTATTCATCGCTCTCTGATCACTCTGAGGACATCATTCGAGCAAAGTATAGGGGGTGTCGTATTTATTGTATATATACTTTACGCATAACTCATACTTTGTGTGAGTGTGTTAATAAATAAAATGGCTAAAAACCACAAAACTAAAAATCACAAAATTTTTAATTTTTTCCTGCACATAAAATTCTTTCTTGTTGTAAAAATTATTTTTATACAAGTGTTTGTAAAAATGCTTTGTTTGTAAAAAGTTTGTAAATATTTTTGTACCAAAATTATGTATATAGAACAAAATTTTTGAAAAATGCTTGAAAAATAAAAGTTTGCAAAAATCTTTTTGTAAATGTTTATAAACAGTTTGCAAAACTTTCCTCTCTTTCTTGCATTCAAACATTTTCAAAAATGTTGCAATTTGCATCAAAAAGAGTTTCATATTTTTGTATATTCTTCTAAATCATAGTTGACATTTAAACTAGTCTGAAATTAAATTGAAAAA
This sequence comes from Ottelia alismoides, assembly GCA_037367405.1. Classification (NCBI taxonomy): domain Eukaryota; kingdom Viridiplantae; phylum Streptophyta; class Magnoliopsida; order Alismatales; family Hydrocharitaceae; genus Ottelia; species Ottelia alismoides. The sequence continues at coordinate 414,653 of JAZKJV010000361.1, read as the reverse complement.
TGGAGCTTGGTTAAGACCTTAATCCACCTAATTCTCAGAGGAAGCTTATAGGATTTGGGGTTAAGACTTTTCAGGTCCATTAGTGACTTAATTTTTTGAGTCCACTAGGCTATATTCACATGTCATCTTGATGAGCCTATGTAGAATACTTAACAATGCACGCATGACTCTCTCAGACAATGGCTTTACTTGGACCAGCACCTTCCACTTAGCTCCACACGAATGAGGTGATGAGGATGAAGTTTCCTTTGGCTTGGAGTAGCATACGAGGGCAGGATGAGTTGTAGGTTGCAATAATGCATCAAAAGAGGGATAGTCTACTGGCTAAGGAAGAAAACGTCCTTATGTATATGCTGCCCCATGTAAATATGTTGTACATATGCACATCAAATAAAAGTGCAAAATCAAGAAAAAAACTCCAAAAAAGTGGACATGCATGATTGATAATAAAATACCTGCTGGAGTGTATATAGTTAAATAAAGCAAAGTTTATGTATTACACCTTCTCATCTCATGAATCTTGCAGCGGGAGACTTAGCTACACTGGTTAGGCTCCCAGGGATATGTGGCTATACTGGCCATGGTCCATTCTCTTCTTTCCCCCTCTTCTTGAGTTGGTTGCATTTGAACTTAGAAGGGAATACCCCGCTCCTCGAGGAAAGAGCTCCTAGACTGAGGAATTAGAGTTACCTTATTGAGGGAGGTTGTTTCTTTGTCATTTCTGAGGTGGAGAGATACATATCACTTACACAATACAAGGAAAGATACATGGTCATTAGAGTTTACGTATGTAGACTTGTTCTGATCTGGATTATTGAGGAGTCTTGACCATAGAATGGTGGAACTTAGAGGTTGTTGAGTCTTAAACCTATATCCCAATAAGGTTCCGACAAACTAATAATCCAAAGGTTTTACTAAGCTCCATACTTCAATTTAATGAAGATAAGTTTAATAATCAGCCTTGATTCTCCTTTCTTTTCTTTTCTTTTTCTTTTCTTTTAACTTCTTTTTCAAATAAGTGTTTGTTAAGGGACTAGCAAAGGTAAAGTATAGGGGGTGATGAATCCCTAATTCTCACTCTTTATTCTTTTATTTTAGCTATTTATCTTGGCAAAGTAGCTTGTAAATACTTGTAAATACAATAACATAGCATTTAGCATGCATTTGTTAATATTACATATTTAGCATGTATATGTGCAAAAAAATAAAAGAATAAAGGAAAAAGGAAGGATGTATTTAGAGTAAATATAGAGTGACCCGAACCCCAAGAGAAGGTCAAGCCTTGACCTGATCGCAAAATAAAATAAGTAGAGAGAGATATGGTCTACTTTGTGTTGTACATACTACCTATATTTGTATATAAGTATTTTTGAAAAAATAAAACTAAATCATTATTTTTATTCCCTTGTATATATTTTTAGAAATAACAACAAAAATGAAAATAAAATTCTCCCTTTATTGCAGAAAACAAATGTATATGTATTACATCCTCTATTTATTACGTACTTGTAACTAATTCACAAAAATAAAATAAAAATTATTTTTTACTTCTAAAATTATGTTGTAAATAAAAAATATAAAATTGGGTCATTTGTTAAAAAAATAATAAAAAATTTATTTATGCATAATACATATGTATATTATACATGTATATAAAACTATATATTGTGTATACACTAATTTATTTTTCATAAAAATAATTAAAAATCACAGAAAATTTCTTTGAAAAATAATAAATATTTTTATTTTATACACTTTTTAATTTAAAATCATTTATAATTTTTATTTTTTATTTTCTTCTCAGTTTTTGTCTGTAGCCTATTTTGGTTGTTTCCCAGACCGCCTCTGATTGGGCAAGTGGGGATTCGTTGACTAAGTCAACTGGTCCCTGCCAACCCCCTTTTGCCTGAGTCGTACGTTTGGCTTGATTTCCCCCGATTTTTCATGACCCAACCATGGCTCCTTCTTCCTCGATTCCAGGCTCCGAATGCGAGGCGCGTATCCCTAATCCACACCCGATCTTTTCCTCTTCGATATATGCCTTGGTTTGCGGGTCGCACCCCCATCTTCTCGGACCTGAGCACCTATATAGCCTACGCCTTCCCCTCCCTTTTTTTACCACCCTTGGCTGCGCTACCACCTCCTGCGTACCCGACATCCCTTTTCTAGAGTGACCGCGTGAGAGGGCGAGGGCGAGGGCACACTTTTGGAGCATGAAGCCTCTAGGTCCAGCAAGGAAACCCCTTAGCTCTACTGTGAGGAGCTAAGCCTCTAGCAGCACCGGCTATCGAGGCCACTACCCCGTGGATGATGTTCGCACCCCCAGGCGTACTCTCTCCATCCTTAGGTACTCCCTATACCATCTGCTTTTCATTCGATTCGATCTTTCCTCTGCCAAACAGAGTATCTCCGACCACCCTCTGTTTCCCATTTCTCCACTGCACTCCGAAATCTGCATACCTCACTCTGTCCGCCTCCCTCTTCTACGTGTGCTCCACATCCTCTCACATGACTCTAGCCATCGGGTTGTAGCCTCCTAGCGGGCCGATTCCCTCACATCACCGATGACCTGCCCCGTTCACCCTTCACCCTCGGTTCTTGGCTATTTGAGTGCTCTAACCCTTGCTGGAGCCACTTCTCCGAGCGTATCACTTCCCCTGCAGGGTTTGCGCACCACGTACCTCATCTGGAGGTTAAGGATACCACAGGGAGGCTCTAGAATGTCCATGCCTCCCCAGGACCCCTCTCTTGGTCCTGTCCCCTTCTGAGCCATCCAATAGCAGCGGAACACCATCGCCATCATTTCCCACACTCCAACAGCTCGTGAAGATGCTGGAACCACGCACCGTCCCCGATTAAAACTCGTCGGAGGCAAGTTCTTCACCGTTCGTCCAGGCACCTTCTCCACCATTCGATCATGCGTCCTCCCAGTTCTAATCGCAGCCCTCCATCATCGGGAGGTACGTGGTCGTCAGATCCATCTGAGGATCCATCATCAGTCGTCCATCGCCGAAGGGGTATCCACACATCCTGACCGTCCATTTGTTAGTGGAGCACCATCGACCATTGGATCGCGCTTAATAAGGGGTAAATTGTTCTTAGGCCCCTCTTTATTTCATGCTTTCTAGTTAGTCTTGTAAATATTTGTCATAGTTTAAAATAGTTTGGATATTTTGTAGTTAGAACCTTGTTGTTTTATGTATTTGCATTTTAGTCCAGTCTGTGTGAACTCGCGTGCATGTTCAAGTGCTTTTCTAGTATATTTGCATGATTTGCCCTGGACTTTGTATATATTATGTTTTGAATGAAAAATTTCTGATATTTGCATTTATACCCATGTGCGTGGTTTATTGAGCATGTGCGTAAATTCTCTAGACATTTTGCAACTTTCACCCTAAGCTTTTTACGCATGTTATTATTTGGCCCCAAACATTACTTTAATTGCAAATGGGTCCATGTGAACTGTTTGTCTTTTTTTTATTAAATAAATACCACATTGATCCCAAATGATCTATAACAAATACTATTATCTCCTGCTAACATGTAGTATTTATGGTAATTTTTGTGGATTAATTCAGTATCGTTTATTATTTTCTAAAAATAAAAAAACCCTTAAAAGTGTTTTGTCTATTTTAGAAAATAAAAATTCGAAAAATCCCTTTAAAAATTCTATAAAAATTTCTGATTGTGTATTTTTGCTTACCAATTTTGTTTCAAAAATCGTTATAAAAACTTTAAAAATTACAAAAGAGTTAAAAACATCTAAAAATCATGAAAAATTATAAAAAAAATAAAAAAAAATAAAATTTCAGTTTCTGTTTGTAGCTCGTCTTATTTGATTTATAATAAAATTCATATCATGGACTTTAGGGCATTTTAACTATTTTTAACTTGCAATATTGTCATGACTGTGCACTGTTTAGATTTTTAGCCCTTGTTCTATTTTTATAAAAATCCCAAAAACATCGAAAAATACCTAGAAAATTTCCAAAAATACCTTAAAATTTGAAAAACCCAAAAATATCTTTACTTTGATTATGAAAATTTTTAGCCTTAAATAAAAATTCAGAAAACTCCTTGTGTACTATGTTTCCTTTATTGTCTTGATTGAGTTCTTTAATTTTAAAAAAAATTGATAAAAATATGCATTTTATTTTTTAAATTTCAACTACTTCATACATTTCTGTGCTCCTTTTGTTCGACCCTAGTTGTTATACCAGGTTAAAATAAATAGCGGAGACCGCTGACATTTATGTGCTTTGATTGAGAAGATCAAAGAAAGGAGACTAAATCATTAAACCTCTGAGATTTGGGCGTTGAAGTTTATTATTGGATTGTTTGTTCTCTTCCTTTTTCTTGATTGAGCTTGGCCTTGTGACCCAGGTCGCAATGGCCCTTTGATTACTTGATTCCCTAACCCGTGATGCTCGACCGCTCATCACCTCTCCCTTGTAAAAATAGTTGCACTCCCATGTAAATAGTTGTATATATTGCTTTCACTTACGTGTATCCAAAAATCCCTACAAATTTGCAAAAATCAAAACCTATAAAAAGTTGCAAAATCTTTTCAAAAATCTACATAAAAATTTGCAAAACTGTCACCAAAAATCCATAAAAAGTTCAAAATAGGAAATGGTTTTACAAAATATTTTGCTTGCATTGTACATAGCAGTTGCATTTTTCGAAATGATCTGGACAATTGAACAAGTCTAAATTAAATTCTGAAGATTGGAGCTTGGTATAGACCATAATACACTTAATTTCAGAGAAACCCATTAAGGACTGGAATTGAGATACTTTAGGTCGCCTTGACTTAATTCTTTTGGTTCCATGAGACTATATTCATGAGTCGATTCATTATGCCTAACTGGAACCCTTCATATCATCCGTAAGACTCTTGATATTGTGGCTTGACTAGAAACCTTGCACGTAACACTTAGCTCGACTCAAATGGATTGTTTAAAAATATTAGAGTCTAGGTCGGGACGATGCTAGGCCGCTTCGTCAAGGGCGGCTTAGGAACCATTCTTGGGGATTACCGAAACCAGTACTCTAACCTACTTCTTCTGGTAGCCATGATATCTAAAGACTGGATACTATGTTGAGATAATGCTTTCAGTGAGGAATGGTCTGCTGGCGCAATTTTTTTCAAGACCCCAAAATATGGGCAGACTAAAAATACTCTATATCCGTCAGGCCACAAACAAGAATGCAGATCAATGCAAAGTCAAAAAAATCCAAAGAAGAAGCCTACTCCAAAAATTCCACAAAAATATGAGCTTTCAGAAAAACCCTACTTCTTGGTGAAGACTCGGTTACAATGACTGTGCTTCACAAGGGAATGAAGTTAACACTGGCCTATTCCCAGTTCTTTTCCCATTCTTCTAGCATCTTCCCTTTAGGTAGTAAAGACTAGTGACACCTGACCTTAGAACGGAAATCTGTCTCCATGAGGATGAGCTCGCAGGAGAGAAGACTCCTTTATAGTTTAGTGGTTTTTCTGAGAAGAGCTAAAAAATTCACACACATGGATCTGCCATTTCAAAGTACCAAGAGTATGCGAATGAGAGGATGGCTCTGACCTGACTGTGAATAGAACAGGTTGATAGGATTATGGAACCTACGAGCTGTTGTATCAATTCCCAACCTCGATACGATTCCGAACAAACCAATCATCCAAAGGTCTTGACTGATCTCCAAATTTTGATTTTAATAAGACAAGTTTAAGAATAAACAACCGTTGAAAGTTCTTTCTTTTTCTTTTCTTTATTTTCTTTTATGCACTTATATGCATAAGTGTTTGTTAGGGAGCAATAAAAGCAAGTATAGGGGGTGATGAATCTCCATTTTATCGTCTTTATTCTTTCATTTTGGCCTTTAAATCCTAGTTAAATGCATGTGAATAACCCTAATTTGTACAAAGTACCATTTATTATTTACACTTTAAATAGTGCATAAAATAGTGTATTTAAAAGCCAAAATAAAAGAATAAATAAAAGAGAAGAATAAGAATGAAATACCATAGGTATTGAATGATGCTAAACCCTGAGACCTAGGCATTGTGATGATTGGATCGACAAGGAATAAAGTAGGAGATATAAGTGCCAAAAATAACAAAGAAATCTTAATTTTATTCCCCAAATAGATTTTACGACCTATTTATTCTTTATTAGTTATGCCATAAATCAATAAACTTTGAACATGAAACTTGTAGATAAAAATACAAGGAAAATTACGAAAATTATTTCATCCAAAAATAAGCTGAGTGTGCCCAAGACACTCAGAATAAAAAGACATAAAGAAAACTTTCCAGATCTGTATCTTCTCTATCTGAAATCAAAATTCACCAAACTCACCCATATTGTTCATAAAATTAAATAATCTATTTAATAAAGATGATTTCATTCAATTTGGAGTTAAGATGTAAAAGTTAGATTTTCGACTTTCATTGTGCAATATACTTTAATAAAATAACCAATTTACTCATTCTTTATATTTTTTTACTTTTTATATTTTTATAATTTTGTAAATAATATATGAAATACATGTACATAATTAAAATAAATTAAAATAACTAAAAACATGTTAAAATAAATAAGTGAATTATAATACATAGATGAAGTACATGTATATACCCATATAATAAATACACATATTTATTTAAGTATACAAACAACTTCAGAAAAATACAATATATGTGTGTGTATTTAAATAAGTTATAAATATATAAAATAAGTGTACAGAATAATAAAATAGAAAATAGAAATAAAATATACTTTATACATGTAAATGGGGTTGGGGAAGCTGCACCGGGGGGTGCAGCTAACTAGCTGCACCCGGCCATTTTTTTCATTGATTTTTGGTGCTTTTGAAATGAAACCTAGGAGGATTTAAATCACCATATATCACCATGATATCATACAAATTTCAACTAAATTCAACACTTCTATCATCTCCATCAAGACTATCACATTTTAACGGTCTCTGAATTATTGAAATTGACCCTATCTAGATGGGCATGCTAGGAATGTTTGTTTTGCGTGAAATTTGAAAAACATATTCCACACAATAAATTAAGTAAATCCCCATAAGTTTCCTTCAAAAAATCAAAAACTAATAAGAAAATTAGCCGGGTGTAGCGAGTTGGCTGCCCCAGTGTAGCTTCCCTTTTCCCCATGTAAATATACCTATATTATTACTTGTAAAAAGTAACATACAATAAATTAACTCGAAAAATAAATAAAAATCACCTTAAAATACTATATAAAATAATAAATATTTTCATGATTTGTGAAAAACATAATAAAATCATTTACTAATTATTTTTAATTTAATTTTTTCATTTTCTTTCGGGTTTGTCGTGTAGCGGCCTATGTGGCCCAATCAGCTTGTGGCCTTGGTTGACCAATCGGTCAACTAGCCCTCTGGAACCCTAGGCACGTCGGAAGCATTGACCGCCTTGTTTCCTCGATTTTTCTCCATAGCTACTTGCATTTCCAGGGCACGATTCCTTCTTCATTTTTGTTCTTCGATTTTTGATCTTTCATGCCGACATGATTCCTTCATCGATGGATAGAAGCATCGAGTCATGGCCTTGGCCCTCCGCTTCATTTGAATTTTGATCCCCGCTTGAACCCTTGAAATCCTCAGATTTCTTACGTGTGAGGTTGCTGGTGACATGGTCTTTCTCACCGGAATGTTTGGCATGGAGGCGATAAATCTCCATTTCATCACCTTTATTCTTTCATTTTGACCTTTAAATCCTAGCTAAATGCATGTAGATATCATTATTTTGCATAAATTAATACTCATTATTTATTGTGTAAAATATTGTATAAAATACTTTTCTTAAAGTCAAAATAAAAGAATAAATAAAAGAAAAGAAAAAGAAATAAAATTCCAAAGGTGTTTTATGACTTTAAACTAGGCGTCATGATGACCGGATCGACAAGGAATAAAGTAGGGGGAGATAAGGGTCAAAACACAATAAAACCCCTAATTTTTATTCTTCAATAATTCATATTTGAGACCCATTTTATTCTTTATTATTTATTCATCAAAACTTTGTACATGAATGTTTTAGATTAAAGGGTTTTTATCAGTTGTGCCCTTCCGAGATATCGCAATATCAGTTATGCCCCTATCTTTTTGGTAATATCAGTTGTGCCCCCGACTTCTTGCCAATATTTCACTTGTGCCCCTCAGAGGGGCATAACTGATAAAAATCTTTTATCAGTTATGCCCCTCTGAGGGGCACAAGTGAAATATTGGCAAGAAGTCGGGGGCACAACTGATATTACCAAAACGATAGGGGCATAACTGATATTGCGATATCTCGGAGGGGCACAACTAATAAAATCCCTAGATTAAAATATATAGAAAAATACAAAATGTACGTTATACAAAAATAATACAAATTGCACATTCTACACCCGGAATAAAAAGCGATAAACCAAACTTACCAGACCCATATCTTCTCCATATGAACTCAAAATGAACCAAAATCACCTTTAATAGTATATAAATATTTATTAGCTATTTAATAAAGGTGGTTTCAGTCAATTTAGAGTTAAGATGCAGAAGTTAGATTTTGGACCCCTATTGTACTATATACCTGAATAAATATTCATTTTACTCATTCTTTATATTTTTATAATTATATAATTTTGTAAATATTCTTTATAATATGTGTACATATTTAGAATACAATAAACCATAAAAATACACTAAAATAAATAATATGCTAAAAAATACATAGATGAATATACTATACTTATACATATGTAATTATACCTATGATTAATTAAGTGGACAAATAAACTCAGAAAAATATAATGAAAATATTTTTGAGTATATTAAAATAAATTAGAAAACTATAAATTAAGTATATAAAATAATAAAATCTAAATTACAAAATAAATTTAAATATACAATATATAGACAAATATACCTATGATTATACTTGTAAAAAGTAATTTACAATTAATTAATATGTAAAAAAATAAAAATTGGATTAAAATACTACATAAAATAATAAAAAAGTTTTATTTTATAACTTTTATTTAATTAAATCATTTATTATATTATTTTTATGTATTTATCTTTTTTCAGCTGGTTTTGTCTTCTCGTGATCCAACTGGACCAATATGAGGCCCCCGTCTTTTGATCGCGGGTCAACTCTTCTGACCCATGGTCAATTCTCTTCTTTCCCCCTCTTCTTGAGCTGGTTGCATTTGAACTTAGAAGGGAATACCCCGCTCCTCGAGGAAAGAGCCCCTAGACCGAGGAATTAGAGTTACCTTGTTGAGGGAGGTTGTTTCTTTGTCATTTCTGAGGTGGAGAGATACATATCACTTACACAATACAAGGAAAGATACATGGTCATTAGAGTTTACGTATGTAGACTTGTTCTGATCTGGATTATTGAGGAGTCTTGACCATAGAATGGTGTAACTTAGAGGCTGTTGAGTCTTAAACCTAGATCCCAATAAGGTTCCGACAAACTAATAATCCAAAGGTTTTACTAAGCTCCATACTTCAATTTAATGAAGATAAGTTTAATAATCAGCCTTGATTCTCCTTTCTTTTCTTTTTTTTCTTTTCTTTTCACTTCTTTTTCAAATAAGTGTTTATTAAGGGACTAGCAAAGGTAAAGTATAGGGGGTGATGAATCCCTAATTCTCACTCTTTATTCTTTTATTTTAGCTATTTATCTTGGCAAAGTAGCTTGTAAATACTTGTAAATACAATACAATAACATAACATTTAGCATGCACTTGTTAATATTACATATTTAGCATGTATACGTGCAAAAAAAATAAAAGAATAAAGGAAAAAGGAAGGATGTATTTAGAATAAATATAGAGTGACCCGAACCCCAAGAGAAGGTCAAGCCTTGACCTGATCGCAAAATAAAATAAGTAGAGAGAGATATGGTCTACTTTGTGTTGTACATACTACCTATATTTGTATATAAATATTTTTGAAATAATAAAACTAAATCATTATTTTTATTCCCTTGTATATATTTTTAGAAATAACAACAAAAAAGAAAAAAATTCTCCCTTTATTGCAGAAAACAAATGTATATGTATTACATCCTCTATTTATTACATACTTGTAATTAATTCACAAAAATAAAATAAAAATTATTTTGTACTTCTAAAATTATGTTGTAAATAAAAAATATAAAATTGGGTCATTTGTTAAAAAAATAATAAAAATTTTATTTATGCATAATACATATGTATATTATACATGTATATAATACTATATATTGTGTAAACACTAATTTATTTTTCATAAAAATAATTAAAAATCACAGAAAATTTATTTGAAAAATAATAAATATTTTAATTTCATACACTTTTTAATTTAAAATCATTTATAATTTTTATTTTTTTATTTTCTTCTCAGTTTTTGTCCTGTAGCCTATTTTGGTTGTTTCCCAGACCGCCTCTGATTGGGCAAGTGGGGATTCATTGACTCAGTCAACTGGTCCCCGCCAACCCCCTTTCGTCCGAGTCGTATGTTTGGCCCGATTTCCCCCGATTTTTCACGACCCAACCGTGGCTCCTTCTTCCCCGATTCCAGGCTCCGAATGCGAGGCGCGTATCCCTAATCCACACCAGATCTTTTCCTCCTCGATATGTGCCTTGGTTTGCGAGCCGCACCCCCATCTTCTCGGACCTGAGCACCTATATAGCCTACGCCTTCCCTTCCCTTTTTATACCACCCTTGGCTGCGCTACCACCTCCTGCGTACCTGACATCCCTTTTCTAAAGTGACTGCGTGAGAGGGCGAGGGCGAGGGCACACTTTTGGAGCATGAAGCCTCCAGGTCTGACAAGGAAACCCCTCCGCTCTACCGTGAGGAGCTAAGCCTCTAGCAGCATCGGCTATCGGGGCCACTACCCCGTGGATGATGTTCGCACCCCCAGGCGTACTCTCTCCTTCCTTAGGTACTCCCTATACCATCTGCTTTTCATTCGATTCGATCTTTCCTCTGCCAAACAGAGTATATCCGACCACCCTCTGTTTCCCATTTCTCCACTGCACTCTGAAATCCGCATACCTCGCTCTGTCTGCCTCCCGCTTCTACGTGTGCTCCACATTTTCTCACATGACTCTAGCCATCGGGTTGTAGCCTCCTAGCAGGCTGATTCCCTCACATCACCCGATGACCTGCCCCGTTCACCCTCCACCCTCAGTTCTTGGCTATTTGAGTGCACTAACCCTTGATGGAGCCACTTCTCCGAGCGTATCACTTCCCCTGCAGGGTTTGCGCACCACGTACCTCATCTGGAGGTTAAGGATACCACACGGAGGCTCTAGAACGTCCATGCCTCCCCAGGACCCCTCTCTTGGTCCTGTGCCGTCCTGAGCCATCCAATAGCAGCGGAACACCATCGCCATCATTTCCCACACTCCAACTACTCATGAAGATGCTGGAACCACGCACCGTCCCCGATTAAAACTCGCCGGAGGCAAGTTCTTCACCGTTCATCCAAGCACCTTCTCCACCGTTCGATCATGCGTCCTCCCAGTTCTAATCGCAACCCTCCATCATCGGGAGGTACGTGGTCGTCAGATCCATCTGAGGATCCATCATCAGCCGTCCATAGCCGAAGGTGTATCCACACATCCTGACCGTCCATTTGTTAGTGGAGCGCCATCGACCATTAGATCGTGCTTATAAGGGGTAAATTGTTCTTAGGCCCCTCTTTATTTCATGCTTTCTTGTTAGTCTTGTAAATATTTGTCGTAGTTTAAAATAGTTTGGATATTTTGTAGTTAGACCCTTGTTGTTTTATGTATTTGCATTTTAGTCTAGTCTGTATGAACTCACGTGCATGTTCACATGCTTTTCTAGTATATTTGCATGATTTGCCCTGGACTTTGTATATATTATGTTTTGAATGAAAAATTTCTGATATTTGCATTTATACACATGTGCGTGGTTTATTGAGCATGTGCGTAATTTCTCTGGATATTTTGCAACTTTCGCCCTAAGCTTTTTACGTGTGTTATTAGTTGGCCCCAAACATTACTTTAATTGCAATTGGGTCCATGTGAACTGTCTGTCTTTTTTTTAATTAAATAAATACAACATTGATCCCAAAAATTCTATAAAAAATACTATTAGCTCCTGCTAACATGTAGTATTTATGGTAATTTTTGTGGATTAATTCAGTATCGTTTATTTTTTTCTAAAAATAAAAAAACCCTTAAAAGTGTTTTGACTATTTTAGAAAATACATAAAAATTCGAAAAATCCCTTTAAAAATTCTATAAAAATTTTTGATTGTGTATTTTTGCTTACCAGTTTTGTTTCAAAAATTGTTATAAAAACTTTAAAAATTACAAAAGATTTAAAAACTTCTAAAAATCATGAAAAATTCTAAAAAAAATACAATTTCAGTTTCTGTTTGTAGCTCATCTTATTTGATTTATAATAAAATTCATATCATGGACTTTAGGGCATTTTAACTATTTTTAACTTGCAATATTGTCATGACCGTGCACTGTTTAGATTTTTAGCCCTTGTTCTATTTTTATAAAAATCCCAAAAACATCAGAAAATACCTAGAAAATTTCCAAAAACACCTTAAAATTTGAAAAATCCAAAATATCTTTACTTTGATTTGTGAACATTTTTAGCCTCAAATAAAAATTCAGAAAACTCCTTGTGTGCTATGTTTCCTTTATTGTCTTGATTGGGTTCTTTAATTTAAAAAAACTGATAAAAATATGCATTTTATTTTCTGAATTTCAACTACTTCATACATTTCTGTGCTCCTTGTGTTCGACCCTAGTTGTTATACCAGGTTAAAATAAATAGCGGAGACTGCTGACATTTATGTTCTTTGATTGAGAAGATCAAAGAAAGGAGACTAAATCACTAAACCTATGAGATTTGGGCATTGAAGTTGATTATTGGATTGTTTATTCTCTTCCTTTTTCTTGATTGAGCTTGGCCTTGTGACACGGGTCGCAATGGCCCTTTGATTACTTGATTCCCTAACCCGTGATGCTCGACCGCTCATCACCTCTCCCTTGTAAAAATAGTTGCACTCCCATGTAAATAGTTGTATATATTTCTTTCACTGACATGTATCCAAAAATCCCTACAAATTTGCAAAAAAATCAAAACCTATAAAAAAGTTGCAAAATCTTTTCAAAAATCTACGTAAAAAATTTGCAAAACTATCACAAAAAATCCATAAAAAGTTCAAAATAGAAAATGGTTTTACAAAAATATTTTGCTTGCATTGTACATAGTAGTTGCATTTTTCAAAATGATCAGGACAATTGAACAAGTCTAAATTAAATTTTGAAGATTGGAGCTTGGTATAGACCTTAATACACTTAATTTCAGAGAAACCCATTAAGGACTGGAATTGAGATACTTTAGGTCGCCTTGACTTAATTCTTTTGGTTCCATGAGACTATATTCATGAGTCGATTCATTATGCCTAACTAGAACCCTTCATATCATCCGTAAGACTCTTTATATTGTGGCTTGACTAGAAACCTTGCACTTAACACTTAGCTCGAATCAAATGGATTGTTTAAAAATATTGGAGTCTAGGTCGGGACAATGCTAGGTCGCTTCGTCAAGGGTGGCTTAGGAACCATTCTTGGGGATTACCGAAACCAGTACTCTAACCTACTTTTTCTGGTAGCCGTGATATCTAAAGACTAGATACTATGTTGAGATAATGCTTTGAATGAGGAATGGTCTGCTAGCGCAATTTTTTTAAGACCCCAAAATATGGGCAGACTAAAAAGACTCTATATCCGCCAGGCCACAAACAAGAATGCAGATCAATGCAAAGTCAAAAAAATCCAAAGAAGAAGCCTACTCCAAAAATTCCACAAAAATATGAGCTTTCAGAAAAATCCTACTTCTTGGTGAAGACTCGGTTACAATGACTGTGCTTCACAAGGGAATGAAGATTACAGTGGCCTATTCCCAGTTCTTTTCCCATTCTTCTAGCATATTCCCTTTAGGTAGTAAAGACTAGTGACACCTGACCTTAGAACGGAAATCTATCTCCATGAGGACAAGCTAGCAGGAGAGAAGACTCCTTTATAGTTTAGTGGTTTTTCTGAGAAGAGCTAAAAAATTCACACACATGGATCTGCCATTTCAAAGTACCAAGAGTATGTAAATGAGAGGATGGCTCTAACCTGACTGTGAATAGAACTGGATGATAGGATTATGGAACCTACGGGTTGTTGTATCAATTCCCAACCTTGATACGATTCCAAACAAACCAATAATCCAAAGGTCTTGACTGATCTCCAAAATTTTATTTTAATAAGACAAGTTTAAGAATAAACAACCGTTGAAAGTTCTTTCTTTTTCTTTTCTTTATTTTCTTTTATGCACTTATATGCATAAGTGTTTGTTAGGGAGCAATAAAGACAAGTATAGGGGGTGATGAATCTCCATTTCATCGTCTTTATTCTTTCATTTTGGCCTTTAAATCCTAGTTAAATGCATGTGAATAACCCTAATTTGTACAAAGTACCATTTATTATTTACACTTTAAATAGTGCATAAGATAGTGTATTTAAAAGCCAAAATAAAAGAATAAAGAAAAGAAAAGAATAAGAATGAAATACCATAGGCATTGAATGATCCTAAACCCTGAGACCTAGGCATTGCGATGATTGGATCGACAAGGAATAAAGTAATAGATATAAGTGCCAAAAATAACAAAGAAATCCTAATTTTTATTCCCCAAATAGATTTTACGACCTATTTATTCTTTATTAGTTATGCCATAAATCAATAAACTTTGAACAAGAAACTTGTAGATAAAAATACATGGAAAATTACAAAAATTATTTCATCCAAAATTAAGCTGAGTGTGCCCAAGACACTCAGAATAAAAAGACATAAAGAAAACTTTCCAGATCTGTATCTTCTCTATCTGAAATCAAAATTCACCAAACTCACCCTTATTGTTCATAAAATTAAATAATCTATTTAATAAAGATGATTTCATTCAATTTGGAGGATTTTCGACTTTCATTGTGCAATATACTTGAATAAAATAATCAATTTACTCATTCTTTATATTTTTCACTTTTTATATTTTTATAATTTTGTAAATAATATTTGAAATACATGTACATAAATAAAGAAAAATAAAATAACTAAAAACATGTTAAAATAAATAAGTGAATTATAATACATAGATGAAGTATACATGTATATACCTATATAATAAATACACATATTTATTTAAGTATACAAACCACTTCAGAAAAATACAATATATGTGTGTGTATTTAAATAAGTTATAAATATATAAAATAAGTGTACAAAATAATAAAATATAATATAGAAATAAAATATACTTTATACATGTAAATGGGGTTGGGGAAGCTGCACCGGGGGGTGTAGCTAACTAGCTGCACCCGGCTATTTTTTCATTGATTTTTGATGCTTTTGAAATGAAACCTAGGAGGATTTAAATCACCATATATCACCATGATATCATACAAATTTCAACTAAATTCAACACTTCTATCATCTCCATCAAGACTATCACATTTTAACGGTCTCTGAATTATTGAAATTGACCCTATCTAGATGGGCATGCTAGGAATGTTTGTTTTGCGTGAAATTTGAAACACATATTCCTCACAATAAATTAAGTAAATCCCCAAAAGTTTCCTTCAAAAAAATCAAAAACTAATAAGAAAATTAGCCGGGTGTAGCCAGTTGGCTGCCCCGGTGTAGCTTCCCTTTTCCCCATGTAAATATACCTATATTATTACTTGTAAAAAGTAACATATAATAAATTAACTCGAAAAATAAATAAAAATCACCATAAAATACTATATAAAAAAATAAATATTTTCATGATTTGTGAAAAACATAATAAAATCATTTACTAATTATTTTTAATTTAATTTTTGCATTTTCTTTCGGGTTTGTCGTGTAGCGGCCTATGTGGCCCAATCAGCTTGCGGCCTTGGTTGACCTATCGGTCAACTAGCCCTCTGGTACCCTAGGCACGTCGGAAGCATTGACCGCCTTGTTTCCTCGATTTTTCTCTATAGCTACTTGCATTTCCAGGGCACGATTCCTTCTTCATTTTTGTTCTTCGATTTTTGATCTTTCATGCCGACATGATTCCTTCATCGATGGATAGAAGCATCGAGTCATGGCCTTGGCCCTCCGCTTCATTTGAATTTTGATCCCCGCTTGAACCCTTGAAATCCTCAGATTTCTCATGTGTGAGGTTGCTGGTTACATGGTCTTTCTCACCGGAATGTTTGGCCTGGAGGCGATGAATCTCCATTTCATCACCTTTATTCTTTTATTTTGACCTTTAAATCCTAGCTAAATGCATGTAGATATCATTATTTTGCATAAATTAACATTCATTATTTATTGTGTAAAATATTGTATAAAATACATTATTTAAGTTAAAATAAAAGAATAAATAAAAGAAAAGAAAAAGAAATAAAATTCCAAAGGTGTTTTATGACTTTAAACCCTGAGACCCAGGCGTCATGATGACCGGGTCGACAAGGAATAAAGTAGGGGAGATAAGGGTCAAAACACAATAAAACCCCTAATTTTTATTCTTCAATAATTCATTTTTGAGACCCATTTTATTCTTTATTATTTATTCATCAAAACTTTGTACATGAAAGTTTTAGATTAAAATATATAGAAAAATACAAAATGTGCGTTATACAAAAATAATACAAATTGCACATTCTACACCCGGAATAAAAAGCGATAAACCAAACTTCCCAGACCCATATCTTCTCTATATGAACTCAAAATGCACCTAAATCACCTTTAATAGTATATAAATATTTATTAGCTATTTAATAAAGGTGGTTTCAGTCAATTTGGAGTTAAGATGCAGAAGTTAGATTTTGGACCCCTATTGTACTATATACCTGAATAAATATTCATTTTACTCATTCTTTATATTTTTATAATTATATAATTTTGTAAATATTCTTTATAATATGTGTACATATGTAGAATACAATAAACCATAAAAATACACTAAAATAAATAATATGCAAAAAAATACATAGATGAGTATACTATACTTATACCTATGTAATTATACCTATAATTAATTAAGTGGACAAATAAACTCAGAAAAATACAATGAAAATATTTTTGAGTATATTAAAATAAATTAGAAAACTATAAATTAGGTATATAAAATAATAAAATCTAAATTACAAAATAAAATTTAAATATACAATATATAGACAAATATACCTATGATTATACTTGTAAAAAGTAATTTACAATAAATTAATATGTAAAAATAAATAAAAATTGGATTAAAATACTACATAAAATAAAAAAAAATTATTTTATAACTTTTGTTTAATTAATTCATTTATTATATTATTTTTATTTATTTATCTTTTTTCAACTGGTTTTGTCTTCTAGTGATCCAACTGGACCAATATGAGTCCCCCGTCTTTTGATCGCGGGTCAACTCTTCTGACTCGGGTCTAGCCTTGTCAGATGTAGCTGACCTCTCTTCTTCTCAAAATGTTCCCGCATGATACTGGGCTTGGGTCCTTGTACATCCTTCGTGAGATTTGACCACTATTCATCCATGATTTACGCCGAATCAAATCCACCTCCGATCTCTTCCTCCTGCACTCGCAATCTTTCCTCGAACTCTCCCTATCCTCGCTTGTACGTAACCATGTCCTCCACCCTCCTCGATTTTTTGGTTCCCTTCCACTCTGCTTTGACCTCCCAATTTGTGTTCCAGGGCTTGAGCTCGGTGACAGCGAGCTCGCCAAGCTATTTTGGTTGAGGAAATTAGTTGTAGAGGCGGTTCCCACCATCTCCAATAGTGCTCCGCCGTGAGGTTACATCTCATTGGCTCCGGCCAACTCAAGGTATCTTTCTAGTTTTTTTAGGTAGCTTTAGTCTTATCTTTTCAATTCTGCATCTTTATTTTGTGTTTTGATTACTGCATTGGCTTAGTTTTAGGATTAAGCTTCGCTGGAGCTTTCGAGCTCCGACCATCGTTTTTGCCGTACCACCCAATGCCATCCACCCTCTAGTCATCTCATCATTGCTACTTCCTCTTCTCCACTTCCACGACCCATCAGATCCACCAGATCTGCTTCAGATCTGCGACTCGAGGTCCAAATACATCGCCTTGCCGGACCTCGCCATCCACCACCATTTTCGCCTCCACCTTCGCCAATAATAGCCCAGTTGCGTCGCCAAAGACACCCCTTTCTATCTTTACAGGTTTAGTAGCTGGAGAAGCCTAAGGACTGATTCGACCAAGACATCTTTCACATGTTCGTCGGGGAACCTTGAGCTCCAAGGGCTCGATCAAGACCCCTCGGATCCATTTGAAGCTCATGGGAGGTGTGCAATAGCTGCATGAGCACGAGATCATAGGCGACGGGCGAAGTGGCTGGAGATGTGCACTACATCGGATCAAAACTCGTCGAGGAAGAGTTCATCCCCAGTTCTTCCACCACCCTCGGCTGTTGTTGGATCAAATGGGCGCTGCCAGATCACAGAGAAGGTGTCATATCAGAAGAGCCAAGATCGTCGAATCCTTCCTAAGGATCTAATCCCAGACGTTGGTTGCGAATCATCATCGTGCCATCCAGACGAGACGCGTGGCAAGTGAAAACTCAAGAGCCGCTAGATCACACACTTTAGGGGGTAAATTGCATATCTTCACCCAATTTTTATTGTACTTTTATTTAGTCCTTTAATTTTCTTATTTTTGGGATAATTGTAAGAAGACCCTTGTGCTTTGGTGATTTACACTTTGGTCCAGTCCAGCTCAACTTACGTGTCATCCCATGTGAGCTGGCATTTTGCGTAGAAGCCCTTACGATTTTTTGTATAATAATTAGTATTTAAACTTTGAAAATTAGCTGTAAACATTTTGGGTAAATTGCATTATAGTCCTTGATTTTCATTTTAATTACAAATATACCCATGCTAGTCAATTAATTTTTATATCTGTTTTTATTTTCTAAAACTATCATTCGTGCTCCCAAAATTATGAAAAAAATAAAGTCTTAAGCCTCTTTGCATATTATTTCATGCTATAATTTAATATTTGCATTTTAGGTATATTTCTTATTTATTAAAAATCAAAAGAGCACATTTTATTTTCTGCACTTTAAAAATCCAAAAAAATATAAAAAATGTTTAAAAAATCCAAAAAATAGTGATTGTTTATTATTGTATTTTGTACCTCAAGATCAAAAATCCCCAAAAAGAAAAAAAGAAAATCACTAAAAAAATAAAAAGCTCCAAAATCCTTAAAAATATAGAAAATCTAAAAAAATATTTCTATCTCTGAATTTTCTTTTTATTATATATTATTAATTAAAAGTAGTTTTGGGAAATGACTATATTTAGTAATTTTAAATTCCAAAACAATTCAGCCTAATTAAAAAGTCCCTGATTTTATGTATTTTGGACTTTAAAAATACTTAAAAATTAGCAAAAAATCCATAAAAATAAAAAATAGCAGAAAAATATTAAACATAAAAACATTTTATTCTATACTTTTTGGTTATTTTTAGTTGTAATTATAATTATATTACCCTATATTATATATATCTCTATATAATTATATATATTATATTAAAAATAAAAAGAAACTAAAAATTAGAAAAATTATAAAATAAAAAACAATTAAAATATAAAAATAAAAGTTAAAAAATATATAACTGAAAACCACACAAAAGTACAATAAAAAGACAATAAAAAGGATAAATTTTTGCATTCACTTACACAATCTATCACACTTGCTCCTGTGTTCGACACTCTACATACTTACACCTATACACACATTTTGTAGAGTTATATCAAATTTTAACTCCACATTTTACTTGTATTGCTTGATCTATATTGTGGGTTAATTGTTGTTTGAATCAGGGTTTCTTGTGGGTCGCCACAACAACTTGACTTCGCCTTGTGAGGACATATTAGACCCTCACAAAATCCTATTCAACAGGAGGAAGAGGCGTTTCATTTGGTGATCCGAGCTCACCGTGCTTCTTCACTGGAGCTCCTCCTTGGCTCCCTCTTCTCTGAGGTAGAGACAGTTTCTTGCTTATTTCTGTTCATATGGCTAAGGTTAGCATATGGTAGTTGTTAGTTTCCTTTGATTTTGCCTTTTATTTTATGATTTTCCAAATCATACTTCATGGACTCCGGTAGTTGTTTTCGCTGTCTTCACCCGTTTTCCACCGTACCTATCACCTCCATCTCCTTTCTCTTCGCTTCCTCTATGCCCCACGCATCTCCAATCATCTCGATCGCCTCCAGATCGAGTAATCAGGGTCTTCTCTTCCTCCGTTCACCGGAGGCCCTCTGTTGCGCACCACACCGTTTTCTCCACCTAAATCGACCCACCTAGACAATACTTTTTGTATTCATGAGATAACCATGCAGGATCCAAGGGTTGGTATCCTCATCTGAGGCGTTTTTTTATTCAAAATGAGCTCCAGGAGGCCAGCTGCTTCTTCGATATCTAGGGTCCTTTCGCCGGGCTCTAGAACCTGCTCGATGCCTCTAGCAGCTCTGACATCCTCCCAGGAACCTTCTCCAACCTTCAGCCGGTTGGGAGGAGGCTGGAGCCACCCAGGAGTTCAGATCCAAATTCAGTAGTGATGTGTTCTTCCCTAGTTCTTCCAGAAGGGCTCGTCAACGTCTGATTGTGCACTGACTCCAGGTGGTACAACAGCCGTAGGATCATAACACCATCGACCGTCTGATCTCTGTGGGAGATCTAATCTCCATCGTCCACCAGTAAACCGTCATCGTGCATTCTGGAGAATGATTCACCTCAAACGTCTGATTGCACGCTAAGGGTATTGTGCGCAGACCCCCTTCCGCTTTTGTATTTTTACTTTAGTCCAAAAAATTTCAACTGTAGTTCAAAATATTTTGTAATATTTGTACGTAGACCTACATACTTATTTTATTTACCTTTTGTTCTTGTCCACGTCACCTCACGTGCCCATATACGTGAAGTACTTGGACATTTTGCACAGGAACCCTCACGGGTATTTGTTATTATTTGGTCTTTAAAGTTTGTATTCTGGTGTTAAACTTTTTGGTTAAATTTCAAGTGGCCAGTGTATTCTTTTAGAAATTACATTTATATCCGTACTAGCTTGTTAATATTAAATATCTCTATAATTTTTGCATAGAGACCCCTAGACTTTGGTTTTATGTTCTAGAATGCATTTAAAGTTTATTTAAATTACATTTAAATCCCTACCAGTATTTTTCTTATTTCTTGTATTTTGATCATTATATCATTTCGTATCAAAAATTTGTAGGAAAATTATTTTAAATGCTTGAACTCATATTAAATCACATATTTTTCACAAGTAAATAAAAAAATATATCTATATTTAAAAATCAAAAATATTGCATTTATTCCCCAGTTGAATTTAAACTTAATAAAGATTAGAAAAATATTTTGAAAAAAATCCAAAAAATTACAGCGTTTATATTATTGTATTTTTGAACTTCAAACCAAAAATCATTAAAAATTTTAAAAGATAAACAGTAAAAATTAAAAACCCTAAAACTTTATAAAAATTAACAAGAAATATTGAAAAAACCCAAAAATATCATTTCTTATTCCTATGTCTTATTTAATTATATATTCTACATTAGAAATAGTTTTGGAAAGTTTTAAGGTATTTACCTATTTTTAAATTTGAAAACAATCCGACCACTTATTAGTACTCATTATTTTGACATTTTTATATATTTAAAAATAAAAAAACAAAAAAATTATAAGAAATATTCCCAAAATAGTGAAAATTATAAGAAAAAAATAAAAATATTTTATTTGACCCATTCCGAGTATTTATAGTTATATTTATATATATACTAGCATATATTATATATAGATACATTTAATTATATTATTATTTATATTATTATTAAAAATACCTTATATATTTAAAAAATCCTTAAAAATAAAAAGGAATACACTTAGGTTATTTTTTTGAATTTTCTATATATTATATACATTTATCTCTTTTATATCTATTACTTATATAAAAAAATAAAATTAAAATCCAGAAAATATAAATAGAAAATAAAAATTATATAATTTAAAATAAAACAAAAAAATATAAATTAAAAATCCAAAAAATATAAAATATTAAATCCCCACAAAAATAAAAAATCCTTATAAAAATACAAAAACATTTATTGATCTTATCTATTTTTGTTATCTATCCCTGTTGCTCCTTAGAAGTTCCACACCTACACGGGCATACTATACATATCATTTTGTAGGGTATAATAAATTTTACCTCACATATTATTCACTGCTTGAGCCTAGTTGTGGGTTAATTGTTAAGGTGCCTGATTGTGGAATCTGAGAGCCGAGAGAGCAGTCGATACAGTAATTGCCGAACCTGACTTGACGGGTACTACAGACCCTCCTAGACTAGATCCCTCTACTTTTGGGTGTTCATCAATATCCCATTTCACACTTTGTGAGCACTAGATGTTGGAATATGTTTGGGGTGTTACAACCTCACATACTTATATTCACATGTCGTAATTGTGATATGATGTATCCGTAGTCCCCTCTAATAATGGAAATGACTACTCGAGATATGGAACCACCCATAGAAAAGGGATAGAGGAAAAAGACTACTGATGAGAGCATGCAACCACCATTACTAATGGGAGTAAGTGATGTGCCATATTACAATGAGGACGTTGGAAATGTAAATAAAAGATGGATTAAATTAATGAAGTGAGTTTTTAATGTCCACTCAATACATGTAGATTTTTGGATTTTTAAACATAAAAAGTTGAAACCTGCAATGCCATATTTGCATAGTTACATAATGCAAGAATTTAACATTTGTTCATAAAGTTCGCCTTCATCAAGCTTTTGTATTCAACATCAACTTTAGAAAAATATTTTAACAATATTTTGAAATTTTGGTGTTCATTAAGAAAACATCTATGTCATGAAGCAACCGTTGAAAATCCAAATTCAACATAAACTATAGAAAATATCAACATACAACATTTTACCTTGTCCCGCATTTTCATTTTAAAATGACATATCTAGATCGAGGACTCATTATACCATGGCATGCGATCCATAAAAAACTTACATGGAAAAACAATTCCCTTTGAGTACTCGGTTGGAAGCCTCGTTACCACTTCAATTTACAGCAATAGATATGGATGCAAATAACAGATATAAAAAATGTGTTATTATATCCTTACAACGGATATAGATATAAACCATACTGAGATTGGATTTGTGATGAAATAGTCTAGTACTAAAAAATATTGTGTTTGTGAATTCCAATAAAAGTAAATGAAATTTATGAAAAATATAATAGTACCTAAGATACCCATTATCCATTTAAATTTATCTGGCATTCATTTGATATTAGTACATGTTGAAACAGATCGAGTTTGACTCATAATTCATGATCACTCTAAACCGTGGATACAAGACATTTAACCGTGGAAAAATGGTCCCTTTGATTCAAGAAACTCGTCTATTCAATCGTAGGTCAGTCAATATACTCGTGATTTTCGATTTTCACAGAACTACATTGATTGACCCTTCGACAAGTAAAGTGGAGCGCTAGCGCTCAACAACCAAATAACGGAACGGTTACGCGCATCCAGCGAGTGATGCCCTCGCCATCGAGGGGCAGTTTAGGAAGAACGCCATACAAAAAGGAAAAAAAATCGTGATTGCATTCAAAAGCGCACCGACGACGTAGCAGCAGACGCGAGCATTTTCCCTCGCCACAGCGCCCCCTCCAAAACGGCTCCGCATAAACTGTGAGCCCTATAAACCAACCTCTACCCCCCTCATCTCGTCGCTCGAGCTTTCCTTGCTGCCCCGCCGAGGTATGGCTTCTCGCACCTCCATTTCTATTCGCGGCGACCTGAAGATCGTCCGCCTTCTCATTGATATCGAGCTCGATCCGTTGCTGTTGTCGTTGTCATTCCCGGAATTGATTACGCCGGGAAGAAATCGAGGTTTTCGTGGCGTTTTTGGCCTGATGATTATATTAGTTGCCAAATGTTCGCTATCGGATCGGTTTCCGCTTCGGGTGTGTTCATTGGGAGATTATTCTTTAGGTGTTTAGATGCCCATGTCGGTAAAGTTTGGCCGCCGATTTCAGTGCACGTTCCTTTTTTTGTCCCTTAAAATGGATATGTATGGATTTTGTAGTGCTTCTTTAACAGATTCCGAATCTTTTTTTCGTAACTAATTAATTTGTGCTGAAAGCAACGGCGATTAACGTCGGGAGCATATGCGGGAGGTGTTTTTGATTCCCCGGACATATATCTAAGTTGTGCACGAATGACTTCGTCAGCAAATTTAATGTTACCGCCGTAAAACCACATCTTCCCCGGCTCGTATTTTGAGTCCCTATGCCCCTCGTTCCACCTACACTTCTCGTTTTGTTGACTAATCGCTACGTGTGAAGACGTTTTATCATATGATTATATCATTCATTATATCATTGTTGAATGGGTTTCTTTGCCTTACTTTATCTTTAATTCACCTTTGGTAACCTTAGTTCATAGTCCGTCTGAGATATTATTAAACTGTGCATGACAAAACTGATTGTTTGGTCACTAAAGAATGAAAGTAATTTTGGAAGTGTTCGGTTGACCTTCCCGTGGCGAGACTTTGAAATGCATACAATTCCAAGAAAATCTTGTCGGGTTTTCTTTCATGCTAATATGTTAAGTTGCCTCGGGATAGAGGAAGAGTATCCGGAGATGTGAGAATCAGTTCTGTAAAATTTTATTGACGAGATGGGGCCAAAAACTGCTGTTACGGATGCTTCCCCAGAGGACGAGAGAGAGAGAGAGAGAGGGAGAGAGAGAGGAGAATTATGCCTACCACTGGTGGCACTTGCGGTAACCAGTTGCTTCTTTCTTTATATAAATGCTTATTCTGCCGCGAATAGATGGTTGATGCTCCTATAGCTTGCTTGCTTATCTCAAGTGGGGGGTAAGTAATATCGTCTAGGGGAATTGAGAATCTTTCAGAAGCCACTGGCAACTATTGTTTATGTTGTTATCAATATCCTGCGCCTCCTTACCGGGATTTTCTAGCTCATCTCCGTGATCTTAGCTCTTTCTTGGTTCTACCCGTTACTATTTAAGCTCCACAATGTAGAGACCCATGTGTACAGAATATAAGCGAGCCATGCGGACGTCATAACTCACAAGGTGAGCCACTTTATACTTTCCAATTACAACAGCTAATTCCTTGTGCATCATAAAGATAAGTATTCTGATTCTTGCTTTTACCACTGTCTTGTGGATTATTCCTTTAAGGGATAAGGAACCCTCTTTTTCCGTATTTTTTAAACATAATTCCATCCACGATATAAGTATTTTTATTGTGCAAAAAAATCATTATTCTCCCCGCACTAGAGAAAGGAACAGAGTGGCTGAGTGCAAATACAGACGGCTTAGCTTTCACCTCTTTTTAATGGAACACGACTGGTGCCCGCTAGCGAACAAAGCAGGGAGGAGATCATGGAAATCTCATTCTTTAGTTATATTGTGGTCCAACCTTGATGACTCCGCACAGCCACCTCATAATACCAAAGCAAAGCAAAGAAAAGCAGAGGAAAGCAAATCCCCTGGTGACCATTCTGCCTCCAATGCTCATTTAATTGCACGTCCAATAGAAAGTCGACCTGCCTTGCTGGGTTTTTTTAATGAGACTGCCGGGGGTGGCAGTACTAGTAGTCTCCCAGTTCTTGAGCAGAAGTCCCTTTTCTTCTCGTAACTTTATTTGGTAAAAAAACGAGGACCAAATTTTGGTTGTCTATTTGTTTATATCTCGCACGAGGGGGCATTTGCGAAAGCGATGGTGGGGGGAGCAAAAATTGGAAGGAACACGTTTCGACTGCTGCCCGTTTCTTGCCGCAACAAGCGAACCCCATCTTCTCTCTGCCCCACACGTGCCTTTCCATTCCGCAATCCATGGTTCGGTTTTTTCCCATTCTTTTTTCTTCGCTTTCTTGATATGAGATAAGAAGGAGCGCTAACCTCCGGAGCAAGAGAAACAGAGGAAGAATTAAAGGTACCAACTTCCCCCACAAAATTTCTCTTTCTTTACTGTTTGGTCCTGAATCTTTTCTTCGCGGTCTTCCCCTGTGCCCATATGCTGCTGCATGGCTCTGTCCTCCAGCGGCGATTCCCGCGTCACTGTCCCAACGTTGACGTGCGGAAAGAGAGAGACGGAGCACCCTTCACGTGCTCCATCTTCTTTCCTTTTATTCTTACTGCCTTTTTGTACCAATTTGATGCCATGACAAGTATTGACATCATTCTTCTCAATGTTCTCATATACCGTTTTGCTATCTTTGTACTTGTATATGATTCTGTCGTTCTTGGGGATCTACACGGTGCATCTTGCCGTTTCTCACCCCTTTTTTTCGATTTATAACGCGTCGTACGATTCTTCTTTATCCCAAATTCTCCCAACCATGGGAAATCAAAGAAATTCTAAACTGCTTCTGTCCCCACAAACCACAACCGACCCTTTCCAAAGGCTACTGCGATGTCATAGATGGATTTGTGCCACCCATGGATTCTCTCTCCCTCTTTCTTTACGAATATCAGGTGAGCCCCTCTCCTGTATCCCCCCCTCTCTCTCTATATATATGGATATACAGTAGCCTTGCTTTATCCTCTACTCAATTTAGCAAGAGGGTTTATGTTAAAGGGCATCGGTTGGTTCTGTCGAACCTGAGAATAGAGGGCAGATTGCTGCCCTCCCATTACCAAGTTCACGAATCTATGGATTCATATCTTTCACTTTAATTTTTGTCCCTTTTTATGGTCCCAAAACATAATAGTAGTGGATTTGCCAGAAATCCCCAAGTGCTGACCCTGTATTGCTTAAGTGGGTCTCTCAATTGTCGAGGAAGTTGTACAGTAGCCATCCAATAGAAGTGAAACAACATTATCCTCTGCTTTTGTTCTGAACCAGTTCTATTTGTGAACCAATGCAGGAGAACGACTCTCCGAAAGGTGATCATAATCTATGAAATTGGCTTCCACTCCAGGACGGCAGGCCGACAACATGCCTGGGAACAAGTATAACCGCAACCCAACATCGAGAGTGGAGCGGCTGCTGCGACAAAGGGAGCTTTGGAAATTCAACAGGGACTTATATAATAATGATGATCCTTCTGATTGCACGAGAGAAACCAGCCTTTTCAATCATGACTTGAGCATAAATGGGGATAAGGAAGGCTTGTATGATGGTGATAAGGATTTACTAGATGCGGCAGCTGCTGTTCGGGCCATCAATGATGGATGTGAGGCTGAAGATGGTCGGCCTCTTAAACAGAGGTTGTTGGTGGTGGCTAACAGATTGCCTGTTTCAGCTGTGAGGAGGGGGGAGAACAGCTGGTCTCTGGAGATCAGTGCTGGGGGACTGGTCAGTGCGCTTCTTGGTGAGTAGGATTTAGAACAGTTCTTTACAGGACTCTTAAAAGGAACATATGATATTTCTGAAGTAAAATTGGTTAAATTTAAAGAGATTTTACGTTAACTTCCTTCCAGGATTTGCAAAATATTTATTGTAGTGTATTTGATCTTCCAGATTCATAGTACTTCTTGTTTTGTATATTAAGGTGTAAAGGAGTTTGAGGCTAAATGGATTGGGTGGGCTGGAGTTAATGTTCCGGACGAGGTTGGGCAAAGGGCACTTACAGAAGCTTTGGCTGAAAAGGTATCCTGTCATTTTTTTCCTTCTAACTACTGGGAGAGAGTTTATTTAGTTCATTAGATTTTTCATTTGAGAAGGATATTGTATCTTCATGCTCGTATTTTTATGTGAATGCAGAGATGTATTCCTGTGTTTCTTGATGAAGAAATAGTTCATCAATACTACAATGGTTATTGTAACAACATTTTGTGGCCACTTTTTCATTATCTTGGTCTGCCGCAAGAGGATCGTCTTGCGACCACCCGCAGTTTCCAGAGTCAGTTCGACGCCTACAAACGAGCTAACCAGATGTTTGCTGATGTCGTGAACCAACATTATGAAGAAGGTGATGTTGTTTGGTGCCATGATTACCACCTCATGTTCCTCCCGAAGTGCCTTAAAGAGTACAACAGTAGGATGAAGGTTGGTTGGTTTCTACACACACCTTTTCCTTCATCAGAAATTCACAGGACCTTACCATCTAGATCTGAATTGCTGCGGTCTGTTCTTGCTGCAGATTTAGTTGGGTAAGCCATTCTATTAACTTGCCTCTTGTCAACAATTTATTTTCTGCTAGTAGTATTGACTACCTGAAGTCTGACTTCTCCCAATTTCCTACAAAGTGAAAATGTTCCTGTTTAGCAAGAGGACAAACTTACATCGTTGATCTTCATGCAGCAGCTTATAATATTTCATTTTTAGTCAAAAGCTTATAATATTTCTTTTTTTGAAAAGAACTTTCTGATTTGTAATGAATCTCCCACTGTTCTTGTTTGATAGAAAATGGAATGCAGTATAGGTGATCGCATTATACATGGAGGCAATAATAATAACGACTTGGAAGTTCACAGGGAATAAAAATACAATATAAACTCTAACATCACCTTTAAGGTGGAGTCTGTATATTGAGCATTCTTAGATTGGACACTATGTCTAGGATGTGGCATGCTGTGCTCTAGGTTTCTGAGGACTTATTTTCTAGTAATGACGGTTGCAAGGCCTTTGATTTTAAATACCATAATTCTTCCTTCTATAATTCTGTACCATCCTTCTCTCAGTGGGTATCTTTACAAGTTTTGACACATTTATATTTGCGAATCCTGTGGAAGAGTTTTGTTGTAGCGTGTTGTGGTATGACACTGGGGATATAGGTTGAGGTTTGCCTGCAAACAGAAGGTGGACTTTGTTTGAAGGTCTTAAGAACATAGAATCTCGCTCTCGTGTCGAAGCAGGTGTTACAGTTTGGCAATCAGGATGGCTTTTTAGAGAATGGCCTCTTGGCCTCTTTCCATGTTAACTGGGCTTTGTATGTGGAGGAACGTGTGAGGCTACCTCCCATAGCTTCTTTTTTCACAATGGTGTCATCAAGTTTGCAA
Source organism: Ottelia alismoides (assembly GCA_037367405.1). NCBI lineage: Eukaryota > Viridiplantae > Streptophyta > Magnoliopsida > Alismatales > Hydrocharitaceae > Ottelia > Ottelia alismoides. Next base: position 385,517 of record JAZKJV010000361.1, on the reverse strand, counting down.
CTTTGGTTTCTGTTTTCTAAAGCCAAGTTTGGGAGATGAGTCTCATTTCACATTCTAGATTGATGGTTCTGTCCTTGCAGGTTGGGGGGGAGGGTCTTCCCTTTACTGGATCTGGCAATAAGTTTTCAGGTTTTTGTGGATGACTACTGGTCCTTGGCGAGTGCGGGCTGAGGGCATTGGACACCTAACCTAGCCATACATTTCTTTGACGTCCGTTTTGAGGAGTCCAACAGATTTTATGCATGGTTGATGGGTGTCTATGTTGATGGAGGGTGTGCGAGAACTCAGGGAGTGGGATAGTGAACTTCGCTATGGTGGCAGTGTGTCCGAGGATCATTGTGGAGGGAGTCTTTGTGGACTTGACCATGGTTTTAATCAAAGATCAAGATTTTGATGTGGCTGATGAGAAATGGGTAAATCTCTTTTAGAATTTATAAACTAAGATGGGCACCATTGGCAGGTGTACCATGCATTTTATGAGGAGAATGACGAGGAGGATGTTGAGCACTTATCATCCATTATTCTTTAACATGGGGTTCTACAGAAGATTGAATGTGCCGTAGCTAAATTCACCGTATCATAAATTGTTTTGGAGAAATTTCAGCGATGGCAAAGGAAGCAGGAGTGATGTGGTCTACATTTGGAGGCATAACCATTTTAAACCATTTGTAATGATTTTTGCAATATGGCTCTTAAGAAATGAGGCGTTGTTTAGTGAGGCGTGGCATTCCATCTCACACGATTATAATAGTAGGAAGGGGATATGTGGTTTCTTTGCTTTTTAAGGCTTATGTAAATTTTAACAATTATGAATTTTTAGGCGAGCTATATCCTCTTCATTGTCCCCCATGGTTATCATGTCACTAACATAAACAAGAAGAAGAGTCGTTTTATTTTCGCCTCTCTTGACAAAGAGAATGTGGTCATCATTGCCTTGATGATATCATCACTATTCTAAGCCTCTCGGACTAAGCTCTAGAAGACTGTTTCAGTCCATATAAAGCTTTCTTCAATTTGCAGCATTTTCTTGTCTTCTCGTGACTACGTGGCATATGTATGTAAACATCTTCTACAAGATCCCCATCCGAAAAAGTATTCTAACATCCTTTTGATGAATTTTCCAATCATTGAGTGCATCAAGAGAGAGATACACATTGTATTCATTTTTGCAACAAAAGCAAAAGTCTCCAGGTAATCAATAATGTATTTTTGATCGAAGCCCCTCGCAACAAGTCTAGACTTGCATCTGAAAACTCGACTTTTGCGACGGTCTAAAATATCCTCATAAGACGAGAATACTGTGTCGTTGAGGCGACCGCTCATGAAAGTCATGAAGCTCAACAATTAACTCACAAATAGATATGTCAATGCAAAACAAAAGTGGAGTTAAAATTTATTATAACTCTACAAAATATGTGTATAGGGAAAGTAGTATTGAATGCCGAACACATGGAGCAAGGGTAATAGACAACAAAAGTTGGCAAAAAGTCAACAATTGTTTTTGGTGTTTTTGTGAAGATTTTCTATTTTAGTGGAGTTTAATTATTTAATTTTTTGGATTTTTTATATATTTTTTGTATTTTAATTTTTAATTTTTATATTTATTTTTATATTTTATAATTTTATAAATTTTCCTTTTCTCTTTTATATATATAAGATAACTAAATATAATATATAAATATAGTATAGATAATATAGATAATAAATATACAAAATAGAGAGAAAAAATACAAAATACCCTAAAGTACAATCCTTTTTATTTTTTAAGGGTTTTAAAAATATTTTGGGGTTTCTAAGAATTACAATAATGATAAGTAACTATATAAGTATAATATATAAGTAATGTGGCCTTTTAGATTTATAAAAATAGCTATAAATACTCCAAAAATAAGAAAATAAAATTGTTTTAGCTTTTTTATATTTTTCTCTATTTTTGGTTTTTTTTCTCAAAATTCTTATTAATTTTTGTATCTTTAATTGGATAAAAATAGGGAAATAGTGACTGAAATTAATATGCTAGCTTGTTTTGTTCAAAAATTTCAAAAATATCTAAATAGCTAAAAAATTTCCAAAACTATTTTAATATATAGAAAATATAATAAAGAAAATACAGAGAGAAAACACTATTTTTTTTTGGATTTTTAAATGATTTTTTGTCAAATTTTAAAGTTAGAGACTGTATGCAATTTTATGGTTTTTCTTTTGATTTTATAGTGATATTTTGTCCGTAGGTGCAAAATAGGATAATAAATAAAATCCATTTTTTTTGGAATTTATCAAATTTTTTATAATTTTTTAGGTATTTTTAATGCAAATAGTAATAAATGCTATGTCTTTGATTTTTTAAAATAAGAAAATAGTTTTAAATAGCACAAGAAAATTATATGTGGGTTAATATAGTCTAAGGCATTTAAACAATTTTTTCTAGAAATTTTTAGTTGCGAAATGATATTTTTAATAGATAAAATACAATAAATAAAAATCTATTTACATTGATCTAATTGGTAAATATGCCTTCTCGGCCTGTCTTTCCTGTCCCCTTGCTTCCTCGCTCTTAGACAGCTGGCCCGGGTTGTATAAGTGCAAAAAAGTCACATCACACAGAAATATTTCTTGTTTCTCGAACCCTGAAAAATTTAGGGCCTAAAAGCCAAAATACCCTGAATATATTTAGTATTTATAAATGCAATTAGCAAAAAGTGCGAGGTCCTCTTTGCAAATTAACTAAAAAGTTTAATACGGGAATCAAAAATTACATGACTAATTTGAAATAACAAAACGGCAAGGGCCCTCCCTGCAAAATACCCATTGCCTCATGTACACATGCATGTGAGATGATGTGGCGAGGGACCTATATGCAAATATAAGTAGTACATGGTCCTTACTGTAATTTTCATAAAAATAAATACAGATGAACGTTTTTTTACTAAAAATAAAATACAAAAAGTGTAGGGGTATATAGCAAAATTACCTATGCTAGGCGATCCGATAGCTCTGGTCTTCCACTTATCCACGTATCGTAGGTGCTTTGATATCCCTTCGACGATGAGTGGCCGAGATTAGATCTCGGCGGCTGGATGAATGGTCGAGTGCGCTTGGATCTGACGGCAACTGGGGCTCTTGGAGATAAGGCTCGATCGGACGCCTGTCAACCCCCTGGAACAATAGGGAAGAACACAATCGTGGTTGAACTTCAATCCGCGATTTTCTGGTGACTTCGATCACCTCGTTGTGTACATATGGGGCGCAAAACGGAGTTGGAAGCTCCCCGGAGCTGCTGGCGGTACTGGACAAGTCTGGGACCCAGTGATGGTGTCCTGGAGGTCTGAGAGAGCTCGAGCACCTGGGCTACCTTCATCTTCAACAAAATTGACCCAAATAGGATCTTTGAGAGGTCAGATCTGCATGGTTAGCTTAGGGACACGGAGCGAAGTTCTGGACATTATTTGGCGTACCATGGACGTGGGATGAATCAAGAAGAAGCCTCTCCAGCGAACGACGGAGATGGGAGAGCCTCCTGATCTGGAAGAGATCAGGGTGAGAGGTGTTGTATATATAGGGGGATTGGGAGAGAGCCGTTGGCAACGACCCTCTCCCAAATCGGCATCTCAAGTGCCGATTTGGAGGTAGCATCCCAAATCGGCACCTGAGGTGCCGATCGATGCCTATTTTTTATTTTTTTAATCATGCCTATTTAATTAATTACGATTATTTTAATAATTATTTTAAAAAAAGTCCCGTCGGAGAACTGGGTCTCTCCCATCTGGCTCAGAGAATGGTGCTCTACTCTGGAGTACCTATGATACCACATGAAAAACTCTAGCCTGACAAAACAAGAAGAAGATGGGGACCACGAACAAATGATGGCAAACATCTGCACATCTGAAAAGACCGCAAACAAGTGCATGTCTGAAATTGGAGACTCGGAGTCTGACGTCGAGTCTGAATAACTGAACTGTAGAGTCTAGAAATTTGATCAGTCTGGATCTGACATCTGAATCTGGAATCTAAAATATGGAGAAGACCGGTGACTCTACATATGCTCCCCCTTTCTCCCATACTTGTCTGACAATGAACATCGACAAAGTTGGGAGAAGACAAGATAATATAAATATGTGGGGAAAACATGAATATTCTTGAAAAAAATCCTTGCGGCTTTTCGCCATTTTTTTAAGCCGTCACACTTTTTTTTGAAAACATTTTTTAAACAATTTTTTAAAGCCGTTTCAGCATTTTATTTAGGGATTTTATCAGTTGTGCCCCTCCGAGATATCGCAATATCAGTTATGCCCCTATCTTTTTGGTAATATCAGTTGTGCCCCCGACTTCTTGCCAATATTTCACTTGTGCCCCTCAGAGGGATAACTGATAAAAATCTTTTATCAGTTATGCCCCTCTGAGGGGCACAAGTGAAATATTGGCAAGAAGTCGGGGGCACAACTGATATTACCAAAAAGATAGGGGCATAACTGATATTGCGATATCTCGACAACTGATAAAAATCCTTTTATTTATGGCTTTTCAAAAAAAAATATATATTTTGCGTACGGCTTTTTCTTGTACGCGCCTCTTTTCTTTCTTCTCTCTTCCTTTTTTTTAATCACACTTTTTTTTGGAAAAACAACTCAAAAAGGGTCCTCAAACAAATAACCCCCTTTTTTCCTACAGGCCCAAAGCTTCTGCCAAACATTTTTTTTACCGTAGGGCTGCCCTCTCATTTTCCTTTAACCAAAATACAACCCAATCTGGAATGTACGATTGTTTTTTTAAACACGGTGGCCCCATATCTAGGGTTCCCACTCGTGAACCCTTATTCTTGAGAGGTGTTGCCTGAGGAGAATCGTACCGAGGGGGAGCAGCGTGCACGGAGTGCGCTAGGGTGGGCGGTGCCACCTGCTGCCGCATAGAGCTTGAGGCATGGAGCACGTGATGGGCTCTGCCTGGCGGTGTTGCTCGATGCACGAGGAGAGAAGATGATGCCATGCGAATGCCTGGGGAAGAAGATCTGGAGATGAAGATATGTGATCGCGCGAAGCTTGTGCGCAAGGACTGGAGTGCTGATGGAGGCGCGATGCCGTCTGGGCGGTCTTGTGCTCCTTTGCCTGGAGTGCGTGAGACGGAGAAGGGTTCGCTTCTTCTGGATCTGAAAGGGGATGCAACGTGTCTAGAGCTTCAAGTTCCTAGCGCCTGGAGTTGCGAGAGTTGGTGGGCTGGGGGATTTCCGCCTGGATAATGATGATGGAGGGATTTTCGTCTATGCTGTGCGGTCACGAGCGGTGTCGTCACATGGGATTTCGCACGCTGCCTGCGCGACTGGGCTAGGGTTTCTCGAGGGCAGCAGGAGCATCGAGGTGGGCGATCTTGAGTGCTCTCCTGGGCTGCTGCAGATGGGTGTCGTAAAGAATCAAGGGTCATGATGATGGGGTAACGTCGAATCCTTGAGCCACGTAAGATGTAGCGCATGGCAGATCGAGGGCTCCGCTTGGTTCTGGAGGGGCTCCGCCACCTGCGTTGGAGTAGACCTAGAACTGGATCTAGGGTTTCATGAGTAAACCCTAGATATTGCTGCTGCGCAGGGTTAGGGTTTGAAAACCCTCCTATCACTGCAACTTGATGACTAAATGACTTGATGACGATCTTCAGATATTTTGAACATGAGAATAATAATCTTCAAACTCAAATCTTTAAGAACTTTTATAATCGAATCTCAAATAAAATAAAAAATCATGAAATCCTCGAGAATCAGACCCGCTTTGATACCATGTTAGAAAATAGGAAGCGGAAGAGAAAACATGGAAAAAGATAAATAAAATAAGAACAACGAGATTTTTATGTGGAACCCTACTCCGTGAGAGGGATGAAACCACGGGAGAAGGCCTCAAAGGACCAGGTTTGTCTATTGACTTTCTCAATGGATACAGGAGGTCTGGGGCTCCTTATATAGCCTCCACAGAGCCTCCAAGCCCCACCATTGGTAGATGTGGGACTAAACTCTTGGATGGGGTAAATGGATCCTGGAGAGATCCATTTACCCATCTGTCATACATGTGACGCATATATCAAATACTCCAACATGAATCATGTCTCGTGTATAGTTGCAGTCTACTTCAATATGCTTAGTTCTCTCATGAAATGCATGATTGTTTGCAATGAATAACGCAACCTGGTTATCACATTGTAACTGCATAGGAAGAGGTACATCTCTATGTAAATCTGCTAGTATTGCTCGAACCAACATCATCTCTGTGCTAGCTTGTGCCATAGCCCTATATTTAGATTCAACGCTTGACTTAGTAACCACAATTTGCTTCTTACTCTTCTAAGAAACAAGAGAACTGCCAATAAACACGACAAAGCCTGAAGTGGACTTTTTGTCCTTTAGACATCCTGTATAGTTTACATCTGCACATGCAGAAATAGTAAGTGTTGCCCTTTTTTCTGAATAACAATCCTGCATCTGGAGAAGACTTTAGGTACCTCAATATCATATATAACATCCATGTGTACCTGTCGGGGTTGCTCATGAATTGACTCACCCGACTAACTGCAAATGAGATATCTGGCCTAGTTATAGTGACATAGAGAAGCTTTCCCACTATTATCTGTATCTTCTCCTGTCCACCTCCTTTGTATCATCATCATATAATTTCATACTAGGATCCATAGGAGTAGTAACGGGTCGACATCCAATCATGCTCGTGTTAACTAGCATAACTGTCACATACTTCCTTTGGGTCATCACAAGACCATGCTGATTCTTGGTAAATTCTAACCCCAAAAAGTACCATAGGGTGCCACGATCCTTGGTAACAAACTGTCGGCCCAAAAATTCCTTTACCCTTTTCATTCCTTGCACATCATCTCTTGTAACTAGTATATCATCAACATATACCATGATAACAACCGTACCTCTAATGGGGTGGACACCAACGCCTGTTTCCCCTTTTTTGGTCTAAAAAAAAACCGTATCTCTAGGAGTTCTCTGTACAAATAATGAATGACCCACATTTGACCTCTGGAATCCCTACTTCTCAATTAGACCTCAGAGATTCTAAAACCGTGCCCTTGGATTATGTTTAAGGCCATATATTGCTTTATGAAGTCTGAAACCTACTGATACTCCCCCTCAGCAGCAAACCCGAGACTGCTGCATGTAAACTTCTTCTTGTAGGTCGTCATACAGAAAGGTATTTTTAACATCAAGCTGAAAGAGAAGCTAATCATGTACCACAACAACAGAAAGAGGGATACGCGGAGTAGAGTGATGGGCAACATGTGAGAATATGTCCAGATAATCCACTCCATAGGTTTGAGTAAAGCCACATGCAACCAATCTGGCTTTGTACCGATCCAGACTTTAATATGCCAGGTGTTTAACAGTAGACACCCATTTGCAACTGATGACATACGCTTCATTAGGAGCAGAAACCAAGCTCCAGGTACCACACGACTGTAAGGCAACCATCTCCTTTTCCATAGCTAGGTGTCACTGACTGTCCTTCAAGGCCTCCTGATAATTCCGTGGAATTTCCACAACAGGTAGTGCAATTGCAAATCTCTTGAATTCCCTAGTCAAGCGATCATAGGAGACCTGGGATGCGAGAGGATATGATGTACATGCTCGCTGCTACTTCCGAAGCACAATAGGTATGTCCATATCATTTGGATTATCCTCAACCAGTATGTTCATATCCTATAAAGATCCCTGCTCAGACATATCACCGGACCCATAATTAAGAACAATGTATTCAGAACATACCTAAGGCGTGTTGGATGATGAGTGGTGACCCTGAGCAGGAGTAGACCGACGAGTATAGTAATGTGGCAATGGTGGGACATGGATAATGGGAGGTAGCGGTATAGGAGGAGGTGATGGATGTGGCACTGGTGAAGGTGGTGATGGATCCGTTGGAGGTGATGGTGGGAGGCGGCATGTAGATTTCATCATCAGAGTCTGATGAAGACAACCTATTACCTGTAGGAGAAAAATACATCATCGACTCGAAAAATGTGACATCAGCATATTTCTTGTGAAATGGAGCATAACATCTATACCCTCAACCGAGCCAAAAACACGAGTAAGTGAGAACAATTCTTTATTTGGAAATGCAAGGGAAAAATGAATTTTCTCACCCAAAACAGATGAGGGCATGCGATTCACAAGATAGCATGTCGTAAGAACGTCACCCTAAAATGAATGCAGGGCACGACTCTATGAGGAGGGTTCTGGTCACATCAAGTAGATGGCTATGCTTTCTCTCCGCAACACCATTTTACTGGGAAGTATATGCACATGAAGTTTTATGAATAATACCCCAGGTTGAAAAAATATGGAGAGAGCATCCATACAGAATTTCAAAGCATTATTAGTTCTCCCAAATTTCATAGAAGAACAAAACACATTCTGCACTTTATGAATAAAAGTTTTGATAATATCTTCTGTTTTAGATTTATTCTTCAAAAAAAGACTTATCACAAATGAGAAACAACTAGATAAAACTTGTGTCCCTGGTGATCGGGAACACGACTTGGACTTCAAATATCAATATGAAATAACTCAAAAATGGAGATACTCCGGCTCTGATGACTAGGGAAAGCATATTGATGATGCTTTCCCAACTGACGTGCCTCGTACTGGAAGGACGAGCAAGATGAGATCTAAGGCAGAACACACTCATTTTCTGGAGCGGAAGGTGACCAAAGCACATGTTCCACGTAATGGGGGAGACCCATCTAACACAATGAGAGGAAAGACCTGCATAAGGGGTGCAGACCAAGTGATAGAGGCCGCCCTGCTTACGACCACAACCAATCACCCTGCTCGTAAGGATGTCCTGAAATACAAGAGACGATTGGTCAAAAATAGCTCGACAATGTAGATCCTTTGTATTCTGACTAATAGATAATAAATTCATAGAAAAATCAGGTATACCTTGGCGTTACATGTGGATATTAACTATATCGGGTATGTAGATCCACCTAACGCTCGACCTTGTATTTAGTCAATGAAGTTTAGTGAACTTGATCTGGAATGGAACTTACTCTCTATAATGCGATTCTGTCAATAAATATGCCTTGTAAAATATACAAAAAAAGTCAAATTATGCAAACTCCCACAAAATAAAGGCATATTCTAATAAAAAGGGTTGCCCAGTCATCTTTATATGCAAATGTATAAATCAAATATTGAAGATGTCACGTTCGGAAACTTGAAACAAGGGGAGAAACTGCATAAGCATCCCAAAATAATGAATTTTCTCGAGTCCTGGAGCGAGACAAAAAATTCAATGATCCATTAACCATAATCATCAGAATGCCATACAATAATGGAAGAATAAAGGAAAATAACCAATAAACAAAAGACTTATCAAGTCTGAACTATAGAATAAAATTAAATAAGTTTAACAATAAGTTATGTACAATAACTTAAGAGGCTAGAATAAAGCAATGACTCCTGTATCCAGCCGACGGCTCAACACCTTGTTTTCCGCTAAGCTACAAGGTTGTAACCAATATTAGTCAAACAAATTTGACTAAGTATGCACCATCAAAATATGAAACATGCCATAATTATCCATAGACCTTGGACTAAAAAATGATAATACGGTGACAATGCAATGAAGAATATATATCAAGGAAAATAATAAACTATATCAAGAATATTCAATTGTGCATAACTAAGAGATGACCATAACAATACAATAAACTTTTCTTGAATGATCACATATTTTGAGACTATAAGTATCATTATCAATATCAATAGGAAAATCCATGCCATCTGCCAACACCAGGCAACCCGTGCTTAGATAAGATCCACCTCATTCCCATAAATCAAAATAAATCATAAATTATTTCAATACAAGGTCTCCTATCCAAATCCCAGTGCAATGGACATCAGTACTGATCTCCCCCTGTCCTGTGATCGAGGAATGAGTCCCATCTGCTATAACCATGGTTCTCCCTGGAGGAAAATGTCTGTACATTGTAAGCTGATCTCTGTTTCCACATAAGTGATGTGTAGCCTCGAAGTCCCTAATCCATTTTGTAACAACCGATCCATTACAAGTAGTAAGTACATAGGTATTACCTAAGGTACTGGAAGATGCTGAAGCAACAACATCTAAGTGATCTCCCGAGGTAGATGAAGAAGCATTGGGACAAGCAGGGGCATAATGTCCCTCAATCGTGCTATAAAGTCCTCAAAACTCTAATCCGAAGAAGGAGCATCTAGAGACTCAACTTGCTCGACTACTCGGGTCGATGCAGGAAAGCCATGCTTGGAGTAGCATGTATCCACTGTATGTCCAGGGTGATGACTGTAAGTGCATGTCGGGCAAATATGATCTCTTCTACTATGAGGTCCACGTCCATGAAACTGAGAAGAGCCTCCTCTACCTCGGGAGGCTGCCATCACTAAAGAAGTCTGACTAGATGCAGTAGATGTGACAGTGATTCTGCTGAGTCCGCAGAAAGCTTCCTTCATGGGAGGAATAGTAGCATCCGCCAGAATTTGGGAACGAGCAGCCTCAAACTCAGGATCAAGAGCTGCAAGGAATACACCAACCATGGTGGCATTCCTATGTCTTCTGCTGCTCTGGAGTACATGTGAGGGGCATGAAACTGATGCAGCGTGAAACGGATAAATAGGGCGTCATGTTCTACTTTTATCCGTTAATTTTATTTACGTTTATTTTGAGTTATCGTAATTTTATTTAAATAAAAGAGATAGCCTGTGATCTCAAAGTAGTTAGTTTTAATTTGAATTTCAAAATTCTAAATTAGTTAGAGTCAATTAGATATTTGAATTTATTTCAAATCAATTAGTTAGTCGGTTAGAGTCAAATTAGGATAAGTAGTTTGAATTTGAATTTAAAGGTCTATTTTTGTAACCTCATCCCTCCTATATAAAGGGATGAAAGGCTATTGTTTTTAGACATGTCAGAGTATATGAAAATATGAGATTTTATCTCTATCCCTCTCTCTCTCTCTCTTTCTCCCACGCGATCTACGCGTTTCTTCCTCCTCGAATCTCGCGCAATCGGCGTGCTTCTTTTCTCAACCCCTCCAACTTCTTCCACCAAAAATCCGCAAGAAAAATTTATTTTCTTTCGTCGCCGAATTTTATTTTGCATTAATTGGTATCAGAGCATCGAAGTTGAATCGTTCTCACGATTCGACGGTCCTGTCGCATATTGGAGAATGAAGCTCGATCAAGCAACCCTATCACGTGGATCACATGCGCGTTCACGTCAACAAAAATTCAAGAAGCGCCTCCGGACAAGCATCAAGGTTCAACAATGGATAGACTCATGGTACGATGTTGATATTTTTATGGTACAAGTTGACGACGAACAAGATATTGTCGTCGACCATGAGCTGTGTGCTGCTCAGATCATTGTGGATGGAAGAAACGGCAACAACGACGGTGTGCTCGCTGTTCGGACCATGTCAGGCGAAAACAACAACGTCAAGGATGATTTGTTTGCTATCCTGGCCGTTTCAGAGGAGGAAAACGCCGATCTGCTCGCTGTCCAGGCTGTTTCAGAAGAAAAAAACACCAATCTGCTTGCTGTCCAGGTATTTTCAGACTTGCAAGCGCCACCGAATTCGACCGACCCCCCCCCCCCCCAGCCCTCTTGCGGACTCCATCCACCATCCCCTTCACCCCTGCGGCTCATCACCCGCCGCCCCCACCCACCGCAAACACCGCACCTCCTCCTGTGGCCCCAACAGCCCCTCCCGCAACCCTAGAAACCCCACCTCCCGCAGTCCACATGCCATTGAACCTCCCACAACCACCCTCCATCGCCGGTCTCGAACCCCCGACCCCAGCCCCGCCATCGCCACTCAACCCAGCACCCCCTGCTACACAGCCCCCAGCCCCGACAAACCACCCCCGCCCCGCTGTCGCCTTCCCCGACCTTCCCTACCTCCCCCCTGCACCGTCGGCCGAGTTCCCCGACCCTCCAGCGAACCCTCCTGCCCCACCCCTACCTCCAGCCCCGCAGGCGCCACCACCCCCACCCGCTATCCTCACATCCCTGCCGTCCCCAGCCCCCACACCTATCATGCTCCCACCGCAACTCCCTATCGCCTTGTGTCACCACCGCGTGCGTCTCACGTGCCGCCGCCGCTCGCACCGGTTTCCCCGCAGTCGCTATCGCCCCTTGCTCCCACCTTGCGTCCACTGTCGCCACTGCCAGGGAAGGGAACACAGAACCCTAACGGGGGGCTCTATATCTATGGGATTCGAATCCTATGAAATTTGGGATGGGAAATTATTTTGAAATATTTGTAGGAAGACCCCTCCTCTTAAAAGTTTTTATCCAAAGGGTCAATTGGAGGATATATTATGCTATGACTTCTATTTAAGTGAAGGGGTACGGCAATTGCAGAGACACCCTCCAATTGGAAAAAACTACAAACGTAACGTTGAAAAGGATCTAATTGAAGGAATCACGAGCTACAATTTCAAGGACGGATTCTCCAACTGCGCATCTAGATCAAGCAATTCGTCGGGAGATGAATTTTTCAAGCGGAGGAGAACTGATGCAGCGTGAAACGGATAAGTAGGGCCTCATGTTCTACTTTTATCCGTTAATTTTATTTACGTTTATTTTGAGTCATCGTAATTTTATTTAAATAAAAGAGATCACCTATGATCTCAAAGTAGTTAGTTTTAATTTGAATTTCAAAATTCTAAATTAGTTAGAGTCAATTAGAGATTTGAATTTATTTCAAATCAATTAGTTAGTCGGTTAGAGTAAATTAGGATAAGTAGTTTGAATTTGAATTTGAATTTCTATTTTTGTAACCTCATCCCTCCTATATAAAGGGATGAAAGGCTATTGTTTTTAGACATGTCAGAGTATATGAAAATTTGAGATTTTAGAGCCTCAAAAAAAAAATTTGAGATTTTATCTCTATCCCTCTCTCTCTCTTTCTCCCACGCGATTTACGCGTTTCTTCCTCCTCGAATCTCGCGCAACCGGCGTGCTTCTTTTCTCAACCCCTCCAACTTCTTCCACCAAAAACCCGCAAAAAAATTTATTTTCTTTCGTCGCCGAATTCTATTTTGCATCAGAAATTGTGGAGCTTCTCAAACATCCCACGCAAAGACGTATATAAAAAATGAAGTGGCCGACCGTTCTGCTTGATGGTAAAGATTTCATGTTGTACCTATAGAATCTGTCTCGTTCTTAGCTTGAGAATAAGTGGCTGTGAGGATATCCCACATCGCCTTCGCGGTGGGCTGATGTAGCACATCATTGGCGATCTCTATCATCAATGTACTAGAAAACCAACCTTGGCATACACATCATTTGCTTCCCACGAGGCATTGACCCCAATTTTATCAACTGGCTCTTCCTCAGTAAGAATATGTTTCTTACTCGTAGACTTTATAGAGCTCATGAACTGCATGGCCCAGAGCTCGTAGTTCGTCCCCTTCATCTTGATAATTGGTGCTGGACCTCTGAAAGCGCTAGTGGTAGGGATATCAACCTTGCTCTCTAACATATTGTTCGACGAAGAAAATTAGGATTTTGTAGAACAATAGACAAGTGTCACACAAATATATGAGGAATGGACTGCACTTGTAGACTTATGCAATCAAATTTATCAACACGAGCGGACCTCGATGCGAGTACGGAGGGTCGTAGAGAGATCCGTCGGCGAGGGTGAGGGTTAAAGACAACAGTGGCCGTGTCCAAGAAGAAGAGAGAACGACGACACTGGCTGCCCAGGAGAGAGAGGCCAGCATCGAGAGGTCGACGACGCTTGGATGAGGGGGCGATGACAGCTGAAAGGGGCGGCGGTGGGGTTAGGGTTAGAGCTTTCTCGGGTACGAGAGCTCCTACCTCGGACCGCCACTATGATTCCATATTGGGAAAAGAATGAGTTTTTTTATTCCTTGAATCCTAGGCTCTCTTATATAGGGGAGAGACTTATGGGTAAATTACATATAATAGACATAAGAAAAAAATAGAGAAATAGTACAAAAACATAAATATATCTCCATAGAAACCCTCTACAATGGAAGAGAAAAATCATGTGGGAAGGTTCCCTATTTCTTACAACAACTAATGATCTTTTTTTCCAGTTCCATATATAAAAAATAAGGTGGATGAGTTACATGTAAGTATCCAAATGGGTAAATGGATCCCGCCTCATGAATTATTTACCCCTATACAAGTAACTCAACAACCATTGATCTTTATTGTAACCATATTTTAGTATGCTCGAGATCAGAATTACTAACCGTTAGAGTTATTGTATTTTCTATTTTATTCGAGTCTTGAAACCCTTCGGGGTCATATATGTATTTTCTCATTTTTTGCTCTCTAGGGTTTCTCTCTATATAAGAACCCTAAACTCATAGAATAAACGCACCGATTCATTTTCTTCTCCACATAGAGCCATCAAGTGTTTCTTGAGTGCATGGATCATTTTCTTCACCACATAGAGCCATCAAGTGTTTCATGTTCCTTGCCGCTGGAAAATGGCTTCTATAGTAGAGCAACGATCTTAGACTGGGGTTCTGACCTAAAATTATCTCGCCGCCACCTCTAAGCCTTGCCGAACGCCTGCACATGTCCTTATTCTCCTAAGGCCTCACGCGAGGCCCTTCTTCCCATCCAGGTAACTGTTGTGCCACAAAAGGTGCTTTCCAGGACCTTGCAGTGCCTCCGAGGAGGCTCTAGCGGCCTCCAGTGCCTTCCAGCACTGTCACTGCAACATCAAGACATTCTCCAGCATCGTCGGATCGCTTTCGAGTGACTTCCTATGCCACCAGTCCTCCAGGCCCCTTCAACGACACCTCCAGCTCCCACCACAACTTTGCCACCCCTTCTAGGTTTTCTCTTAAACCCCTTGGGCCGTCGTCAGCCCTTGAAGGTCAACTTTGCACCTTCCTAGGTTTCGCTAGGGTCCCCAAGGACCTCATGATCTAGCATGCAATGCGTTTTCAGTCCTCCTGCATGCCCAAGCATGATTTCTAAGGTACTTTTCAGCCCTCATATGCATATTTGATGAACCATAAGACCTTATTGATCTCTCTATTTGACCACTATGATATCTACTTCTATGGAGACAAAGCCATTGTCCACTAACATAATGACACAAGGCATACTATCAAACTAAGGGCATCAGAAAGTATGTGCTTTGGTCTCGTTCTTTCAAGATATTCATTGGTGGTCAGCAGAAAATGTATATCCTAACTAAAGATACTCCAGATGAGAAGGATAAAGACTATGACAACTGGCTCACAAACAACTACCATGTTATCAATTGGATGACCAACATCATTGAGGCATATATTGCCTCAAATCTTCTTTTCAAGGACATGACCAAGGAGATGTGAGAGGATCTTGAGAAGGCATACTCCCGTAAGATGACGAGGTCATTCGTTGATGGTATCTACAGATGAATCTGATCCGCATCTTAAGGTGATTTTATCGTAGTTGAGTACTACATGCATCTCACTCAAGAACTAGAGACATTTGCTGCACGACCTTCTACTTAACATCCTGCAGAGAACTCTACTCACATTGTATCATCCGGGAGAGGAGGATGATAGAGCTTTTACGGAGGTCGTGGACATGACTGGCCACGACCGTATATGAGATTTTGGCTGTGGACGTGGCCTGGGCTGTGGACGAGATCCTACTTCTATTCAGTACCCACAATGCACTTATTGTAATCGTTGGAACTATCCGCTCGAATGATGTTGGTAGAAGTTTGGTATACCTCCTTATCTAGCCAATAGTTCCTATGAAGATGCCTATGATATTGAAGAGGCGTCTCCTGCGACGAACCCTAGTGAAAAGATGATACATCTTAATGATGTAGATTAGTCATGTTTAAAGCAAATTCTTCGGACTCTTGGGCCCACTTCTTCCAGTGAGACTACCACTGTTGTCTTGGCTACCCCTTTAGGTATAATGTTCAACTCTGTGACCCTTCCTGCTTTCTCTTGGATCAGTGACTATGGAGCCTCTAGTCATCTGACTGGAGAAGGTGGTCTACTCATCTAACCTTATGAAAACCCTCTTCCTTGGTGAAGTCAGTTTGAGTTGCCAATGGGACTCACTCACTTGTTACTATTGTCAGAACGATGGAGTTCTCCAATATCTGACTGTTTGAGGTTTACTGTGCTCCTGATTTCCCTCTCATCTTATTGTCTGTTCATAAGCTTTATGTTGAGCTTAATTGTCATGTGATATTTGTATGAATTCTGTTGGTATTTTCAGGACATTCAGACGAGGCAGATTATTGGTGGGTGGTTATCTTGACATAACATTGGATTCTAAGTTTGCTGGTGCTATATCCATCTCCGAAGACCCACTCCTATGGCATCTACACCTTGGGCATCATTCAGCTAAGGCTCTTTCCATGATGTTCCCTGAATCCTCTACTCTGAAGCCCTTTCAGTGTGAGACGTGTGAGTGTGGGAAACATCATCGAGCTTCTTTGCCTGTTCGTACCGAGTCCTGTCATACCATTCTTTTTTATCTTGTTCATTGTGATGTTTTGGTACCTTGTCTGGTCCGAACTTTGAGTGATCATCGCTATTTCATTGCATTTATGGATGATTATAGTAGATCCTCTTGGATTTACCTACTAAAGGAATGTTAAGAGATTAATAAAGCTGTTAAAAATTTCTTTCAATATGTCAAAACTTCTTTCTCTACATGTGTTCAAATTATTTGAACTAACAATGGACTTGAGTTTACCCAACATGACTTGACGTCTTTCTTTACCTCTCAGGGGAATGTTCATCAAACATCATGCCCATATACCTCTCAATAGAATGGGGTAGCAGAAAGTAAACTCCGATATTTGCTTGATATTGCTAGGTCTCTCCTCACTCAGATGAATGTTCTCAAATACTATTGGGGGGACGCAATCCATATTGCTATTCATTTTATCAACATGGTTCCATCTTCTATCCTAAAAGGGGGCACTCCTTTCTTTTTACTATACCCAATCGGGTCTCCTTTTCCTTTACATCTGGGAATTTTTGGTGCATTGCATTTGTTCACAACTTTCATGTTGCTGATAAATTGTCACCTAGAGCCATCAAGTGTATCTTTCTTGATTACTCTCGTACTCAGAAAGTCTATTAGTGCTATGATCTTGTTGGGCATCGGTATTATATTTTTGTGGATGTCACTTTCTTTGAGAAGACTAGCTTCTTTACATCGACTGTGGGTGACATCCCTTTGGATCTTCCACCTCCATTTATCCTCTATACATACAAGCACACTGCTACACCTTCTTCTGTTCCTTTGCCTGTTCTTTTTTTGCAAGATGATATGCCCTCTTCAAGTACTCCCACCGCTGCTGCCACGTATGTCCTTGAGGAGCTTTCGATAGCTCTCAGCAAGCAAAAGAGACAATATAGTTTTCACCCTATGTCACATTTTACTTCTACCGATGGTTTATATAGCTGTGATAAGAGATTTGCAGATACTCGGAATGCCGTTTCTATCCCCAAAGATCATCATAGTGCAATGTAGGACCAGGACTTGCTACCTGCCATGGATGAGGAGATGGATGCCCTTAACTCCTAGGGTACGTGTGATCTTGTATCATGCCCCCTCGGAAGTTCGACCCGTGGCATGCAAACGGGTCTTGACGATTAAACAATTGTCTGCTCGATCGACTGACAGATTGAAAGCCAGATTAGTTGCAAAATACTTCACATAAACTTATGAGGTTGATAACATTGAGACCTTCTCTCCAGTTGCCAGAATGGGGTTCATACGCACCATTCTTTCTATTACTGCTAATAAGAAATGACCCATTTTCACTTGATGTGCAGAATGCCTTACTCTATGGTGACATCGGAGAATGAGGTTTATATGATGCATCCATCGAGTTACATAGTCGAGGGTGACTGTGTATGTTGGCTACGTAAGACCATCTATGGCATGAAGTAGAGCGCTAAGACATGTGTTTACAAACTTATTACTGATATCATCACTCTAAGGTTTCATAGGACGACATCTGACTACTCTGTCTTTGTCAGGCTATGTTCTATTGGCATCGTCATTCTTGTTGTCTATGTTGATGATATGGTCGTCACTGGAGACGATGAAACCGGCATTTCAGAGACTAATACCTTCCACCAGAAGGTCTTTGTCATGAAGGATCTTGTCCAACTCCGTTACTTTATTAGCATTGAGGTGATACACACTATAGATGTGCTCCATCTTTCACAGAGGAAGTATTACCTTGACATTCTAGCTGAGGCTGGACTACTTGGATGCAAGCCATCTAGCATCCTTGTAGAAGTAAGGAAACATTCCACATCTATTTATCCTATGTTTGAGGATTGGGTGAACTTCTCTATCTCACTGTTATTAGGACAGATATATCATATGCTATGATCAGAACCAACCAGTAGATGGAGAGTTCCCTTTATAGTCCTTGACAGAATGTTCTTCTGATCCTTCGATACTTGAAGGAATCTCCCAGACGTAGATTGTTCTATGCGGTCAGTGGCACACTATGTCTCCACATATATAGATGTTGACTATGCCAGTTCACATGAGGATCGTCGATTCACTACAGGCTATGCCATGTTCGTTGGGGGAAACCTTATTACGTGGCGAAACAAGAAGCAGACAATGGTCTCTAGATCAACTGAATAGGCAAAATACAAGGCAATGGCCCAAGCCACATGTGAGATCACATGCCTTGTCTCCCTTTGACATGAACTTGGACTTTCAGTTGCTACTCCCGTACCTTTATACTGTGACAACAAGTCCGCTAAGTACATCGCCACCAATCCTGTTTTCCATGAGCGGACCAATACATTGAGATTGATTGTCACTTCATTCGTGATGCAGTACGAGGAGGAAAGATCACTCCACACATCTTCACCGAACTTCAGCTTGCAGACATCTTCACGGAGGCATTACCGAAGAAGTGTCTTTCATATTTGATTTCCAAGTTGGGCGTGATTGACAAATATGCTCCAACTTTTGGGGAGTATTAGAGTTATTGTATTTTCTATTGTCCTGTAATCCTTCGTGGTCATGTATGTATTTTCTCTTTTTTTGCTCTCTAAGGTTTCTCTCTATATAAGAGACCATATACTCATAGAATAAACATACCGATTCATTCTCTTCTCTACACCAACCGAATTTAGATGCATCATAGCAAGGTCTCAAAGTAGCCGGTGTTACAAGTATAAAATTTAGCTAGAAGCCTGGGATTGTGTTATTTGGAACTTGTTGTTACCTTGTGTTGTAATTCATTCTCGTGATGACTTGCTCACTAATTTAAATTTTGATATTTTTTTATTGGTCTCATGAATACCGTTAAGGCTTTATTTTCAGTGGCTCGTCTAACTAAAATTTGACTGTCAACTTTTCCAACCTTGCGAGGTGCTTGCCGTAGGTAATAATTTCATTTGTCGGTGCATGTAGTCTAAATACGAGTACTGTAATCTAGATTGGACTTATAGATCCAAGTTCGATCGTTTTTGAAAGAGGAAAGGACGCTACCATAGTCTGCAATCCAAATGTTGATAGCATTATTTGCAGATAAAAATATATCATGCAAAGACTGTTATAGCTCCGAGTTTGTTCATTAGATTTTCAGTTTTGCAATTACATCACTCTTTATGATCAACAGTCAAGTGCAATTCTCATATTCTTGCCTGATATATTTACTTGATAGTTTTCTTTCAGGTTTCACACATATGATTATGCAAGGCACTTTGTCAGTGCTTGCACACGAATTCTTGGACTTGAAGGTACACCAGAGGGCGTCGAAGACCAAGGGAAATTGACTCGAGTTGCTGCGGTATGTCTAAGTTATTTAAACATCAATATACTTGTTGGCTTTTTGATAATCATCTCGAGTAGAGCATGTCAGATTCGGTGGTAACTCCCAATGTTTTACCTTATATCATCTATATGGCATTTTTTTCCAGTTTCCGATTGGAATAGACTCTGGTCGTTTTAAACGAGCTCTAGATCTTCCTAATGTTCAAGAACACATAAAAGAATTAAAGGAAAGATTTACCGGAAGAAAGGTATGGTTTTTTTCCATATAAATAGATATATTTTTAATTGAGCATGATTTGCTGCAGTTATATATTCTTTTTGTTTTTAGAAAAATACATCTATCCTTTTTTCTCATCGTAATTTGTTTTATTGAAATAAAAGAAAGCTCGATTTGTTGATTTATTATATTCTTACTTTTCAAGAGGTGGTACTTGCTCGAAATTACTAAACTTCATTAACATGATTGAAAATTTGGATCATGTCAGATTATATTTCTTTCTTGGTTTTTTAGTAGAAGGCTGTCAGGTCCAAAATAGGAATCTATTCCAAGTTTTCATTAAAAACGTGAAATGTGGAAGGAAAAGAAAAAGATGTATTCCTTCTAACCCTAGAGCTCTCTTATATAGGAGAAAAGCTCTAAGGATAAATTACATAAACAAGACAAAGAAATAAACAATATAGGAAAAAAGGACAAAATAACATAAATATCTTAACACTCCCCCTCAAGCTGGAGCATATATATCTATCATGCTCAGCTTGGAACAAAAGTGATCAAAAGGACCTCTAGCCAGAGCTTTAATAAACATATCTGCAATTCGGTCTCTTGATGCTATATAAGATGTTGAAATTAGACCCTTTTGGATCAAATCTAGAGTGTAGTGACAGTCCACCTCAATGTGTTTTGTCCTTTCATGGAATGCTGGATTATTAGCTATAAACAAGGCTGCCTGATTGTTGCATTTGAGATGCATAGGAAGAGGTACTTCTATTGTTAAATCAGTCAAGACAGATTTGACCCACATCATCTCCGTACTACCTTGGGCCATTGCCCTATATTCTGATTCTGCACTAGATCGAGCAACAACCGTTTGTTTCTTACTCTTCCATGAGACTAGTGAGATGCCAACATATACAATGAAGCCTGAAATATACTTCCTGTCCTTAGGACACCCAACATAATCTGCATCTGCACACCCTGTAACTGAGAGAGACGTATCTCTTCTAAACAGAAGACTTGCACCTGGAGATGATTTCAGATATCTTAATATCATGAATACTGCATCTATGTACGCCTGCCTGGGTTGCTCCATGAACTGAGTCACTCTACTTACAACAAAAGATATATCAGGCTTGGTAATAGTAATATACAATAATTTCCCAACTAGCTCAATGTACCGTCTCTTGTCCACCTCCTTAGATCCATCATCATGGAGCTTCGCATTAGGATCGGTAACGTACTTCCTTTGTTTCATAACCATACCCTGCTAGTTTCGTGCAAATTCCAGACCAAGGAAGTAACGAAGGAAAAGACTACCTGAAAGCATTAACATACATTTGTCTTGGATAGAGGGCATTAGAAAGTATCATTAGTTTTATTACCTTTCCATTGTTCCCATTGCCTGTCAATTGATGACATTCTCTTGAAAGTTATTAATATCAAGTATTAATGGATGGGTTACAGCTTGTTAATTGATGACATTCTCTTGAAAGTTATTAATATCAAGTATTAATGGATGGGTTTACAAATGCTTGTTGTGGAACGATATTGACCTTCTCCATTGCTGAGGTTTACAAGGTGCTGAGGTTGCAATTGAGTCTAGGTTAGGACTTTGCGTTGGATTGTTGATTGGTTTGGAGTTTCAAGACACATTAAAGATTAAGCTTCATGCCTTGTTGCTGATGAGGAGGTTGGTTACCTTAGTTTATCGATTTTGATGGGGCATTGAATTTAGACAAAACTTATCCAATTCAGGGTGATGGTGAGGAGGATGGGGATCATTTCTTTTTCTTATGTCCATTGGTACGATATGTATGTTGATTGTGTGCATTTGGGTAGATAGAAGCTTTTTAGTAGAATTTGGAGAAGCTTCAATAAAGGAAGGTTAGTGGAGGAGAACTTGGGTATAGAAGAAGTCATAGGTGCCATGTTTTTTAGATGCTTTGATTTATAATAACATAGTGGTGTTTAGACAACAAAGACATTATATAAGCAATGTGGCACATGGTACAAAAGGCTTCTATGCATCGTAGGTGTCATTGTACTTATAGTGGGAGACATACATCAACATCAAGTTCTAGGTTGAATGAATTTTGAATGACTACCCCTCTTATATAATCACCTTTTTTAAAAAAATAAAGACAAATACAAAGTCATCTTATGAAGGTCGGAAATGGTAACACGGATTCTCAGCACTCTTCTCCCTTTATGTATTGCTAAAAACTTCATTGAGGCAAATGTTCCAAATAAGTTCGCTTCTTTTTCAAAACGCTAGAAAAGATGGAGATAGAGAAGAGTGTGGAGAGGGGAAGTAGCGAGAAAGAGGGTAAGTGCTGGAGGGTGGGGGTGAGTACAACGCTGATGTAGAGATGGAGGATACTTAAAGTGGAAAGGTTTGTTTCAAAGACTTTTAGAAGAAGATACGACATGTTTCGAGGTTCTCCCTTAACATAAGAGATAATCGGTCGAGCACTTTAGGTCCTTTCATTATCCATCGTTCGACTAAATGTTTTTGATACAGGAGGTTTGAATAAATGGTTTGGTCCTACAAGGACTAGGAGGTTTGAATAAATGGTTTGGTCCTACAAGGACTCGATCATGTGCTTCCTATGTGGAAGATCCGATTAGGGTAAGGCTTTATGCAAGGCAAAGGGGGTCTAACGTCCCAAGGTTGGGGGAGGAGGGTGGGCATCCACCTCCCTTAATCCATGGCGAAACCGATTGACTTTGTTTTGGTATGGGATGACCTAGACAAAGAGGATGATTTGCCTTATGGTATAGATCATATACGTCGTGCATCTTATATTATGGATATATTTGGTGATATATTGGGGCTTCAGCTCAATAGACAGAAATCTGCCTTCTTTCCCTTTGGTATGAACTAGGGGGAGATTGAGGAGACTTCGAGCGTCTTGCGATATCTGTGTGGATCTCTACCCTTCATATGTCATTGGCTCCTGCTAGTTGCAGACTGTATTTGTTCGATTGATTGGAGGATGGTTCTTGACAGGTTGGAGAGTAAGTTGTTCGGTTGGAGGGTGAGATAGCTATCCAGAGGTGGGAAGTTGGTTCTTCTTAAGCACACCCTCTCCACCATTCCTATATTTTTCTGCTCCACTAGGATGTCTCTTACTGGGGTGTAAGGGAAGGTTGTAGAGTTGATGAGACGTTTCTTCTAGGCAGATGGGAAGCGTGAGAAAAGGGGGATTCATCTCTTTGATTGGGAGATGGTGACACGTCCGAAGGAGGGTGGCCTAGGGATTTTGAAAATTAAGAATATGAATAAGGACCTCCTAACCAAGACGGTATTGCGGTTGTGGGGGGAAAGGTTGATCTAGTCTGCAGGTTGTTGCGGGGCATCTATGACACATATGGATCTCTGATGGCGGCTTCTATTCGTTACCCCTCTTCCTCTAGCTGGAAATTTCTCATGTTGTCCCGTAATTTGGGGTGGATATTGTGCCTGATCATGGACAATGGGGTCTCCTTTCACTTCTGGTTGGATAATTGAATGAGTTTGGGGAATTTGGGGATTAGTACTCCTGATTTTTTGCCCTTTTTTTATAATCAAAATGCCCTTTTGTGCGAGGTTTGGATGGTTAGAAGGTCTGAGTCCTTGATTTAATGAGGCCTTCTTGGATCAATGATTGAATGAATACATTTCTTTGCTTAGTGACTTATCTGATATTTGGGGGCTAACATATAGTAGGGACCATTTCATATGGAACGGTTGAAGTTTCTCCATTAAAAAGTGACCTAGAGATAGTCCTACATCGTCTATTGGTAGGACCTTGGAGAGTTTATAGGGCTATATAAAGAGCCCCACGCCCCGATACTCATTGAGAGAATGAAATAGAAGAATCCACCCTTTGAGATGTTCTTTCGTGGTTTCATTATGCTCCTCACAGAGTAGGGTACCACGTAAAATCTCCATGTTCTTCACATTTATCTTACTTGATCTGATTATCGCTTCTGCTTTATTGTTCTTCCACATAATATCAGAGCAAGTCGTTTTTTGGAAGATTTGATTTCTTTTCAAGTTTCGATTATTATTCATGTTGTTTCGGGTTGATGATTTGCTCATGAAAAAATGATGGCGAGATCTATTTTTTTGGATATTTTTTCATGAAAGTTTGCTCACTACCGAGTTCGAGAAAAAATCCAAGGGTTCCTGATGGAACCTTAATTCTGCACGGAGTCCACAACGGTCGTAGAACTCTATGTGCCACCTCATCTCTGACGATCTCACCCTCATACCATAAACCTCCATCGTCTTGTTGCATTGGCCCTAAGGATCTTAAGATCATGGCCTCAAATTTCAACGAAATTCCGTCGAAATTGTCTGAAATTTCCATTTCTTTAGGTCACTGAAATCGAAACGCTCCCTTATTTCTTTTTCCGGGATTTCAACGAAATATTAGCGAAATGTCAACGAAATTTTATCGAAATTACATGTCGTTTCGACGAACCAACAAAAATAAGGGAATATACCCTTCGTTTTCATTGAAATTGCATATATTAATGAATTTTCACTTATTTATTGCCTAATGTGTTGAGTTGTTAGAGTGTTATACATTGTTTATAGAAGTTTCTTTAATTAGTTTCTATATTTTAGATCTAAATCCAAACCAAATCATTTAGACTTGAGATTTAAGAGTTAAATTGAAGTTTTAATTGAGATCTTTATTTTTTAAATTTTTCTTCATTTTGATATATATGTACTAATTAGTAGTTATCATATACGTCACATTATTCTCAATGAAGAGGCGCTCACGTGTCACCATTCTCTTCATGTTCAAGAGGAGAAACCAATGGCTTCTAATTATGGTTCCAAATCTGATTCTGGTTCTGAGATGCATACTACTTTTTGACTGTTAGGACGATTGGATGGAAGTTTAATGATACATACCATATTAATATCTTACTATTAGCAAAATATTAATATCTTACTATTAGCAAAAAAACTATCTTTCTCTATCATTTATCGAGTTAAAGAATATTAGAAATCTTTTTTTAAAATGAGTTTTCAAGTAATTTCCTTAATTTCTGGTCATTTCATCGAGATTCCATCGAATTTCTCTTTCCAGACTTACCAAAACGAAACCAAAATCCGACATTTAAGGACTTGCCTAAGATCCGCTGACTTGGCGCTATAGATCACCATACATGGCACCCCCGGTCCCCACTCAAGGCATGCACCTCCAGGTAGTAACGATGGCTAAACTACTGCTTTCATTGTGCTCAAGGCAGCCACGCTCAGGCCCTTCGGACCAAGCATCTCAAGGCAAGTCCACCTCCCAACAAAGCCATCATCCCATCGACGAGTTCTCCGAACCTATATGGTGGTGCTCCCTTCAGACAACACCGGGGCTTCTACGATAGCGCAAGAGCATACAATGGTGCTAGTTGAGTGCCTACCTCCTTCCATGACACCCACCAATGGCCCCATCATGCGTCACATCCCTCATCTTCAGCCACCACATCCCATGTATGGCAGCGCCGCAATCCTGCCAGTTGGGGTATGCTGGAGTATGCGTCACTTGTATAGGTGGGTAATTGGATCCCTCCAGGGTCCAATTACCACACCCACTTATGTTTAGTCCCACATCTACAAGTGGTGGGACTTGGAGGGTCTGTGGAGTCTATATAGAAGCCCCAAACCTCCTATATCAGATGAGAGAAAGTTCAATAGAACCATCATCCCTGTGACGCGTTCTCTCGTGGTTTCATCTTGCTCTTTAGGGAGTAGGGTTCCATGTAAAAATCTCGGCGTTCTTTCATATTATTGTTCTTTTTCTCTGATTACGCTTCCACATTTCATATATCTAACATGGTATCATAGCGGGTTCGATCCTTGAGGATTTAGTTTATACTCGTGATTTGTTTGAGATTCGATTTTGGTGGTTTGATCTTGAAGAATATTATGTTCGGGATTATTCAAGTTCGATAAATTATTTTCTATATGGGTTTTTGAAATCCAAATTTTTGGAGTGATTGGTTTTAACTCTAAGTATCGTCGTCAAGAATCTAAGGTTTCCAATAACACCCAAGTTTTGCACCTCCAGCTCGTTGCCGAGCCTATCTCCAGCGGCTACGACACTGATGATGATCTTGCCTCCTGAAGCTGCATAGCAGCAGAAAATGAAGAAGGCGATCTCGCCTCCCTCTCTAGGTCAACTGCAGGCGGCGACAACCTTGATCCTCACGCCTGATCTCCATTGCGTAGGCGGCGCGATGCTCCACCGCTCTGCGCGAAACTCCTCCTCCAGGTGGAGCTCCATGGTGGAGCTCCATAACGGAGCAACCCTTCTCCATCACCCTTTTGTTCCTGCTTCAGGCGGAGCTCGAAGCTCCAGGCGGAGCCTCTTCTTCAAGACATGAAGAGGCGACGGTAACTTCCAAGGAAGCGATGGAGCCCCATCGTGCACAACCTCCTCTCCAAGTCCCAGGGCGGCGGCGACGACGACATCATTGCGGCTCATCCTCTGATCATGCCTCCACAACTTCGATGCTCGCTCGATGGGTTCTCCTTTGGGAACCCCACGCGCTCCAGTGCCCTAGATCCAAGCAGCGACACAACACTCTAGCATGCTTCCGCCGCTCCTCCAGCCATCCAAGCAGGCGACGACAATATTGTGAGAGTGGTTTCCCTTCTTGTAAGAGTGGGTTCCCAGAAGGGAACCCTAAATAGAAGAGCTCCCACCTATTTCATTTTTTGGGCCCAAGCTTCTCTGTGTTAAAAAAAGGAAAAAAGGAGAGAGGAGATGTGTTGGGACCTATTTGCGATGTGTTTCAAAAAAAGGAGATGAATGAGACACCTATAAAAAGAGAGGAGAAAATAACCGAGAAAAAAAGGAAAAGTCGTAAAAAATGGAACAATTTAAAAACAAGAGAGAGAACTTTAAAAAAAACAAAAAAGGAAATGAAAAGCTGGAAAAATATCGGAAAAATTTTGAGATCATGGATTTTTTGTTTCTCCCCATCTTGATTTGTCTTCTCCTAACTTTGTCGATGCCATTGTTTTCTGACAAGTATGTGCGAAAGGGGGGGTATTGTATAGAGTTCTACAGTTTAGATTTTCATATTCTCCAGATTCCAGACCATCTGGATTTCACGATTATATAGATGTTCAGTTTCAGGCTCGACGTTCAGATTGGTTCTGAGTCTTCAGTTTGATGTGCACATGTTTGCCATCATTTGTGTGGTTCCCATCTTTGTGTTTTGGTCTCAGAGTTTTCGTGTGAACCATAATGACTCCAGAATAGAGATCCCATTCTATATGCCATTAGGGATAGGGTTTTCATGTGGTTTCATAAAGACACCAGGGTAGAGATCCCATTCTCTGAGCCATAATGGGAGAGACCCAGTTCTCCTACGAGGAGACTTTTCAGACTCCATTCTCTAGAGCCTATGGACTCCGACGAGGATGTCTCCACAGCTTTTTCAATTCGGCCCTTCAGGGATGAAGCAGTTGTCCACATGATTTAGTATTCTACATGTGGCGGGCTAGGGTACTCCGATGAGGAGATTCATTCATGTTAGAAAATAAACATGCGGAAACGGAATCAGAGAAATAAAGATAAAACATCCCTAAGGAGTGGGAAGAAACCACGGGAGAAGGCCTCAAAGGGCCATATGTTGCATTTCACTTTCTCCATGGATACATGAGGTCTGGGGCTCTTTATATTCCACAGAGCCTTCAAGTCCCATCACTGGTAGATGTGGGACTAAACACATGGATGTGGTAAATAGATCCTGGAGTGATCCATTTACCCATCTACAACTCAAGTAGCACACAACCAAATACTCCAACACTCCCTCTTAAGCTGGGGCATGCAATGCTCAGCTTGGACAAACAGAAAGAAACTCAACTCATGCTACATGACACTACAGACAATATCAACTCAACACGCACAACTGTCAGCTGCTGTCGAGAATGTTTCTTCTCATGACGTGCATGTGAGGATGATGAACGAGATGGAGTGCGAGTCAACTGAATCTCCTCGTCGGAGAGCATTTGCTCTGTACTGCGATTGTCGGAGTCACTGCGATTGGAAATGAGTCTCCTTGTCGAAGTACTTTGGCCTGCCACAACATGTGGACAACTGCTCCATCTCTGAAAGGGCCAAACGGAAAAAGCCATGGAGTGCAATCCTCATCAGAGTCCACAGTTGCTGGAGAACGTAGTTTGAAAGTCTCCACGTCGGAGAACTAGGTCTCTCCCATCTGAATCAGAGAATGGTACTCTACTCTTGAGTACCTATGATACCACATGAAAAACCTTGCCCACATGGCATAGGGAGTTGTCCTTTACTCTGGAGTCCCTATGTCCCACATGGAAACTCTAGCCGAAACAACAATAATGATGGGGACCACGAAACTGAAGATCGCACACTAGTGCGTTTGAACTGCAGACTCGGAAACTGACATCGAGTTTGATCTGTCTGAAATGTAGAGTCTGGAAACGGAAGGGCATCTGAAATTTCTGAATCTGGAAAATCTGACAATCTGGCTTGTACTCTACACAATACTCCCCCTTTCTCCCGTACTGGTCGGAATGAGGACATCGACCACGTTGGGAGAAGACAAGATAGATGGGGAGAAAAACCAAATGAGCCTTCGGTTATATGTTATTTTTTTCCGGCTTTTCTTGCAATTTTTTTAAGCCATTTCATTCATCAATTTTTTTCGGCGTTTTTTTCTCACATTTTTTTGCAAACATGCGCACAGCTTTTTTTTATTATTTGTACGTGCCTTTTTCGTTTCCTTTTTCTTTGAAATCAGATTTTTTTTCTTTCTTTTTGTATGGCCCACTTGGGCCCAAAGATACACCCTTCTCTCTCTTTTCTCATAAATTTTTTTAATACATGACAATCCACACACATATATCCTCTCCTTTTAAGGTTCCCATTGAAACCTTTTCTCTTAGAAGACACGTCGCCATCGATAGGGCTTCCAACTTCACACCGCCTCCGCCTGGGCGTTGTGTCGCCTGGGCGATGGAGAATGGAGAGCGAAACTTGCCGCTCGCGAAGGAGGGGCTCGTGGCACGAAGAAAGCTGGAGGGTGCGCCGCCTGACGAGGGATCTGGGATGCGATGATCTGGAGGGGAGCGGGACTGCTACGCAGCTTAGAGCATTGCGGATATGCGTGCTGGTGATCAGAGTCTCACTTGCACTGCTGAGGGTGCTGTGTTGACGGCGTAGATGCAGGAGGAGAGGTCGGCACCGTGTCGCCTGGAAGTTACACGAAGACTGGAGCGAGAGAACGATGGAGGTCTTTCTCGCTCGAAGTGTTGAAGGGGGATCACCGCTCGAGGGAGTCACCGCCCGAAGTAGTTGTTATGCGGTGTTTCATCGCCTTGCTGCTGGGGAGATGCCTGCGACCTGAGGGCTTGGCCTCTACCGCCTGCGTGACCCCCTTCCGTAGGGGCTATTCTGTGTTCACCAGGGAGCCTGGAGATGGTTCCGCACCCTTTCGGTGTTCACCTGGGAACCTGGAATTGTGTGTGGCTTCTCCTGTACGCACAAAAGGGTTCTATGAGTCTTATTGAGCAGAGCTTCCTGATGTCCTAATGCGCGAGAGATGGTGCTTCCCGGAGGTACGGGGCAGTAGTCTAGAAGTCACGAGAGATCGAGAAGCTCCCCCTGGAGCCTCGTCGCCGCTGCCATCTCAGAAACTAGGGTTCGAACCGCATAACAAAAGAAAAACTCTGCAGAATAACTTGCGGGAATCGATGGACAATAATTTTAGAGTAAATCTTGAAAAACTTCATAACAATCTTCACAAGCAAATCTTTAACATCAACTTCGAATCTCGAACAGAAATAAGAATATGAAAACCTTGAGAATCGACCCGCTCTGATACCATGTTAGAAAATAAACATGCGGAAGAGGAATAAGAGAAATAAAGATAAAACATTGTTGTACACCGGGATTTTTACGTGGAACACTACTCCCTAAGGAGCGGGATGAAACCACGAGAGAAGACCTCAAAGGACCATATGTTACATTGCACTTTCTCCATGGATACATGAGGTATGAGTCTCCTTATATAGCCTCCACAGAGCCTCCAAGTCCCACCATTGGTAGATGTGAGACTAAACACATGGATGTGGTAAATGGATCCTAGAGTGATCCATTTACCCATCTACAACTCAAGTAGCGCACAACCAAATAGTCCAATAATTCAGTTTCGGTGTCTCTGACAGGCGCAGTACATATCATGTGTTCTCCTACGAGGAGACCCAGTTCAACTCACACTCCAGCCCATTTGTTCCTCCTCGCCTGCACGACATGAGAAACAATGTCCTCGACAACAACCGACAATTGTGTTTGTGTTGAGTTGATATTGTCCGTAGTGCCTTGTAGTGGGACTTTGAGATTTCTTTTTATTTGCCCAAGCTGAGCATTGCATGCTCCAGCTTGAGGGGGAGTGTTGGAGTATGTTGGATTATGTGTCACTTGTATAGATGGGTAATTGGATCCCTCCAGGGTCCTATTACCATGCCCACTTATGTTTAGTCCCACATCTATCAGTGGTGGGGGTGGAATGGCGAGCGCTGGTGGAGTGGAGTGCGACGGGGTAGAGTGCGAAGGAGTGGAGCGTTGGTGGAGAGGGAAGGCGACTCGAGGGGTGGCCTTCGACTTCGCCGGCCTTCATGGCGAGGCTCTCTCGGGTGGGGATGCAGAGAAAGGGAAGGGGGTCCTCTTCGAGGGTGCTGTCGGGTCTAGGAGTGGGGAAGACACGAACGAGAAGCGGACCGCGGCGGGAGATTGGGTGCAAGTTACACACAGGAAGCCTGGAAAGCAATGCTTCCGATGCGGCGAGCGGGGTCATCTGGCATCTCTCTGTTCTCTCCCACCTCGTTGCTATGCATGCGGGAGGCCGGGTCACCGACATGCTTCATGCTGGCTCCTTCGTGGACGCCACCCTTTCCTACTAGGGGTGGTCTCCTCTTCGAGGGCGGCGCGATGCATGTCGGGCTCTCGATCGACGCGTTCCAGTCCTGTTGCCTGGTGGGAGGTGCGCTCTTTCGCTAGGGTGGTGGCTCCTCGTCCCTGTTTGGCGGACGGTGGTTCTCTCGATGCGGGTGTTAAGGTGGCTGCTGCTGTTCATTCGCTTACACACTCTATTCCTGGTGCGGATGAAGTGTTGGGTGTTGGTGTTGCCGTGGGTGGGCTGGCGTCGGCGGGGGCTGCTCCGTCGATGGAGGAGGCCATGTTACGTGAGAACGTGCATGGGGAAGTGGTGCATGCGAAGGAGGTGTTTTGGAAGGGGGTGCTTGACGTCGGCAGGCGCGTGGAGGCTGTAGGGGTGGCTTGTCGGTGCAACGTGGACTGGTTTGGTGTAAGGTCGCATCTTGGTGCCTTCCTGGGTCCCCTCTTCCGTGGGGACTTCATTCTTTTGGACTCTTCTCGGTGCTGTGTACGAGGATTATCCCTGGAGCAACGGGATAGCTTGCTGCGGAATTGACCTTCCGATGACGTTGTATGGAGGGTGACACGTGTGGCGAATGGTGCTTCTGCAACCACGAAGGTGTGTGTGGAGGAGATTCATGGTGCTCCTTTCCTATCGAGGAATGTCCCCTGCCTCGGCAAGGCATTCCGTCGATGGGGGGAGATCTTGGCGGTTGTGGATGATGGCCTTGCGCCGGAGGCGGATTGGAAGGTTACTAGGGTTCTTTTCAAGTGCAACACGGGTCTTCTCGCTAATGCACCAGGCAAGTTATTCTTTGGTTCCCTCAAGGTTGGCCGGTGGTGCTTCAAGGTGGAGCTCTCCATCGTCGTCCCCACGCCGGCGACGGTGCCTGATCGGGTGGCGCTGATGCCCGCTCCTGTCGCTTCGGGGCCTGGGCATGATGCTTCGCCTTCAGCTTGCCAGATGGCGCATTTTGGTGATTTTCCCGAAGCGTCAGACCCCATGCATGACGCTTCGGGCCCCTTCGACGTGCCTCTTCGTGTCCCGTGCCCGTCGCCTGTAACTCCTGGATTTTCCGAATATAGGACGTCCGAGGTGGATCCTTTACTTCATTCTCGCACCGTTGTCTCGGCGCTTGCGCTGCTTTTGGGCTACTCGGATTCTATGACGGATTCTATCTCGGATCTTACGCACATGCTGGATGGCGGATCCCTCAAATTCGGATCTTGACCGAGGGTTCATATTCCGAATACCCGGACTCTCTTGCCCGGTTCTGGTGTGGCTTTGCCCCGGGTCTTGATCGAGGAAGTGCGGGACCATTCTGATGCGAGGAGGGAGCACTCGGCTTCGGCTTCTCCTGCTACCCCTGTGCGGGCTTCTTCGGTCTTGGCTGATGCTTTCTCCCTCGAGGTTTCCTCGGACTCGGCGGTTGCATGCAACGACGGAGGCCTTTCTGATAGGCGCTTCGGGAAGAGCTACAGGAGACGCAACATCTCCCGGCAGGAATCTTTGGTGACGCATTCTTGTGCAACTCAGCGGGAGGCTGTGGCGGAAGCCGCTGGGCTCTGTGGTCTTGGGGGAGTTGATGGCGGTTTTTAATGAAGGTTCTATCTTGGAATGTTAGGGGCCTTGGGGAGCCTGACAAGCGTCGCTCCTTGGGTTCGCGGTTCTCGGAATGGTGCTGTGATGTTGTTCTTATTCAGGAAACAAAATTGCGAGGCGTGGATGATACCATGTGGCGCTCCTTTGGTGCAGGCTCTTTGGACGAGTTTCGTGCGGTGGACGCGTTGGGTTCGGCGGGGGGTTTCCTGGTAGAGTGGCGCTCTGCTATGTTCTCTTTCAGCTCGATTCTGGTGGGGCGTCATATGATTTCGGTGGCTTTAAATCGGACTGATTCGAGTGAGCCCATGGTATTTTCTTGTATTTATGCACCTTCGTGCCATGTTTTGCGAAAGGAGTTATGGGAGGACCTTCGTGCGGCGGCCTCTTTGTTCGGGAGGCTCCCTTGGCTCCTGAGGGCGACTTCAATGTCACGATTTACTCATCCGATCGCCCTCGGGGCAGGGGAGGCCAGGATCCGGGGTCTCTTGATTTTATTGAAATTGTGGATGAACTTGCTTTGGAGGGCCTGGTCCCTCATGATATTTGCTACACATGGAGGAATAATTCCTCCCGTTCTAGAATCGATCGCTTCTTGGCCTCTGGAAAGATGTTGGAGTCCTTTCCCCTTTGTACGGTCTCTTCTCGCCCCCGTTCTTTCTCTGATCACTCCCCCATCGTCTGGGAATCCGGCGAAGGTCATCGGCCTCGGGGTCTTTTCCGCTACGAGAAATGTTGGTTGTTGGAGCCTAACTTCAAGGAGGTGGTGCAAGACCATTGGACTCATGTTCCGGTTATGGGCTCAGCGGCTCGCAGACTTGACCAAAAGCTTATTTCGTTGCGCAAGGTGCTTGCGGGCTTCAAGAAGGATTCCAGGTTGGCGCGTATTACTATTCGTGCGGCGGCGGAGGACATAATCAAGTGTCTTGATTCAACGGATTCGGGTGGAGGCTGAGGATAAGAAAAGAAACATCGAGTGGCAGCAGCGATCGCGCCTAAAATGGCTCAAAGAGGGTGACACGAATTCAGCCTTCTTTCACCGTGTGGCGAGTAATAAAAACGCTTCAATTTGATGCGGGGTATCTCTGTTAATGATGTTCACTATACCCGGGAAAGGGAAATGGGGAGTGCCATTGTGGATCACTTCAGGCGCTTCTCTACGTCTCGCTCTCCACGTACGTGGCGCTGGCTGGGCCTTGGTGCGCCTCCTCTTTCGGCCTCTGATTCTGCACTTTTAATTCGTCCTATTTCCTTGGAGGAGACTAAGGAGGCCGTGTGGGCCTTAAATGCTGATTCTTCACCGGGTCCTGATGGTTTTTCGGTTGCATTTTATCTTGACTTCTGGGAGTTGGTAGCCGGCGATGTTTTGGAGGTGGTGTCGGAATTTTGTGCGGGCAACTTTGGCTTTGATCGTCTTAATAGGGCTAATATTGTCTTGATCCCAAAAACCTCGGTGGCACAACGCATTGAGGACTATCGGCCTATCTCTGTTTCTAATGGCATTTACCTGATTGTGGCGAAAGTCTTAGCCACTCTTTTGGCTCGGGTCTTAGACTCTCTTATCTCTCCGGCTCAGGCAGCCTTCATTAAAGGGAGACAGATAAATATTTTTTTTTGGTGGGTTTTTGGTGGAAGAAAGAGAATGGTTGAGGAGAGAAATTGAGGGGATGAGAGGAAGAACACGCCGGAATGCGCGGGGTTGAGGAGAAGACCGCGGAGATCGCGTGGAGGGAGAAGAGAATTGGAGAGGAGATAAAATGAGATAAACTCAAATTTTACTTCATCATGGACTGTCTAAAAATAAGGACCTACCCTCTCTTTATATAGGAGAGAGGGTGTACAAAAATAGTAAACTTAATTAAATTGACAACCAACTTATTTAATTGGACTCTAACAAATCCTAATTGACCTCTAACTAACTTAATTAGACTCTAATTATTTAATTGACCAACAATTATAATTAAACTCTACGAAATCAACGTTGAGATCACAAGCGATCTCAATTATTAAATTAGACCACTACGACCGCTAAAAACGTAAATAAAAATGATAATTATTTAATTGAATAAATGTGGCCCCATAATTTGGGGTCACGCTGCATCATGTAGCCTCCGAATTGGTCGCTGATTGGAAAAATGAGCATAAGAAGGGGATTCTCTGGAAGGTTGATTTCGCTAAGGCATACGATTGCCTGAATTAGCGGTTTTTACGGTCGGTTATGCGAAGGTGTGGCTTCCCTGATCTTTGGATTTCGTGGATGCGTAGATGTGTCACCACCGCTTCCCTCTCCGTGCTGATCAATGGCCGGGCAATGGGTGGTTTCTTCCAACCAAGGAGGGGGGTGCGCCAGGGTTGCCCCCTCGCGCCCCTCCTTTTTGTGTTGGCTCGGATGTTCTCGCACATATGGTGGACCGCGTTATCGACGCTGGGCTTTCTAACGGACTTCATAAGGGCGATTTTTGCGTGCCCTTGATCCAATTTGCGGACGATACAATCTGCTTTATTGAGGGGGGCTGTGCGGAGGCCTCTAGCATGGCGACCACCCTTTCCCTTTTCAGCGAATTGTCGGGGATGACGATTAATGGTTCGAAATCCAAGGTGGTTCCCTTCGGCCTGTCGGTTGAGGAGGCGGTGGAATGCGGTAAGTTGCTCGGTTCTCCTCCTGGTGAGCTCCCTATTGACTATCTTGGGTTACCTTTGACGGTGGGTCGGGTCAAAGTCCGGGATTGGCGCTTGATTATTGAGCGCGTGGAATCGCGCCTTGCTGGTTGGCGGTCGGCTTTGCTATCTAGAGGGGGGCGTCTTGTTCTACTCAAGTCGGTGCTTTCCTCTATTCCTCTTTACGCTCTCTCTGTTCGTCGTATGCCGGTGGGGGTTCGAATGCGGATCGAACGTTGTTTGCGCCGTTTTCTGTGGGGAAGGAAGGGGGTGGAGGGTAGGGGCCTCCATCTTGTCGCTTGGGATGAGGTTACTATGCCTAAGCGATACGGTGGTCTGGGCGTGCGGAGATTGGACGTGGTGAATGATGCTATGTTAATCAAGTGGGTAAGTAGAATTTGGGGGAAGGATGTTAACTTCTTTATCTCTGTTCTCAGGGAGTTCTTGGGCGTCGATAGGTTGGGGATGGCGCGGGGGGCACAAAACGTTCATCTCTCTCCATTTTGGCGTAGTGTGCTGGACGCTTTTGCAAGGAATGTTGCGCTTTTTATTCCGGTATTGGGAAAGGGGGACTCGTTCAAATTTTGGCTGGATAATTGGTCGGGTGGTGGTCCTCTGCAGGTGCGCTTTCCGCGTTTGTTTGCCTTAGCAACCCATAAAAATGCGACCGTTGCTGATTGTTGGTTGGATGGGTGCTGGTGTCCACGCTTTTCCGCGAATTTCTCGGATCAGCAGGTGGACGATTTTGTTTCATTGTTAGATGTCCTTCGTGACGCTGCCACGCCGAATGGGTGCGTGGATCATTGGTGCTGGAAGGACGGCCCCTTCTCCACGCGGAAGGCTTATCGGGCTTTGCTCTCTCCTCCTACCGATGCGACTCTTCTTTTGCGTGACTGTGGTTTCTTCTGGGGATTGTGGCTACCGGAGCGCATTGGATTCTTCCTTTGGCTCCTTCGCATGCGGAGGTTGATGACGCGCGATCGTTGTGTTAGAATTTTCGACAACTTCAGTGCCACCTGTGTTCTGTGTAATTCGGAGGGCGAAACTATTGATCACCTCTTCTTCAGGTGCCAGATGGTGCGTGGGATCTGGGACGTTTTGCCTTGGGCGAATGCGGACAACCTCTCTGTTCTCTGCAAGCTTCTTTGGATCAACAGGAACAGGGCTAGGCGGGATCTCTTGGCGCCCATTGCGCGACTGTGGTGCATATGGTTGGAAATGAACGATGCTATATTCTCCGGGCAGCGGTTCTATAGGGAAAATACCCTCATTCTATGCAACCGCCTTATTGGTGACTGGTGTATTTTGTAGTCGGGTGGGCTTTTTTTGTCTTGGGCTGGTGTCCTGTATAGGGCTGGGGCTTTGGCTTTTCTCTCCTGTGTTTTTTTTCTCTTTTTTTCTCCACCTCCAGCCTCTTTTTTGTATTTACCGCTTTCGTTTTTTTATTTATATAATTTGCTGGGGCGAACACCAAAGAGTGTCTCCCCCTCTTTTGAGCGTCAAAAAAAAATCTATCAGTGGTGGGACTTGGATGGTCTGTGGAGGCTATATAAGAAGCCCCAGACCTCCTGTATCAGATGAGAGAAAGTTCAATAGAACCATCAACCTTGTGAGGCATTCTCCCGTGGTTTCATCCCGCTTCTTAAGGAGTAGCGTTCCACGTAAAAATCCTGGTGTTCTTTCATGTTATAATTCTTTTTCTCTGATTACGCTTCCGCATTTCATATTTCTAACACTTCCCACCTCCCCTTGCACGATGTGAAATCCAGATCTGGGGCAAGCGTATAGATCTCCTGTACTCGTTGTGTACGATGGCCATGGTGATGTCGAGATGACTTCCTCCTTGGGAACCCTAGTCAGTCTGGAGGAAGAATGGGGAGGGTTGTCCAATACCCTCCATTCATTCCCCATATTTGTATTTTAAATAAAATAAAGGGGGTGAGATTTGGAAGATGAAAAAGAGTGCGGATGGACAAATTAACAAGTGTTTTTATCAGTTGTGCCCCTTTGAGATATTTTAATATCAATTACACCCCTCCCTTTTTGGGAATATCAATTGCATCCAGACTTCTTCCACCATGATCAGCTGTGTTCCTCGGGTTAGTTTTCATCCATCCCCATCCCAAATTGACGTTAATTTTGGGGACACAAGGGTAATTAGATAAAAATGGAGGGTAGAATATCTTTTTCTTCCCCTTTTATTCTTCTTCCTTCCACTCTTCCTCCCTCCCCCTTTAGCCCTTCCTCCTCCTTCGACCACATCCTCCTCCACCCATCCCCTCCAGGCCCTCCTCATTCACCGAACCTCCCTCTCCAGCCCCTCCTCCTCCTCTGCCCCTCTCCTCTTTAGCCCCTCCTCCTCCGCCGCTCTCTAGTCCCTTCTCCTCTGCCGCCCCTCCCCCTCTAGGACATCCTCCTCTGCCGCCCCGACCCCTCTAGTCTAGCTTCTCTAGCCCACTATCAAGTCCACCCTAACCTTCGTCGCCTACGATGACCCACCTCGTCAAGAACCCTTAAACCCCCATCCACCTTCGATCTATCTCGCCTACCTCAAATCAAAATCCACGATGGACCCATCAAGGAGGGCGAGGTGAAGAAGGTCCTCAGTGTGCTCGATTGTAGCAATAAGCAAAATCCAATCCTCGTAAGAGACTCAGACCCCGGAGCTCTGCTCCGGAAGTGCTCCAACGGGTCCAGGATCATCCAGGGATCGAGATATTATCACCAATGAGAGAATTTAAGGAGAATAGTTCAGACACCAGAAGGAGGATCAAGGAATTTGGTGACTCGTTCGAATCCCGTATCACAAAAGGAGATGTCGTCATCGATCTCAGTGACATGAAGTTACTCCTTCCCGCGACCCATAAGGACCCTCACTCTCTCCTACAAACTCGTCAGCATCCTTAATCACCTACAATTGTATGCAGCGAAATCGAAGGTGTAGTATCCTCTCCAGTGATCCTCACACCTAAAGAAGAGGAGGGGGATGTTTGAACATTTATGCCACTCTTAACCGTACCATGGTTTGGAAAAACGATGGTTAAGTTCAATCAATTGAGGGTTAAACTAACATATGGACACTAGTCATAGAATGACAATTAGTCAGGGGCATGACCGATAACCCAAAAAGGGAGGGATATAACTAATATTGCAACATCTCAGAGGGGTACAACCAATAAAAACTCAATACACAATGAGAGAGGGGCTTGCGAGGTTAGTTTCAGGGCCCAATGGCCTCTGTTATCAAAAATTGAAAGCCGAAAAAAAGATGAAGAGAGAATGAATTAAAAATAGCCAAAAAAGGAAAGTATGACTTGAAAAAAGAGAATAAATAAAAATGGATGTCTAAAAAAAATAGCACAAAAAAAGAAAAAGTTTTGATGAGGCTTTTTCCATCAATTTGTTGTCCCAGCTTGGTCGAGTACCTAAATGCTGACAAGTATGGGAGAAAGGGGGGAGAGTACATGAGATGCTCATCCATTGACTTTAAGAGATTCTACTCAGAACAACTCAATGCAAATGTTGAAGATTCTAATGACCGCGAACTCTAGTACGAGATCCTTCTGAGATTCCTAAGAGAGAGAACCCACTTCGAGGTCTCAAAAGAGTGACCCACATTCAAAGATTTGCATATGGATATTCCCATGGCACGAAGAAAAAGGCATTAGACAACAGATCCCCCACATGTGATGAGATGGCCCCCACGGGTTTTTCAACAACAAAAGAGACTCATTACATAGGCCAGACCTCAAGTTCATCCTCACAAGTATGTCACGCAAATCATCATCCTCAGTAGCAACCAACAAAGTATGCATTGAGCCGTTATGATCTGTAGTGTCATGTATTCATCGAGTGTGTTCGTGTTTTCTTCTGTTTGTCCAAGTTGAGCGTTCCATACTCCAGCTTGAGGAGGAATGTTGGATAATGACTTAGAGATAGTCTCATATCATCTATTGATGGGACTCAGTGGGGCTATATAAAGAGCCCCACACCCATGTACTCATTGAGAGAATTAAATAGAAGAATTTACCCTTTGAGGCGCTCTCCTATGAATTCATCCCGCTCCTCACAAAGTAGGGTTCCATGTAAAATCTCCATGTTCTTCACGTTTATCATGCTTGATCTGATTATTGCTTCTGATTTATTGTTTTCCACACAAAATGCTTATCAATTCTTTTCCGCAATCAGATCACAACACAAGATGATTTCACACGTGGTTGCAAAATTATTTGGAACTACAAAATCCCATAACGGATCAAGGTCTTTCTCTAGCTTTTTAGACATGGACGCGTGCTTACCAAGGTATGAAGGGATAGAATGCTAGATATCTATGATTTGACATGTGACAAATGCAGTGAAGAACCCGAAGACATGGATATTTATTTTTTATGTAGACCATCATCATCTGTTTGAGAGGGGCTGGCATTCGATGGTGTAGGAATAGTAATTGCACAACCTTTTGGATCTCTTTTAGATCGGTGTGTGGAAACTCACAGGAGGATGCTTCTTCGGCTTTCGGCCTACTTTGGACTATTTAGCATGCAAAGAATGAACTAATCTTTTGGGGCCATCACTTATATCATGAGATTGTACTTGCTTACTATATATTCCTTGCTTCGACATTGACTTTTGTATGATTTTTTG
Organism: Ottelia alismoides; assembly: GCA_037367405.1. Classification (NCBI taxonomy): domain Eukaryota; kingdom Viridiplantae; phylum Streptophyta; class Magnoliopsida; order Alismatales; family Hydrocharitaceae; genus Ottelia; species Ottelia alismoides. Next base: position 345,680 of record JAZKJV010000361.1, on the reverse strand, counting down.
TTTTATTTTTTATATAAACCTTATGGTGAGTTCCATTTTTGGGATTTCACCCTCTTCCCTTTAAAAAATAGACGGGGCCTCACCTTAGTGCCTGGGATGATTGAGGACAGTGGTCTCAAAGCATTGATGCTTAAAGAGATGAACAATGGTTTGCTGGCTAAGTGGGCTTTGAGAATTCGGTGTGAAGCTAAGGACTTGTTGTTCCTTAATGGATGTACATGGTCTCTATGAACCCTGGCTTTCGAGTTGGATTGATTCTTTTTTCGTCCAACTTTTGCAAGGGGGTCAATTACCTTTTAATGTTACATTCTTCATTTGTCCTTTGTTTAATGAGATCTCTTTCTACTTTGATTAGATGAATTGGCCTGAGGAAGCGGAGGTTATGACTTATTTCAAGACTTTTTGCGTTGACTGGTGCCTTTTCAAGTGTTGTTGAGGCTCGGTCAATGGAGCATGTGCACTATATTCTAATAGTGGTTTCTTATAGCAAAGGGTGCATGACTTCATGAAACTTATGTAGCACCTTGACTCCATGGAGGGGTTGAATTGTGGTCAAGATCATTGGGTTTGGACTGATGGAGACTTTTCGATAAAAGGATATACAAGGTGTTGTGCATAATGGAACTCGAATGCAAATCCAACAAATAACATGCAGGCATAAAACAACTGCAATATAGATTTAGAGGTTTACCTTAGATTGAGCGATGCCTTCAATAATGATGGTGGATCTCTCTATAGTATGATGGTATAACAGTAGTATAGAGGATACAAAAAGTCCCGACCCTAAGGGAGTTTTTATAGTACTCTATATAGATTAGCCCAAAATGGGAAAATTTCTAAATCCCAAAAACAATATGACCTGAAAACTAAATGTTATTTAGGGGGGGCACTGATTCGAAACATCGTAAGGGGAGGGGGTCACATGTACCCTTCTAGATTCCCCCATCCAAGGTTGCTGCTCCGATAACAAGATCCCCATTTTAGCACTATTAGTTTCTCCCACGAGCGAGGTCCACATAATGGGCTCTATAAAGTATTAAGCAGAACAAACGTGTTAGCATTCAGCCAGGTTTATTTTTGATTCAGACGATTTAGCAAGAAATTGTAGATTGTTGCAGAAGTTCAAAGCTCTGCCAAGTTCTTATGGCTCAGATGTGGGAGAGTGATGATAAAATTCATACAACCAAGTTTGTGCAAGGATTACTGGTGGACTATTATTTATGCTTGTCCACCCTCAAAGGACATGTGCTGACAGAGGGAAACTTTTAACGATTCTTTAGGCTCTTTGGTTGGATTATAATGGGGGTAGTGTTTCAATGTGATTGCTTTATTCTAAGAATATAATTGATATGCCAAGGCTCTATGAGTCTTAGTCCTTTTAAGCTTCTTTTGGTGTGTAGTAGTGGATAGGGGTATTCAAAAAATCTGGGTCAAGCGGATACCTTGCTTGACCTGTACAGTTTGATCCTAAACTCGCAAGTACCCGTTTGGAAATACCAGGTCGGGTACCCGTTATGTCCTGACCCATGCCCCATCCAAGAAATCCATGTGGATTAGCGGGTACCCGATTGGAAGTTTCCACTTATCCATTGATTAAAAAGAATATGAAAAGTTAAATATCTTACAAATATAGTTATTGCATTATTGATATCTATTTTATGATAACAATATAATTATGATACATATATCAATATATTTAAAAATATAAGATCATACACTAAAAACATATGTGAATATGAAATCATAGAAGATATATAAATATGTTATCTTAAATTTAAGTGAAAATGGAAATATCTATATTTATATCCATACCAATTTTAATATGGATATAAATGATTAGGTGGATCATTGGGCTGAGTCGGTCTGGATCCGACATTCACTCAACATGTAAAAGCTCTGACCTGATCCGAATTCGATTTATATATGGGCCGGGCCCGAGCCACCAATTATCAAAAATTTCAAAGTCGAGTCGGTTCCATCCCGAACTTGCGGGAACTTGGATTGACCCGACCCAGACATGTCTTCACGTTTATTACTTTATAATTTCTATATAACAATAAGATGACATAAATTAGTATTAAAATTAGAATTTACTGGATTAAATAATATAAATGTATGACATTGGTTTTTCAAATTAGTATTAAAACAATGCAATGTGATAATACAATAAATTAAATAATATAAAGGGATTTTCCCCCGACAGACCCTACAAACTTTGTCAATTACCTCCACGACCTTTGAAACAACATAATTCCCCCCTCAACCCCGTAAACTTGCCAACTCTTACCCCATGAACCCTGCGGTTACTCTATTTGAAGCCCGTGAGGGTTCTTGGGGTAATTTATAAGGTCGATGGGGTAATTACATTATGCAAAAGGTCGTGGAGGTAATTGGCAAAGTTTATAGGGTCTACTGGGTAAAAATCCCTAATATAAAAGAAACAATATAATAACCGTATCATACATGACTTAATCAGAAATAATATGACTGAAATAATATGACCGTAATAACTTAATAATATAGAAATTATTATTCATATGCCATACGTTGGTTTACATAATCGGAAAAATTATATTAATTACATTATTTAATATAATAGAAATTAATACGATTAATTGTATTAATTTAATATATATAATTATAATAACTTAATATATTAAATAATGCAAATGTGTTACATTGGTCAAATCAAGAATTACTTCATCAAAAGCAATGTTAATTCGATTTGAGTTTATAACTTAGGATTTCAATAACTATACATCCTATTTAAGCTTTATTGATTGGAATCAGATTATCGGAGTGACCATGGAGCTTCGACTGAAATTTCTTCTCGATCCAATCCAAGGCTTGAGGAGAATTGGCAAGCCTATGCTGGGTTTTTCTGGATTGAGTCGGGTTGAGTCTAATGCTGCACTCTATAGATATAGATACCAAAGTACAAAAAACAGATACGTTAGTGAATTAGACACTTGATACTACATGTTAGTTTATATAATTAATGTTACCACATAGTAATAATATTTTAATTGAACACTCTTATAATAAAATATGAATAATATGATCCAATAATAAATTCCACACTCGAGCCTACGCATATGCGGACACAATAATTTCATCGTAGAACTCATTAAAAAACACTTTTACAAAAAATTATGAATAAGTGGATACATTGATAAATTGGATACGAGGCTACACCTCTGCATATAAAAATAGTTTTACCGTGTTTCAATTGAACAGACTGGCAATAAATTATGAATAAACGAATGCGGAATCTCCAAGGATATAAATAAACTTACTTAATAATCAACAATATTATTTCAATTGATCACTCTTTCAATTGACCCATTGCCTAATGTATAATTAATCTCCTCTTAACTAGGGATGTACATAATCTAATACATTTTTTATTTCCATGTGTATCTCTATCAAAACTTCCGATAATTATTAAAACTATTGTGTAATACAAGAATATGATGATTGGTTTTATAAATAACTTGCTCAATTTAATCGTATGTTCATCCTATAAATGTAAATAGATGATGTAGGAATCATTTTCTTGGAAGAGATATCCGTGGGTACCCGTAGATACCCGTTCCATTCAAATGAACTGGGTACCCATTAGATACGGGTACCTGTTGGAACGGGTCGGGTCGACCCGTAACCCGATGACAATGGGACAGGACGGGTCAACAACGAACAGGTTGGGTACTGCCCCATGAACACCTCTAATAGTGGATATATTGTGGTTTGTTGGAAAAAGTGAGCAATCTATTATTCAAAGGAACCCTAGGCTCTCTTATATAGGGAGAGACCTCAAGGGTAAAATACATAGTAGTCCAGAGAGTAAACAAAAATTACGAAAAGGTACATAACATAATAATAATAGGGATTTTATCACTTGTGCCCCTCCGAGATATCGCAATATCAGTTATGCCCCTATCTTTTTGATAATATCAGTTGTGCCCCTCACTTCTTTCTCCGTCTTCAGTTGTGCCCTTCCGCCAGATTAACCGTCAAAAAAATGAAATAACCATAGTTTACTCAAACCATGGTGTGGTTAACAAGGGTATTATGGTCAGAATAAAATCAAATGAGGAGGAGGGTTGGGGAGAAGGTGTGAGGCTGTGGAGGAGGTGCGGGCTGGCGGCAGGGGCTAGGGGAGGTGCGTGGCTGCGGGAGGAGGTCGGCTTCACGGCGTGGCTGCGGGTTGCAGTGCGGGGCAGGGGGGAGGGGGAGTAAGGGGGTGGCGCCGGGGAGGGGAGGAGGTGCGGGGCTGGGAGGGGCCGCAAGCCTAGGGGGAGGGGGAGCAGGGGGGTGGCGGGCTGGGAGGAGGGAGGTTGGGGCGGAGCTCCTCTCCTCCTCTCCTCCTCTCTTCTGTCGTCACGTCAGACCGAAACTAGGATTGCACATGGCTCGCTTTGGACCCATTGAATGGGAATTTCATCTCACATAGATCCAGTGGACTTGCAATATACACCGGATTAAAAATTAGTTCGATTTGGATTTGACTGCCAACGCCAAATCCAATTAGATTTTTTAATAATGTTTTTCGGTTTTTGTTAAGCAGGCCAAAATGTTTCATTTCATTACTAATTAAGTTTATTTAGTCCTTAAAGATACTCAATTTCAACATTTTTCAACAGAATTGGTATAATTTCCTTGTTCTTTCAACCGCATCTTTTCAAACTTGAGGAACCGCATCTGGAACATCTCCATTTCATGCGCAATCATTTCTTGCAGGAACTGCTGCTTCGATCCTCCATGGATCCTATATTCCAAGTTGGTTTCGGGGTGGATCTAGAGACATTGACGGGATCCAGCAAGGAGTTCACGAGGGCCTTCGAGGACGCGAGCTACTGCACCCTGCTGCGCTACCTCTACATCACCTGGAAGATCAAGCGCTTCCTCAACATCGGCTCTGAGGCCAAGCTGCACGCAACACTGAGCGAGACGCTCAGGCTCTATCCTGGAGTACCCATGGAGGGCCGGCAGGGGGTGGGGGGAGGTCGGGGTGGCAGGGAGGACGGGGCGGAGGGGCGGCATGGGGTGGAGGGAGGTCGGGCCGGTAGGGAGGTCAGGGCGGAGGGGCGACAGGGGGTGGAGGGAGGTCGGGGCGGAGGGGTGGAGGGAGGTCTGGGCAGCAACAGGTGGGAGAGGAAGAAGACGGGAGAGGATGTGAAGGGAAGAAGAAGATAGAGGAGGAGGAGAAGGGAGGAAATGATATTTCAATCCATTTTTTAAATTTAATTCCTAATGTATCCCAAAAGATAACGTCCGTTTACGTTTGGGATGGACGGAAACTAACCCGAGGGGTACAAGTGATAGATTTGCAAGAAGTGAGGGACACAACTGATATTACCAAAAAGATAGGGGCATAACTGATATTGCGATATCTCGGAGGGGCACAAGTGATAAAATCCCATAATAATATTGGTCTCTACACTCCCCCTCAAGGTAGAGCATAGATGTCTATCATGCTCAGCTTGGAAAAACATCTCTGGAAGGGTCCTCTGAGCAATGGCTTGGTGAGTATGTCAGCAGTCTGATCCCCTGAGCTCACGTGAGATGTAGATATCAATCCTCTCTGGATCAAGTCTCTAGTGTAGTAGTAGTCAACTTCAATATGCTTTGTTATTTCATGGAATGCTGGATTGTTGGCAATAAACAATGCTGCCTGATTGTCACACTGAAGCTGCATGGGCAAAGGTACGGCTATATGTAAATTCCCTAGCACCGATCGAACCCACATCATCTCCATGCTTGCTTGTGCCATGGCCCTATATTCAGATTCAGCACTGGACCTTGCCACAACAGTTTATTTCTTGCTTTTCCAAGAAACCAGAGAGCTCCCAACAAAAACAACAAATCCTGAGGTCGACTTTCGATCCTTAGGGCATCCTGCATAATCGGCGTCTGCACATGCTGAAATAGATAAATCTGTACCCTTTCGAAATAGCAACCCTGAACCTGGAGAAGACTTTAGATACCTCAGTATCATGTATATGGCATCCATATGAACCTGTCTTGGATGCTCCATAAATTGACTCACCCGGCTTACTGCAAAGGCAATATCGGGTCGAGTTATGGTAATATAAAGGAGCTTACCCACCATTTCTCTGTATCTCCTCTTGTCTACTTTAGCAGTGTCATCATTATACAGCTTCATGCTTGGATCCATGGGAATACTCGATGGTCTGCATACAACCATGCCTGTTTCAGTCAAAAAATCTGTGATGTACTTCTTTTGGGTCATCACCAGACCCTGTGCATTCCTGGCAAATTTCAACCCCAGAAACTATCATAGGGTTCCAGAAACTGACGGCCCAGAAATGCTTTTGCCCTATGTATTCCCTGAACATCATCTCCTGTAACCAGAATATCATCAACACAGACCATGATGACAACCGTACCTGCAGAAGACTGCTGAATAAACAACGAGTGATCTGCATTTGATCTTTTGAACCCCTGTCGTTCAATCAGATGGGAAAGCTTTCGGAACCACACCTTTGGGCTCTGTTTGAGGCCATAAATTGCCTTGTGAAGTCTACACACCATATGCTTCTCCTCCTCAGCAGTAAACCCTGGTGGCTGCTGCATGTAGACTTCCTCCTGCAGATCTCCATACAAGAAGGCATTCTTGACATCAAGTTGAGATATAGTCCAGTCACGTACCACAACAACTGATAAGAGAATGCGAAGAGTAGAATGACGAGCCATTGGAGAAAATGTATCCATATAGTCCACGCCATAGGTTTGTGTAAAACCTCTCGCGACCAACCTTGCCTTGTATCGATCTAGACTGCCATCAGCATGGTATTTAACTGTGAATACCCATTTACAGCTAACAATGGATACGTCAGGAGGAGCATTAACCAAGCTCCATGTGCCACGAGACTGTAAGGTACGCATCCCGTCTTCTATAGCCAGTCGCCAGCAATCAATCTTCATAGCTTCTTGATATGTTCATGGTATGTCCACGGAAGACAAAGCTGCAGCAAATCTCTGAAAGTCGCCTGTGAGGCAATGAAAAGACACCTGGGAAGCAAAGGGATAAGACGTACACGTCCTCTTTTGCTTCCGGATAGCAATAGGAATATCAAGGTCGTCGTCCACTGTACTGGATGGTGTAGTCTCCTCCTGTAATGAAGAATCCTGCACATGTACCATATCTGACCCGTCATTAGTTATGCCATCTGAACATACCTGAGGCTTGATGGATGCTTGAGGTGTAGCCTGAGCAGGTCCTGACCGACGCATATAGAATTTTGGTAAAGGTGGAATAAGAGGTTGTGGAGGTGGTGATGGAAGTGGTGGAGGTGACGTAGCAACTGGAGTAGGAGTGAACTCAGGTGAACTCCAACTAGGAGGCAGAGGGACATAAACATCATCGTTGGTAGTGGATGGTACCAGCCTGTCACCTGTAGGGGAAAAATACATTACGGACTCAAAGGACGTGACATCAGCACTGACAAAGTATTTTTTATTTATGGGGTCATAGCAGCGATAACCCTTCTGAGTCCGAGAGTAACCGACAAAGACACACTTGACAGCTCTAGGAGAGAGTTTGTCAAGTCCAGGAGTCATGAGATGAACAAATGCAACATTACCAAAGACACGAGGAGTAAGTGAGAATAATTCTTTATCAGGAAAAATGATAGAAAGAGGAATTTTCTCACCAAGGACAGATGACGCCATATGATCGACCAGGTAGCAAGCTGTAAGGACAGCATCCCCCCAGAAAGAGATAGGAGCACAACTCTGAATAAGGAGGGTTCGAGTAATGTCAAAAAGGTGACGGTGTTTTCTTTCTGCCATGCCATTCTGCTGAGATGTGTAAGCACAAGTGGTTTGGTCAATAATGCCCTTAGACGAGAGAAACTGAGAGATAGACCGTGTGCAGAATTCCAGAGCATTATCTGTACGAACATATTTGACAGTAGAAGAAAAAACATTCTGCACTTCATTAATCAAATTTTTAATCACATCTCCTGCTTCAGATTTATTCTTTTTTTTGACGCTCAAAAAAGGGGGAGGCACTCAACGGTGCTCGCCCCAATGCATTAATAAGGGAGTTAAAGTACTTCAGATTTATTCTTTAAAAGAAAGACCCACGATACACGAGAGAAATCATCCACTACAACTAGATAGAACCTGTGTCCCTGATGATCAGGTACATGACTCAGACCCCAAATATCAATGTGAAATAACTCAAACGGGGAGCTACTGCTCCGACTCTGACGACTAGGAAAGCTAGACCGATGATGCTTTCCCAACTGACGCGCTTCACAGCGAAATGATGAACTGGCAGGGATCTAAGGCAGCAGATGTCGCATTTTCTGGAGAGGGAGATGACTAAAACGAAGATGCTAAATATACAGAGAGACAGGTCCGACGGATGAGAAGAGACGCCAGCATAAGAGTTCCGGACCAACCAATATAGACCATTTTGCTCAGAGCCACAACCAATCACCCTGCCCGTTAGTATGTCCTGAAAAATAAGAGATGATGGGTCACATATAGCACGATAGTACAAATCCTTCCTAATCTGACTAATAGACAACAAATTCATGTAGAACTCAGGAGCATGTAGAACATTCTGTAGACGCATAGAAGATGATAAGAATACCTCCCCCTGTCCAACAAGAGGGGAATGAGTACCATCTGCTATCTACACTGAACGACCATGTGGGATGTCCCTAAAGGACTCAAGTCTCTCTATCACGGGAGAGATGATGGGTGGCGCCAGATTTTATAATCCAATCAGATATATCATGACTAGATGTAAAGGCAGTAGCACTACCTGAGGTACTAGCAGCAACAGAAGAACTGGCAGAAGCTGTAGCAACAATATCTGAAGATCCACTTGGAGAATCAGCAGATGATTGTGGCATAATATCACGTAGACGTGCCACAAGCTCCTCGAATCTGTTATCTGCAGTGGATGCTGACTGGGGCAGAACATGACCACCGGCTACACGCGCTAATGCTGGAAATCCATGCTTAGAGTAGCATGTATCCTCCGAGTGGCCTGTGCGATGGCATAACGAACATGGTTGGCGAAAGCGACCACCCCTACCACAGGGTCCACGTCCACGACCAGAAGACTGACCACCTCTCCCACGCGATACTGCCATCGCCGATGGGGGTGGAGTAGATGTGCTGGAAGAAACTGATATGCGGCTGAGCCTCCGGTAAACATCCTCCATTGGAGGAATAACTGCATCGGCCAAAATCTGAGAGCGGGTTGCCTCATGCTCAGGATCTAGGGCTGTAAGTAGGACGCCCACCATGGTAGCATTCCGAAATGTCTTTTGCTGCTCAGGAGTCGCCGTGAGTGGTATGTTACTGTATAACTTCTCAAACATCCTTCTCAGGGACGTGTACAATGAGTGAAGTGGCTTGCCATTCTGCTTCATCATAAATATATCATGCTGGAACTGTAACATCTTGGTCTCATTTCGCACTTGAGAATACGCAACGACCAGAATATCCCACATCGCCTTGGCAATGGGCTGGTGGAGGACATCATTTGCAATCTCCATCGACAGTGTGCTTGACAGCCAAACCTTGGCGTAACAATCATCAGCCTCCCACGAGGCATATATCCCTGTTTTCTCTGCCGGCTCTTCCTCGGTAAGAATATGCTTCTTACTGTTTGACTTCATGAGTCTCATGAACTGCATCGCCCAGAGCTCATAGTTCGTCCCATCCATCTTCACTATTGGCGCGGGACCTTTGAACGCGCCTATGGAGGGCATATTAACCTTGGATTCTGACATATCGCCGGAGATGGAGAACTAGGGTTTGTAGACAAAGAAAGATGTGTCTACACAAACTGCGTAGGATTTGAGTGTGTATGTAGAAGTTACACACCCAAATCCATGGATATGGCGAAGAAGGTAGCTACGACAGAGGCCGCAGGGATGGGCCGACGCCAGCTAGAGTGAAATCGGCTAGACGGGGGCGGCGCTCGGAGCTCGGAGACGGGCCGACGCGAGCAGGCGGGGGCCGGGACCGGCAGGCGGGAACCGGGCCCGGGAGGAGGGGGGTTCGGGGCCGGGAGACAGGAGGTGGGTCCGGGGCCTCTGGAGGCGGGGGCCGGGATCGGGAGTCGGGTACGGCGCTGGGATGAGAGGCCGGGGCCGGGAGGCGGTGTCAGGGGTCGGAAGGCGGGGCGACATTGGAGGCGGCCCGAGGAGGCGTGTACGGCGGCGGGGGGGGGCTAGCGTTTTGGCTCTGATACCATGTTGGAAAAAGTGAGCAATCTATTATTCAAAGGAACCCTAGGCTCTCTTATATAGGGAGAGACCTCAAGGGTAAAATACATAGTAGTCCAGAGAGTAAATAGAAATTACGAAAAGGTATATAACATAATAATAATATCAGTCTCTACATGGTTCACACCACATTTGGTATGCGCTCTTAAAAAAATGAAGTCTTCTCCCACTTTTAGTAGGGTTAGCTACATGGATTCTTATCAAATCCATGTTGAAAGATTCGACTATTTTTTATGCTGGCTGTTGGCTACCTAATGCAACCCTCATCAAAGGGGATTTGAACCTTGGTCTTTTTGAGGCAGCACATTGACCATTGAAGTGGGTATATTTGGTGCGCGCTCTTATCTTTCTAAAATATATTGAAAGGACACAATATTAAGGTAGATCAGGTAAAGGGGAATTTTGTATTAGTAAAAGATATGTAGATGACACCAATGATTTTTTTATCAATAAAATAAGTCGAATTACCTAACAAGCGGAAGCCGCTGCACACAAAATTCTTGCGAATTGAAATGCTTACTTATGGTAAACAGAATCCATTCTTATACACCGTTCAAGAGAAAGTCTCCCTCATCCTTAGGATATTGGTAGTGGGTATATTCATTGGCATTTCTTTCCATGTTGTATTTTACTTTTCTTAATTGTTGGAACTCTTTAACATTTTCTGCACACATATCTATATAATTGGGACTTATACGTGATGGGTATTTAAACTTATTAATGTGTAATTTTCTTTGTTAGGGAAATATACTTAAGCAGGTTGGTAGAAAGTTTGTGAAACTAGGAAGTTAGGAAGCAAGTCTAATTAAATTTGAATGTTTGTCAATGATCCAATTGTTCTTATACTCATTAGGTAATGTTGGGTGTTGATCGCCTTGATATGATTAAAGGAATCCCACAGAAAATTCTGGCTTTTGAAAAATTTCTGGAGGAGAACTCATCCTGGCGTGACAAAGTGGTTTTATTGCAGATTGCTGTGCCCACTAGAACTGATGTTCCAGAGTGTATGACTCCTTAATCTTGTGCTTATTCACCTTAAGATTTTTTCTTCTGAAACTGATGATACTACTGCTTTTTAGATCTTTTTTTCACGTGTTGATAGCCTTTGAAAAAACAAAGAATGTACATAATGCAATATTTGTATTTTGATTAGAGATCACATGATCTGTTTGATCCAGTCTGATAAAAAGAAAACTTTTTTAGAACGTTTTGTAAGATATTACCTGTATATCTACTGGAGTGTAGTTATTGATGTTCAGGCTGCTAGATATTGTTTGAATAAATAAGAAAGAAAACCATTTAATTTTCTTTTGAAACGAATCCATAGTATTCTTGGCACTCTTAATGCTTATTGACCTCGTCAAACAAATCGTTCAGTTTTTGTTTACAACTGGGATGCACATTTAGTCAGAATTTAGCATATGTGAAATATGCCTTCTTTTGGGATTGGATTCCACACCATCTAAGATGTTAATGTGGGATCCGGTGTTGCAGAAGTCGGTATTCAATATTCAATCAGAGGGGACACTGAATAAAAGAATATTCACTATTCGGGAGAATATTCAAAAAGAAAAGTACCAATTAACAAGTTACATATATGGAGCTTTAACATTTGTGGTGATACCATAATAAATGGAAACCTTTAAAAAATAAAAAAATAAAAAAAAATCAGCAGTTTGTTGCAATAATCAGCTGACTATTAGGCATATCGAATATTCAAGCTGAATATTTGGGTTAGACCGAATATTGATCGAATAACAATATTCTATTCATTCACCCCATAGAATAATAATATTTGATCGAATATTCGGTCCATTCGGTTGAATGTTGCAACAATGGTGAGATTAAATCATTATTCTGCCCAATTGGTGGCTGAAAGATTTCTTTCTAATTAAAGAAAGTGAGAGACAAACTTACAACCATTTCTTGAGAGGAGACCTAGCTAGGTCAATTGCATTTTGCACATAAAATCATTTCACCTTAAATATGACCCCATTATGTGTCATCCAAATTGCCTACAAAGTTACCACAAGTTTCATCAACCCGGCCATTCCAGAAGTTCTCATTTGAAGAGATGTCCACCTAGAGAATATCCATTGCATCCCAAATTTGGCTTGAACATATACAAGAATAAAAGAGAGTCTTGAGATCCTCATATTCTTCACCACACAAAAAATAGGTATAATCATCATTAGGGGTGAAAATAGACATGCTTTTTTGGACTTTGGACATACCTGAGGCGTGTTGGATGATTAACGTGCAACATGAGCAGGACCCGACCAACGTGTATAATATTTTGGTAATGGCGAGACAAGTGATTTTGGTGGTGGTGGCGATGTTGGCGTGACCCCAGGAACTGGAATGGACGTTGGTGGACTCAAAATAGGAGGAGGAGGAACATAGACCTCGTCATTAGATGTGGATGAGGCCAATCTGTCACCTGCAGGAGAGAAGTACATAACAGACTCAAAGAATGTAACATCAGCACTGATAACGTGTTTCCTGTTTACTGGATCATAGCAACGGTATCCCTTCTGAGTCCGAGAGTAACCCACAAAGACACATTTGACAACCCTAAGAGCTTGTCAAGACCAGGAGACAACTGATGAACAAAAGCAACACCACCAAAAACACGAGGAGTAAGTGAGAATAATTCCTTGTCTGAAAAGACAACAGAAAGGGGGATTTTCTCACTAAGTATCGAGGACGACATACGATTGACAAGATAACAAGCTGTAAGGATGTCATCTCCCCAAAAAGAAATAGGAGCTCAGCGGCTCCATTTTGTTGAGAGGTGTATGCACATGTGGTTTGATGAATAATACCTCTTGACGAGAAAAATGTGAGAGATAACGAGTGCAAAATTCCAAAGCATTATCAGTACGTACATATTTCACATGAAAGGAAAAAACATTTTGCACTTCATTTATAAGATTTCCGATAACATCACCTGCTTCAGATTTATTCTTTAATAGAAAAACCCACGACAAACGAGAGAAATCATCAACGACTACAAGATAAAACCTGTGTCCCTGGTGATCAGGGACACGACTCGGACCCCAAATATCGACATGAAGTAATTCAAAAGGGGAGCTACTGCTCCGACACTGACGACTAGGGAAGCTAGCTCTATGGTGCTTTCCCAACCGACAGGCTTCACACCGGAAGGAAGAACTCGGAGAAATCTGCTGCAAGAGATGGCGCATCTTCTGAAGGGGAAGGTGACCAAAGCGTAGATGCCATGTATACGGAGAGACAGATCCAGATGCATGAGAGGAGACACCAACATATGAACTCCGGACCAGACGATAATGACCATCCTGCTCAGAGCCACAACCAATCACCCTGCCCGTTAGAATGTCTTGAAATATAAGAGAAGATGGGTCAAATATAGCGCGACAGTACAAATCCTTGTAATATGACTAATAGAAAGTAAGTTCATCGAAAAATCAAGGGCATGTAAGACATTCTGTAGATGCATGGAAGGCGACAAAGTAATCTCCCCCTGTCCAATAATGGGTGAATGAGTCCCAACTGACCTGGTGGAATCTCCCTGTATGACATAAGTCTGTCTCTGTCACGACAAAGATGGTGTGTTGCACCAGAGTCCATGATCCAATCTGAGACATCAGAACTATAACATGACGGAAAAGCACAAGCACTACTTGAGGTGCTAACAGTAGCAGAAGTATTGGCAGAAGCTGAAGCAGCAATATCCGAAGGGCTTCCTGGAGAATCTGTAGTGACTGGAGGCATAATATCTCGTAATATGGCAACAAGCTCCTCGAACTCTGATCTAAAGTAGATGCCTACGGAGATGCAACATGCCCGGCTACTCGTGCCGAGGCTGGAAATCCATGCTTAGAATAACATGTATCCTCAGCATGGCCTGTACGATGACAAAAAGTGCATGGCTGACGAAAACGACCACCTCGACCACGAGGTCCACGACCATGGAAAGAAGAAGAACCACCTCTCTCTGTGGAAGCAGCCATCGCTGAGGGTGGTGGAGTAGAAGCACTGGACGAGACAGAGATGCGGCTAAGTCTTCAGTAGACTTCCTCCATAGGAGGAATGGTAGCATCGACAAGAATATGTGATCGAGCAACTTCATATTCAGGATAAAAGGCAGCAAGTAGGACCCCCACCATTGTAGCATTCCTAAATGTCTTCTGCTGCTCGAGGGTGATCGTGAGAGGAATAATACTGTATAGTTTCTCAAACATCCCCCGTAGGGATGTATACAAGGAGTGAAGTGGCCACCCATTTTGCTTCATTATGAATATATCGTGCTGGAGCTGTAAGATCTTGGTCTCATTTCGCACTTGGGAATATGTTGCCGCCAGTATGTCCCACATCGCCTTAGCAGTGGGCTGATGGAGAACATCATTAGAAATCTCCATTGACAATGTGTCTGACAGCCAGACCTTGGTGTACGAGTCATCAGCCTCCCGGGAGGCATAAATCCCAGTCTTCTCTGCCGGCTCTTCCTCGATAAGAATGTGCTTTTTACCGTTCGACTTCATGAGGTTCATGAACTGCATCACCCAGAGCTCATAGTTTGTCCCATCCGTTTTGACGATTGGCGCAGGACCTTTGAACGCGCCTATGGAGGGCATATAGACCTTGTTTTCTGACATATCGCCTTAGACGAAGAACTAGGATTTGTAGACCAAAAGACAAGTGTCTACATAGACTTCATAGGATTTGAGTGCATATGTAGAATTTACGCACTCAAATCCATATGGATGACGAACGAGGCGTCTACGGTGAGGCCGACAGGGGTAGGGACCGGCTGGGGTGGGCTGGCAGTGTGGGCCGGCGAGTGATGGCTGGCGGGAGGGGCTGGCGGGAGGGGCTGCGAAGAGGAGCGACGGGAGGGGCCGAGCGGCGGGAGGGGCCGGACGAAGAGGAGGGGCAGAAGGGGGTTGCGGGCGACGACGTTGAGAGGGAAAAGAGGGGGGCGACAACGCTGGGGAAGGGAAAGAGAAGAGGTTTAGGGTTTTGGCTCTGATACTATGTTGGTGGAAAAGATTATTCTATTATTCCAAAGAACCCTAGGCTCTCTTATATAGAGACAACCCATGAGTAAATTATATAGGATGGAACAGAGAAAATAAAAATAGCATAAAAGATACACCGACTACATAATTATCCCTACATTAACCATAGTAGAAAGTGTATCCACAACGGATGTCTCCAACGAATTCCTCTTTGTGGTTTAAAACAGCCACCCTCTGACTTGCCATTCACCAGAATAGAGTAGGAGATCGTCGTTATACACCGCTTCATCCAATATATCCATGTGTGAGAAAAGCCATGTTTACTAAAGGCGGATCGGGTAAATCTCAATTCAATGTTGTTATACGTCTTGAAAAAGTCAATCTTTAGAGTATGCCTTTCGTCTGCCTTTTCTTCCAAGCATTACTCATCTTAGTTGCAAGTACCAAGCTATCCATTATGTTTTGACCAAGGATGAATGTCGATTGCTCAGGGAAGATAATGTCATCGAGGACACATCTAAGATGATTAGCCAATACTTCCGCTACAATGAGATAAATCACATTCAATAAGGCAATAGGAGAAATGTCTTCCATGCATTCAATCGTATTTCCTTTGGGGTGTCGGAAAATGTGACTTGTTTAGAGCTAAATGCCTTTGTTGTTATGCGAGAATTTGGCAATGATCCCTAAGATATCATCTAATTGTACTCCAAAAGCATTTGTAAAAGGAAATGGGGAAGCCATTCGGGTTTGGCACCCCTTCCTCATTATGGCTCATAATCACATCTTGTACCTCTTGCAAAGCAACTTCTCTAACAAGCTTGTCACATTGGGTAGCTGAAACTTAAGTAACGTTGTGCTCATGCCAATTCCATTCTCCAACCAACCCTCATCTACTCAATAGACAGAAGAAATCTTCGATAGCAATGCCAATCTCCCAATCAGCGGTAACCATATCTCTCCGAACCTCAATAAAATGAATAGTGTTTCATCTTCCATCGCGATAGCCATACTATGGAATAATTTCATATTTTTCATCACCTTCTTTGGTCCACCTCTACCTTGATTTTTGTCTTCATTACACCTCCATCTTTCTATCTTCTCCCATTATAATGGTGTTGTAAAATTTAGCTGACTAGCCTGACTAATTGGTCTAATTAGTCGAGTCGATGGGGTGGCCGAAGGCCGATGAGTCGGTCGATTTTGCTTGGAGTTATTTATATTTTTGCTTTTTTAAATGCATACTTATTCTAATATACTTAATATTTTATTTAAATTCAATTACTTCTATTATTTCGTTACGATAGGGTAGAAATTGTACAAATCTATTTAAATATATATGAATATATGTATAAAAACTATTTATATATTTTAAATAACTAAAAAATCAAAACCGACTAAATTAGTTTCATCACTGACTGCCGATTAATCCTTATTCATGACTGTCGATTAATCCTTATTCAGTGACCCAACTGATGAGTGTACCCCTTAATTTTCTAGTGGTAGTACAATATGTCTACCACACAAAAGACCATGGTTCAAATCCCACTCTTGAAGGGGTTGCGTTAGGTAGTCGACGGCCAACGTAAAAAATAGTCAAATCTTTCAACATAGATTTGAGCAAGAATCCATGTAGCTGACCCTACTTACAGTGGTAGCACATTTAGTGACACTACTGACGAGTATCAACTACCGATTTTGCAACCTTAATTGTAAAAATCTAATTCAATACCCGTTCCTTCACCTCATCACTCATCAACTGCCTTTCATCCTCAATATGATCCAAATGACGGAGCTCATCTTGCGTCCTTGTTCTTATTTTGAAACGACACTCACAGGTTTCCCTTTTGAAAGTCGTGAGATGATCCACTATGCTTGTAACTTCAAGAAAAACTGCTTGGTGGCTGATTCTTGCACCTCACATTCCCTCTAGAAGGTTGCAACCATGTTCTCGAAGCCCTTCTCCAAGCATCACTACTTCTCAAATCTGAAGTATGGGAGCCACCTCTGCCCAGCTTTGCATGAGTCCCGCAATAAGGGTGTCTGATCTGAGTGCGACCCAGGTAAGGTCTTCACAATCTGGAATTGATGCTGATGTACGAGGTCAACATAGTCCAGGAAGCGATAAATACTGGTGCGGGATGTTCTATTCATCCATGTATACCTAGAATTGTTAGCATCAAGGACAAGTAGCTGCATAGAAACCGCAATGTCTGCAAAGTGTCTGAGCCTTGTAGAATTGTTAGCATCAAGGACATGTAGCTGCATAGAATCCACAATGCCTACAAAGTTTCCGCGCCTTGTTCTTGGCAACCTGTCCCCATTATGATCATATGCCCTCAGGGTTAAATTAAAATCACCACCCATCAGCCATGAACATATAACTTATCAATTATCAATAACATGAGAAACAAGGACAAATAAATTATTAATTATCTGATAACATGAGAAACATGGAGAACTAAATTATCAGTAACATGAGAAACGAGACAAATAAATGATCAACTATCAGTTACATGAGAAACATGGTCGGATACGTTATTAATTATCAATAACATGATAAACATGGACAAACAAATTATCAATTATCAATAACATGAGAAACATGGAGAAATAAACTATCAATAACATGAGAAACATGGAGAAATAAACTATCAATAACATGAGAAACATGGACAAATAAATTACCAATTATCAGCCAGAGATGAAACAAGCACATCCAATAATATTAGAAACAAGGACACATACATTATCAATTATTGGACTGTGGTTTAGGAATTTGATGTATTAAAACTCAAGCTTTGCATAATTATGATGAAAAAAAGCTCGTTTAGCATGTGGGTCATCATTACTAATTTGTGCAAAGAGATGGATGCTGAAAGACTCTTATAAGCCATGTTGTGAGGACGGCTGAGTACTCTAGTGTCAGCTAGCTATTTTCTTGTACCATTGGCTTGTCCAGAGCAGCTTTTTGTCAAGTTCGCTTTTGACATGCTGTAGAGGTCTGCTTTGATTGGAAGGAACATTTATCTAATGTTACCATTGTTGTGGATGGCGAACCTCTCAATTGTTAAAGACAAGAATAACAATGAAAATTAAGGGAAATTTCCATGTGAATCAGAAGAGTTACTTGTTATTTGAAACTTTTTCTTTTTATAGTGGATTCACATCGATCCACCTGCCAAGCATAAGCATGAAAGTATGAAAGACAATCTCATGTAAGCCATAAATAAGAGCCAGCCATGCTCTTGTTTGACCTTTCCTTAGATGAGATGCGAGTGTGGCATGACACGATTTCACTTATTTACACCATTCTGATGTTGCTGATTGCTATGTTCTTCCTTCACCTGTTGTATATCAAAATATGCAATTTTTTCTGGCTGATTTCTCTTAGTTTGTATGTCCGACAACATTTCTTCATCGATTTTTTCATTCTTCTCTTTTGTGAAGTTTGATTTTTGAAGCATATTGCCAATTTGTTGGTTCATATCATGGATGCCTAATATTTCCTCATCCAGGAAGAATTCATAGAATGTTTTAATTCCTGTTTCCACTGACAGATCAAAAGCTCACGAGCCAAGTTCATGAAATTGTTGGACGTATAAATGGCCGTTTTGGGACACTAACTACTGTTCCTATTCATCATCTGGTTTGTATGCATTTTAGTTATTATAACTGATCGAATTTGTAGTCGCCATTTATCTACAACTACCATATCATGTGCACCAAATGCCTTGGTCAAAAACCATTTATTGTGTTCTGTTTGCTGTTGGTAACAAAATGAATCTCCTCTATGGTTTCCATGTTTCAGTAGTTGATATGCAAATACCATATGCCAGTCTGTTACCACTTGAATAAAAAATGACACTGTCTTTACTTAAGTTCATTTAGCTGTTGCTAAATAATCAGTTGAAAATTTAGTAGATTGCTATAAGCGCAAGTATGACATTGTTATGTGAGGTAGCCTCTGTTCACATAAAGGATACCTTTTGAAAATCATCTTGACTAACTAGGCATTAGGTGCTTTTTCGTGGATGAATGTTAACTGTGCCAAAGAAAACTATGGGCAGTTCTTTTACAAAAATAAAGAACCAAGAGTAGGGGAGAATTTAATGTCTTTGATCAAACATTATGATGTGATTGGAATGGACGTTAGCTTGACATACAGAGACCGGGCACCAATTGAGTGATATTATCGACATTAAGATATTAGCAAGGACCTATCAGGTATAGATCATATGGATATTCTTCGCATGTGTTTTTCTAGTTATGCTCTAGCGAGAAGGTAATTTCAGTAATATTTTGATGGCCATCTTTGCATGAAGATCCAGATATTGTTATTTAGATTATCTATTTCCATGCACAAATAGTCTGGCTTAGGAATTCTTTAAGATAAGCAGGAAAATGAATCTTTTGCTGTTATGCTACATGATCTCTACTTATATGTATGCAATAGTTTGATTTAGTGGGTTATTCCTCCATGTTGTTCCTTCTTTTGTCAAACCATGGGTGTACAATGATACAAAGCTCTGATTTACCTCATAAGGTTGGATATTTTGTTTCATCTACTCTCTTCATAAACTTGTACATACTAGAGATTCCCATTCTTCAATTGAATTGCCGTTATCTACATCTTCGTAGATCCTTTATTCTACGGTTCTACCTTCTTTGAAGAGAAATAGTAAATTGAAACACTGATAAATCACAAATCCACCGATCCCTTTTCATTTGGCCAAAACAACTACATGGGTCATAGAAAAAAATTCTTCCTATCATATTCCTCGTTGTTGACATTTCTTTTGTCTGTCTTAATTGTTGTTTCGAAGAGTAAGTTTGTATTTGTCTCCTTTTTCCTATAAGGGTGTTATGGAGGAGATGGTGGCACCATGGTCTAGATGGACCAGACAGCCAATTGATTTAAACACGATTGCAGATACCACTCAAATTAATAGGTATACAACGTCAAATACATTACAGATGTATTTTTTAATAATTCAATCTAATATGGGTCCACGAGAATAGGTTTGTTTAACAGACTATTGGATTGGACAGAATTTTGAAAAAAAAATCCATCGCTGCATTTCTAATAATCTGCGTTGTTGTAACTAAGAAGAGCTATTTTTTTGCTCATTATTGAAATCCATTTCCCTATGTTAATCTGAAAATGAAGTTTCTATAGTACATATTGTGCAATTTGTTGCAAATTTGAGACCAAAAAGATTACGTACAGATGACACCGCACTTGATTTCAATTAAATGGTAAAGAGGCTGAATTTTATTTTCTGGATGAGTTTTATATCATTTTTGCATGCCGTATATCTTTAGAAGTAGTGGTCATATACCTTAGGAAGGAGTGGTATTACCTGTATATCTAGCACGCATCTTAGTGACTAGAGTTTATATAGTTAACCTGTGAAAAAGCTCTGGGAAGTTCTGAATTTTTGTATGTAGTGAGATAATCAATAACCTTGATGCAAAAGAACATTTTTAGAATATATTACTGAGTAAGGAAATAATAGTTCTGTTGGAAAACTAATACCTAAAGAAAAACATAGTATATTGTTGTGGTTGCTGCCGCCTATATCCATGGTAGAGAAATTACCAGAGTTTGGTGATTCTTGTGTTTACTAGGAGTTCCAAAGCTGTGTAGGTGGCGGTCATGGACCACTTTCTTTCCCATGACGGAGCAAGTACATTATGGATCCTTAAGATTAGATACCCTCATATCATGCTTTTCAAATGCTTTCTTCAAATGGGGAATCTATCATAAAAAATAATTTTGACCAAATTCGTACAAGGCCTTTTGTTGAGATTGATTTTTGCGGAGGGATGATGATCAATTGAATATTCATGAGGCCTTAGGGTTTTCTTATATAAAGAGGAGAAACCCTCTTAGGTATATTGCATAACAGAGGCAATAAGAAAAGAAAAACATTAAATAGGAAAACATAAATACATCTGTCAACGCTCCCTCTCGAGATGGAGCATAGATGTCTATCATGCTCAGCTTGGAACAACATCTCTGAAAAGGCCCTCTGGCTAGAGCCTTGGTGAAAACATCTGCTGTATGTTCTCTTGAGCTGATGTGGGAAGTATAAAGCACTTATGAATAATGTCACGTGTATAGTGACAATCTACCTCAATATGCTAGGTCCTCTCATGGAAGGTAAGGCTATTGGCGATTAAAAGAGCAACCTGGTTATCACATTGCAACTACATAGGAAGAGGAGTGTTAATAGCTAAATTGATCAGAACAGATTTAACCTACATCATCTCAGTGCTCCCCTGCACCATTGCTCTGTACTGTCACTCAACACTTGATCTAGCAACCACATACTGTTTCTTGCTCTTCCATGTCACCAAATAAATCACTATGAATACTGCAAAATCGGAGGTAGATTTCCTGTCCTTGGAGCATCCCGCATAGTATGCATCTGTACAAACTGTAATGGCAAGGGATGTCCATCTGCTAAATAACAATTTGCTAAAGAATAATGTCGTACCTCAGAATCATGTGAACTGCATCCTTGTGGGCCTCTCGCGACTGCTCCATAAATTGGCTCACTTTGCTTACAACAAAGGAGATGTCTAGCATGATGATGTCACATAGAGTTTCCTAATGAGCTCCATGTATTTTTCTATTATCAACTCCCTATATATCATCATCATATAGCTTCATGCTAGCGTCCATGGGAGTGGCGACAGATCTGTCGTCTGCCATACTTGTCTTTGGAAGGAGATATGTAACATACTTCCTCTGGGTCATTATAAGACCTCATCGATTCCTAGTGGACTCAAAACCTAAGAAGTATCGTAATTTGACAAGGTCTTTGATGCTAAACTGTTGTCCACGAAACTCCTTAGTCCCATTATTGCCCTACACATTATCTCCTGTAACAATGATATCATCAATGAAAATTAAAATGACAACTATACCTCTCTGAGACCTTTGAACAAACAATGAATAATCTGCAACAGATCTCACAAACCCCTACTACTCTATCAAGTTTGAGAGCTTTTAGAACCATGCTTTAGGACTCTGCTTAAGGTCATAGATAGCCTTATTAAGTCAACAAACCTTCTGACAACCCCCCTCAGCAACAAACTGAGGTGGTTGTTGCATGTATACCTCCTCTTATAGATCAACATAGAGAAAGACATTCTTTACATCCTGTTGAGATATGCACCCAATCTCGAGTCACTGCGATTGAGGAGAATCCGAAGAGTAGAATGACAGGCCACTAGAGAGAAGGTATCCTGATAGTCCACTCCATAAGTTTGGGTGAACCTACGAGCCATAAGCCTGATCAACACTGTCATCTATATGGTACTTCACTATAAACACTTATTTGCGATCAACTAGGGATTCCTCAATACGAGCAGTAACCAAACTCCATGTGTCATGGGACTGTAGTACTTCCATCTCCTCCTCCATAGCAAGATGCCATTCCCTGTCCTGTATTGCCTCTTGATATGTTCGTGGGATCTTTACAGCTGAGAGGACCTACGACAACCCTCCTGAAATCCGCAGACAAACACCCCAAAGAAACATGTGTAGCAAGAGGATACATAACCCATCTATGCCTCTATTTTCGAAGAACAATTGGCCGATCCGTGTCATCTCCATGATTTATAACCCATGATACAAGCTTCTCAACCTATAAAGTGTCCTACAGAATATACAAATTACAAGTTCCGTTAATCGAAATCAAGTGCTCGAAATTTACCTGGAGTGTGTTGGATGACGTGGAAGGCTCATGAGCAGGGAGTATGGTTGGCTGCCTACACGTATAAAAGTAAAGCCGGGACTGATTGATAGGAGGTGGAGGTGGCGTAAGAGGAACTACATGAGAAGGTGGTGGTAAGTGGGGGAAAGGATATGTCAACCTTCTCACCAGACTCGGATGTGGTCATCTTGTTACATGTAAGATTAAAATACATGGCCGACTCAAAAAAAGTAACATCAACACGAACGTAGTACTTTCCTCTATCCATGGTACCCTTTTTGGGTCCAAGAGCATCCCACAAAGACATACCTGACAGCTTTGAGAGAGAGCTTGTCACGACTAAGGGTTAGATTATGAACAAAAACTACTGAACTAAAGACACGAGGTGTTAGGGAGAAAATATTGCTATCAAGACACAAAATCGAAAAAATGACCGACCCAAAGAAAGTGACATCAGCACTAATGTAGTACTTCCCTCTATATAGATCAAATCAACGATACCCTTTCTGGGTCCAAGAGTATCCCACAAAGACGTACTTGACAGCTTTGAGAGAACTTGTCACGACCAAGGGTTAGATGATGAACAAAAGCCATTGAACTAAAGACAGGAGGTGTCAGGGACACTATGTCCCTATCAAGAAACACAATAGAAAAAGAGATCTTTTCCCCTAACACATAGGATGACATTTGATTAATCAGATAACATGCAGTGATAGCGACATCTCCCCAGAAGGAGAGGGGAGCACGACTCAGATTGAGAAGGGTCTTGGTCACATCAAGAAGATGACAATATTTATGTTATGTAGCGTCGTTCTGTTAAGAAGTATAAGGGTAAGATGCCTGATGTATAATGCCATGAGACTTAAAGAAGTGGGATAATTGAGTAGTACAAAACTCCAGCGCATTATCAGTGCGGACATATTTAATCATATAAGAAAAATATTCTTTATTTACTAAATATAAGATTGAATGATAGACCTAACCTCTGTTTTATTTTTCAATCGAAAAACCCATAACAATCTAGAGTAATCCTTCACAACTACATGATAGAACTTGTATCCTTACCGGTCAGAGATATGACCGGGACCCCAAATATCAAAATATACCAACTCAAATAAAGAACTGCTATAATTTTGACGACCAACATAACTAGAATGGCGATGCTTCCCAAGCTGGGAAGCATCACGCTAAAAGGTATATTAAGAACAGAATCTGTGGGAGAACTCTGCACAACTTCTGCAAAGGAAGATGACCTAACCAAATGCGCCACATGCAGAGGGAGATTGACCTAGTTTGAATGGAAGAAGCACCAAACCACAAAGACTAGATAGGTCTGCAGAGACCCCCTTCCTCACGACTACATCCAGTCACACTGCATGTGAGTATATCCTGAAACACAAGAGGGGGGGTCAAAGATGGCATGACAATGTAAATCCTTGGTAATTTTACTAATAGATTATAAATCCATTTAAAAATCAGGAGCATGAAGAATATTCTATAGGTGCGTGGACTGTTCCAATCGAATCTCCCCTTATTCTGTAATGGAGAATGCATTCCATTAGTAATAACAACTGCTCTGTTAGGATGAACAAATATGTAGGAAGTGAACATAGTGATGAAAGACACACGTTGGAGTATTTGGTTGTGCATCACTTGAGTTGTAGATAGGTAAATGGATCACTCCAGGATCCATTTACCACATCCATGTATTAACCCCACATCTACCAGTGGTGGGACTTGGAGGCTCTGTGGAGGCTATATAAGGAGCCTCAGACCTCTTGTATCCATTGAGAAAATTCAATAGAATATCCGCCCCTTTGAGGGCTTCTCCCGTGGGAGTAGGGTTCCATGTAAAAATCTGTTGTGTTCAAGTTTATTTTTCTGTTCTTTATGCTCTGTTTATCATTTTTGCTTCTGCATTCCTATTTTCTAACATGATATCAGAGCGGGTTCGATTCTCAAGGATTTTATTACTCGTTGTTTTTATTCGAGTTTTGATTGTTCTTAAATATTATTCATATTCATTTATTTTTAAGATCGATTCATGTTCGAGAGGTTCTAGGGTTTCCGAAGAAACCTTAATTTTTGTTGGGCTAGATCATTCAAGCCGCCAGTTTCTAGGAGGAGCCCCAATTATCGACTAGTTATCCCAGGCTGCGCCCTTTTTCCATGCTCGAGGCTCTAGCAGCAGCACGATACCGCCTAGGAGGCGCTCCAAGCACCACAACTTCTCTCAATCACATGCAGGAGGCGTAAATCCTACCGCAAGGGCTAGCAACACCTAGACACAATACTGACAGCTTCCCCAAGAGGCGGCAGAATCTTCTAAATCCTGATCCCCAGGTGGGCTTGAAATTCTTCATTAGCACCAGCGTAGGCACCGCGCCACTCCAGACCACTACGCGGCTATAAGCAGCAACCCACGCGTGACAACCCTCGCACGATTCCCCGTTATCATCGTTGTGGAACCCTTCGGTACTGTAACGCACCACAACAGCGCATTGCATGCATCCCAATCACACGTTAATCTTTGCGCGCATCCCAGGAGACACATCTCCGTGTGCGAGGAGGGCTCCTCTGATTCCCGAGCGGCATCGCCACCTTTGAGCCCCTGCATCTCCTCCTGGTGTGTGTGATCATCGTGCAGGCGATCTCAGATTCATGCACAGCCTCCTCTGTGCGTGAAACCTTCAGTGCCTCCATCCCCTTACAGATCCAGGATGGGGCGGCGACGCCCTCTCAAAGATAGAAGCCCTATCGAGGGAATTTGAAGAGAGGGTTCCTGATTGAGAACCCTAATTTGGCGTGTTAGGTTTATTTAGCCCCAAGTAGGCCCTTGTATGTTTAAAAAAAATCTGCAGCAATACGACCAAGTGGGACAAATAGTAAAAAAATGAACAAAAAGGGAGAAGGGCGTGCTGGAAAAAGGGGAGGATGCCCAGTTCATGTTATTGGCCGCTCTTACTGGATTCGAGGGGGACATAATGGACCCGCTGAGTATGCCTCAAACAGAGTTGTTGAAAATGATGGTGTGCAGTAAGGAGGTCTACTGGGTGCTTGATAGTCATTGCTTCCTGAACCTCTTGATTATTCCACTCAGGGAGGGGGTCTGCTCTTGCCCTTCCAGTCAGGTCCTGCATTTCCATGGGGGCTTCTTCCTCTCCCCAGATGGCTTTGCCCAGTCCTTTCCTACAAGGATAAAGTCGTGCAAGCCGAGCAAAAGGCGCGTAGGGAGCAAGCCGTAATATGAGTCTAGTTGCAGAGTGGGGTGAAAAACAAATGCGAAGAAGAATCAAAGACATTGGATAAGTAATGAATTTTGAAGAACTATTTCAGCATCCCCCTGACCAAAGCCCCCCCACATTTGGATTACTTTTTAATGGTTGATCAAGTTTCATGGATTCTCCCTCTGAAACAAGAAGTTCTAGTCTTGGAGGTATAATATCCACCACTTAGCGCCCATTCGATGCATCGATTATGGTGATTTCGTATCCGCTTTTTCTTTACGTACTATTTGAATTACTACACCGCCGATGAAGCGTTATAGAATGTATTGTGACTTTTTCTCCCATGGGGATAAATCCGCCCCTTCCCCTGTTCCCACCTACATATATGGGAGATTTTCAGAAATGAACGTCTTTTTTCGTAGAATTGGAAAGACAATTTCACTAGATTTTTGACCCATGGGATGAGAACTCTGAAAAGAGAAATTGCCTATCTTTTCTTTAATCTCAGGAGAAAGACGATCGGGAGGAGCTAATTCGAATCCTTTGGGTCAAATCAGAACAACCCCCACATTCAAACCCCCTTTTTGACCATTAGCGAGAACTTGTTTCAGTTGAAAAAAAGTGGGTGAGAAGATTGAGCCCAAATGGGCTGTACTTAGAAAAAAGGGGGGGAGCGTATCCTGTTTTGATAAGGAGAGAGTGGCCCATTTTGAGCCTTATTTGGATCGAGTGTATTTTTTTAAAAATGTTTTGAAAAAAAGGCACATACAAAAGAAAAGTCGTACGCATATTTCCAAAAAAAATGAGAAGGAAAAGCCAGAAAAAAGGGAAAGAAACGACTTCAAAAATATGTTTTGAAAAAAAAATTGATTAAAAAAATTCTCAAGAAAGCCAACAAAAAATATTATTATCGTCTTTATGTGATGTTTTTTTGTTCTCCCTGATTTCTTTTCTTCTCCCAACATAGTCGATGTCATGTATTATAACTAGTATGGGAGAAAGGGGGAGTATATGTAGAGTCACATGTATTCTCCAGATTTCAGATTCGTCAGACCACCAGATTATTCAAACTCAATAGTTATCAGATGTTCAAACTCGATGTCAGTTTCTGAGTCTGCATTTCAAGATGCACGCGTGTGCGATCTTCAGTTTCGTGATCCCCATCATTCTTGTTGTTTTAGCCAGAGTTTTCTGTGAGCCATAGGGACTCCAGAGTAGAGGATCATTCCCTATGCCATGTTGGTTGGGGTTTTCATGTGGTTTCATAAGGACTCCAGAGTAGAGTACCATTCTCTGTGACAGACGGGAGAGACCCAGCTCTCCAACGTGGAGACTTCTTCAGACTCCATTCTCTAGCGACTGTGGACTCCGACGAGGATTGCACTCCACGACCTTTCAGTTCGGTCCTTTTCAGAGATGGAGCAGTTGTCCACATGTTGTGGTGGACGAGAGTACTCCGATGAGAAGACTCATTTTCAGTTGCAGTGTCTCTGACAAGCGCAGTACAAAGCACATGCTCTCCGACGAGGAGATTCAGGTGACTCACACTCCAGCTCGTTCGTCCTCCCCACATGCACCGCATGAGAAGCAACATCCTCGACAACAACCAACAGATTTGCACGTTGAGTGGATATTGTCTGTAGTGTCATGTAGCATGTGTTAAGTTTCTTAAACTTTCTTTCTGTTTGTCCAAGCTGCGCATTGCATGCTCCAGCTTGAGTGGGAGTGTTGGAGTATTTGGTTGTACATCACTTGAGTTGTAAATGGGTAAATGATCACTCCAGGATTTATTTATCACATCCATGTTTTTAGTCCCACATCTACCCGTGGTGGGACTTGGAGGCTCTGTGGAGGCTATACAAGGAGTCCCGGACCTCCTATATCCATTGAGAAAGTTCAATAGAATATCCGCCCCTTTTAAGAGCTTCTCCTGTTGTTTCATCCCGCTCCTTAAGGAGTAGGGTTCCACATAAAATTCTCTTGTGTTCAAGTTTATTTTTCTGTTCTCTATGCTCTGTTTATCATTTTCACTTCCACATTCCTATTTTCTAACATCACATAAATCCATGATCCATTACAAGAGGTCTTCCCTGTAACAACTAGTAAGGGCATAGGCTATACCTGAAGTATTGGTAGGTAGCGATGTTAGACGAGATCAATGGAGCACTAGAGGTTCCAGAAATAGGTGGCATGATCTCCCTCAAATGGGAGACAAATTCTTCGATCCCTTGGTCGGTAACATTGACAGGAGCAAAAAGAGTCTCATGCTGCTCAACAACACGGGAAGATGCCAAAAACCCATGCTCAGAATACATGTATCCTCGAAATAACAATTGCGGTGACAATAAGTGCATGACTGATGTGGGCGAGCCCCTCCCATACCACGAGCACCGTGCCCTGTGAATTGAGAAGATCCTCCTCTACCGTGATATGTGACTATCGTTGAGGAGGTTTGAGAGGAGGCTGACGAAGGGACTGTGATCCTGCTAAGTTTGCGATATTCTCTCTATGGGAAGTATAGTAGCATCTGCAAGTAACCGGGATGGTGCATCATCACACTCATGATCAAAAGCTGCCAAAAAGACACCAATCATAGTGGTGTTCTTGTACGCCTTATGTTGCTCCTAAGTAGCTTCTAGAGGCATGAAGCTGTGGAGCTTCTCAAACATGCCCCATATGTGTTTAAGTTATGATGAGGATGGGCATTCTGTTTGACCATAAAGATGCCATGCTATAGTTGTAGTATCTTTATGTCAGTCTTCACCTGAGAGTATATGGCGGCGAGGGTATCCCACATCGCCTTTGCAGAGGCTAATATATGATATCATTGGCTATCTCCACAACCGAGCTACCGGATAGCCAAACATGTGCGTACATATCATCTGCCTCCCAAGAGTGATTAGCCCAAGTCTTGTCAATCATCTCCTCTTGTGTCAGAATGCGATTCTTCCCATTGCACTGCGTAAGGCTGTTGAACTGCATGGCCTATAACTCGTAGTTTCTCCCATCCATCTTGACAATGGGCGCTAGAGCTTTAAAGGAACCCGAAGATGTGATTTCGACCATGTTCTCTAACATGATGCTGGAAAAAGGATAAGACTAGCATTGTAGATTGAAGCAAACAGGTATGCACAAATATATAGGAAATCAGTTGTGTGTGTAGACTCATGCCACAACCGTTCCCATCAACCCAGGGGGCTCTAGGACACTTGAATGAATCTAACGATCTGATTTCACTATAAACATGTTAAGATTAGAATAGTCGGGGATCTTGTGAAGTGCAACAGTGAATGTGGAGGGCCGACAATAATATAACCAAACCTTAGGTGGGTCAAGAGGTGGCAAGAACTAAGGTGGTGGTGCTAGGACTGCTTGAGAGGCACCTCGATCCATGCGGTGCTAGGGTTGTCCCCTATTGACGGTGGGCAGTCCTACCACACCGTGTGCCGGTGCTGGGCCACCCTTTAGGTGACGATCGAACAACAACAACCCATTCTAGGGGTTGAGTGGTGGCGCAAGCCATGGGTAATGACGATCGACGATGGGATCGAGGGAGGATAAAGGGGCGACAAGTGGGGTCAGGTCAAGGGTACAAAAACTCCGGTCCATGACCGTCGCTTTGATACCATGTGGAAGGATAATGATCAATTGAATATTTGTGAGGCTCTAGGGTTCTCCTATATAGAGAGGGGAAACCATGTTAGGAAAATTACATAAAAGAGACAAACAAAAAGAAAAAATTAAAATAAGGGAAACATAAATATATCTTTCGACAATTTCAATATTGACATTTTACCTTATGAGTGTCTTATCAATAATAAATATCATTGCCATTGGACAGACTCATTTCCGATATTATTATTCATCTTGTAATCGCAACAAACTATTGCTTCCCAATAGAGCAGTGACACATATGAATGCGAGCTTACGTGGGTTAGATTCATCCTTGAGGGCATATACGCCACAATTCCATCTATTAATGGAGATGCAATGTAACAATAAGGTTGTCTTTTAGTTGCAAATAATCTTGTCATTTTAAGACATAACATAACAAGTTGAAGTTGGCCACTCTACACGAGAGACCTGATCCGATACGAGAAAATGATTTTTTTGATTTTTTTTGCCAAAATATAATACCATGGATCTAAAAAAAGTACAAGTGCAGTTGGATTGCCTATATTGATGCAATTGATCGGGAATTAGTGATCTTTTACCTGTTGGGATTTAACTCTAAAACCACTCTCCTTTTTTTCATTTTTATGATTTATTCATTTGATTATGAAATGGCTGATTCACAATCACCTTTCTTTAATGTGTCATATAGAATTATACATGTTCAGGGTGTGAATGGAATCTATACTTCCATGGGTGACCTATGGGGATTTTTGTTATTCTGATTAGCATCATTAAAGGTGCAACTTGTATGTGTTAGCTCCTTAGGAGACTTGCCTTTAAAAATCTCCAAAACGTGTTAGACATGAGGAATACAATAGCAAGAGTTTGTTTCTGTTCAAACATTTAAAATTAAAGGACATAATAAAATGGATTGTTTGTATCCTCCTAATCCACCCTATGTAAGCATGTTTTCCATCATGGTCTTATAAACTTTTGTCGCACATTTTTCATTTGAGAAGCATCATATGGATCTTAATCTTTGAGGGAGGGACATTTTTCTTCAAATCACTCAATAGTCATGAACGCAGATTTTATCCTAATCTCTCATTTATGGTAAAATGTCTTACGAACCTACATGCAACAATCTAGAGAAGTCACCATCCATCCATTGTCTGAAAAAATATTCAAGATTTCTGAAAAGGCCGAGGGAGAACTTTTTAAAATGAGGGGGAGAACGTTGAGGGTGTGTGGGAGAACTATGGAGAGAATGAAGTTGAGGGGGAGTCTGAGGGGAGAGATTGTGGCTATGAAGGCCACTATCAAGGAGAGATAGAAGGGAAGAAGGTTGGGTTTACTGTAAGGACTAAGGAACCGTATCTAATGAAGGTTTGAATCCCAATATGCACCATGTTATTATTGTGGTGGATCAGGCTATCGTTCCACTAGTTGATCTAACGCCCCTTTATTATTTTCCATTGCGAGAAGGAGGAACATCACAAAATAGGAGGAACATCACAAAGTTGAGCTCTTGTAGTGCAAAGTTTGGTGTTTATGCATTTATCTAGTGAAGAGGAGGATGAATTTGTGAGAAAGCAAGGGGTTGTATTATTCGATGCCATTGTGGGGCCGATCTTAGTGGTTCTATAAACGGTGCATGTACTTCTAGCTTAATCTCCCTCGTCCATGGGTACTGTAGAGACTTATGTTATGATGTTATGTACAATTTCTTATTTTCTATTTAGTTTCTGGACTCCTATGTATTTTACCCATGGGGTCTCTCTCTATATAAGAGAGCCTAGGGTTCCTTGGAATAATAGATTACTCATTTCTCTCCAACATGGTATCAGATACCAGGGTCTAACCCTAACCCTAGGGTTCTCCACCGCCGCCAGACCCTCTCTTCCACCACTCTCTTTTTCGCCGCCCCTCCCCTCCTCCACCTCCCTTCTGCGGGACCCCCTCCTCTACCGGGCTCTATCTCCGCTGCCGCCAGGGCCCCCTCTCTCGCCGCCGGGCCTCTCCTCTCGCCACCAGGGCCCCCTCCTCTCGCCGCCGGACCTCTCCTCTCGCCGCCAGGCCCCTCCTCTCGCCGCAGGGCCCCGTCTCTCTCCTCCGCCGATTAGATCCCAACGTAGGGGACCCTCACCGCTGGGTTTCCCTTCCTTCCACGCCGACACCACCTCTTTCGTCGACCGTTCTACCTTCATGGATTTGAGTGCGTAACGTCTACGTATGCACTCAAATCCGATCAAGTCTTTGTAGACACCTGTTTCTGGTCTACAATCCATAGTTCATCTACGGCGACATGTCAGAAAACAAAGTCGATATGCCCTCCGTAGGCGCCTTCAAAAGTCCTGCGCCAATAGTCAAGATAGACGGGACAAACTATGAGCTCTGGCGATGCAGTTCATAAGTCTCATGAAGTAAAACGGTAAGAAGCATATACTTACCGAGGATGAGCCGGCAGAGAAGACTGGGATCTATGCTTCTTGGGAGGCTGATGATTCTTATGCCAAGGTTTGGCTGTCAGGCACACTGTCGATGGAGATTGCCAATGATATCCTCCATTAGGCCACTGCCAAGGCAATGTGGGATATTCTGGCCGCTACATATTCCCAAGTGCGGAATGGGACCAAGATGTTACAGCTTCAGCATGATATAATCACGAT
This sequence comes from Ottelia alismoides, assembly GCA_037367405.1. Lineage (NCBI taxonomy): Eukaryota > Viridiplantae > Streptophyta > Magnoliopsida > Alismatales > Hydrocharitaceae > Ottelia > Ottelia alismoides. The sequence continues at coordinate 313,162 of JAZKJV010000361.1, read as the reverse complement.
GAAGCAGAATGGGCGGCCACTTCACTCGTTGTACACGTCCCTGAGAGGGATGTTCGAGAAACTTTATAGTACCATACCACTCACGGCGACTCCAGAGCAACAAAAGACATTTCGGAATGCCACCATGGTGGGCGTACTACTTGCAGCGCTCGATCCTGAGTATGAGGCAGCCCGCTCTCAGATACTGGCCGATGCTGTTATTCCTCCTATGGAGGACGTTAATCAGAGGCTCGGTCGCATATAAGTTTCTTCCAGCACATCTACTCCACCCCCATCGGCGATGGCAGTATCGCGTGGAAGAGGTGGTCAGTCTTATGGTCGTGGACGTGGACCCCGTAGGCGAGGAGGTCGCTTTCGCTAGCTGTGTTCATTCTGCCATCGCACAGGCCACTTGGAGGATACATGCTACTCTAAGCATGGATTCCCAGCATTAGCGCGTGTAGCCGAGCATGTCACGTCTCAGTCAGCATCCACTACAGATAACCGATTTGAAGAGCTTGTGGCACGTCTACGTGATATTATGCGTTAATCATCTACTGATTCTCCAGGTGGATCTTCAGATGTTGCTACTACAGCTTCTACTAGTTCGTCTGCCGCTGCCAGTACCTCAGGTAGTGCCACTACCTTTACATCTTGTCATGACCTCTCTGATTGGATTATAGATTCTGGTGCCACCCATCATCTCTGTCGTGACAAAGAGAGACTTGAGTCCTACAGGGACATCCTACATGACTGCTCAGTGATGATAACAGATGGTGCTCATCCCCCCATCATTGGACAGGGGAGGTTTCCTTATCACCTTCTATGCATCTACAAAATGTTCTACATGCTCCTGAGTTCTCCATGAATTTGTTATCTATTAGTCAGATTACGAAGGATTTGCACTGTCGTACTATATTTGACTCCTCATCTCTTATTTTTCAGGACATACTAACGGGCAGGTGATTGGTTGTAGCTCTGAGCAATATGGTCTCTATCGTCTGGTCCGGAACTCTTATGCTGGCATCTCTTCTCATTCTGCTGATCAGTCTCTCCGTATACCTGGCATCTTCTCTTTGGCCATCTCATGCTCTTGAAAATGCGATATCTCTTGCCTCAGATCTCTCCTAATTCATCATTTCGTTGTGAAGCATGTCAGTTGGGAAAGCATCATCGGTCTAGCTTTCCTAGTCGTCAGAGTCGGAGCAGTAGCTCCCCGTTTGAGTTGTTTCACATTGATATTTGGGGTCCGAGTCGTGTACCTAATCATCAGGGACACATGTTTTATCTGGTTGTGGTGGATGACTTTTCTCGTGTATCTTGGGTCTTTCTTTTAAAGAATAAATCTGAAGCAGGGGATGTTATTAAAAATTAGATTAATGAAGTGCATAATGTCTTCTCTTCAACTGTCAAATATGTTCGAACAGATAATGCATTGGAATTCTGCACCCGTTCTCTCTCTCAGTTTCTTTCGTCGAAGGGTATTATTCACCAAACCACCTGTGCTTACACATCTCAACAGAATGGCGTGGCAGAAAGAAAGCATCGTCACCTTCTTGACATCACTCGAACCCTTCTTATCTAGAGTTGTGCTCCTATTACTTTCTGGGGGGATGCTATCCTTACAGTCTGCTACCTGGTCAATCGCATGCCATCGTATGTCCTTGGTGAGAAAATTCATCTTTCTGTCATTTTCCCTGATAAGGAATTATTCTCACGTACTCCTCGTGTCTTTGGTACTGTTGCGTTTGTTCATCACCTATCTCCTGGACTTGACAAACTCTCTCCTAGAGTTGTCAAGTGTGTCTTTGTAGGTTACTCTCGGACTCAGAAGGTTTATCGTTGTTACGACCCCATAAACAAGAAATATTTTGTCAGTGCTGATGTCACATTTTTTGAGTCCTTTATGTACTTCTCTCCTGCAGGTGACAGGCTGGTCTCGTCCATTACCAACGATGATGTCTATGTTCCTCCTCCTCCTAGTTTGAGTTCACCTGAGTCCACTCCAGCTCCTGTTGCTACGCCACCACTACCACCACCACCACCTCCACAACCGCCTATTCCACTTTTACCTAAATTCTATACGCATCGGTCAGGTCCTGCTCAGACTATAAGTCAGACATCCATCACACCTCAGGTATGTTCAGATAGCATCACTAATGATGGGTCAGATATTGTACATGTGCAGGATTCTTCATTACAGGAGGAGGCTACACCGTCCAGTACAGTGGACGACGATCTTGATATTCCCAATGCTATTCGGAAGCATAAACAGACTTGCGTGTCTTATCCTTTTGCTTCTCAGGTGTCCTTTCATCGCCTTACATGCGACTTTCAGATGTTTGCTGTGGCTTTGTCTTCCGTGGATATACCACGAACCTATCAAGTAGCTATGAAGATCGATTGCTGGCGACTGGCTATGGAAGAGAGATGCGTGCTTTACAGTCTCGTGTACATGGAGCTTGGTTAATGCTCCACCTGACGCATCCATTGTTAGCTGCAAGTGGGTATTCACAGTTAAATACCATGCAGATGGCAGTCTTGATCTGTACAAGGCACGACTTGTTGCGATAGGTTTCACACAAACCTATGGCGTGGACTATATGGATATATTTCTCCAGTGGCTCGTCACTCTACTCTTCGCATTCTTTTATCGGTTGCTGTTGTACGTGACTGGACTATATCTCAACTTGATGTCAAGAATGCCTTCTTGTATGGAGATTTGCAGGAGGAAGTCTACATGCAACATCCACTAGGGTTCAATGCTGAGGGGGAGAAGCATATGGTGTGTAGACTTCACAAGGCGATTTATGGCCTTAAACAGAGCCCAAGGGCATGGTTCCAGAAGCTTTCCCACCTAATTGAACGACATGGGTTTAAAAGATCAAATGTGGGTCACTCGTTGTTCATTCAGAAGACTTCTACAGGTACGGTTGTCATTATGGTTTATGTTGATGATATTCTGGTTACAGGAGATGATGTTCAGGGAGCAGAGAGGGCAAAGGCATTCCTGGGCCGTCAGTTTGTCACGAAGGATCTTGGTACCCTAATATACTTTCTGGGGTTGGATTTTGCTAGGAATGCACAGTGTATGGTGATGACCCAAAGGAAATACATTACAGATTTTTTGATCGAAATAGGCATGGTTAGATGTAGACCATCGAGTACTCCTATGGATCCGAGCATGAAGTTGTATGACAATGATACTACAGAAGTAGACAAGAGAAGATACAGAGAGATGGTGGGTAAGCTCCTTTATATCACCATAACTCGACCCGATATTGCTTTTGCAGTAAGCCGGGTGAGTCAATTTATGGAGCAGCCAAGACAAGTTCATATGGATGCCATATACATGATACTGAGATATCTAAAGTCTTCTCCAGGCCCAGGGTTGCTATTTCGAAAGAGCACAGATTTATCTATTTCAGCATGTGCAGACGCAGATTATGCAGGGTGCCCTAAGGATCGAAAGTCTACTTCAGGATTCGCCGTCTTTGTTGGGAGCTCTCTGGTTTCTTGGAAAAGCAAGAAACAAACCGTTGTAGCAAGGTTCAACGCTGAATCTGAATATAGGGCCATGGCGTAAGCAAGCATGGAGATGATGTGGGTTCGAGCTGTGCTAGAAGATTTACATATAGCTGTACCTTTACCCATGCAGCTTCAGTGTGACAATCAGGCAGCATTGTTTATTGCCAACAATCTAACATTTTATGAAAGAACAAAGCATATCGAAGTAGACTGCCACTACACGAGAGACAAGATCCAGAGAGGCTTGATATCTACATCTCACGTTAGCTCAGGGGATCAGACTGCTGACATATTTACCAAGCCGCTGCTCAGAGGACCCTTTCAGAGATGTTCTTCCAAGTTGAGCATGATAGACATCTATGCTCCACCTTGAGGGGAGTGTAGAGACTTATGTTATGATGTTATGTACCGTTTCTTATTTTCTGTTTAGTTTCTGGACTCTTATGTACTTTACCCATGGGGTCTCTCTCTATATAAGAGAGCCTAGGGTTCATTGGAATAATAGATTACTCATTTCTCTCCAACAGGTACTTTAGCGGGGGTTCTAACAAGTTTGTCAAGTTTGTCGTATGGCTGTGGGGTGTTGAGTGGCTACACTGGCTAGCTTGTTAGGACGAACTCACCACATATGAATGCCTCAAAGGTCAATAGGATAGTTGAAAAGGAATTTGGGAATAGTTTTGTTGGGGATGTGGTATCGCTTGGGGGAGTTGTTTTGATTTGTGTTCTCTTGGAGAAAGAGTTATCTCTGCTCGTTGATAGCTCAGGCCTTTATGGAGAAAGTCGAAGTTCGATGATGGGATTAAGTGTGCAAAATGTTGCCATTTTATTTATGTGCAGAGTGACCCTTTCCTCTCGTCGTACATTTCTCCATCTAGGTTATGTTTTCTCCTGCCATGGTAGTTGAGGAGATTATATCATGTAGGACGGAGCCTGACTCTGACTCAAATGCAATCATGGTAAGTGTCTTGTCGGCAGTGTTGTCCTTCAACTTTGTTTGGGAGGATTAATTTTGACCTTGACATTGAGGAGCTTGTGGCTCAACCCTTCCCGATGCTAGGCTCTACTTGGGTGGAAACTCTCATGCTAGAGGCGACATCGATCTTCATCTTCACAGGCTCTTCTGGCACCAAAAAGTGCGGAAAAATTCATACCTTGAGACTGGTCTCGAGATTTTCATAGTGAGAGTTTTTGGGATTTTTGGACGAAAGTGTTTCCTTCTAAGTTTAGGAAGTTTTAGAGTATGTAATAGATGAGTAATTGGATCTCTCTAAGATCCAATTACCCTTCTCTTTTGTTTAGTCACACATCGTTATAAGTGGGACTCTGGTCTATATGTGAGGCTATATAAAGAGCCCCACACTTCATATGGTAATCTTTGAGAGAGATTTACAATCAAGTATCCAACCCTGAGGCCTTCTCCTGTGGTTTCATACACCCATCATAGAGTAGGGTTCCATGTAAATCTCCAGTGTTCATTAATGTTCTTATTCTTATTTTGATTATCATTTATGCATTCTTATTTTTAACAGGAAGGATTCTTGGGCGCTACAGAAGGCACATGTTAGTGATGCCCCATTTATGTCGTGGAATTGGGATCATTTTTTGGACCTTGATCCTATGGGTCCCAAAATTGAATTGCCTATCTCTTATATGCTCTATGGGTTTGTCCTTCAGACATGTCTTCGCTCCCTTTTGCTCCACTTGACTTTGATATTAGGTTGAAGAACCTAGAACCCACCACTGAATCTCAATGGTGTATCTCTTGAGGTGGCCCCAATTGCTTCTTAGGTTGTGGGTCTTGCATAAGTTTGACATGACTGTCAACTCGTCGAACACTTCTCTCCATTTTCGATTCTAGGGAGCCCCTTTATCCCACCTGACCTGGTGACTCACTCATTCGTATGTTCCAATGTTCATTTGATGCATCCAAAACTATCTTTAGAGATGGATGATATAAATGCCTTAAAAGTGCTGGAGGCCAAGAGATCTGTGCCCTTTTTAAATTTATCCTTGGTTTTCTTCTTGAACTACTTATTAAGTGTAGGATCATAGGAGTAGTTGATGGATATCGCAGATCGTTGGCCCGTGACACAAGTGTGGGGTGGATCATAAAGCAAAAAAATGTCTCAAAATGAAGATCACAATGTGGAATGTGTAATACTTGGAAAAGAGACAACTGGTGGGCAGAGTTCCGAGCAAGTGGCAAGGAGATGTTATTCTATGACAAGAAACTAAGTTGAATGAATGGTTTGTTAGTGTGTATCGCTCAATCAATATGTGTTGCATGTCTAGTGTTTGTGTAATTGACACAGTGAAGGTGCTTGAGGCCTTATGTTAACTTGGTATGGTAATTATACAATGCACGTTTTGAGGTGTGTAGCGAACATGTTATGTCGATGCTCCTGCATTCCACCCGCAATAGTTTGGAACAGATGGTGTTTTATTTTTATGGTCCTTACTTTAGGTTCTATTTGTGATGTGCTTTGGGAGGATCTGCGATCATCTTAAGTGGCCTAACCTTTTACTCCATGAATTGTTGGCGGCTATTTGAATGTGAAGCTCAGTCTAATCGATTGAATACAAGATGTGGAGGACCTATGTTCTGGTGATTTCGTTGAGCTCTTAGGGGTGTTACAATTGGAACTCGTTGATGACTCTGCCTATCTCCTTACGTAGCACTAACTCTGGTTCTAGGTCGAAGTTGGATTGTTTTCCTGCCTCAGTAGAGCTCCTAGAGATGTTCTTACTCAGGATTGCTCGTTTACTTTCACACTCACATTCAGATCATACATTCGTGTGGGACTCAAGCGAGGAATTTAGGTTGAGTTATGTCTTCAGGTTCGAGAAGGCTTGGTTGTTGGAGGATGAATCTAAATCGGTGGTGTCAGAACAATGGTAATCGTTTGGCTTTGTGGTAACTATCATAGCAAAGCTATATTGGAAAGTGGATTTTATGTAGAGGTTCGTATATATGTACAAGAGGGAAATGTGTGATTGTTTTTTTTTTTTGGGGGGGTGTGGGGGTAGGCTCCAAGATACTCAAGATGAGATGGTCAGACTTGATAAAGAGGAAGATTCTAGAGACCACAATGTGAAAGAGTTTTCATAACAAGTTAAGAAAATTGTTTGGAAGAAGAAAAAAGGTTGTTGTTGAATGGAGACAAAAGTTTATATGAATGTAGATTAAGTAAGGTGATGCAAACACCAAGTTTGTCGATGTGGCAGTTAGTGGTAGACGTCATCTTAGCCTCATTTTCTCCTTATTGGAGGAAGGGGTCAAGGTGGAAGGTTGTCGTGCAGTAGATGAAGCTTTGACTACATTTTCATAGAATCTCTAGGCGTGCGTATTATCTTAGATGGTGGTAGTTGGGTACGGGTGCCATGATTATTTTTGAGGCCCATCGATCTGAATTGACAAGAGTGTTCTCATCAGATTGATATTGCGAGTAGCGATTTTGGAACTTAATAGGAATGGGTCTCCTAGCTTGCATGGGTTTCCTATCTTCTTTATAAGAATTTCAACGATCTAGGTCAAGGTGATGTTATGGATATGGTGGAGTTTACGCATGGTTCATGGATCTAAGCGCATCAATTGTGCACTTATCTCTCCTTCCAAATAAAGTGTTAGAATGAGCATAAGATTTTAGGACAATTGTGCTCTAAACGCATCATATCCGATAGTGGCATAAGTGTTGGCAAATAGTTGAGGAAGGTTATAAATGATATCATTTCCCTAATTCGGATAACTTTTGTTCTAGGAAGGTAGATGATGGATAGTTTAGTCATGGCTATGGAGATTGTTGGTGATTAGAAACACAATGGAGCGACTGAAGGTTCTATTGTCGCTCCAAGAAGGATACACATCTCCATGGGGAAAATCGAGCTTTTTCGGTCCTCTAAACAGGGCTTTGCTGAATGTCTGGGGGTGGTGCAACCCTCAAAGAAGTGCTCTACTGTTATCCAATGAAGTTGTTGTCTTGGAACATGAGGGGCCTGGGTCACCTCAAAAAGCACCCGGGGGTTGGAAATCTCATTCGTGATGCTAAGCGGATATTTTCTTGTTGCAAGAGATGAAGCTATCGAGAAGTGTCTTTGAGGTTGGTCAAGAGCTGGGCTATGGGCGGACTTTTGACGTTGTGGAACAGGAGGCCCAGGAGGCGGTGGGTGGGCTGATTATCAGGTGGAAGAAATAGGAGTTTGAAAAGTTGGCGAAGTGGAGGTCCACATATTCGCTTTCTGTTCGCCTGAGGCGTCGGTGGATGGGCTATCTTTCACGGTGACGAATGTCTATAGGCCCATCGAAATGTGAGAGGCTCATTGGCGACAGACCTTGGAACATACGAACTCAGGCCCACGTAGATGGGGCGTGGATTGTAGGGGGGGATTCTCAACCTTACATTGCTCCCGGATGACTGCCCTCAGAGGGGGGGGGGGCGAGCGGGATACCAGTTCTGAGGAGTTTCATGACATGTTGCATACCTTGGGTCTTTCAATTGTTGATGCGGTTGGATGTGCTTATACCTGACGTAATGCGAGATCAAGGTCGAGATAGGACATATTCCTCATCTCAGTTGAATGGGCAGAGTACTTCCCACTATCGCGTGCTTGAGTGATGCCCCGGGCGCATTCGGATCACACACCCATCCCCTGGTCTTTGGATGAAGGGGGAATGAGCATATTATTTTTCCGCTTTGAGCGTTCGTGGCTATTGGAGGATGGTTTCAAGGAGTTGGTGGCGATGCGCTGGAGGGAGTGGCGCCCATCAGGTTTTCAACGATCTTTCGTTTGGCAGCTAAGCTAGAGGTGAAATTGAAGAGAAGAGAGAAGAGGGTTCGGGCTCAAGAAGAGGTAGTCCGCCTGGATGGGTTGGATGACCCTGAGAGGTTTGGACCAGGAGGAGGCTATGGAGAGGTCGAGACTTTTGGAGGAACTGTTACTGGAGGGATAGAAAAGAGGAGGTGGAATGGAGACAGAAGTCCAGACAGAGGTGGTTGAGAGAAGAGGACGAGAACATTAGATTTTTTTCACGCCATGGCGTCAGGTAGAAGGAGGAGGAATAATATTCATGAACTTGAGGTGGGAGGGGTAGTGGTTTCTGGGGAAGCGCAGCTTGGCAATGCGCTAAGATGACATTTTGTGGAGGTGTCGCGAAGGAGGCGAGGGGTTGGGTGGGGTTGGCTAGGGAGGGGGTGGAGTCTTTATCGTCGGTACAGTCTGAGGGTATGGGGGTTTGGTGTTACCGTTCTCAGAAGAGGAAGTGAAGAAAGCGGTTTGGTGGCTGATGCAGACGGGGCCCCAGGTCCGGACGGGTTTCTGGTGTTCTCTTACATAGAGTTTTGGGACTTGCTGAAGGATGAGATTCTGGAAGTGGTGGATGAATTTAGGGAAGGCAACAGAGGTTTTGAGAGGTCAACAGGAGGTTGGTATTCTTTTTTGAAGCCAGAAAAGGGGAGACACTCTTAGGTGTTCATCCCATACGTATATTAAAATTAAGTAAGAAAAAGTAAAAGAAGTACAAAAGAGGGTGCTCTATGCGAACCACAAGCGCAACAGACCCAAGGCACTGATATAGACGTTCTCCTTGTAAAATCTATGACTAGAAAATAACATCTCATTCCTAGCCAGCCAGACAGACCAAATCAACGCCAGTGGCCACAACAGCTCCTTCCTCGGTCGATGCTTGGCCGCGGCCAAACCCTTGCAGAAATCCCCAATACTCGCCCTACCTACCCAGCCCAAGTCTGGATCGGCCCAAACAGGTAACACAGATGGGCAGGAAAAAAAGAGATGCTCCGGAGTCTCGATCCCCCCATTGCACAACAGACATCTGTCAGAGACCGCGCCAAGTAATCTATCACAACGGTCCCGCATCATCAGTCTCTTCCTCCTGAACAACCAAAAGAAGAAAGCAACCTTCGCCGGAAGACCCAGCCCCCATAAGAAATCACAGTCTCTGACCAGCTCCGCTGAAAGAGAGGGAGGGGGCCTGCAGATCGCCGAATAAGCCCTCTTCACGGAGAAGGAACCTCCGCACCAAATCCAATGGTCACGACCCATGGAGGGCCCCGTAGCCTCCCGAAGCGCGTCAAGCAGCTGCTGGAACTCCTCCAGGCGCTGATCGGAGAAGTTCAGACGGAAAGCCGACACCCAGTTCCCATTTACCCAGCAAGAAGCAACCCGAACATCCTGATCCGTCGTCAAAGCAAAAAGACGAGGGAAGCGTAAGGACAGCGCTCCCCCGTCCATCCAATCGTCCCCCCAGAAGGTGAAGCGAAGCCCATCCCCCAGCACATGTCTGAAGAATGTCCGGAAGTTGGGAGAGAACGACTGAATAACCCTCCAGAAGGGTGAGGGTCTCCGCCCAGGCGCGCCCGCCGCCGCAACTCCCTCAGGCGCCGCCCCCTCGACCCCATAGATCCATTTGAGGAGACTGCAGCAAAGGTCCTCCCCATTTCCCCAGATTCTGGCCACCCACTTCAGTAACAAAGCCTCATTCAGCTCGCCCAACCGATAGATCCCAAGCCCGCCCTCGCACTTCCGCAGAGTAATATCGTCCCAACTAACTAGGTGCATCCCAGGGCCCTGCCCGTTTCTGCCCCACAAAAACCGCCTCATCAGACCCTCCAATCTCCTCCTAATGCCCGTCGGCATAAGCCTCGTGGAGGAGTAATACACCGACATGGCGGAGAGCACCGTCCTCAAGAGCACTAGGCGACCCCCCTTGGAGAGGATCGCCGCCTTCCATCCCGCGAGTCGCTTCTCCACCTTCTCGACCAGCGGCAACCAGTCTACTGTCTTCGATCTCCTAGAGTTCAGTGGCAAGCCCAGGTAGTGAATGGGGAACCCTGTACTCTCAGTAGCCAACGCTGAACCACAAAGACCCGCTAACTCCTCCCTCATACAGAACGAGACCATCTTGGACTTTCTGTTATTCTGCATCAGTCTGGACATCTCACTGAAAAGCTCCAGCGTCGCTGCCATGCCCTTAGTCTCCTCAAGGTCCCCTTTATGAAGAATATGGTATTGTCAGCGTATTGAAGAAGTGGGATCCTCAGGTCATCCTTCGAGTAACCGCACGTTAGCCCAACCTGTTGTACTCTGCCAACCATACAAGCAAGGACGTCCACCGCAATGATGAAGAGCAAGGGAGCGAGAGGGCAGCCCTGCCTCACCCCCCCCTGCGGTTGAAAAAACCCCCCTTCCGGACGCCCGTTTACTAGGACCGTCATAGAAGCCGTGGTCACGCACCGCTTCATCCAGGAAATCCAGAGCTCATGAAAGCCCCTTCTATGCAAGGCCGCCCAGAGAAAGTGCCAGTCCAAGGTGTCGAAAGCCTTCGAGAAGTCCACCTTCCACAACAATGCTTGACTGTCATTCCTCTTCTAATCTGCAACAATTTCAGATGCTAAAACCAAGCTGTCCGCGATCTGCCTCCCTGGAACGAATGTCGTCTGAGTGGGAGCAATAATGTGCTCCAGGACCCTACTCAATCTGGTCGTGAATACCTTAGCTACAATCAAATACAATGCATTGGAGATCGCAATAGGCTGAAAGGCCTCGATTCTCCCCGCTCCGACCTTTTCGGGAGAAGCACAATCAGCGCCTTATTTAACCGCTCGAAGCCTGTGTTGCCATGACAGCACTCCACCACCACAAACACCTCCCTACCAACCAAGTCCCAAAAATCCTTGTAGAGAGAAACATGGAAGCCATTCGGACCTGGCGCGCCATCGCCGTTGAGATTCCAAACCGTCGCCTTCAGTTCCTCCATCGTAACCGATTGGGTCAGGCTAGAAGCATGAGCGCCCGACAAGCGCGCCGCTCCCAAGCCTGTCCACCTCCAACACCTTCCGGCACCCCTTGCGGAGAACCTGTGGAAGAGATCCGCAATCGCCCTCCCAAGCTCCTTATTCCCCTCCACCGTATCCCCGCTGTCACGGAGGTTGGTATTATTGCTGTCAAAGAAAGACCACCCAATGAGTGGAAGACTACATACCGATCACCTTGTCCAATGGAATATATCTTATTGTGGCTAAAGTGCTGGCGAACATGCTCAAGGTGGTCATGGACTGAATCACTCTTCAGGGGCAATCTGTATTCCTCTCGGGGCGTCAGATGGCTGACGGGCTGGTTACGGCATCAGAAATTTGCCTGAAATGGTGATGCAAGAACACGAAGGGGTGATGTGGAAGATTAACTTCTACAAAGCACATGATTGCTGGACTAGAACTTCATGTGGATGTCTTTGCGGAGAAGAGGGTTCCCAGATTGTTAGATTGTCTGGATGAAAAGATGCATCACTACTTCTGCGGCAAGGATGCCCCTTGGTGCCTGTGTTGTTCGTTCTGGTGGTAGATGCTTTGGTTGTTCTATTTAGGCGAGCGGTTGAGGGAGGCTGGTGTGAAGGTTTTCGTCTTAGAGACATCTCAGTGTCGATTTTGTAATACACGGATGACACAATCCTTTTTCTTGGCGGATCAAATGAAATGACCAGAAGAACGACTCAATTGTTGGGCATCTTTTGTAGCCTCTTCGGCCTTGAGATCAACATGCAGAAGTCGGCGGTGATCACTTTCGGATTAGATGATGAGGAACGAGGCAGGGTAGCAGAGCTGCTTGGTTGTCGGTTGGGGGAACTACCGATCACTTATCTTGGCCTTCCTTTGGTTGCAGGCAAACTCAGAAAGTCTGATTGGGATGCGGTTATTCATAGGAGGGAACTTCGGATGGCAGGCTGGAAAGCGATCACTCTTTCAAGGGGGAAGCTGGTTTTTCTGAAGCACATGCTATCGACCATCCCCACTTTCTATCTCTCTACTAGATTGATGCCGGTGGGGGTTAGAAAGAAGATAAAAAAGATGACGAGGGTATTTTTTTGGTCAGACGGAAGGCAACAAAACTCGGGCCTGCATCTGGTGTGCTGGGAGGAGGTAATGAGGGCTCGAGGGCAGGGAGGATTGGTGGTCCGGGATGTGGCCTGCATGAACAAGGCTCTGTTAGCAAAGTGGGTTGTACGAGAGTGGGGCCCTTATGAGGACCTAGCCACAAGATTGCTGAGAGAGATTTATGGCGTATGGGACGGGCTGGAGGTAGGGACAACTCGTTTTAAGTCTCCCTTATGGAAAGGTGTGCGAGATGTGATGCTATTGGTGGCTCCTAGATTGAGACCTAAGGTGGGAGATGGGCAGGGTTTCCGATTCTGGCACGATAACTGGACTGGAGATGGATCTTTGGATTTGCGATTTCTAAGACTTTTCGTGTTGGAGGCAACAAAAGAGATCATTCTAGAGCAAGCGGTACAGTCAGGGGTGTGGATGCCAGATTTTGTAGCTGAACTCTCGAATAGAAGGATGGAGGACTTGATAGGTTTGTTGTCGGATATTCCTTCCCCTGAAGACTTCTCGCATATCAGGGATCACTATTTGTTGATGGGAGGCAAATTTTCGATCAAAAAGATGTATGTGGAAATCAAAAACGGTGCAGAGGGGCAGGATAGGAACTTATGCCAGGACTTGAAGATTATGTGTCCAAGCAAGATTCCGTGCATGATAAAGGTTTTTCTCTGGTGCATGAGGAAAGATAGGTTGTGTGGCAAAAATAGGAGGGCGAGGATTTTTGGCGTGCATGATGTGACTTGTGATAAATGTGGGGAGCAGACGGAGAATGTTGAACATCTCTTTTTCAATTACATGGCATCTGCAGAAGTCTGAAGGGAGCTAGCGTTTCCATGGGTTGACTTTGGGGGGTTGTCAGGCTTCTGGAAGTCGGTGAGGAGGGTGGGGAGCAACTCCACGGACGACGTTTCTAAATCGTTTGCGATACTTTGGGCACTTTGGATAGCGAGAAATGATCTTATCTTCAAAAATCAGAGGTTTTATTCAGAAAATGTAGTGTCTAATTGTAGGGCTCTCACCTATTTTTGGGAGTCCAGGTAATGCACCCTGTAACCTTTTTCTTTTAAGAAATTGAATTAGCGGTGACTCCCAGCTCAGGAGCTCACCGTCTTTTCTATAAAAAATGAAGGTGGATTTCTCCAAGGCATATAATAATGCATTTTGGCATATTCTGTGGGCATTTTTGCTAGGATGAGATTTCCTGAGTCCTGATCTCGTGGATGAAGAGATGTATGGCTATCATATTTTATTAGGCGATGCTTAATGGTTGACCAACAGGTGGTTTTCCAACCCAACAGTGTACGCCAGGGGTGTCCTTTGGCACCTCTACTTTTTGTGTTGTTGGTAGATGCTCTTGCTGTGATGGTTGTCAGGTGGGCAACACGGGGGTACTAATGGGTATCTCTAAATGGCATTTCCAGTTCGATCCTTTAATATGCAGATGATACTATTTTCTTTATCAAAGGTGCGGAGGATGAGGTGAAAGGGATGTCCATGATGTTAGACATCCCTGTGGAACTGTTGGGCTTATCTGTTAACATGCTCAAAGTTAACATGTGTTCATTTTTGTATGTCAAAAAAGTGGTAAAATGTGGTAGTCCTTAACACTCCTCGTGGATCATTGCTGCTTCAGCACTTGGGTTTGCCTCTGTCTCATGGCCACATTTGGCAGTCTGATTGGATCCCTGTCATTGAGAAGTTGCAAGGCAATCATTCCGGGTGCAAGGTCTCTATATGATATTCCCATTTTTTTTCATCGGTATGAGACTTCTTTCGGTTGGTACACAGAAGCATCTAAAGGCAATCATATGACACTTCTTTTGGCATGGAAGTGATGGTTCCACTTTTGAATTCTATTTGGTTGTACGGAACACTATTACTCTTAGTAGATGAAGGGGGTCTCAGGGTTCTTAGACTTGAAACTATGAACTGGGCGTTTCTAATGACATGGGTGGATAGACTGTGAGGAAAGGTGAGGATCTGACATCCAGACTGATCCATGAAATTTATGGTATCCATGCGTTGCTATCTGTTTTGCCGTATGGACATCATCTTTCTTCTGATTTGTGGAAAGGAATTTATTTAGTTCTTCATAAGCTTCCTATTCTCTTATGCTCGGTTAGGGGTGACAGTTTCTCGTTCTCCTTTTGGAATGATGACTGGAGACTGATGTGGGCCTTTTAAGAGGATGCTCCCCCTTCCTTTATGCATTGTCCAAGTGACCGTGAGGCTACAGTTTTGGGAGTTGTGGGTGGGTAACTATCGTCTCCCATATTCTGCACATCCTTCTCGGATCAACTATTGGTTGAGTTCATGCAGATGATGGAGGAGGTTGGACACCTTGGGAGAACATTGGGCCTGGAGGGAGGTTGAATTCGCTGTGAAATGAGTATATACTGCTTTAGCAGGTCAGATGGCACAAACAAGTCCATGGTTCAAGACTGTAAACTCATTTTGACATTGAAGGTAATCAGGATATTTTTGTGGCTTTTGAGAGACATGCGTTTGTTGACAAAGAAGCGGCTTTCAAAATTCGTCCCAGGAGCAGGCACAGAATGCACTTTTTGCAGGAATGATCTGGATTTTGTGGATCCTTTATTCTTGTCTTGTGAGTGCTTCTTGAGACCTATAGCTACATTGTGGGCTATTTTATTGGCCCATATCAGGGCTGTTTTCCGGATGGAACGCTTTTCCGAGGAAAATGTACAGGCTCTGACTCTTCTCAAGTCTTGGATATAATTCTGCGGTGGGTACGTTAGCTCATTTCCCCTTTTTTTGGTTTTAAAAAATTGACTCTATTGTTATTGATTGCATTATAAAATCGATATAGCTTCACAAGGAAAATCGTCTTTTTATGAGAAAGAGGGTGAACTCTAGAGGTTGGAGTCACCGCGAGCACTTTATATTAATCAAAGAAATAAGATACAACTTACATTATGTGGACTCCCAGAAGCTTGTTAAAGCCCTACAAGGAAAATCGTTAGGATGTTATACTTTCTGTTTGTGCTGTTGAATAAAACTAAACATTGATCTTTCTTGCTGTCTATGCCATATTTGGAACTTAATTTTTCTTTCACCTTGTATTAAGGATAAAGATGTCAGGTCTG
Source organism: Ottelia alismoides (assembly GCA_037367405.1). NCBI lineage: Eukaryota > Viridiplantae > Streptophyta > Magnoliopsida > Alismatales > Hydrocharitaceae > Ottelia > Ottelia alismoides. The sequence continues at coordinate 297,651 of JAZKJV010000361.1, read as the reverse complement.
TTCTGGTTAGTGCCATAGAAGTCCTGTCTAAAAAGATGTATTTTAGTAGTTTTTGAAGTTCCAAGGGTTTAGTACATAATACATTAGCAACCAAAAATGGTGGCATGAAGAACATATGTTGTTCAGGAAATAATTCAAACCATTGTGTTGTAGTTTGTCCCCTTGAATAGAAATACGTCCTGGTCTTTCTCACTGTCCACGAAATATTATAGAATTTAGATTTCTTTCCTCAGTACTAATCACTTTGGTCCGTGCCATAGGTGTCTGACATAACAAGACACATCTTTTAAGTTTTACGGGGTTTAATACATAATACGCTAGCAATTAAGAATGCTGGCCTCCAAAACATATGAGACCAAGAAACAAGAAAAAATGAGTTGTAGTCTGTCCCTTGGATAGAGTTACAGATCTCTCTTTCTCTCTGTCTTTGGCATATTTGGAACTTATTTTTCTTGCCCCAGTACTAAAGCTTTTGTGTCTATTTAGGTCAGTGCCCGAGAAGTCTGCCTGAAAAAGATGGGTTTTTACTGGTTTTTGAAGTTCTGTGGGGTTTTTAGTACATAATGCACTAGCAATCTAGAATGTTGGCATCAAGAGAATATGATTAACATCACTAAGAACATATCATGTTCGGGAAACAATTTAAAAGATTGAGGTGTGCATTACTAGCAGCTGGACGTTCTTCTTTTAGTGAATGGAAATGTTCGTATGTAAAGAAAAGAATGAATCTTGTAAGAATTCAATATGTAAGGTTTTCCATAGTAAGTTCTAAATCAACTGGAGCAACATCTTAGCATTTTATTTAGATAAATTCTTGGTAATGAGCAGACATGATTTTATAGAAGAAAGTGATTGAGTAAATATGCTGGTTAATGAAAGTCGGTATGATGGTGGGGGGCTTTACTTTTTTCTTGTTTGGTTAACATTGCATTTCTACGCCTCCTATTTATCTGATTGTTATTCCTTGGGATTGTCATGTACAAAGCTTTATTCAAAGTTAATTTTATTTTTTTGTTTTGTCACACAGGACCGATCTCTCGACTTCCATGCACTATGTGCTCTTTATGCCGTTACCGGTGCATAACCTTACTATTTATCATGCATTTAATTTTGTCAGCACTGATTTCTATTTCAAATTACTCATAGATTAAAATCTCTGTTCTTTATGTTTTCTGTACATCACAATTCATGTTTCTACCTATACTGAGAATTTGTTTGGCTAATAACTTCTTAGACTAAATCACTTATCACATGTTGCTAAGATGTTGCTTCTTCCAGAGTTTGAACAATGTAGCCTAGACAATGCAATATCAGGAGTTGGACGAAGGTAAATTGCTTTGTTTTGTGGATCTAATTAGATAATAGAGCACACAGAGTTGGATCGTCACTTAATAATGGATATAGTGGTGCAGGAAAATTCACAGCCCCTCACCTTTAATCAAAGCTTCATACTGCACATTTCCTCACCTACACTTCGTCTGCGATGGGTCTTCTTTCTTCTTTCCTTGTGCCAAATAACTATAGTAGATGTATACTATCCACCATGGTCGGTGCTGGGGTTGGGTGGCGTTAAAAAGGTTCTATAATACGTTTGTATGTTATTTATGGAACCTTTTGGGTAACAATCCATATTTTGGAAGTGTGGGAGTGCCAGTACAATCTAGTCCGAAAATATGGGTTGGCCAAGCTGGTTTTACCTAGTTTTTTCATTGTCTTGGGTGGGTAGTTCCAGTTGTTTCTGGATTGAGGGGTTCAACCTTGAGCTGTTTTACCAACACTGATGCAGTTAGTTCAGTCATTTTAAGTTTGATCGTGACTGTCACATGTCACGTGCTGAAATAACCCTTTAGATAAACTACATGGTTGTTTTTGTTCGTTAGAATTTTATTTCATTTTTATTTATAGTTTCCCGCCAAAGTCTTGTCATTTTTTTATATACAGGCAAATATTTCCTTGTCATTCTTGTGTACTTAATGGGAGTTTCCTCATCAGTGTTCATCTTTGCTCTTCAGATGTTGCTCTTGTCACCTCATTAAGAGATGGAATGAATCTTGTGAGTTATGAGTTTGTTGCATGCCAAGAATCAAAAAAAGGGGTCTTGATACTCAGCGAAGTAATCATCGATGACCTTACTTTTGTTGAATTTGTTTTCTACAATTGTTCTTTACATTATTTCCTTTTTTAAAAATTGCTTTGTTTTTCCTTAAATCACCTGAAATAAAGAAGAGGGATAACATTCCAACAATTCTGCATTGACATGTAACTTTAGCATCTTTGGATGAGTTTCGGTTATTTCCTTGTAATGAGACATAAATATATGATCTTTATTTTTTTGTTATGACTGAACATATAAATATGACGATACCAAATTCTTTTGCAGCAAATACCATTAATGAGAGTGAGTACGCGCTTTTGATTTTGTAAAGTAGATCCCTGTGAAACCAGCCTTGGACAAAAAAGGATAAAAAGCATGCTGATTTTGCAAGCTTTTTAGGTTTTTGTTAGAAAATAGGAAGCGGAAGCGGAATGATAAACATATCATAAAGAATAGAAAGATAACATGGAACAACATGATTTTAACGTGGAACCCTACTTCCCAAGGAGCAGGATGAAACCACGTGAGAAGACCTCAAAGGTGCGTATGTAGCATTGCTCTTTCTCATCTGATACAGGAGGTCTGGGGCTCCTTATATAGCCTCCACGGAGCCTCCAAGTCCCACCACTGGTAGATGTGGGACTAAACTCTGGATGGGGTAAATGGATCCTAGAGAGTTCCATTTACCCATCTCTCATACATGTGACGCATATACCAAATACTCCAACACTCCTCCTCAAGCCGGAGCATGCAATGCTCAGCTTTGACAAACAGAAAGCAACTCAACTCACACTACAAGACACTACGGACAATATCAACTCAATGCGCACAAGTGTCGGCTGTTGTCGAGGAGATTGCTTCTCATACCCTGCAGGTGAGGAGGACGAACGGGCTGGAGTGTGAGTCAACTGAATCTCCTCGTCAGAGAGCATGTGCTCTGAACTGCGCCTGTTAGAGTCACTGCAACTGGAAATGAGTCTCCTCGTCAGAGTACTCTGGCTCGCCACAACATGTGGACAACTACTCCATCTTTGAAAAGGGACTAACTGAAAAAGGCCGTGGAAGTGCAATCCTCGTCGGAGTCCACAGTCGCTAGAGAATGGAGTCTAGAAAGGCTGGAAAGTCTCCTCGTCGGAGAACTGGGTCTCTCCCATCTGGCACAGAGAATGGTACACTACTCTGGAGTACCTATGATACCACATGAAAACCCTTGCCAACATGGCATAGGGCATGGTCCTCTACTATGGAGTCCCTATGGCTCACATGAAAACTCTTGCCGAAACAATAAGAATGATGGGGACCAGGAAACTGAAGATGGCAAACCTGTGCACATCTGAAATGACCGTATACTCGTGCGTGTCTGAAACTGGCTCGTAATCTGACGTCGAGTCTAACAAAATATCTGTAGAGTCTGAAATTGGCTGGTCTGGAGAATATATGAATCTGACCTCTGAATCTGGAAGAAGACCTGTGACTCTACATCATACTCCCCCTTTCTCCCATACTTGTCGGAAAACATGGACGTCGACCAAGTTGGGAGAAGACAATAAAATGGAGGTGCAAAACATTAATAAGTCGTATCACAACTTTTCTTCGGCTTTTCGAATTTCCCCTCTTTTTTTAACATTTTTTTATAAGTCGTGTCACCATTTTTTAAAAAGGAACATTCCTTGCGTACGGCTTCTCTTTGTACGTGCCTATTTCAAAAAAAAAGTTCACTATGCGTATGTTTTTTCAAATGTACGTGCATCCTTTTTTTTTCAAATCAGTTTTTTTGTAAGCCGTGCAACTATTTTATTTTAACGGCTTTCAAATTTTTGTTGGAATCGGCCCACATGGGCCCAACTTGCTGTAGCCACTTATAGGACTTTAATAAGCAGCAGCCCCCCTTGGGTTCCTAAACAAATAACAAATTTTTCTTCTTTTTTTATAAAACGCAGGCGCCCCCCTGTCGCTAGGGTTTCCACGATGGGATCCCCCTTGGAGAAACGACGTCGCCGCCCCAGGGGATTCACAGGGAGATGCTCGCGTTGCCTAAAGGAGATGGCTGCATAGGGGAGGTGCTCGCGTCGCCTGAAGGAGGGCTCCACCTGCGAGCTCGTGCCGCCACAGGCTGGGAAGGGGCAACGCGAGGGTGCCAGGGGAGCCTGGAGTGCCGCCTGGGGGGCGCGGCTTCGAGGAGGTGCCGCCTACCCCTCCTGGAGGGGCTCCCGCCTGAGAGGAGCTCGAAGATGCCGTGATCGCCGTAGAGAACAGAAGGGGGTGCGCCTGAAGGCGAAGCAGAGATGGAGAATCACGCGTCGCCAGGACCTTCGATGCGCCATGGAGAATCATGCGAGAAGAGAATCACGAGAGAAAATGAGTTCTCGCTAAGGATGCCGCTGGAAGATGAATTTAGGGTTTCTGTGTGAAAACTCTAGTTTGACGTAATCTAGAAGGGCGGCATGTTGTCTTGCCGCTAGGAAGATGATGCGCAGAAATCGAAAATTACAATACATCTTCAAAATAATCCTCAAGAACATAGTCAGGGCTTCGTTAAAAACCCTAAAACTGATTCTCGAAAAAAACGAATCTAAAATCCTTGAGAATCGACCCGCTTTGATACCATGTTAGAAAATAGGAAGAGGAAGCAGAATGATAAACATATCGTAAAGAATAGAAAGATAAACATGGAACACCATGATTTTAACGTGGAACCTTACTCCCTAAGGAGCGGGATGAAACTACGGGAGAAGCCCTCAAAGGGGCGTATGTATCATTGCTCTTTCTCATCTGATACAGGAGGTCTATATAGCCTCCACAGAGCCTCCAAGTCCCAGCACTGGTAGATGTGGGACTAAACTCTGGATGGGGTAAATGGATTCTGGAGAGATCCATTTACCCATCTCTCATACATGTGACGCATATACCAAATACTCCAACAGCTTTCCTTATCAATGTGATGCTTATCTACACATCTCTGTAACTTAAAAGTGGTTGCACTTTCATAATAATGATTGGTGTTCATTGAGTTGAGTTTTTGGTTTATAATGTAGTGTCATTTTTGGGTTGATGTTCTGTGATGTTTTTTTATCCAAAAAGGGGGAAACACCCGCCATGGTACACACCCCATTTATATTATGGAACTATGAACGGTCAAAGGTACAAAAGCTAGTTCTCGAGAAGAGATCTAACGATATTCCTCACATTTTCAACATAAAACCGTTCTCTAAAAATCAGTCCGCGTTCTCTAAAAATCAGTCCGTGATGCCAACACCTGCTTTCCTATGTATCCTTTTGTAACTAGATTGGCAATTCATTTGGGTTCTCAGTGAAGTTAGATATTTAGTCATTTATAATACATAGTAGTTTTCTTCAGTCATTTATATTTTTATTGGTATTTTTATTTTGGGAAAAGGGAGTATACACCGGCGGGTGCAGCTAACTAGCTACACCCGGCCATTTTTCTTATTGGCTTTTTATTTTTTTTCGAAAAAAACTTATGGAGGTTTACTTAGTTTATTGACAAGAATATGTGTATCAAATTTCATGCAAAACAAACACTCCTAGCATGCCCATCTAGATATGGTCAATTTCAATAATTCTGAAACCGTTAAAATGTCATAACCTTGATGGAGAAGATAGAAATGTCGAATTTAGTTGAAATTGGTATGATATCATGGTGATATATGGTGATTTAAATCTCCCTAGGTTTCATTTCAAAAACGTAAAAAACCAATGAAAAAAAGGGCCGGGTGCAGCTAGTTAGCTACACTCCCGGGTGCAGCCTCCCCAGCCCCTTTTATTTTAACCCTATATGAGAGGTTAGGCTTTTCATAATAAAGTGATCTTTAACCCTATATGAGAGGTTAGGCTTTTCATAATAAAGTGATCTTTTCATTTATTGCCACACTTTACTTGACAAGAAACATTAAAACTCTGGTGCTTGTCAAAATTTTCAGTTAGAAGACTGTTTCATAAAAAGCTGGTTATCAGTTCCAAGCATTCAGTTGTTTTTATAGTAATAGGTCAAGTATTGCCTTCTCTAGCATATATTAATACTATTTTTCTTTTTAAATTTACAGTTTGCTGGAGCAGCACAGTCTCTTGGTGCAGGAGCCCTCCTTGTAAATCCCTGGAACATCACCGAAGTTGCAGCCTCTATTGGCCAAGCTCTTAATATGTCAGCAGAAGAAAGAGAAAAACGCCATAGGCATAATTATGCACATGTTACCACACATACTGCTCAGCATTGGGCAGAGATGTTTGTGAGGTATGAATTGCATTGCAACTTGTACCTTGGAAGTTTGTTTAATGCATTATTTTTAGTTACATATATGTACATTTTGTTTTAAATTCTACAAGCTTGAAGATTTTGGTCTTTCTCTTCATTGCTGACAATTTGTTGGAGCATCTAGTTATTATAAAGAAGTCAAACATAAAGATTTAGGTACACTAATCACTTTAAGTGGAAAATACTTTTGTGTGTTGTCTGGTGCAGAATGTACATTGTTGATGTGGGTTTGATGGTGATGCCATGTGTTGCCCTCAATTCTGCTTTGTTGTGGCAGGGTGCCTCGAAGGTTCTTCCAGAGATGATTCACCTTGGCATGTTGTGGGGAACGTGTAATTGTTCAATTTATGGTCGAATAACTGGACTTATAGGAACCCTTGGTGGCCGGTTCCCAAGGCTTTTTGTCTTATTAAGCAATCGAAATATCACGACGGCGCATGCATAAATTGAGGGGACTGGTCCCCACTTTTTACAACAGATATCTCTAAGCAACACTCACATGTCCTCTTAGAAATGACTAGATATCTTCAGGATGTTGAGGCACCAAACAGTGGAGAGGGACCGTTAGTTATGGGCGTAGGTTCCTTTTCAGTTTATCCATGGTGCTCCCCACCTCGCATAAACTTAATTGTTACGATGACTTGGCTCAAGACTATAAACTGAATTGTAAATGTAAGGTTCCGCAGCACATAAAGTTTTCTTATGTTGAGGCATGGGTGGTCTCTGTTAAAAGAGTACATGAACTGAATTCTACATACTGGTAAAACTGCTTGCCTGAGATGGTGTGTTGTTACGGAAGATCTAGATCAGTTATTTTTGGGTGTCGCCACTCGACTGAAGTGTGGGATTGCACGCAAATATCTTGGCTCTGTAAGAGAATATAGGTGTCTTTTAGGACTCAATCTGATTGATCCATGACAAATTATAAGAGGATTGTGCTCGACCTTTTGCCCATCTTTGGGCCATTTGGATTGCCAGGAATGAACAGATAATCTAGGCTAAGAATGTACTTGAACTTATTTAAGGCCCTTGTAGAGGCCAGGTCTGTGTAACTTGAAGGACATTTTGCTTTGAATACATTTGTGGTGCGTCCCACCTACGGAGCACTCCCTTTCCCTTAAAAAAAGATTTTTCCTTGGAAGACGGATAATGGCGATGTTTCTTCTTGGATCTTGAACTTCTCCATCAAGTGGATTGCAGAAGAAGAAATGTATTACAATGTGGAAATTTGTAGGACATTCTCCGTGACACCTATATTTCAAGAGAAGAATGTCAACAAAGTCATTCAGCTTCATCACTTGATTGCCATCTTAATGAATATGGGCGACTTCTTGCACAACAATACACTGCTGATGTCTGTATTTTAGAGTCTGAACTCATATGCATTGGTTTTTTACATGTCCCACTCATAAGACTTGTTGAGCACAACCATGGTTTTTATTTCCTTGCGGGCTTGGACTCTACTCTCCTTTGGCAAAATCCCACATGCTCACATTAGTTGAAGTACCACTTTGAAAAAGGCATATAATTGATTTTGTATGCTTGTTATGACCGTTTCAATTATATCGACTGAACATACATCTGCTATTATTGCTCAGCAGATCCTCACAATGCATGCAATAATTGTAATGGGTGAAACATATGCATTATACGAAGTTATGTTAGCCAATGCATAGACCTGCTATTCTTGCTCATCAGATCCTCACAATGCATATGCAATAATTGTAATGGGTGAAACATATGCATTATACGAAGTTATGTTAGCCAATGCATAGACGAATGCACTAGTGACATTTAATTTGAATAAAAACCCTGACTAAGTGTCCCTCTAGTGCATTAGAAACTAAATTAAAAACCCCAAGAAAACCTCATATTAAAAACTACTCAGGGTTATGAGTGTAAATATTAAAAATGATCTGATGTAAATGTGCCACCTGGAATAAGCACACATGCATGCAAATAAGTTATTCAGTGTACCGTTGTCAAATTCTCATGTTAAATGCATGGATATGTAATAGTCCATAAACATCCGTTTAAAAACTACTATCATTATATGATATTAAAATTTGGTATACTGCATGGACTATTTTGGTGAATGCATGTAATTAATTTCTTCCTTTGATATAAGTGATATATATTTGTATGCCAATGCAATAATTGTATATATGATTGCAGTGAACTAAATGACACTGTTGTTGAAGCTCAGTTAAGGACGAGACAAGTTCCACCTTTACTTCCAGTGGAAATTGCCGTTGAACGTTACTTGCAGTCACGGAATCGATTGCTAATACTCGTATGTCTTTTTATAGGTCTTTCCTCGTTGTTTGTTCTTGATGCTGAGTTATTTCTAATATATGCTGAAGTCATTAAGCATTCTTGAACACATTTTTTTCCTGAGTAGAGTAGCATGATTTCATAAAATCGCAGATGTCTTAGGGCCTGTTTGGTTGCAGGGTTGGGCAGGGTTGGCTTGGCCCAACCCGGGTTGGCCCTGCAACCAAACATGGTTCTCCTCCTCACAGTTTACTATTCACAGGGTACCCCTGCCCAACCCAACCCTGCCCAACCCTGCAACCAAACAGACCAGAATCATTATGAAGCTAGTCATTTATAAAAAAATACCGATAGTATTAATCATCTTTTGTAACATCAAATAAATTGGCTGAGTATATGATTTAGAAAAATGTACATTGACATATGCCAGTGCATATGGAATGAATACCATTATGAATTTCATGCTTTTGATATGCTTGATAAATTGGTTGAGTAATTATATTGTGAGAAAATGTGTCATGACCCGTGACCTGTGTATTGAATGAAATCTAGTGGGAGTTGAATACTATTAATATTTGAAAAATGTGTATTTCCTTATGGAGTTTTCTTTGGGATTTGGGATATTGAAGTTAATTGGAATTGGTTCGATAAGGCACGGCTGATTTTCTTATAGAAGAATTCATGAAAAGAAAATCCTGCTAGAGAGCTATGATCGAAAATGTAATGGCAGTTTTTAGTACCTAAACGATCACCACTAGTTATGGATACCAAATACAAATGACATTTTGGAGGGACAAACTATTTTAACTTTTAGTTCTAGAACCGTCATTCACAACTCCAGCACGAACCTCCTCGAGAGAACCTCCTCCTGGTTGGTCAACATAAATGATGCGATTGAGCTAAGCCACCTTCGGTTGTTATATGGGGAACTTCGACTCAAGCGGGAAAGTAGTCCACAACAACAACTCCCACCTCCTTATCCCCCACAACATGGACATCATCCACCAAAATTGTGTAGATAAAGTTGGGATGTCATTTGCCATGAGCAACCACATGAAAGATAATATTCATGAAGTATACTCTCCTTTGTGAGAAAACGTGTCTTTTTTCCCGTGATAGTGATTTCAACAATAAAAAATTTTGCTCCCTTTTTCATTATTTAAAATAGTCCTAAAACTTAAGAAAAGGGGGGATTTGTAGCAATAAAAAGATTACAATAAACGGCGAGACTAAAAAAATGAAATCAATAAAGAAAAAACTACAACAAAAGAGAAATACAAGCAAACATAAAAAAGCGTAAAAGAGCTAATCTATTGATGAAAACCTATTTTGTATTGCTCCAACATGAATTCTTAAAAAACGTTTGTCTTTTAGACCTTAGTTCGAAGATGCCCAATTTGGCCATCACTGAAGCATCTTCTTATTAAAAAAGTTGATCCTAGTGAAAGTAGAGAGTTAGGAATCTTCCTCTTTAGAAAGAGTGAAGAAGTAGGTGAGAGGGAGAACATGAGTGATAAGACAATGTGAAAGATGCTTAGAAAACTAGTTTACTCTGATTGAGTTGTTGACGTGTGGCATAGATGACATAAGCAAGATGTGGGGGCATATTGCTTGTGTTGAGGAATTGGGGACGGAGCATGGCTCACTGCCATCAAATATTTTGGTCTACCATTGACTTGTGACAATCTCAGATCTGCAGACTGGCTACACATTATCTAGTTTGATGGTAGCAATCCTGTCTAGAGGTGGTCGTCTGGTGTTAGTGAAGGTCATCCTTACAACGATCCCTATCTTCTTCATGTCTTCTCAACTTCTACTGGTCGGGATCCATAGATGTCTGGAGATGATCATGAGAAGATTTTTTTAGGGCTCTGGATAGCACGATTTTGGGATCCATTTGATTAATTGGGATAAGGTCACGCTACCCAAAGGTGAGGGAGGTCTTGGGGTGGCACGTCTTGAATCTATGAACAAACCATAGCTTTTGAAATGGATTTCTAGAATTTAGGGGAGAAGCATGTTGCAGATTTATTCGCCGGATTTATGGGATTAGAGTATAGGGTTGTCCTGCACACTCAACCTGCCTTTTACTTTTGCCTTTCTGGAAGGGCATCACCACTCTTATTCCTCAGTTATCTATCTTGTTCCGTCCTTTGCTTGGTGATGGTCAATCTTTTGCCTTTTTGATTGATAGTTGGACTATCGGAGGTTTGTGGCAACCTGCTATCCATAGATTTTTGCCTTAGCCACGGATGGGTTTGCAAGTATGGCTGACTGTTGGGAGAATGGGAACTGGATGCCCTCTTTTGTTGCGGATTTCTCTAATCAGTGTATGAATGATTTTTTGCATCTATTGGATTCTCTCGTCGAGGTAGATCTGAATGGACCCAAGATAGATCTGAATGGAGGCAAAAAATTCATGTAGCCGACCCTACTTAAAGTGGGAAAAGGCTTTGTTGTTGTTGTATTGGATCCTCTCGCCCGCATCCTTGGTTCGGAAGGTGGGAGAGATCATTGGACTTGGAAAACAAGCGATTTTACGGTAAAGCATGCTTACAAGGAGTCCTTAGTCTAACACTTCCCTCTTCTAAATCTCTGGCTCGTGACTGTCGAATCTTGTGGATTTTAAAGATCCCTAGCATCATTACTGTCTTTCTTTGGCTCATGCGCAGAAGATGTATTCTTACCAGATACCGCTGCTTCAGACTCTTCTTGAGCACTTCTCAGTTTGCCCTCTCTACGACGACGATGTGGAGACGATATACCATCCTTTTTTTCAATTGTGAGAAGTCTGAGTATTTTGGCACGACTCAGGACTTGGTTGGATTAATTGTCAGAGCCAATAACATTTCTGGTATTTTCTCTTTATGAACAAGCATCAGCCTAATATGGAATTGCTTTTCCCATTTATCTGGGTGATCTGGCTAGTTAGAACTGGTGTATTTTTTGCGTTGGGTTGTTTTTATGGGGAAAATGTAATGTTTCATGATAAAACTCTTCTTTAGTCTTGACCAATGTGAGTTTACCTCACCCTTATATCTTAATATATTTGGGGTGGATTTCGTTGCACGTTTCTCCTTCTTTTGACCCTAAAAAAAGATGCTGGGATACACGAATAGTCTTGTTGTGTTATTTCTGGCTATAATTCATGAAAGAAATAAGGAAGTGGACGGATGAGCAATTTCAATGGTTCTTCCTTTCGTAAAGACATTAAGGCATACCTAAGTACTATTTACTTAATCACAGGGTATCTAAAGTAGGAGTTTATTGAGAGATTTATCTATATTTGTCGAGATATTGTGTATTTCTATATTCTATAAGTATCGTTTGCTTATTTGTATTTCTATTTTTCCTTCTTATGTAATTTACCTATAGGTCTCTCCTCTATATAAGAGAGCCTAGGGTTCTCAGAAATAGACATCTCTTATTTTTCTTCCAACATGGTATCAGAGCGGCGGTCCTAGACCAGAGCTCCTATACCCTAACCCTAGTTCCCCACCCGCCCCCTCCTTCTTTCTCCACCCGTACCACCGAGGTCACCCAGGCCACTCGCCGGCTGCCGCCAGCCCTTGGCCTTCCCCCTCTCGCCGCCTGCGCCGCCCAGCCCTTGGTGGAACCCCGCCTGCGCTGCCCAGCCTTCGAGGGCATCTCGCCACCGTCGCTAGGGGGCACCACAGCCCAGCCCAGGTCTTAGCGGCATACCGCTACCACCGCCCAGCCCTAGGTGGCCTCTCGCCTAGGCCGTGGAGCCTTTGAAGAACGCCAAGACCGTCGGTTTCAATTGCCGTTGGTCTCCTTTGTTGATCTTCGTCTTCTTCGCATACCTCGGATTTTGGATTTGATTGCATAGGTCTACATATGCAATCAAATCCCCATATGTCATTGTAGACAAAATCTCTCTTAGTCTACATACCCTGTGATCTTCATTCAGCATCATGTCAGAAAACAAAGTCGACGTACCTGCCACAGGTGCCTTCAGAGGTCCGACACCGATTGTCAAGATGGACGGGACGGACTATGAGCTCTGGGCTTTGCAGTTCACAAGTCTCATGAAGTCCAATGGTAAGAAGCATATTCTTACCGATGATGAGCCAACGAAGAAAACAGTGATTCACGCCACATGGGAGGCGGACGACGCGTATGCCAAAGTCTGGTTATCTGGGGCGTTGACGATAGAGATCGCCAACGACATACTGCATCAGCCCACAACAAAGGCAATGTGGGATATTCTAGCCGCAACATATTCTCAGGCGTGGAATGAGACCAAGATATTACAGTTGCAACATGATATTTTCACGATCAAACAGAAAGGACGTCCTCTCCACTCACTGTATACAATCTCTGCGAGGAATGTTTGAGAAGCTACATAGATTCATGCCTTTGACGGCCACTCCCGAGCAGCAAAAGACATACAGGAATGTTACCATGGTGGGTGTATTCCTGGCTGCACTTGATCCAGAGTACGATGCTGCCCGCTCTCAGATTCTTGCTGACGCCACTATTCCTCCCATGGAGGAAGCTTTCCGTCGACTTAGTCGAATCACCGTCATGAGCTCTGCTACTACTCAGACACCTTCAGCGATGGCTGCTTCCAGAGGACGAGGTGGCTCATCTACCTTTCGTGGATGTGGTCCCCGTGGCCGTGGGGGTCGGATCCGTCAGCCCTGCACGTACTGTCACCACCCTGGACATTCCGAGGATACATGCTACTCTAAGCATGGGTTACCAGCTTCGGCCCGAGTAGCAACACAAGTTGAGTCACCGGTACCTTCTTCTTTGGACCAACGTTTCGGTGATCTCGTTGCCAGACTGAGGAACATTATGCCTCCTGACCCAGCTCCAGGCAGCCAACCAGATGTTGCAGCCTCTGTTTCTGCCAGTACATCCGCTATAGCCAGTACGTCAGGTAGTTCTTATGCTCTCACCTCTTGTGATGGCTCTATGCTGACAGAATGGATTATGGATTCTAGAGCGACACATCACCTATGTGGGGACAAAGAGCAGCTTACTGCATATAAAGAGGTTCCTCCAGGGCGGGCTGTGGTGATAGCTAATTCTCCAAAAAAAATTGAGCATTGGTCGCGGTTGTGAAGATATTTCCTGCGGTTTCCTAAATTCTACATGTTCAAGTTAGCATCATATTATATACCATCTCTCATTACACCAATGTAAAACTGATTAAGGCGGGCAGTTTTTTTGCAACGAAACCAATGTGAGTTTTTTTACTGTTTTTGAAACACAAAAGCATGGCTACTCAAGATGGATGGATAGTTATTGACAAGGATGATGAGCTTCATGCCCACTAAGCGACTAGTGCTGCAGTCGTAAAAGTTGATATTGAATATTAACCCAGACTGTTCCCTAAATAAAGATAAATGGAGCATTAGTTGGAGAACACTTGGTTTCATTGTTTTTTTATTATATTAAATGCAAAATAATTAAGGTTTAGGGTTTTTAGGGTTCCTGTAACAACAATTACACATTTTTTTTCGCACCGGGTGTAGGGCTCCGCCTACTGGAGCCTGAAGAGCTGGGAGATGCGCCATGGATCTAGAGGGGATGCGGCCTGCACCGCCTGGACCGATTGGAGAGGGGGTTCTACGATTGGGGCCCCGATGACGCTGCTCAGATCGACGATGGGGCCCCGCCTGGATCTGCTCTCGCGCGCCTGCATGAGAGGGTTGTTGCTTGAGATCATTACGAATTGGAGATTTAGGGTGCGTTTGGTTGGCGGATTAAGGCGGGTTAAACCGGTAGAGGGTAACCGTTTTTGGATTTTGGTGTTTGGATAGAGGGTTAAACTGGGGGTGGGTTAGAAGTGGGTTTGAGGTGATATGATTGTATTGAAGTTTGAAAAATTGAGTAGTTATTGTGATGTGATTGTATTGAAGTTTGGAAAAGTGAGTAGAAGTGGAGTAGTTTATAATTTTTATATGATATGATGGTATAATATATTATTTTTTGATAGGATTGATGATGTAAAATTGATTTATTTATTTTTTTTAAAAAAAAGGAATAAAGTGGGGCCCACGGGGAGAGAGGGGGATGTGGGTTAAGGGCGGTAAACTCCCCTAACCCGCAGGTAACCCGTCATCCAAACGGTACCTTAGGGTTCACAGAGAACTCTGTCAACATAGAAACACATGTTGGATCTGGAGGACTGTCCGCTCGAGATCGTGGCCTGAATTTTAGGTTTTCGACTACAAAACCCTAGAATGATGACTTTGAAATTATACAGAAATTAGGGTTTAAAAATAAACCCTAGAATACTCAAATAGATTACTTGAACAAATAATTTTCACAAACAAATCTTCACATCAAAAATGAATCTCAAATAGAAATAAGAACTTGAAATCCTCGAGAATCGACTCACTCTGATATCATGTTAGAAAATAGGAATGCGAAAGTGTATCAAAGAAATAAAGATAAAACATGAAAGAAGAAGGGATTTAACATGGAACCTAACTCCCTAAAGAGCGGGATGAAACCACGGGAGAATGCCTCAAAGGGTCATATGTTGCATTCTTTTCTCATCTCAATATAATGTGTGTTGGGGTCTATATATAGTCCCCATTGAGTCTCTACATCACACAGACGGTAGATGTGGGACTAAACTCTGGATGAGGTAAATTGATCCTAAAGGGATCCATTTACTCATCTCCCACATAAGTGACGCATACAGCTTATACTCCAACAGATTAGATAGGCTTTCTTTCGAAATTTGCCAGTATTGACTGTCCATGTTGCTATGAGATGTGGAGTAAACATTCTCTTTAAAAATTGAAAGCTGCACACAAAAGCAGGGGCTTCATCCTTTCATGGACCGTAGCTCACACATTATAGTTACACTGTTATAAATAATCTGAATTTCACATTGTTATAATTATATATGGTGGCAACTATATTTAATATATTTTGGACCCGTCAACTTTTGTACTTGAACAGAAAATCTAATTAGATTTGCGATTTGATTTTCACATCCTAACAATGCATTTATTTCTTCTGCTTCTATGAACTAGGATCTGTTGAATTTCAGGGTTTCAATGCAACTTTGACTGAGCCAGTAGAATCAGCTGGAAGGATAGGTGGTGATCAAATCAAAGAGATGGAGCTAAAGTTGCACCCTGAACTTAAAACATCATTGACTATACTTTGTAATGATCCCAAGACAACTGTCCTTGTGCTCAGTGGAAGTGATAGAAGTGTTCTAGATGATGTACTGCTACTTTCATAATTTTGATTCCTTGTTTCATCTTCTTCTTAAAATATTCATAATGGTGGACAGTTCTCTGTAGAATTTTGTTGGCTACAACATGTGGTTGGCTGCAGAAAATGGGATGTTCTTGCGTCTTACAAAAGGAGAATGGATGACAACAATGCCAGAGCATTTAAATATGGATTGGGTTGAGAGTGTTAAGGTGCCTATCCATATCTGTCAAATCATCTTATTATGTTTCTTAATTTAGTTGTATGATTTTTCCCTTAGCCCATTATTGGATATGATGCAGCATGTTTTCGAGTATTTCACTGAAAGAACACCAAGATCTCACTTTGAACACCGTGAAACTTCACTGGTTTGGAATTATAAATATGCAGGTAATATTTGATAGCGTTCACTGACTGCTCTTTAAGCTAAATGAAAATTTCAGCAATCTATTTATCAATCATTCACTGTCTAAATGTTTATGTAGATGTTGAATTTGGAAGGCTTCAAGCAAGAGATATGCTACAGCATCTTTGGACAGGTCCCATCTCTAATGCTGCAGTGGATGTTGTTCAAGGTAGTCGATCAGTTGAGGTTCGGTCAGTTGGTGTTACAAAGGTTCGTATGTGCTATTTGCCACTTTTCCTTATTGGAATACAGTGAAAATTATAATTGTGGTTGCTTTCAGAATGATATTGTTTAGATTCTGCACTTGACCTACCTGCATTTAAAATAATTGAGAAGGGTGCTTGGTGTGTTATATCTACAAAAGGAATTAATGCATCAGAAGAAAAGGTTTTGATGAATGTAGAAGTAATTCTCATTGTTAATATCCTTGCAATGATAAACTACGAATAAAATATGATGAGAAAACTATGATACTGTTCACCTTCTAGAGCATTGATGTCAATGACTTGGAGTATCTCCTAGTGCTCGACAACATTATTGGTGGAAATGAGCAATCTGTTTATTCCATAGAACTCTAGGCTCTCTTATATCGAGAGGACTCATGGGTAAATTACATAAGAGTTCAGAAGAAAAGAGAAAATATGAAACGGTACAAAATAACATAACATAACATAATATAAATCTCTACACTCCCCCTTAAGATGGAGCATAGATGTCAATCATGCTCAGCTTGGAAGAACATCTCTGAAAAGGTCCTCTGAGCAATGGATTGGTAAAAATGCCGACAGTCTGCTCCTCTGAACTAACATGTGAAGTAGAAATCAAGCCCTTCTGGATCATATCTATAGTGTAGTGGCAGTCTACTTCGATATGCTTTGTTCTTTCGTGAAATGATGGATTGTTGGCAATAAACAAAGTTGCTTGATTGCCACACTGTAGCTACATGGGTAAATGTACATCTATATGCAAGTCTTCTAATACGGCTCGAACCCACATCATCTTCGTGCTCGCTTGCGCCATGGCCCTATATTCAGATTCATCATTGGATCTCGCCACAACAGTTTGTTTCTTGCTTTTCCAAGAAACCAGAGAGCTCCACACAAAAACTGCAAAGCCTGAAGTAGACTTATGATCCTTAGGACACCCTGCATAATCTGCGTCTGCACAAGCTGAAATAGATAAATCTGTGTTCTTTCTAAACAACAACCCTGAGCCCGGAGAAGACTTTAGATACCTCAGTATCATGTATATAGCATCCATATGTACCTGTCTTGGCTGCTCCATAAATCGACTCACTCGACTTACTGCAAAAGCAATATCGGGTCGAGTTATAGTGATGTAAAGAAGCTTACCCACCATCTCTCTATATGTTCTCCTGTCCACCTGTTCAGTATCATTATCATACAATTTCATACTTGGATCCATAGGAGTGCTCGATGGTCTACATCAAACCATGCCGTTTCAACCAGCAAATCTGTAATATATTTCCTTTGGGTCATCACTAGACCATGTGCATTCCTGGAAAATTCCAACCGTAGAAAATATCTTAGGGTACTAAGATCCTTCGTGACAAACTGATGGCCCAAGAATGCTTTTGCCCTCTCTACTTCCTGAACGTCATCTCCTGTAACTATAATATCATCAACATATACCATGATGACAACCGTACCTCTAGAAGTCTTCTGAATGAACAGCGAGTGATCAGCATTTGATTTTTTGAATCTCTGTTGTTCAATTAGGTGGGAAAGCTTTTGGAACCACGCCCTTAGACTCTATTTAAGGCCATATATCGCCTTGTGAAGTCTACACACCATATGATTCTCCCCCTCAGAAGCGAACCCCGGTGGCTGCTGCATGTAGACTTCTTCCTGCAAATCTCCATACAAGAATGCGTTCTTGACATCAAGTTGAAATATGGACCAGTCACGCACCACAACAACAGATAGAAGAATGCGAAGAGTAGAGTTCCGAGCCACTGGAGAGAATGTATCCAAATAGTCCGCACCATAGGTTTGAGTAAAACCTCTCGCAACAAGTCGTGCTTTGTACTGATCAAGACTGTCATATGCATGGTACTTAACTGTGAACACCCATTTGCAGCTAACAATAGATGCGCCAGATGGAGCAGTAACCAAGCTCCATGTACCGCAGGACTGTAAAGCATGCATTTCTTCTTCCATAGCGAATCTCCAGCAGTCAATTTTAATAGCCTCTTGATAAGTTTGTGGTATCTCCAAGGAAGACAAAGCCGCAGCAAATCTCTGGAAGTCACCTGTGAGACGGTGAAAGGAAACCTGGGAAGCAAAGAGATAAGACGTGCAAGTCTGTTTCTGCTTCCGAATAGTAATAGGGACATCAAGATCATCGTCCACTGTACTCGATGGTGCACCCTCCTCCTGCAAAGAAGAATCCTACACATGTGCATCATCTGACCCATCATTAGTAATAGCATCTGAACATACCTGATGTGTGATGGATGCTTGACGTGCCGCCTAAGAAGGACTTGACCGACGTGTATAGAATTTAGGTTATGGTGGGATAGGTGGTTGTAGTGGTGGTGGAGACGATGTCGGCGTGACAACCGGGACAAGAATGGACACAGGTGGACTCAGACTAGGAGGAGGAGGAACATAGACGTCATCATTAGATGTGGAAGAAGCCAACCTATCACCTGCAGGGAAAAGTACATAACGGACTCAAAAAATGCAACATCAGCACTGACAAAATATTTTCTATTTATAGGGTCATAACAACGATAACCCTTCTGAGTCCGAGAGTACCCTACAAAGACACTTGACGGCTCTAGGAGAGAGTTTATCAAGTCCAGAAGACAAGTGGTGAACAAAGGCAACAGCACCAAAGACACGAAGGGTAAGTGAAAACAATTCCTTATCTGGGAAGATAACGAAAAGAGGAATTTTCTCACCAAGAACAGAGGACGGCATGCGATTGACAAGGTAGCAGGTCGTAATGACAACATCCCCCCAAAAAATATTATGCGCATAATTCTGGATAAGCAAGGTTCGAGTGGTATCAAGAAGGTGACGATGTTTTCTCTCTGCCACTCCATTCTGTTGAGATGTGTAAGCACATGTGGTTTGATGAATAATACCTTTGGACGAAAAGAAATGGGAGAGAGAGCGAATACAGAATTCCAATGCATTATCCGTACGAACACATTTGACAGAAGAAGAAAAAACATTCTGCACTTCGATGATAAGATTTTTAATAACATCCCCTGCTTCAGATTTATTCTTTAAAAGAAATACCCATGATACACGAGAAAAGTCATCAACTACAATCAGATAGAACCTGTGTCCCTGATGATCAGGAACACGACTCAGACCCCAAATATCAATATGAAACAACTCAAATGGGGAGTTACTACTCCGACTCTAACGACTAGGGAAGCTAAACCGATGATGCTTTCCCAACTGACAGGTTTCACAACGAAACGGCGAACTTGGAGAGATCTGAGGCAAGAGATGACGCATCTTTTGAAACGGGAGGTGGCCAAAGCGTAAATGCCAAGTGGACAGAGAGACTGATCCGGCTAAGTGGGAAGAGACGCCAACATATGAATTCCGGACCAGACGATAGAGACCATTCTGCTCAGAGCCACAACCAATCACCATGTCCGTTAGTATGTCTTGAAAAATGAGAGAAGATGGGTCAAATATAGCGCGACAGTGCAAATCCTTCGTAATCTGACTAATGGATAATAGATTCATGGAAAACTCAGGATCATGTAGAACATTCTGTAAATGAATAAACGATGACAAGGTGATCTCCCCCTGTCCAACGATGGGGGAATGAGTCCCATCGGTTATGAGCACTGAGCGTCCAGGTGGAATGTCTCTGTATGACTCTAGTCTATCCCGGTCACGGCAGAGGTGATCGGCGGCGCCGGAATCCATATTCCAATCTGAGAATTCATGACAAGATGTAAAAGCAGTGGCACTACCTGAAGTACTGGCAGCGGCAGAAGTATTGGCAGATGCTGAAGCGGCAATGTCTGAAGATCCACTTGGAGAATCAGTAGAAGATTGAGGCATAATATCACGCAGGCGCGCCACAAGCTCTTCGAACCGGTGATCCGAAGTGGATGTCGATGGAGATATAACATGCTCGGCTACACGCGCTGATGCTGGAAACCCATGCTTAGAATAGCATGTATCCTCGGAGTGACCCGTGCAATGACAGAAAGTGCACGGTTGGCGAAAATGGCCTCTTCGGCCACGAGGTCCACGTCCACGAAAGGAAGACTGACCACCTCTCCCTCGCGATACAGCCATCGCCGAAGGGGGTGGAGTAGATGTGTTGGAAGAAACAGAGATGCGGTTGAGCTTCCGGTAAACTTCCTTATAGGAGGAATAGTAGCATCGGCAAGTATCGTAGAGCGGGCTGCCTCATACTCAGGATCAAGTACTGCTAGTAGTACTCCCACCATGGTAGCATTCCACAAGGTCTTCTGCTGCTCAGGAGTAGTCGTGAGGGGTATAGTGCTATATAGTTTTTCAAACATCCCCCGCAGGGACGTATATAAAGAGTGGAGCGGCCGCCCATTCTGCTTCATCGTGAAAATGTCATGTTGGAGCTGTAACATCTTGGTCTCGTTCCGCACCTGTGAATATGTGGCGGCCAGTATGTCCCACATCGCCTTGGCGGTGGGCTGATGGAGGACATCATTGGCAATATCCTTAGACAGTGTTCTTGATAGCCAAATCTTGGCATAAGAATCATCGGCCTTCCAGGAGGCATAGATCCCAGTCTTCTCTGTCGGCTCTTCCTCGGTAAGTATATGCTTCTTACCGTTCGACTTCATGAGACTCATGAACTGTATCGCCCAGAGCTCATAGTTCGTCCCATCCATCTTGACTATTGGCGCTGGACCTTTGAATGCTCTGGTGGAGGGCATACCGACTTTGCTTTCTGACATGTTGCCGGAGACGAAGAACTAGGGATTGTAGACGAGAAACCAGTGTCTACATAAACTTGATAGGATTTGATTGCATATGTAGACTTTATGCACTCAAATCCATGGAGAGATAGCGGCCGACGGAGTAAGAGGTGTCGACTTTGAAGAGAAGGAACCCGGCGGTGGAGGTTCCCTATGTTGGAAGCCGACGGCATTGAAGGCTGGTGGCATCAAAGGCCGGCAGCAAGAAGAGTGCCGGCGGTGAGGAGGGGTTGCCGTGGGGGGGGGGGGAGCCGGCGGCGGCAGCAAGAAGAGTTGGTGCCATTGGCGGCGTTGAAGGGAGCCGGCGGTGAAGGAGCCGACGGCGCCGCCGAGAGTTGGAGAGAGAGAGAGGGGCGCCGGAGGCGGGATGGGGCTTTAGGGTTAGGGTTTTGGCTCTGATACTATATTGGTGGAAATTAGCAATATGTTTATTCCATACAACCCTAGGCTCTCTTATATAGAGAATACCATGGGTAAATTACATAAGAGTACAGAAGAAAAGAGAACATATGAAACGGTGCAGAATAACATAACATAATATAAATCTCTACAAGCATCAATGATTAAACCATTGTTTTCCATTTCATCGTGGAAGACCGGTCACAGACAATGTAGGTCGTTGTTTTATGGGCATAAAATGCAGTGTCGTTCCTGATATTTCATGGGCCCTAGGCAATAGAGAAGAAAAGGGCCCCTATAAAAATAATTTAATTTTTTTAATTTGTAAATTTCTTATAAATAAAGTTCTTTAAATTTTACAAAGAACTATGTATGTTTATGATCAACAGGCATCAAACAATAAGTAATGAATTAAAATTATAAAAAATAATTTCTACAATCGAAATAGACATCTATGGATATAATGCAACTCAAGGAATGTAAAAACAAACAAAAGCTATGGGCAATAGCTAGGAAAAAATATGTGGCATTGTTTTTTTAAGCTAGGATTTTTGAGAACATTCAAGCACAGAAGCATATATATTTATTGACTATAATAAAAAAATATTTAAAATTAAGAGTTTAATCTCTTAATGTCTAATTTTTATATCATATGGGTCGAAAAAATATGGCTAGAGAATAATAATATTCAAGCAAGAAGCACTAAACAATTAATTAAAATAAAAATAATACATGATTTAAACAGACAATAAAATAATAGTTATAGAAAAATAATCAAGTTATCAGTTTTTTTATTTGACAGTGGTAATCAGGACAAGCTGATAGTTTTTATTAACAGTCCAAGATCCAAACATATACATATTAATAAAATAACTTCTCAATCACAACTAGCATTAATCTTAAAATCTAAATTAAATAATAAGGATTTAGTTTTACGAAAATAAAAAAAAGTAACCTAAAAAGATTATTTGATGGTTATTCACAATCCAACCATAAAATATTCTTACCACAAATATAAAACTGATTATAATGACAATAAAAACTTTGAAAAAGGAAGCGTATGTCCTATGATTGAGCAATGAGAAATGATTTTTTTTTGTAAAAAGATAACAATTCAAGTGGTTAACGCTACATTTCCAATCCCTTACAATGTATAATAACTTTCAATTTTGTAATTTCTTAGAAAAAAATAAGAGATGATTTACAATTACACAAATATGGTGAGTAGATGTGTGAATCCAAAAAATAACTGTGATTTGTGAATCTAAGGAAAAAAATTGCAATGCACAATTATAAAAAAATACCATTAACTGAGGCCATGATTTGCGGGTGCCCAACAACAACAGCTAGTCATAAATTAAAAGCAGGAGAAATTGCAGTGGTGGCGGAAATCGCAAATCACAAGAGTAGGTCATATTTGTCTCCAAAGGACACATTTAAGTTCAATGTGGGGCCTTAATTTTTGAGATATTAATGTGACTTTTAAGATCTGTGTAGCCATTTAGAATTTGGATTGGTATTTGATAGGTATGAAAATGGATACAGATATATCCGAATATCCACTTACAGTATTCGAAAAAATTACCAGATACGGATATCCGTATCCAAATATTAATGGATCGGATATGAATATGGATTGCAAAATTTTTCGAATATGGATGCATATATGGTAATGGCTTGAATATCCGGATCCGGATATCAAAATAAAATATTTAATATTATTTTATATATTAGTTAATATAATACAGGATACAACACCATGTTATTATATTAGTATTATATATTATATAATAAAATATATCAATGATGTTAATAAATTTCCATTTATTTGGGGATGGGCACGAACAAAAGTTATGAAACTATATCCCCCTTTTGCTTCTGGTTAAGAATGCATGTCACCTCGACGATCCATTTTGTTACGATGCAACTTATTTATATTTATTATCAATTTTTAAAAGGGTAAAATGTGTATGCCCCCTAGGGGGAGCTAACTTAGCTCCCCCCGCCCCTTTTTCACAATTTTTTTTATTTTTTTTGAAATCTAAAACCGTGTAAATTCATTATTAAATCCCTATATTATGCTATTCAAATTTCATACAAAATAGAGACTCCTACGACATCCATCCAAACGAGGCCGATTTAAAAAATCCTGTTACCGTTAAAAAAATGACTGTCTGGATGGAGGCCGCAGGAGTCTCTGTTTCACACAAAATTTTTATGACATAATATAGGGATATAGTGATGAATATTCACGGAAAAAATTTTCAAAAAAAATAAAAAAATTTGAAGAAAATAGGGCGGGGGGAGCTAAGTTAGCTCCCCCTAGGGGGCAGCCCCATTTTCCTCTTTTTAAAATCATTATAAACTTTGATTAAATATCAATTCGTATTCGTATGTGATCGTTAATAGACCTTTATTTGGATTCCATATTTATTGGATCCATATTTGGATTCACTCTTTCATTGATTCATATTTGGATTAGCTCTTTATTTAATCTATATTCAGGCTTGCTCTTTATTCAATCCATATTCGGATTCGATAAATATCTGATTCGTATCCGTACCGTGTTTTCAAGGATACGATTTCCTTAATGCATATCCGAATCATATCCGTATCTGTATTCGTATTCGATAGAGATGAAGTGAATATAGATATAGAAATATGCATATATAATCTGTATACGATCCATTTTCATCCCTAGTATTTGAAAAAAAATAATAAAAACTAAGTATATGTAACCAATTTAGAGATGGGCCCCCAAAATTGCGAGGCCCTGGGCCATTGCACCCCGCGACAAGGCCCAGGGACGGCCCTGATAAAATGTTTGCATGGTTACCCTGGGAGTTATTAAAAAGAACTTAGAGTGTAAGCCCCTTAATGAGAAGTATATTGGTAATCGGTTATAAGCTTTTTGCACTGTGACAAAATTTTATTTTGAGATCCGTACCATCCTTTTCTTCCTTGACATGACAAGAACCCCACCAAGTACAAAATCCACTTGATCAACGGTGATCCCGTGGTTACTAGTTTTGAAATTTATTCAAGTAGCTGTCAATTCTTTGAGACTAAACTGCCTCCCAATTAAGTGGATTTGATTTGATAACCATTCTAAATATAAAGTTGATTTAAGATTTTCGTAGTGGTATTTTAATGCTTGTATATGTTGCATGGTATGAGCTGTACTCCTTTGGATGTTCTTTTATCCTTTTACTTTCTATGATCACATCTTAACCTTGGTTTTTTCCTTTGTTGTAAATTAGGGAAGCGAACATGCACGAATATGATCAATCAAGAAAGCACGTAAACACACGAATTTACAAGGTTCACCCATAACTAGGCATGCCCTTGAGTTTCGGTGATCGGTTTTCACTATTTGTAGAAAAAGAAGAAAATATAGAGAACCCAAACTCTTAAAGAGTTTATATACTACTCCCAGTACAAACGGATCCCTATTGTAAAGGGATTCATATACCCAAATAGAGAAGGAACCGCTAATGAAATTTTCGATGAGACCCTCGTCTAGTAGGGTAAGGTGTGACAAGGAGAGGGGTGCAGACGACAGTTCTTCAACTGGGTTCAGTAGATGAGATGATTGGGATCCAAGGTATATTCAACAATCACTACCTTGAATTGAATCCTTTGAGAAGCTTTGCCGCCACTAGCCCTCCTTGAGCTACTACCAACTGTCGACATTAAGCAAGTCTAAACAATGTTTGAACTTACTCCCAAGAATCGTCTTTATGAACATATCGTCGAGATTATATGTTGTGACGACCTTCTTCACCTTGATCCTATTCTCAAAATGAACAAAGTGATACTTAACCGCATATTGGATAACCACATTGGATAGTGGATAACCGCATTGGGTTTACCTCTACATCATCATTACGCCTATGTGCTAGCTTGCATGGTCAAGAAATTTGGTAATCTTATCGATTTTGAACTCACAGATCTTTCTAAGGATTGTGAAACTGCCAATCAAAAGACTACGGTTCAAATCTCCCATTGTGGAGGTTACGTTAAGTATCGACAGCCAGCGTAAAAAATAATTGAATCTTTCAACATGGATTTGAGCAATAATTCATGTAGCCGACCCTACTTGTAGTGGGAGAAGGTTTTGCCATTTTTATTCTCAGCAAGTTTTTTGTCTTTTGTCTTTTGTTTTTCCCCATCGATTTCCTTTATAGCTTGGTATACAACAGTATATGATGGCCGCTAACCATCATAGATCTGGTTGGATAGAATTCCTTTTTTCCATCGATGGGAACATCTAATCTCTTTTGCCATTTCATATAAATTGGTGTTGATTAGAGCAGCTCGTCCAACAACATTCGTGAAGTGCCGTTACTGATTGATTTTTAAGTACTGCTCTATGTTTTTTCTTTAAGAGAATCGAAGCTTACTTGTAAGATCCCGTATATTGAGAATATTTTCCTCTGCTTTTCCTTTCTCCTCTCTGGTTACAATACCCTTGCTTACTGCATATATCTTATACATATCCATAACATTACCCTTGCTTGCTGCATATATCTTATACATATCCATATTGTCTGTCTAAACAGGGTGCAGCAATTGATAGGATTTTAGGAGAAATAGTTCACAGCAAGTGTATGGTTACTCCGATTGATTATGTTCTATGCATTGGTCATTTTCTCGGAAAGGTACACCTCTTCGATGAGATGCTGTAGTTTTTTTTCCAAATGACCATGCCAGTTTATTTTAAATCTACTGTCAATGTTCATTAGGATCCCCATCAAATAAAGTTTACTGCAAACGTGTTTTCTTAAAACTAATAGGGGTATCCAATTTGATGCTAAATTTTTATAGATTGACTGTGTCCCAAAAGCTTGCTATCAACCTTTGATCCAGCTGTTTATTCATTATTAAATGAATCTATCATTTTCGCATGTTATTAGTTGTATTCGACCCACATCCTTCTCTTATAAAAGAAGCATGGGGGTCATTATTGAATGAGAACTTCAATTTATCTCCAACAGATTCAATCAGTTGCGACCCACTTAAATGGTTTGGCGGTAGTGCTTTGTGTGCCTACCACCCAAAAGATCAGGGTTCAAATCCCCCTTTGTGGGGTTGGTTAGGTAGTCGACAACCAGCGTAAAAAATAGTCGAATCTTTCAACATGGATTTGAGCAAGAATCCATGTAGCCGACCCTGCTTATAGTAGGAGAAGGCTTCGTCATTTTTTTTAGAATCAATCAGTTGAATTTCAATCATTCGCTCAAGTCATATCTCAAGAATTCTCAGTAGTGTTATTAGCGCTGTTCCTCTATGATAATTTTCGTTTTTGCATTGCTCATTTGGATTTACCAATTATCAGAACATGGTGTTGCAGGATGAAGACATATATACATTTTTTGAGCCAGAGCTTCCAGCCGAGCCTGGAGGCTCGGTGAAAACAAAGGTTGCGGAAATAATCAAGCCTTCCAATGAGAAGAAGACATCTGGCAAGCTGGCGGGATATAAAAACAACGCAAGGAGCATGCAGAGTAGGGCCCAGAGGCTATCCTCAGGATGCGAAAGGAAGCTTTCCAACAATCACAATTCCATTTTGGGATCTAAATCACCACAGGAGAGCGTAGCATGGCACGAAGGTTCGTCGGTTCTTGATCTGAAAGGGGACAACTATTTTTCATGCGCAGTCGGTCGCAAGCGTTCGAATGCACGTTACCTTCTCAACTCATCAGATGATGTGGTCGCATTCCTCAAATCGTTGGCTGAGGCATCTGGTTGATACGCTCAGCTCGATGGGTAGCATGTCAAGAGAACATTAGTGTCTGATGAGAGATTGAGCAGGAAGCTTAGAATGGAAACTCTCACTCAATCAAGCGTGGCTTTCTCATGGAAATTCTTCCGTCAAGAGCTCCTGAAAATAGTACAGAAAAAAGATGAGAGAATGGGATGGTATTCGTCCTGATACATGGCATTACAGAATGTAGCAGAAAGATCGTCGTGATGTCTACTCGGTGTGCTTTCACGAGTCAGTCTCATTTGATTTGGTTGTCCAACATTCTGATATACTTGACATTACCATATTATCAGTGATTCCAAATAAATGTATGATTATTGGCCTCTGCATTCATTCATATATATTGATTGGTCTTCTCCTTATCCATGTAACATGGAGTTTATTCAGCGATTTACTCAGAAGCTGCATTGTAGCCATTGATCCATTCTTGTATTCAGATAAACAGGTGTGCATCAGCAAAATAACGAGTTCTTATTGCCACGCTAGGTGTCATCTTGCATGTTGTTCATCATTGGTGACTCGACGAATTCAAAGAATGATTACATATATTCTCGTTAAATGAGTGTTTTGCATGTTGTTCGTCATTGGTGACTCGACGAATTCAAATGTATTGAATTGTTATGCAACGGACAATCGCATGTTAGGCATGCAGTTCATCCTCGCTCACTATGTCTGTCATCAAGTATCAGTGCTTATGAGTGTATTCATTATCCTGTCGAAATATGATGCGAAGGCATCTCCAATTAGAACAATTTACCTTACAAGGTGATGATCTCTTTGAAAAATGGTCGATTAGTCTTAAAAAAGATTGTATGTGGTCAGTGTGCATGTATAAAAATTGTCACAGAAAATAATTGTGCAGTAACATGGAAGTTTTCCTCAAGAACTCTCTCAAAAACGATCTCTGAGCTTTATTTTCCTATAAGCTATTGATTCTTGCTTGTATTTTAATTGATCAAAGAATCTCTAGAATCATTCTCTAAGCCCCATCAATCTGTGTTTGATCAATCCCCACATCTTGATTTTAGTAATATTTTGTGTATCTAGTTTGATGTAATTAGGTTTTTGTTGAGATATTTGTTATCTTTAGTATTGCTTTTCTTATTTTATATTTATTTTGTCTTCGTTCTGTAATTTGCCCAATGGGTTCCTCTTCTATATAAGAGAACCCGAGGGCCTCTCATTAGAGTAATTCATTCTTTTCCCTCTACATAGTATCAGAGCGACGGTCCTAGATCAGAGTTCTCTTATCCTACCAAAACATTAATCCTGCATGTGCCTCCCTTCCCTCCCCGGTCGTCGTCGGCCCCTTTTGCTGCCCTCGACTGCCAAGGTCGCCGCCCCCTGCTGCCGCCGGCTGCCCGTACCACAACCTAGGCTGCCCCCAGGCCGCCCAAGCCCCTCCCCCATCAGACCTCTCGGGCCATCGTCGACCCTCCCGTGCGCCTCCGTGTGCCTCTGCAGCTCGATCTACAATCTGAATCGGTCTGATTTTGATCGGAAAACATGATTTCAGACCTTTAAATCACGTTTGCCAACCCTAACAAGCAGGGAGATTGGTGAGGATGATTGTATGAGTCTATACGTACAACCAATCCTTCGTATGATCGTATAGACTCGTTCATATCGGTATACTCCCCAATTGAGTTCCGTTGTTCGGACGTTTTTCCATCATGTCAGAGAACAAGGGTGATATTTTTTCGTCTGGAGCCTTCAAGGGCTCGACTCCCATCGCTAAGATGGGTGGGACCGACTATGAGTTGTGGTCCATGCAGTTTCTCATCCTCATGCAGTACAACAACAAGGAGCACATCCTGACAGATCAAGAGCCAACAGATAAGACTCGGGCTAATGCTTCTTGGAAGCAAGATAATGCGTATGCGTGGGTTTGGCTTTGTGGGACCCTCACCATGGAGATAGCCAATGATATTCTGATTCAGTCCACCGCCAAGGCGATATGGGACACTTTGGCATCTACCTATGCTGAAGCGAAGAATGATGCCAAGATTCTTCAGCTACGTTTTGATACCTACAAGGCCAATCAAAATGATCGTCCTCTGCATGTGTACTACTCTTCGCTTTATGGCATGTTTGAGAAGATTCATAGCTACATGCCTACTACCGCATCTACTGAGCAGCAGAAAACGTTTAGGGACTCCACGATAGTTTGAGTCTTCATGGCTGGACTTGATAAAGAGTATGATGTTGCGCGTACTCAGCTTCTCACTAGAGCTACCCTAACTCCCATAGAGGAGGCCTATAACCGTCTTAGCTGGATTATCATGCCTTCTACAACTACTTCCTGCCCTCTTTAGCGATGGAAGCTTCTCGTGGTCGAGGAGGGGGGATCCAATCTAGAGGACGCACCCCTTGTGATAGAGACGGTGGATGTCAGTGTGGCCCTTGCACTTACTATCATCGGCCTAGTCATGCATACATGCTACCAGAACATGGATATCTTATTTCTGGTCGTGTAGCTGAACAGATTGCGCCTTCAGAGACTACAGCTTCCCAAGATGATCCTCGCATGGATGATATTGTCTCTCGTATTTGAGATATCATGACTCCTACTATTGGCACCATCACTACAGATAATGCAGTTGCAGCCATAGCCTCTTCGAGCTCCTCAGGTATCGCCTATGCATTTAATGGTACGACCGGTGCTGACATGACAATAGATTATGGACTCTGGTGCTTCACACCACCTGTGTGAAGACAGAGCGCAATTCAGGTCCTACAGGACCATACCACCTAGCTGATGGGTTGTCATCGCTAATGACGACCACTTACCATTTACAGGACAGGAGGAGGTGCATTTGACGATGTCTATGTGCCTTCGGAATGTTTTATATGCTCATGATTTTCATATGAATTTACTTTTCATTAGTCAGATTACTAAGGATCTTCATTGTCGTGCCATTTTTTTACCCTTCGTTGCTTGTGTTTCAGGACATACTTACGGGCAGGGTGATTGGATGTGGCTGTGAGCAGCTGGGGCTTTACAGAATGGTCCAACCTCCTCATACTGGTGTTTCTACTATAGCTACTGGACCAGTCTCACCATATCTGTGGCACCTTCGTTTTGGCCCTCTTCCTCTGAAGAAGTTGTGTCATGTTCTCCCTTGGATCTCTATGAGATCCTCTTTCCAGTGTGAGGCATGCCATCTTGGGGAGCATCATTGTTCCTCTTTTCATCATGTCAAATTCGGAGCAGTTCTCAGCTATTTGAGCTTCTACATTTAGACATTTGGAGTCCAAGTCGTGTTCCTGATCACCAGAAACACCTTATCTAGTTGATGTCGATTATTTTTCTACTTTCTTGGGTCTTTTTATTGAAGAATAAGTCTGAGGTTAGATCTGTGATCAAATATTTTTATAAGATAAGGAAAAATTTTCCACAAAAGTCAGATATCTTCTTTCTGATAATGCTTAAGAGTTATGCACTTTACAACTTTCTGAGTTCCTTAGATCTCTGGGCATTGTTCATCAGACCTCATGTGCTTATACTTCCCAGCAGAACGGTGTTGCCGAGCGTAAACACTGTCATTTACTTGATGTGACCAGAACCTTGTTGATACAGAGTCGTTCTCCTCATGCTTACTGGGAGATGTTGTTCTCACTGCATACTATCTTATGAACCGCATGCCCTCGTCTGTGTTGGGAGAGAAGATTCCTTTCTCGATTACGTTTCCCGAGAAGGATCTTTTCTCTCTTATACCTTGTGTGTTTGTTACATTGCATTTGTTCATGATGTCTCTCCTGGTCATGAAACACTCTCTCCCAAATCTGTCAAGTGTATTTTATTGGCTATTCTCATACCTAGAAAGGGTACCGTTGCTTTTGATCTGTCCAGGCGGAAGTACTTTGTCAGTGCTGACATCACTTTCTTTGAATCTATCATGTATTTTTCTCCTACAGGTGACAGACTGGTCCCATCTGACTCTGACAATGAGATCTACATGCCTCCACTTCCTACTGTCACACCACAACCACCGTCACCTGCTCATGTGACTCCGCCTTCTACTGTGACTCCGTTTTTGCCACATGTTTTTACTCGTAGGCCTCGCTCTGTTCCCCCTTCTCATAGGTCTTGCACGTCATCCAACATGCCTCCGGTATGTAATGAGCATATTGTTTCTAATGATGGCACTACTGAGTTGTCTGTGCAACAGGATTCCATAAAGGATGAGCAGGTGCTCTATCAAGAGGGTAACTCACAGGTCATATACTTGGCAAATGATCTTGATGTACTGATTGCTC
Organism: Ottelia alismoides; assembly: GCA_037367405.1. Lineage (NCBI taxonomy): Eukaryota > Viridiplantae > Streptophyta > Magnoliopsida > Alismatales > Hydrocharitaceae > Ottelia > Ottelia alismoides. The sequence continues at coordinate 266,011 of JAZKJV010000361.1, read as the reverse complement.
TACGCAAACCAAAACGAAAGTGTGCTACTTATCCTCTTGCAGCCCAGGTTTCCTCGAGCAGATTGTCAGAGGATTTCAGGAGGTTTAACTTGGCACTATCTGTCATGTAAATACCACTGACATATCAGGAGGATATTCATGACAGTTAGTGGAGGAGGAGATGGCTGCGCTACAGTCACGTAGTATGTGGAGTCTTGTTTCTACTCCAGTTGATGCATTTGTTCTGGGATGCAAATGGGTGTTCACTGTGAAACACCGTGCGGATGGCAGTGTGGATTGCTATAAGGCGAGACTTGTGGCACGCGGGTTCATCCAGACATATGAGGTGGACTATCATGATACTTTCTCTCCCGTTGCTATATTCTACTCTACGTATTGTACTTTATGTTGATGTGACACGAGATTGGTCCCTTTACTAGCTTGATGTGAAGAATGCCTTCCTCTATGGTGATCTATAGGAGGAGGTCTACATGCAACAAACATGTGGATTTGCTGCTGAGGGGGAGTCTCAGAAGGTTTGCAGGCTACACAAGGCTATCTCTGACCTTAAGCAGAGTCCAAGAGCATGGTTCCAGAAGCTCTCGGACTTGATAGAGCATCAAGGGATTGTGTGATCAACGACCGGTCACTCTTTGTTTGTGCAAAGGACGCATAGTGGTACTGTTGTCATTCTTGTTTATATTGATGACATTATTGTTTTAGGGAATGACGAGCAGGTCATTTAGGATGCCAAAGACTTCCTAGGACAGTAGTTTGTAACCAAGGACCTTGGGCATCTACGTTACTTCATTGGACTAGAGTTTTCCAGGAACGAGCGAGGTCTTGTGATGACCTAGAGAAAGTACATTATAGATCTTCTTTCAGAGACTTGCATGGAAGATTGTAGACATATCACTACTCCTATTGACCTGAGCATGAAGCTATATGATTACGACACTATGGAAGTCGACAAGAGAAGGTACATGGAGCTTGTTGACAAGATATTATATGTGATTATTATCATGCTCGACATATCCTTTGTTGTGAGCAAAGTTAGTCAGGCGAGCAACCCAGACAAGCACATATGGATGCAGTCCATATGATTTTGAGATATTTGAAGACTTCACCTGGTACGAGACTTCTTTTCAGCAGAGGCACATCATTTTCAGTTACAGCATGTGCAGATGCATATTTTGCTGGGTGTCAAAAGGATAGGAAGCCTATATCATGCTTTGCTATGTTCATAGGGAATTCTCTAGTTTCATGGAAAAGCAAGAAGCAGATTGTGGATGCCAGATCGAGTGCTCAGTCAGAATACAAGGTCATGGCATTGTCTAGCACATAGACGATGTGGATCAGATCTGTTCTTACTAACCTGACTATAGAGATGGATCTTCCCATACACCTCCAATGTGACAATCAGGCTGCACTTTTTATTGCCAACAACCCAACCTTTCATGAGAGGATGAAGCACATAGAGGTGGACTGTCACTACACTCATTATATGATTAAGAAGGGTCTTATTGCCACTATGCATGTCAGCTCTGGAGATTATACAACAAATGTTCTTACTAAGACCCTAAACCAGAGGGCCTTATCAGAGATGTTGTTCCAAGCTGAGTCTGATCGATATCTATGCTCCAGCTTGAGGGGGAGTGTTCAGATATTTGTTATCTTTAGTATTGCTTTTCTTATTTTCTATTTGTTTTGTCTTCATCCTGTAATTTTCCCAGTAGGCTCCTCTCCTATATAAGAGAACCCGAGGGCCTCTCATTAGAGTAATTCACACTTTTCCCTCTACAGTTTCAATTTGGTAAGAATATCCTTTTCATCACCTTTATTTTTTCATTTGGCCTTTAAACCCTAGATAAAAGCTTGTATACATCACTATTTTGCATAAATTAATACTCATTAATTATTGTATAAATATTACATAAAATACTATGTTTAAAGTCAAAATAAAAGTACAAAGAAAAGAAAAGAAAAAAAATAAAATGCCAAAGGTGTTTTATGACCCTAAACTCTGAGACCTATGCATCATGATAAGTAGTTCGATAAGGAATAAAATAGAGAGAGATAAGGGCCAATAAAAAAGAAACCCTAATTCATAAATACTTAATAATACGCTTTTGGGACCTATTTTATTCTTTAGTACTTATACCTCAAATAAAGAAACTTTGTACATAAAAGTTGTAGATAAAAATACATAGAAAAATACAAAATTGATTTCACATAAAAATAATAGACACTGTACATTCTACACTCAAAATAAAATCCAAAATCCAAACTTCCCAAACCCATATTATATCCACTAGAACTTAAATGCATCAAAATAACCTAATTATATATAACTTTTAATAATCTATTTAATGAAGGTGGTTGCATTTAATTTGGAGTTAAGATGCAAAAGTTAGGTTTTTGGACCCCTATTGTACTATATACCTGCATAAAATATTTAATTTATTTATTCTTTATATTTTTATTATTTTTTATTTTTATAATATTATAAATATTCTTTATAGTGCATGTACATATCTAGAATATAATAAAAACCTAAAAAATATACTGAAATACAATAATATACAAAAATACATAGATGAATGTACTATACATATACCTATATAATAAATACTTATATTTAATTAAGTCAACAAATAAATTCAGAAAAATACAATAAAAATATATTTGAGTATATTAAATAAGTTATAAATATATAAATTATGTATATAAATTAATAAATCTAAAATACAAAATAAAAATAAAATACACATAACATAGGTAAATATACCTATAAATGAACCCTTAAAAAGTAACCTATAATAAATTAACTTGTAAAAATAAATAAAATCATATTAAAATACTACATAAAATAATGAGTATTTTTCATGTTTTAACCAAACATTACTAAAATTACTTATTATTTTATTTTTAATTAATAAACCTTTAATTTAATGTTTTGTCATTTAGTGGCCCTACGTGGACCAATGGGAGCCTGATCTTGCTTGACCTAGGTCAACTCCCTGGACCTCGTGGGTCTGGCATCTATCGGAGGTTTTGACCTCGATTCTCATATTTTTGGAGCATGATCCTTGCACTCATTTGGTCCAATTCCTTCTGACCTTTTGACCTTCGATCCTTGCACTTTCACGCTCGAGCATTGCCTCGATCGATGGATCATCACCTCGGGCAGCATCCTCAGTCAAAGAGGCCCATGTATAATATATTGCTTCCATCTTCCTTCGCCCTTTGATTCCTCTTCCGCTACTAGAACCCTAATCTTCACGCATCTAGAGAATCTCGGTGACAATAAGAGCTCCTAGGAAGATCCAGCGAGGCAATCAGTGTTAAATTGAGGTCGATCCAAGCTCCGGCCACCTGCTCAGTCGTGAGTTCGTTGCACTAGGCACATGTCAGGTAGAGCTTCTTCATTGTCCATTCTTTTTGTTCCATAGCATAGTAGTAGCGTAGTACAGAATTTTGTTTCATATATTTAGTTTGATTTAGTGTAAAATCCCAAAGAAATTGAGTCACCGGAGCTCCGGATCCGCCTCCTGTTTCCAATCACTTCAACCAACCTCTTCCTCCGCTTTTACTGCCCACATCTTGCCGTATCGCTTCTCTTTTCCCCATACACATTTACTCCTCTTGATCTCGCTTAGATTAGGAAACCCGCTCTTCTCCTCCATCGTATCACTGGAGAGCTCCGCCAAGTTCATTTCCGCTCTCCCCAACCTGACAAGACCCCCCGATCCATCCTTTTTGCATACATTAGCATCATGTAGGTTTTGGAGGGCCAATGGACCCCTCCTGGGTTGATTTTGATACAGGAGTTGGTTCCCTAGAGCCGTTTCCTTCCCCGACCTGCCAGGACCCCATCGATGGGTCTTGGATCGATTTGAAGGCTTATATAGGTGCGGAGGAGTCCGATCTCCCTTTTGAGCCCCTTACAGCAATCTGAGACCACCAGAGAAAGAAGTTGCAACCGATCAAAGCAGCCCAAATCCGCAGTTCGTCTCTGTTCTTCCAAGGGACCCCTCAGTCGTTTAATCAGGAGCCTCGCTTAGTTCGCCCAACTGCCCTTTGATCAAGTATGCCTCCACCATTTGATCTCCTTAGGAGATCTAATCTGAGACCTCCAATTGAACCGTCATCGTGCAATGTAGACATGACACGTTTCCAAGTGAAGATCCAGAGCCGTTGATCGCATACTGGGGGTATTTTGTGCAGACACCTTCCTGCTTTTTTGTATTTTATTTTCAGTCCGCAAACATTTATCTATAGCGTAATTATTTTTGTAAACTTTGTATTTTATCCCCTGTATTTTTCCTATTTGCATTTAGGTGCAAGCCATGCCACCTCACGCATATCCGCATGATGGGACTGGGCTTTTTGCACCTAAGTCCCTAGGTTTCTTGTATTTCGATTTAGTCATTATTTTTTAGTTAATAGTGTAATAATTTTTGGGAAAACTACCTCTGGACCCCTATTTTTGTATTAAATTGCAAATATACCCCTTCGGAATATTTTGGGAAAAATTGCATATTTGGCCCTACATTTCTTTATTGTGTTCAAATTTATACTAGAATTTTAAATATTTACTTAAATTCCCATGCTAGTACATATTTTCTTTTTGTAGATTTTTTTTATTAAAAATATCTCTAGGACTCTAAAGATTCGTAGAAAATTATTATAAATACCTTATACATATATATCACATATATTTTTATATTAAGTATTTTAAGGTTTTCTATTTATTAAAAAAACTAAGCTACTTATTCTCATTTTCATTTAGAAAACAAAAAAATTATAAAATTATTTTAAAAAATTACAAAAAATAGATTTTGAGCTTACAGATCAAAATTCCCTAAAAATTGAAAAATAAAAACTAAAATTATAAAGCTCCAAAATCCTCTTAAAAATTATAAAAAATCTGAAAAAACCTCAAAATATTTGTTTTTATTTCTGAATTTTATTTACTATATTTATTACATAATAAAAATAGTTTCAAAAAAATTTGAGCCATCTTGATATTATTAATTTCCGAAACAATTCAGGCATTTATCTTATTCACTGTTTTGCCTTGTTTATTCAATTAAAAATACAAAAATAGTGAAAATTAAAATAAAAATAACAAAAATAGAGAAACATGTAAAAAATCAAAAAATATTTTATTTTGTGAATTTGAGCATTTATAAGTACATTTAGAAAATATAAAAGACATCTCTACATATATAGCTCTTTATACTTTTATTATCATTATTAATTATTATATCAATTAAAAAATAAAAAATATAAAAAGGAAATAAAAATTAAAAAAAATAAAAAATCAATAAAAAATATAAAAGCAAAATTTCCAAAAAATAAATAATTAAAAATTCACAAAAATAAAAATCCTAAAAACCCAAAATCATTTATTGTCTTCTTTTAACCAATTTTGATTGTCCGTTCTCCATTGTTCCCTGAGTTCGACCCCTATTGCACTTGTCTGTTATACATATTATTGTAGGGTTGATGAATCTCGGATTCACCATTCTAAGTCTCATTAATTAAGCTCAAGTCCCTCAAAATCAACTGCATTTCGGCATCTATTTCGCATAATTAGCATTTATGCATGATATCATAAGAATTGCATTTTAGCGTTAATTTCTGCATATTTTAAGAAGCCAAAAATCCAAGCCCAAATTGACCTGTAAATAGCCTAACTTCCCCTATTTTTAACTCCTCCATGCTAACTCCGAATGTCACGAACCCACTCCACTGTGTACATATCACTAGCAAGAATAAATAAAAAATACAAAAAAAATCACTAACCCTGTTAAGTGGACCAAAAACCCAAACCCTAGTTTCAGGATTTTCGGACTAAAAGCCACATATCTTCCCCATCCAGTGTCCGATTTGATCCTACTCACTTTTGAACTAATGTACATTAAATTATCTTCAAAACAAGACCAAGTTTAAGTGAATCGGAGCTCGTATGTGAAAGTTGGGTTTTGGGCCTCTTTTGTATATTTTCGCGGCTTTTCTGACCTATATTTTTTGTATATATTTTCTTTATTAATAAAAATCCAAAAAAAAATAGAATTAGGTGCCTTTTATTTATCTTTGAGTTTTCCAGATTTTCTCGGATTTTTATCTTGTTTTAAAAATGACAAAAAAATTAGAAAACCAAAAATCAAGGTATTCGATGTACATGGGATACCCCAAAAATTCACTTTTTTCATTTGACCGATTTTGGCTTTGATGTCTTCATGAAAGTTGTAGATCTCGTCGAGACAAGCATTTTTTGTGAAGGAACTTTTTCGATCCGAGGTCATTTGCTATTTCTTTTTGATTTTACAAAACATTTTATCTTCGAATTATCTGGAGCTGACACGTGGCAGCCCCAGAGGCCGCCACGTGTCAGTCATTTTCGGGCCCTTTTTATATCGTTTTTATTCAAAAAAAATTAAAAAGCACCCGCACGTGCGACGCACGTGCCGCACCCCCTCCTCTCTTTTAATCGCCACGTGGCCACGGCAGGGCCGTCCGATCTCAGCCGATCGGACGGCCCCTGCTCTTCGTCATCAACCTCACGCGATCGCCGCCCCACCTCGCAACTGCCGCCGCTTATTGCGCATCCCCTCTTCCGTTATCCCCGCGCTGACCTCCCAACGACCACCTCTCCACTTCCTTCGCAACCATCGCCTCGCCAACAACCTCCGTTATCCCCAAGTTCTCCGGCCTCTCCCCTATATATACTCCATCGCCGATCCTCCAAAACCCTATCCGCCGTTGGCCTCCACGAAGGGCGGTGGTGACAACCCGCGCCTTCCTTCTCCGGTGAGATCCGGCCGTGCCTCCACGGTCGTCGCAGCCCGCAGCCCTGTGCTGCTCTGCCCTAGCTCCGAGTTCTCGTCGAGCCGACTACCATCGCCATCTTCTTCGCACCTCCTCCAACTTCGACAACCTCCAGAAGCTCCTCCATCGCTTTCGTCTCTAGCAACCAACGCTCCATCTCCGAGACCGCTTCCGCCCACGACTCCACCTTCGACACCAGCATCTTCGACAACTTTACCTACACCCACCGTCTTCGACTTCGTCGGCCACGACTTCGCCATCGTCAACAACGAACGCCACCGATCTCAGACGCTTCGCCTCCGACTTTGACACGACCGCGACTCCAGCCCATACGCCTCGCCTCTACCTCGACGTCGCCTTCTACGACAACCTCCACCGCCAGAAGCCTCCTCCCGCTGAGGCCTCCTCCGCCTCTCACGCCGAAAGCCGGGCGCCAAGCTCGAGGTCCCCCGCACGTGCGAGCACGTGCGTGGGGAAACTTCTTCACCACTCAACCCCAAGTCACGTGCAGCGCACGTGACGTTGGGCAAATTGCACGCAGCCCCCTGGAGGTTCCATTATTTGCGCTTCAGTCCACCGGTGCCACTCTGGAATAATTCCAGAAGACCCCCTCTGTTTATGGTAATTGCAAAATTGCCCCCCATTGCATTATTTGTTTTATTTATTATATTTGCAATCATACCCCTGTGTTTCCCAGTCATTTTAGACCTATTCTCTACATTATTTTATTTATTAAAAAATTGCATGATGTTCCTCATATAATTCTCTTCATTTTGACATGATGTGGTATTTTTATGATTATCGGTTGATTAATAATTAATTATTTTGTGAAAATTTGCATACTTTGCCCAATTCGTGCTCTGAAATTCATTGTTGATTAACCGTTGCTCTAAATATTCCCCGAAAATCAAATATTGTAGAGATTATTTTGCTTGACATTGTGCCCAAAAATCATTGCATTTGCATGCATACTTTGCTCTGCAAAAATCATTTTGCATATTTCACTATTTTATTTTTAATAGGTATTAAATCCTACATTTTTAAGGTCTAGGATTTTTCTAAGATCCATTACCTAGTGATAGATCTTAGATAATTTTAGTTCTCTAAAATAAGTAGGTTTAATATTTATTAAAATTAAATATTGAAAATTAATTTGTTTGCATTTAAAAATTCATAAAAAATTCATATTACATCCAAAAATTCCAAAAAAAATTACGGTGCACTCATTTCATCATCTTTTACATCTCGGCCAAGTTCATATTTTTCGGACATCGTTTGATTGAAATTTACATTTTAGTCCCTAAAATAGGCCGAATTTGCATTTTGCATCTCATATTGCATTGAAAAATTCCAAAAAAAGACCGCCTTGAAAACCGAACTAAAAATTTGATAGACACAACTCTAGGTTGTTCCTTTGCCTCCTTGTGATCGACCTTGGGACTTGCCCAAGTAAAATAAACATAAAAACCACTTGAATAAATTTGATTAAAAATTGTGGTTATTTCTTGACTGTTTCCGATCGCCGCCTACAACGAACGATTCATAATTATTTCCATAAACAAAGATTAAAGATAACTTCTTAACGCGGCTTTTACGGACTCGTCAGATGGCGCCGTTGCCGAGGAGGCAAAAGGCTTAGTTTTTTGTTTTGAAAACTTTTGTTCGGTTTTCCAAATTCGGGTAGTCTGATCCCCAAATTTTTCACTGTAAATCCCATTTTATTTCTTATATTTATTTTTCAGCATTTATTTCATTTATTTTATTTTTTGATTATTTTCTAAGTCACTCTCTTACACCCATCTCTCTTATTTTTCTTGCGAGGTACCCGGCGCACGTGGAGCGGTTTTTCAAGGAACCGACGCATCTTCACCGACACCCAAAGAAACCGCAATTAAATTAAGATCGAGTCGAGTCGTGAGAGAGCGTAGAGTCTAGGTTTTTAATTTCTGCACTTTTAATTTCTGCTCATTTATAGCGGTGTCCGTTTGGACTCTCGCGTGTGTAAAAAGACTCTGAACTCTATTTGTGGTGTGTCGTGGCCTGTTTCACTCTCCGGAGAGGGTGGGGCCCGACTTGAGTGGCGATTAGGATAGACCTGCACATACGGCTCTCAGAGCAATTTTATTTTTTGATTGTGCTCGTAGGATCTTAAGCCACACTTCACTCTAATCAAGACGCACGTAGATCGTTCAACTTAGCCAAATTTAATTCAATTCTTCCCCGCTAATAGAACTTTCTGCTTAGGTGCGGTTTTCATCGGCTTGCACGCATTTAGAGTAATTTTTTTTAATTCTGTCTAGCATCCCACATGGAGATTGCGAGGAGGCATTGTAAGTCTTCTAACTGAGCATTCATCATAGTTTTCCGCGTGCATCGGCTTTTCCCGAATTCCTCTCTCTTGTTTTATCACATAAATCTAAAGGAAATTGGGACTGGACGGTAGACGTGTATTTGCGTTCATCTAAATTCTTCAGTGATCGCCTCAATAAAATTGGGACTGCTAAATAAAGCCGATCTAAAAAAATCCATAAAATCAAGAATTTCTGCGGGAGAGCAACCCCGACATTGTTTGATTTTATCTTGCAGCGAGGAGAGAGACGCACACTAGGATAGAGCCCAGCTCCAAACCTAACATCTCGTTTAAACGGCTTGCAAGATTGAATTTATCACCAACTAAAATTGAAAAGATAATAGCCGAACTCTTACGGCTTCATTGTGTGAGTTGGTGAACCCGGGGTTTGAATTGTATTTGCATTGGTGTGCGTGAACCGATTTCAAGATCAATAGCCGCACATTCGATAAAAATTCTCTTGACTATCCCGTGCAGTCATCTCTTCCCTCTCTTGATTTGAACCTCATAATGGAACTCTTGTCCAAAAACTCTCGTAGATCCAACCCCCCATTCCTCTCAAAAATGACGGAACACCCATCGGAATTATACTATGAAAATGAATTCGTGTCAGTTAGACCGAAAACACCTCCTCCAAGAAACTCTCAACCACCATCTCTTTTCACCAATCCGATAGGCTTCATGAACGACAACCCCTTCTTCAGACATGCTCCACCATACCAAGATCCGACCACTCATGATCAAAGAAATAAATTTTACTCGGATCAACTCCACATGACTGGACCATATGAGCAGCCGCCTTCCATGATTATTGAGGAGACATTTTCTGAAATTAACGATCATATATTGGATCTTCCAAGAAATTCTCCTCCCAGCACAAACAAGAAAATGGAAGATGAAATTATCGAACACACACCGACTGCGCCTATGATTGATCATGAATTGAATTTTGAGGAGGATATTTCGAGGATAAATAAGAAATTCAATTCAATAGAGGAGAGATTTCAAAATTTACCGATCGATTCATCGCATTCTATGGTGGCCCGGACAGTAAAATGAATGAGGAAATAACTGGATCTGAGATTGAAAATTCTGAGTATATTCTGGGACCTATGGATAATTCTAAAAATAATTATGCTGCTGACCTTCACCCTGAACACCAGAGCCCCTCTTCGTCTGAAGAACACCCCACACCCCCACACCACCCAGAAAATACCAAAAAATGGAAATATTTGAAAACCACAAAAAAATTGAAAATTCAGAAAATTTCATAAAAATTAAAACTGAAGATGATCTGCGAAATTTGGATCCGACTGTATGGGAAGCACTGGAAAAACGCTTGATATTTGAACTTCCCTTTATACAGGCCATTGAACACTTCCCCGATCTTAAAAGATTTATAACAGATAAATTAATGAACAAAAAGTCGGGCAGAATACGAACAAAGACTGAAAGACATATCTTGTCAATGGCCTCCTCCTTAGTGTTGAGGAGAAAAACCAAGAGCCGCATAGTGAAGCGGTTGCCCAGATTTGACTGCAAAATCAAAGACACAATTTTCACCCATGCTCGGATTGATGATGATTCACCAATTAATATCCTCCCGACCTCTGTATTCCATGAACTCAAACTCGGACCGATTCGGAAGATACGAGAGATTGTACAATTAGCGGACCGATCGATAAAAAGGCCGAGAGGAACCATTTCTGTCATCATGAAATTCCAAGGTGCTCCACTCAAGGTAGAATTCACGATCATTGATATTGAGCATCAAGGGGAATTCACCCAGTCTCCAATCATTCTCGGAAAGCCATTCTTGCCATTGGCCAAGGCAAGTATCGATTTTGAGACTCGGGAAATCAATTTCACAGCATTGAAAGCACTAAAATCTGACCCTATCTTTGAGGAACCACGATCTTCTGAGGCAGCCCACGAAGTCCCCAACAACCGTAACCATGAAGCGGTAGAAGAGCCCTACCCCGCAATCACACCTGAGATAGCAGTTGTTGATGAGACTATTGGTGTAGAAAATCTCCCCCCTGCTCCATTCCCAGTCGCTCTCACCATGGAAAATCATGTATATGAATCATATGATCCGGAGACTTATGCATGGGCACACCCTGGGTCAACCCACTCTGACTACATAGATTACATCAACTCGACACAGGAATGCGCCAACATCAAATTAATTGAGAAAGAACTTGCAGAGACTCTCCCCAATATTCAAATCCCCAAGGATCTCAAAATAGACAAATCTTTCTACTACGATCCTGAGACATATGCATGGTCACACCCTGGAGCAACATTCTCTGAATATCTTGACCAAATCATTCCAAATCGAGAGTGCTCAAACATTCGAGAGGCTAAGAACAAGCACGCAGACCAAGAACCACTCAAGGAGAATTTCAATGGCTATTCATCTGGATACTCAAGTGAACCGACACCTTCACGACAAAATAAAAAGAGAGTCACCTTTGACCTTTCGGAAGAGGAATCAGTTGATGATCCCTCATCAGGTCCGGAAAAGATGGTTTACATGAGTGAAGTCTGTTCGGCAGCCCTAAAGCCATATCTTCGTAAGGATCCAAAATTCAATCCTCGTTGGACAACTCCCGTTCCTAACTACTACTCATCCAAAGCTGATGCTCCTGCATTCTTCAAGTACACTGGAATTCTTTCGTATGAGCTGACTGAGACCGGTGCTTCTGAGCATTCATCCGAGGACAAACTGATTGACCCCAAGAAGGAACGAATTCTGAGAAAACAATTGAAAAAACAAAAAGACCAGAATACATGGAGTATGGCCACTTTCAATTACTACTCCTCTGAGGATAATTCTGATGATGGATATCTTTCATCTGACTCAAACAATTCATCCACTATCCATCATAATTTGTCTGAGGATGACACTGACAATAGTTGGGAATCATATGCCTCATCTCCGACTCATCATTACGATCTCCCACCGCAGGCTCACAAAAAGATCAGCCGAAAACCACCTTAATCATCGGCTACCCACCCTCCCTCCCGACCACATCGGTTCCCTTGTACAGCTTCTTCCTCTACTTAGGCCAAGGCCTAAGTATAGGGGGGACCGATGCCATCTGTATATACCATTCTTCTCCTAATTCCTGATCACGGCATTTCCACCCTTCTTCCATACTTAGGCTGATCAGAGCCTAAGTATAGGGGGAACCGGCATCCACCTGTATATACTCTCTTCATTCACATATCCCGATCGCTTCATTTTTCTTTTCATTTCATTTTTTTTCTTTTTCACTCCCTTACGCTTAGCCCGAGCTATGTCTTCTTTACGCTTCTTGTGCTCTGAGGACACAGCACTCGCTAAGTATAGGGGGGTCTGTATATATACTTTGTATATATTTTACCCATATCTCGTACTTGCGCGTAAGTTTATATGTATTTACGGGGTGGGTACCAACAAGAAAAAGAAGAAAAAAAAAGGAGTTTTGCTATTAACACTGACTTGCCCATTATCTTGTGAAAAAAAGGAGGCTTCTTATTCCATTTCCTGCATAAAAAAATTCCCTTGCATAAAATGTTCAAAAAAAAAATTTCTGCATTGCACACACCGACACTTCATCCAACATTACATGCATTTGCATCTGTGAAAAGTCATTGGGTTCTGAACCGAGTTATGAGCCGAAACCGAGAGTGGTCTGGGCTAGACCTTAATCCACCTAATTTTCAGAGGAACTTCACCGAGAAATAGGATTTTAAGAGCTTCAGGTCTTTTTGACTTAATTCCTTAAGTTCCACATGACAATGTGCAGCGTTTGACTCTTAGTGTCTAACCTGGTCTCTTCATTCTGGGTACCACTCTGGAATAGGGAATTAATTCGCACTCTCGCACTATGCACTTAGCTCAACCCAGACGGGATGTTGGAAGACTGTGAGAGTCTTTTTTCTGGTAGCGTGGAAATCTAAAGACCGGAGTACGGGTTGAAATAAAGCTTCGGAAAAGGGATGGACGGCTGGGCACAATTTCTTCTAAGACCCCAAAAAATGTACGGAACAAAAAGATTCTATATCCGTAGGGGCACAACAAGATCCAAGCAGAACCACCAAAAATTCCAAATACAAAGAAGCATTCTACCAAATAAAAATCCGACCAAAAAGGTCCAAGCTTCCAGAACCTGCAGATCTTGGTGGAGACTCGGCTACACTGGCCATCTTCACAAGGAGAGGTGACTATACTGGCCACCCTCCAGTTCTTTTCTCTTTCTTCTATCTTCTCCCTCATTCGATTGTGAACACAGCACGACAGACCTTAGAAGGAAATACCTGACTCCCCGAGGACGAGTTACTGGAAAGGAGAGGAGCACGGTAGTCTGGCATTCTGAATGGGAAGAGCTAAAACCCTTCAGACACATGAGTTGGTTGTTCAATATTCATAGGGTATACTTTGGGAAGAGGATTGATCTAAGATGACTTCTGAGCCGAAACTGTGTCAATGATGTGAGAACTTGAGGGCTGTTGAATTTAAAATTCTAAGTCTCACAGAAGTTCCGCCACATTATTAATCCAAAGGTCGAGTTTAGTCTCACTTTCACCTTCAGTTCATGGTCTTGGTATGGAACCCAGTCTCATTTCACTTCATGGCATTCCTTTTTGATGCTCAGGGACGAGCATGGTTTAAGTATAGGGGGATGATGAATCTCGGATTCACCATTCTAAGTCTCATTAATTAAGCTCAAGTCCCTCAAAATCAACTGCATTTCGGCATCTATTTCGCATAATTAGCATTTATGCATGATTTCATAAGAATTGCATTTTAGCGTTAATTTCTGCATATTTTAAGAAGCCAAAAATCCAAGCCCAAATTGACCTGTAAATAGCCTAACTTCCCCTATTTTTAACTCCTCCATGCTAACTCCGAATGTCACAAACCCACCTCCACTGTGTACATATCACTAACAAGAATAAATAAAAAATACAAAAAAATCACTAACCCTGTTAAGTGGACCAAAAACCCAAACCCTAGTTTCAGGATTTGGGGACTAAAAGCCACATATCTTCCCCATCCAGTGTCCGATTTGATCCTACTCACTTTTGAACTAATGTACATTCAATTATCTTCAAAACAAGACCAAGTTTAAGTGAATCGGAGCTCGTATGTGAAAGTTGGGTTTTGGGCCTCTTTTGTATATTTTCGCGGCTTTTCTGACCTATATTTTTTGTATATATTTTCTTTATTAATAAAAATCCAAAAAAAATAGAATTAGGTGCCTTTTATTTATCTTTGAGTTTTCCAGATTTTCTCGGATTTTTATCTTGTTTTAAAAATGACAAAAAAATTAGAAAACCAAAAATCAAGGTATTCGATGTACATGGGATACCCCAAAAATTCACTTTTTACATTCGACCGATTTTGGCTTTGATGTCTTCATGAAAGTTGTAGATCTCGTCGAGACGAGCATTTTTTGTGAAGGAACTTTTTCGATCCGAGGTCATTTGCTATTTCTTTTTGATTTTACAAAACATTTTATCTTCGAATTATCTGGAGCTGACACGTGGCAGCCCCAGAGGCCGCCACGTGTCAGTCATTTTCGGGCCCTTTTTATATCGTTTTTATTCAAAAAAAATTTAAAAAGCACCCGCACGTGCGACGCACGTGCCCCCAGGCACGTGCTGCGCACGTGCCGCGCCCCCTCCTCTCTTTTAATCGCCACGTGGCCACGGCAGGGCCGTCCGATCTCGATCGATCGGACGGCCCCTGCTCTTCGTCATCAACCTCATGCGACCGCCGCCCCACCTCGCAACTGCCGCCGCTTATTGCACATCCCCTCTTCCGTTATCCCCGCGCTGACCTCCCAACGACCACCTCTCCGCTTCCCTCGCAACCATCGCCTCGCCAACAGCCTCCGTTATCCCCAAGTTCTCCGGCCTCTCCCCTATATATACTCCATCGCCGACCCTCCAAAACCCCATCCGCCGTTGGCCTCCACGAAGGGCGGTGGTGACAGCCCGCGCCTTCCTTCTCTGGTGAGATCCGGCCGCGCCTCCACGGTCGTCGCAGCCCGCAGCCCTGTGCTGCTCTGCCCTAGCTCCGAGTTCTCGTCGAGCCGACTACCATCGCCATCTTCTTCGCACCTCCTCCAACTTCGACAACCTCCAGAAGCTCCTCCATCGCTTTCGTCTCCAGCAACCAACGCTCCATCTCCGAGACCGCTTCCGCCCACGACTCCACCTTCGACACCAGCATCTTCGACAACTTCACCTACACCCACCGTCTTCGACTTCGTCGGCCACGACTTCGCCATCGTCAACAACGAACACCACCGATCTCAGACGCTTCTCCTCCGACTTTGACACGACCGCGACTCCAGCCCATACGCCTCGCCTCTGCCTCGACGTCGCCTTCTACGACAACCTCCACCGCCAGAAGCCTCTTCCCGCTGAGGCCTCCTCCGCCTCTCACGTCGAAAGCCGGGCGCCAAGCTCGAGGTCCCCCGCACGTGCGAGCACGTGCGTGGGGAAACTTCTTCACCACTCAACCCCAAGTCACGTGCAGCGCACGTGACGTTGGGCAAATTGCACGCAGCCCCCTGGAGGTTCCATTATTTGCGCTTCAGTCCACCGACCAGAGGCACGTGCTATGCACGTGCCACTCTGGAATAATTGCAGAAGACCCCCTCTGTTTATGGTAATTGCAAAATTGCCCCCCATTGCATTATTTGTTTTATTTATTATATTTGCAATCATACCCCTGTGTTTCCCAGTCATTTTAGACCTATTCTCTACATTATTTTATTTATTAAAAAATTGCATTATGTTCCTCATATAATTCTCTTCATTTTGACATGCTGTGGATATTTTTGTGATTATCGGTTGATTAATAATTAATTATTTTGTGAAAATTTGCATACTTTGCCCAATTCGTGCTCTGAAATTCATTGTTGATTAATCGTTGCTCTAAAAATTCCCCGAAAATCAAATATTGTAGAGATTATTTTGCTTGACATTGTGCCCAAAAATCATTGCATTTGCATGCATACTTTGCTCTGTAAAAATCATTTTGCATATTTCACTATTTTATTTTTTATAGGTATTAAATCCTACATTTTTAAGGTCTAGGATTTTTCTAAGATCCATTACCTAGTGATAGATCTTAGATAATTTTAGTTCTCTAAAATAAGTAGGTTTAATATTTATTAAAATTAAATATTGAAAATTAATTTGTTTGCATTTAAAAATTCATAAAAAATTCATATTACATCCAAAAATTCCAAAAAAATTACGGTGCACTCATTTCATCATCTTTTACATCTCGGCCAAGTTTCGTATTTTTCGGACATCGTTTGATTGAAATTTACATTTTAGTCCCTAAAATAGGCCGAATTTGCATTTTGCATCTCATATTGCATTGAAAAATTCCAAAAAAAGACCGCCTTGAAAACCAAACTAAAAATTTGATAGACACAACTCTAGGTTGTTCCTTTGCCTCCTTGTGATCGACCTTGGGACTTAACCAAGTAAAATAAACATAAAAACCACTTGAATAAATTTGATTAAAAATTGTGGTTATTTCTTGACTGTTTCCGATCGCCGCCTACAACGAACGATTCATAATTATTTCCATAAACAAAGATTAAAAATAACTTCTTAACGCGGCTTTTGCGGACTCGTCAAGGGTATAATAAATTTTGACCCTCTGCTTGATTGATTTATTTTTTTATGGGTTAATTATGATTAAACACAGTTGTTGAGAGGCCATCGCAGCGACCGAGTCCTCGCTTTGTAAGGCTCATTTTAGACCCCTCAATTCTCTGTTTATCAAATGGCACCGCTGTAGTAAGCATCGAGTAGGATAGAATTTTGGGTCATTATTTTTCTTTATTTATTTACACCTTTATTTGATATAATTGTTTATTGTTCTAGCTTTTGTCTCTTCTATTTTTCTTGTGAGGGACCATGGATCGAGGGCAGATTTCTTCAGAGATTCAGTGCATCCCCAGAGATGAGGAGTTAGCTTTCTTACCTAGCCGGTAGGAGAGAGAGGACATTAGCATAGATTTTTGTGAGAGGGTGATTTGTTTTTGCTCAGATTAATTTGTAATAATACATGTACTCGGACTCTTGGACATCCGAGTCCAATTTCCAAGTATTTGTTCACTTGGGGATTCACTGGATCTTTCGTGAGTTCTATCGCCTATACTCTCTTTATTTCCCATGTTTTGATTTTTCCACCTTTATTTTATTTGTTTTTTGAGATTGGGCCCTTAGATCTAAGTGTGCTTTCTTGGTAGCTAGGTCCACATCCCTAAGGCAATTCAGGTTCCTATAAATTACATTGCAATTAGACTTAGCTCAAACTTAATTGTTAAAACTTAAAGTGATCATCGAGCATCGAGAGAGGTAGCATACAATGCTAGCAAGACCCGTTGTAGCGTGCACCGAGGCTATCTCCAAGACGTCCTACATCCGAGTAGGCTCTTGACCACTTACGGGTAATTCGTTGTAGACTTGACCCGAAGTATTTGCTTTATAACTATTGGCTTCCTCATTCTTATTCTTTGGCTGAGTAGGGAATCCAAATCCGAACACAAGGACCTCAAAAGTATAAGATACATGTTACAAAGGAGGAGGACAAGTACGTGATACTTTTCCGGCAGTACTCTTGCTCCTATAGGATTAGCACTTAAGGACTCATTGAAAGATAAATGCATGAAAATCAATCTAAAACTTACAAAGATAATTGTCGAACCTTCACAGCTTCATAGGTCGAGTTGGTGAATCCATTGTATTGTGGTTTGATTGATTAGTTATGTTGAGTTCAAGATAAAAAATATTGCACCTTTGCGCCATTTTCATTTCGTCTGTTTTCTTTTCCTCTTTGATCCCTGCTCACTTTGAGTTGTCTACTGTTTTACACCTCTTTTATTTCTTGTTCATCTCCATCATCTATCTCTTTTTGAATCTCTCAGATGTCGTCCCAAAGATGGTTTAATCGGGGCTCCATAGACACAACATCGATTTCGTGATGCTGACATCTCCAATAATTTAGGGTGACTCCAGGAAATCGATTAGGATCTTGCGAACTTCTCCTTGGACTCCCTGATCCTCTCTTTTTTTAACACTTGCCTTCTCCAATAAATTATTATTCGGGATGGACTCGTAGCCTGAGCCTGCTCTTCCTTTTCAAATAAACTGGGATTACTCTTGTCCCAGAACCAACCCCTTGTGGATGGAGATCGATTTCAGTCAATATCATGTGCTCTGTCCATAACCATCTGGGATTGACCTTAATTCCAGACTTATCTCAGTAGTTGATGCTCAAACAAAGACTGATCATGGCTTATTCAATCGTGCAGATCGAGAACCTGATCAAGAGCCGGAACTACAGGTAGAATTAGAAATGGCTCCTATAGAAAGAGGGAAGGGACCATATCCCCAGCCAGCTGAGCAACCGGAACAGGGGGATAGGAAGTACACAACTCATAATGAAGTCAACATCCAACTCCTCACATCAATCCAAGCAATCCAGCAATAGTTGACGAACCAAGGATTGGCCCAGGTCGCCTTCCAAGAAATGATGAATGACTTGAGGAGGAGGACCGGTAAGAGACGCTAGAGGAGAGGATGATTTGAACATAGAGGATGATCTAAACAGAGAGGATGCAAAAGATAACCTATCAGTAGATGGACCCCGTGGAAGAAGAGGAGATCAAGACCACCGCCGCTAAAGCCCACTCTAAAATAGACTTATAACCTAGGGGAAGGCCATATGACTGAGTGGATTCAAATTCCACCAATCCATGCCCACTTCGAGATGAAGCTGCAATTCTTGTCTATGCTCCCATCCTTCCATGAGAACATCACAGAAGAACCATACATTCATTTGCAACAGCTTGGTCACATCTGTGCAACCACACATTACCCAAATATCCTTTTGGGGTTAGTCAAGATGACTGACTTCCCATTCAACCTCCAAGACAAGGCCCTTTATTGGGTGAATCAACTGGGGAAGGTAGTGATGACAAGGGAGGAACTAAAGTCTATATTTCTCCACACATTTTATCCTCTCAGTCTCTTGAATCAGATGCGTGACTGCATCTCCAGTTTCATCCAACATCCCCACGAGACGATTCATGAAGCTTGGGAAAGATTTAAAGATCTGCAGGAGAAGTGTCCCCACCACGAAATTTCAAAGACCAGTATGGTTCATCATTTTTTTGGCAGGCTGGCACTTGAAAGTTAGAGATTTGTTGATGATGCATGTGGTGTCTCATACTTTAACAAGGACGAGGATGTAGCATGGGGAATTTTTGAGGAGATGGCCAAAGGAGAGGCCAATCAATCCTCATTGCATGCTTACATGAAGGTGCGCATAGCCAGCCACAAGCCTATCAACATGCATGTAGAAGACAAGGATGAGAGCTCCAACATGAGCATCATAGGGAGCCATTTGTCCAAAGTGGATATCATTGAGAAGAGGTCATAGGACCTCAAAAAACTTGCTAAAGATGAGAAGAGAACCTAGGGTTTGAAAAGCTTGATCAGATTGCTACACATATGGGGTTGCTTGTCAGGACCATCATCGCCTGCAACTCTATGTTTGTTGCTGCCGAGACTCCTGCTGAGCAGAAGGAGCATGCACCAACATAACCTCCTCAGTTGAGCCCTCTACCATTTTAGCCAATCCAGCATGTATACTACATGCAGGCCCCTGAGCAGCATCCACAGTAGTTGCAGACCCATATGGCATTGTACCAACCTGAACCCCAGCCAGTGTACCAGGAGCAGTTCTTTCCACCCCCGATGTAGACTCAATAAGTGAATGGTATGTGGGACAATGAACAATAGGTGACCCATCCTCAGGGACAACCTTAGGGTCAGAACTTGTCCAATCGGTCATACCACCACCAGCAGCATGGAGGAAGGAGCTTCCAACCCTACCAATCCCAGTACCAGCAGCCTCCGTTGCATGGTAACACCTGGAGGCACGGATATCAGCAGCCAAGCTACCAACAATCACAGTATTACAACAACACTCGGTTGCTCAATATCAGAATTCCAATTCCTCGCAGCAATACCAGCAATACTCTTTTCGTTCTCCTCCTCACCAATATTCTCAAGGATACCAACAACGGTCTCCCCACAACCACAGAGTCGGAGGCCTCATCAGGCTGAATTTTTGGAGATTGCACCAGTGAACCCTACTCTTGTTTGTTTGGAGCAACTAATGAAAAACATGTCCGAAATGAGCCAAACGATCGACGACCTGACGGTTGCCAAAACCGTCATTCCAGCCTAGGTTTAGGCTAACCTGAACAATTTCCGATGCAAGGAGCATGTATCTTGCAGTGTTCTACAAGATTTAGATAAAAATAATTTCTTTATATCTAATGTTGTTACTCCTAGAAGCGGTAGAACACTTAGGTCGTTGGCTACAGCAAAGGGAAAACATCTTGCATCTGATGGTAAACCATTAGCCAGGTCACCAGCAAGACCCGAAGACATTTTTGGAGGATCACCATCTATAGAAAAAGAATAAAAAAATAAAAAAAATACAAAAACATAAAAAGATAGCAACAACACCAGACCTGGTAGAGACTATCCATCCTTGAAGATGCCTGCACGTGCAGCACATCCAACGCCAACCAACGAAGCCGAGCTTGTACTTTTTGGTCCACAACATGTGGATGATTTTACAAATTTTTGCCATCTACCTGTACACAATTATTTGGACAAATTTTTGAATGAAAAAGTTTCAGACTCTGTACATATTCCATTTTCTAAAGAGATAAAAAAGACCAAAAAATTAAAATTTTGAAAAATACTTTGTCTGATCTGTCAATTGCAGAAATCATTCAAAACTTGGTCTTGAATACGCCATTGATGAAATCCGTGGAGTACATGCCAGCAGTAAAGAAAGGACTTAAAGAGGTGTGTACAGCAAGGCACTAGCCTCGACTCCACAACTCCAGAAGCATGAATGGAAAGCATGAAAAGCATATCCTCAACATGGCAACCGTCAATGCCATCAACAATCTCCTGGATAAGAAGAAAGACAAGGGAGCACCACTAATCAGGTGTCACATGTTTAATCAGGAGTTCGAGCGAACATTGCCCGATAGTAGATCTTATGTCAATCTTTTACCAGCTTCGCTACTCACAAAATTTGGGATAGGACCACTTAAACCAATCAAGATGATTCTGTGGTTTGTAGACAAATCATTCAAGTGGCCTAAGGACATGTTGGAGGATGTGATTGCCAATGTTCAAAGGATTCGGTTCCCTGTCGATTTTGTCGTGCTAGACATGGACATCTCTACACCTCTGCTCCATACCCCCATCATCCTTGGTTGGTCGTTCCTCTAAACAGCTGAGGCAGTAGTGAACTACGGTACTAGAGAGATTGTATTCAGCTCCATCAGCAACAAAGTGCAGATAGAGACCATACCTGAGCTAAAGCCAACAGAAGCTGTCTCTGAGATGAGTGTGCTTGCACCTAACTACCCTGAAGACTGTGACTTTGTTGCGAAAATTCAAGATACAAATCTATTTATGGACAACATTGAGATCCACGAATTCCTTTTCCCTGAGGAAGGAGTGGATAGAGCATTTGAATTCCCCTCTATCGATGATGACGATATCTTTCTCGATGAACTCTGTGTAGGCCCCCCGAGCCTCGAAGACCAAGAGCAGATTATCAAGGATTTATGCAATCAAGTGAACATTATTGAAAAATTCTATGAATCATTGAATGAAGAAGCTGAACCATCAAATGTGGACACCGATCTGATGAAAGAACCAATACCTGCAGTGATCACGGAAGTCACCATCAAAGTAGCTCCCATTCTGCCATGGCTCAAACCTCTACCCTCCAATATGAAGTACACTTTCCTTGTAGGAGAACCAAACGTGTATCCGGTCATTATCAATGCTTATATAACCAAACTCGTCTGATGGAGGTTCTTGAATGAAACTACTAGGCGATAGGATGGAAGATATCAGATCTCCATAAGATCAATCCAATCCTTGTACTTGAATCACATATACCTCGAAGATGATAGCAAGCCCTCCCGTGAATTCCAGAGAAGACTGAACCCAAACCTCCAGGTGGTTTTCATGAATGAGATTCAGAAATGATGTGATGCAGGATTCATATATTCCATCTCCGTCAGTAAGTGGGTGAGTCCCCTACACGTAGTGTCCAAGAAGTCTGGGATCACCATTATTACTAATTATAAAGGAGGGGAGATTCCGACCAGAATGCTGACCTCGTGGTGAGTTTGTGTTGACTACAGACGTTTGAACCTTGCCACAAAGAAGGATCATTTTCCATTTCCCTCATCGAGTAGATTCTCGAGAGACTAGCATCGAAGGAATACTTCTGCTTCTTGGATGGCTATTCTGGATACAATCAAGTCGAAATCGCACCTAAAGACCAAGAGAAGACTACGTTCACCTGCATATTTAGGATGTACGCTTTCCGACGGATGTCGTTCGGGCTGTGCAACGCCCCGTACATTCTAGTGATGTATGCTAGCTGCATTTGGCGACATGGTTGGCAGTTTCCTAGAGGTATTCATGGATGATTTCTCAGTCTATGGAAATTCATTTAATGAATGTCTGGTTTATTTAGACTGAGTTTTGTGGAGGTGTTGTGAAGTGAACCTCATGCTCTCATGAGAGAAGAGCAACTTCATGGTGACAGAAGGGATCATGTTGGGTCACGTTATATCGAAACGTGGAATGGAAGTTGACCCATCCAAGGTGGAGGTAATTTCAAAACTTGAGCCACCTACTAATCTCAAACAAGTCTGGTCATTCTTAGGGTATGTCGATTTCTATCGATGATTCATTAAAGATTTTAATAAGCTTGCCCGACCGTTGACAGAATTGTTAGGCAAGGAGACATGTTTTATTGTTGATGACTGTGTGATCTAAGACTTCACACAACTGAAAGATCAGATCACTTAGGCCCCTATCTTGCAGCCACTGGATTGGACATCACCATTTGAAATCATGACGGATGCATCAGACTATGCCATCAGTGCCATGTTGGGATAGAGGAAGGACATTGTGTTGTTTGCTATTCACTATGCTAGCAGAACATTAGATGAAGCTCAGAAGAATTACATTGTCATTGAGAAAGAGCTGCTAGCAGTAGTTTTTGCCCTATTGAAGTTCAGGTCCCATCTCCTTGGATCCAAAGTCATAGTCTACACAAATCATTCTGCCACCCGATACTTTGTAGAATAAGAAGGATGCTAAACCATGCATTATCAGATGGATCCTGCTACTTCAGGAATTCGACCTTGAGATCTGATATAAGACTAGAGTAAAAAATGTGGTGGCAGATCATTTATCGAGATTACCCGAGCCCGAGTCTCCTAAGCAAAATTTTAGGCCGATCACTGAAACTTTTCTAGACGAAGCCATATTATTAGTCACCTCACTCCCCTAGTATGCTGAGATTGTGAACTATCTTGTGTCCAAGAGAAATCCACAAGATTGACTGAAACTTAAAGTAGACAAATTCTTGTCCAATATCCATTTTTACCAGTGGGAGGATCCACATCTCTTTCTTAAGGGGGGTAGATTGTATCTGGAGAAGGTGCATTCCTCAAGAGGAAGTTGTAAGTGCCATCACACATTGGCATGATTGATAATCTGGAGGACATCATTTAGGCAGAAGAATGGCAGCACAAGTTCTTCAATACGGCCTTTGGTGGTCGACCTTGTTCAAAGACGCACAAGATTATGTGAAGCATTGCACTGACTGCTAGAAGATGACAGAACAATCCAAATGAGAGAAGCAATGCCCCTGAAATATATTTAGATTTCAGATATGTTTGATGCATGGGACATTGACTTCATGGGCCCATTTCTGAACAGTCAGGGATTCGGATACATTCTGCTCGTTGTCAACTATGTTAGTCGTTAGGTGGAGGTTATCCCGACATGAGCCATCAACAGTTGCACCATTTGTCATTTTCTGAAGGATCACATCATTTTGAGGTTCGAGATTCCGAAGATTCTTATATCCAATGGTGGTAGCCATTTCATCAATAAAGAGATAAAGAAGCTAACTCAAGAATTCAGCATTGAACAACGTGTAGCTTCTCCCTGCCACCCACATTCCAATGGCTTGGAAGAATGTTCAAACAGGGAGACTAAGACAATTCTTCAGAAGTTTGTGCATCCGGATCACAAGAACTGGTCTCGTTTCTTGATTCAGTTCTTTGGGCTTACAGAACAACGTAGAAGTCACCTTTGGGAATGTCTCCCTACTGCCGAGTATACGACAAGCCATGCCATCTGCTTGTGGAACTCATTCACAAATCCTTGTGGGAATTTAATGTTTGTAACCTGGATTCCAAGAAGGTCAGGAAAAACAGAAAGTTGGATCTGAACAGACTACTTGAATTCCTTGACTCTGTATATGACAACAGCTTAAGGTACAAGGAAAAGATCAAGAAATGGCATGACAAGCACATCTGCCGAATGACTTTTGGACCAGGTCAAAAGGTCTAGTTGTTCGATGCAAAGTTGAAAAATTTTCCTAGAAAAATTGTAGATCAAATAGAATGGGTTGTTTATAATGAAGCATGTACGTGACAACGATATCGTAATGATATCAGGATTGTCATCTGATGCACAACCCTTCGTGACCAATGGACAACTGCTGAAACCATATCTGGAACATGATACCTTCCTATCCATTGTAGATTCCATTCAAGTTGTATATGAAGATGAGATGAAAGCTACCATATCTATTGATTCATACAAAGCAGACCAAAACATTTTTGATTGATCTTTCTTTTCTTCTTTTCTTCTTTTCGTTTTCATGTTCTCTTTCTTCCAAAAAGGTGCTCACCCCTTTCATCACTGCTATACTTAGGACATACTTTGTCCTAAGTATAGGGGGTGATCACCTTGAGTTGTTCATTCATTGATCCCTCACATGTCCCCTCAACTCTTGCTATTATGCTTATACTTAGGGATATTTTACCCTAAGTATGGGGGGGGACATGTCGAGCCGATGATTTCATACATTCCCACCATTGACCCTCCCTGGCCTTGTGTACAGTATGCTATACTTAGTATTATTTCATCCTAAGTACAAGGAGGATGGTCAACTTCATTCGTTCAATCTTTAGTCGTTGTCGTCTAGACTTTTCTTAGTACGAGTTACGTCTTCTCTTTTTCTCTCTAATCTATGAGGACATAGCTCAAGCTAAGTATAGGGGGTCATATATACATTGTATATACTTTATCAATGACTCATACTTTCATAATTTCAATTAATATGTCTAATTAATAAAAAAATTAAAACAAGAACCCAATTCTTTGTATGTAATGAGTAATAAATCAGGCTCAAAATGTTTTGCAAAATGTTTGAAAAATGGTTTGAAAAACTCTTTGAAAAATATTTGTAAAACTATTTGGAAAATATTTTGTAAAATATTTTCAACCTTTGTAAAAATGGTTTATGTGTAAAAATTTCTTTCTTTGTTTGAAATAAAATATTTTGAAAATAAATTTGCAAATGGTTTGAAAAAATGGTTGCAAAAATAGTTGATATATATATATATATATTATTTGAAAAATCTTTGTAAAATGATTTTCAAATTTTGTAATTTTTTTTGTAGAAGTTATCTGTCAAATTAGTTTGCAAAATAAAGTTTTCAAAATATTTGCAAAAATCTTTTTAAATTATTTTGAGAACTATGTATATAATTCAAGCAAATAAAGATCCTTTACAAATCTTCTATATACAATCCTGTAAATTCATAAAACCTAACTCTTGTAAATAATAAAAGAACTTCCGTATAAATATATGTACAAATTTCTTTTTCCTGAAAACTATTGTTTTGAAAAATTCTAAAAACATTTGCAAAACTTATTCAAAAATCCATAAAAAAGTTCAAAACAAGAAAAATGCATCACAAAAATATTTCCTTGCATTGTGCATAACATTTGCATTTTTTAGAATGAGATTAATAATTGAACTAATCTAAGTAAAATTCGAAGATTGAAGCTTAAATCTACTTAATCATAGGAACCTTATAGGAACTGGAATTGAGCCACTTCAGGTCTGCTACACTTAATTCTTTGAGACTATGAGACTTAGTTCAATGTCATCTAGACTGACTAAGTAGAGTATTTCGAGACACATACATGACTTTTGTCGATAATACCTAGCTTGAACACCTGCGCACTTTGCTCACCTCAGTTGAAGTGTTAGAGGGATGGAATTGCTGGCGTGAGACACAAGCCAATGGAAACATCGGAAGTCACACATTTAGGGCCATTGTACCTTAACCTGATCCAGTAATGAAGAGGTCTAAAGACAAAAGTTATGGGTTGCAATAATGCTTCAAAAGAGGGATAGTCTACTGGCTCAAGAGGAAAAAGTTCTTATGTAAATGATGTTGTATGTAGTATTAAAAAATGCAAAATAAAAAACTCCAAAAAGAAAAACATACAAAACTCCAAGAAAAATCAATTCATGTCAGAGCATGTATATATTTGTATAGTCAATAAGCAAGCTTGAGTTTCAAAGTCATATTTATGTGAATATGTAGCCATGTGACTTGACTACACTAGTCAAACATCCTAGGATAGGTAGCTACACTGGCTACTGTCCATTCTTCTCTCCACCTCCTCTTCTTGAGCCAGTTGTACTTGAACTTAGAAGGGAGTACCCTGCTTCTCGAGGAAAGAGTTATTGGATCGGGGAATTAGAGTCACCATGTTGTAGAAAACTGACTTTTACCGCTTCAATCGAGGAGAGCTACATATCACACACATGGTCCAAGATAGATTCATAGTCATAAGAGTTTACGTATGAGTTGATTTATTTGACCTAGCTATTGAGGATACTTAACAAAGTTTTGTGGGTCCTAGAGGCTATTGTATTTTAAATCTATTTCCCAATAAGGTTCTGACCGCACCTAAAATAACCAAAGGTCTGACTAAAGCTCCAAACTTTGATTTTATGAAGACAAGTTTGAAAGTTAAAATCAATCCAAGTTATTTCTTTTTCTTTTCTTTATTTTTATTTTATGCACTTATAGGCATAAGTATTTGCTAGGGACTAGCATAGGCAAGTATGGGGGGTGATGAAACTCCATTTCATCAACTTTATTATTTCATTTTGGACTTTAAACCATAGCTAAATGCATGTATATATCACTATTTTGCATAGATTAATAATCATTATTTATTGTATAAATATTGCATAAAATACTGTGTTTAAAGTGAAAATAAATGAATAAAGAAAAGAAAAGAAAAAATGCCAAAGGGATTTTATGACCCTAAACCCCGAGACCTAGGCATCCTGATGACTGGGCCGAGAAGGACGAAAGTAGGGAGAGATAAGGGCCAATAAATAAAAGAAACTCTAATTCATAAAATGCTCAATAATACAATTTTGGGATCTATTTTATTCTTTAGTATTTATACCTCAAACAAAGAAATTTCGTATACAAAACTATAGTAAAAATACATAGAAAAATACAAAATTGATTTCATATAAAAATAATACATACTGTACATTCTATACTCAAAATAAAAATCCAAAGCTCAAACTTCCCAGATCAATATCTTGTACATATGAACTCAAAATGCATCAAAATCATTTTAATTGTATATAACTTTTAATAAGCTATTTAATGAAGGTGGTTTCATTTACTTTGGAGTTAAGATGTAAAAGTTATATTTTGGACCCCTATTGTACTATATACCTGCATAAAATATTCATTTTATTTATTCTTTAAATTTTTTTAATTATTTTATATTTTTATATTTTTTAAATATTTTTTACAGTGCATGTACATATTTAGAATATAATAAAAACCATAAAAATATACTAAAATACAATAATAGACAAACATATATGAATATATCGTATAGATACCCATATAATAAGTACTTATATTTAATTAAGTGTGCAAATAAACTCAAAAAATACAATTAAAATATATTTGAGTATATTAAAATAAGTTATAAATATATAAATTATGTATATAAAATAATAAAATCTAAAATACAAAATAAAAATAAAATACATGTAACAAAGGTAAATATACCTATAAATGAACCCTTAAAAAGAAACCTATAATAAATTAACTTGTAAAAATAAAAAATAATTGGATTAAATACTACATAAAATAATGCATATTTTTCATGTTTTAACCAAAAGTTAATAAAATCGTTTATTATTTTTTGAATTAAAAACTTTTATTTATTGTTTTGTCATTTAGTGGCCCTACGTGGACCAATGAAAGCCCAGTATTGCTTGAACTGGGGTCAACTCCCAGGACCTCGTGGGTCTGGCTTCTGTTGGAGGTTTTGACTTAGGTTATCACAATTTTAGAGCCTAATCCTTGCACTCATTTGGTCCTATTCCTTCTGATCTTTTGACCTCCGATCCTTGCACTTTCAGGTTCGAGCATTTCCTCGATTGATGGAGCATCACCTCGGTCAGCATCCTCTGTCAAAGGGGCCCCTATATAAGATATCACTTCCATCTTCCTTCGCCTTTTGATCCATATTCCGCCATCGGAACCATAATATTCATGCAACTAGTGAATCCTGGTGATAGCATGAGCTCCTAGGAAGATCCAATGAGGCATTTGGTGTTGAATCGAGGTCGATCCAAGCTCCATCTCCTCCGATGTGAGTTCGCTCCACTAGGTCTAAGTCAGGTAGAGCTTCTTACTTTCTTGTTCTTTTCATTCCTTATTATAAAAATAGCGTAGGGTAGTATTTTGTTTTCTGTATTTAGTACGATTTAGTGTAAATTCCTAACAAAAAAGAGTCACCGGAGCTCTGGCTCCGCATCCTATTTTCGATCACTTCAACCAACCTCAGCCTTCACTTTCACCTCCAACACCTTGCTCTATCGCTTCTCTTCGCCCCACACACGTTCGCCCCTCCTAATCTTGCTCAGATCAGGCAATACGCTCTCCTCCTCCGCTATATCGTCGAAGAGCTCTGCCCGAGTTCATTTCTGCTTCCCCCAACCTGACAAGACCCTCAGATCCATCATTTTTGCGTACCTTAGCTTCTTGTATGTTATGGAGGGCCGAAGGACCCCTCCTGGGTCAGTTTTGATACAATCATTGGTTCTCTGGAACCGTTTCCTTCCCTGACCTGCTAAGACCCCATCGATGGGTCCTAGATCGATTTGAAGGCTTCTATAGGTGCGTAGGAGCCCGAGATCCCTTTTCTGAGCCCCTTGCAGCCATCTGAGACCACCAGAGAAGGAAGTTGCAGCCGATCGAAGTGGCCCAAACCTGCAGTTCATCCTTGTTCTTCCAAGGGACTTCTCAAATGTCCAATCGGGAGCCTCGCCTAGTTTGCCCAACCTCTGCTCGATCAAGCACACCTCCACCATCAGATATCCTTGCGAGATCTAATCTCAAATGTCCAGTCGAACCGTTATCGCATGACGTGGATGTGATGCGTGTCCAAGTGAATATCCAGAGTTGTCTATCACACATGTGAGGGGTATTTTGTGCACACACCCTCCTACCTTTTGTATTTTATTTTCAGTCCACAAACATTTGTCTGTAGCGTAATTATTTTTGTAAACTTTATATTTTAGCCATTGTACATCTCCTATTTGTATTTAGGTCCAAGCCATGCCACCTCACAGGTTTGTGCACGTGAATGGACTAGGCTTTTTGCATCTAAGCCCATGGGCTTCTTGTATTTCGATTTAGTCTTTGTTTTTGAATTAATAGTGTATTAATTTCTAGGAAAACTGCTTCTAGCCCCTTAGTTTGTATTAAATTACAAATATACCCCTTTGAGTATAAAATATTGGATATTTTAGGAAAAAAATGCACATTTGGCCCTATATTTCTTGTTGTGTTCGGATTTGATACTGGAACTTTAAATATTTACTGAAACACCCATGTTAGTATGTATTTTCTTTTTTTAGATTTTGTGTTATTAAAAATAACTCCAGGCCTCTAAATATTCATGGAAAATTACTGTAAATACCTGACATATTGATTAAGAGTATCTTGTGAGGGTCTAGAGTAGTCTACACAATGCAAGAACTACAATGTCACTGAAATGACCGCTCACAAAATCCTAATCAATCACAATTAACCCACAGTTTGAATCAAGCAATAAATAGAAAAGATGTGGAGTTAAAATTTATTATAACTCTACAACAAATATGTACAGGCGTAAGCATGTGTAGAGGTCGAACTTAGGGAGCAAATAGTAGATCAGGGCAATTAAGCTTAGAAAACTTGTCCTTTACTCTTGTCTATTTTTATTATTTTTGTGGGTTTATATATATATATTTGGATTTTAAATATATATATATAATGTTGTTTTTTATTTTATATTTTTATAGTTTTCTTTTTATATTTTTATATTTTTATATTTCCTTGTCTTTTTAATGTATAATAGAATATATAAGTCTATTTATACAATATAGAGTAATGTAAATATAAATACTAGTAAAAATAAACAAAATAATTAAATAAATTTATTTTTTTGTGATTTTCTAGAATTTTGATAAATTGTATGCATTTTTAAGTCAAAACTATCCCAAATCATGAATTAAATAATAGGCCAAGATTTAAATGAAGATTACAAATAGAAAATACACCAAAATTTCTTCAAATAAATTTATTAAATCGATAATAATATAAATTAAATTCAAAAATAGAAAAACATATTTTTGGAATTTTTGATTATTTTTTAAATATTTTGTTAGATTTTGGAGCTTTTTAATTTTTAATCTATTTCTTTTTCTATTTTTAGGGATTTTTGGTCAAGAGTTAAAATATGATAAAATAGACAACATTTACTTTTTTTGGGAATTTTTGAAATCATTTTTTTCTATTTTTTAGTATTTTATAAACTAGACCAAGACAAAAATACACTCATTTTAATTTTAATAAATAGTTAAATGCTAAAATAAAAAAAGAGCGTGAAAATACATGTTAGCAGGCATCTAACCCTTTTTTGCATAATTTTATAGCATAGTTGTTATTTTTAATAAATGAAATCCAAGCACCAAAAATACATGAATTGGGAAGGGTATATTTGCAAATAAAACAAACATCAGGACCATATATGCAATTTACTAGAAATATACAACGTATGTTAAAAGTTGTTTGAATAAATCCAAATACAAAAAGCCGCATGGTTATCCAAGCATTTTCGCCACCACACATGGGACAACATGTGATGTAACTTAGACTGAACCCACATGCACTATGAAATAAGTACAAGGTCCTTTATGCAAAATGTCCATATTTATTTATATTATATATTTTATTTACAATACTAATAAATAAATACAAATATGTGGGGCTAAGTTTGCAATTTACCCCATATAGGCGTGCCATCAGACGACTCTGCTTATTTCACTTGAATATGTGTCCTCATCTGGGCGGCCGACTAGTACTGCTTTGCATCTGGATGATCAGGATTAGATCCCCATGTGGGAAATCAATGAGCATAGGCAGCATCATCCAATGACATTTGGAGAATCTGGAGATAGGGCTCGATCCGACGGCTCTGAAGACGCTCGGAAGAATAGGGAAGAACCCCCGTTCCTTTGAGCTTCAATCTAGTGTAGCTCTTGACGTCGACCACCTGGGATGCTCGCAGGAGGTGCCAAACATCTTCCAAGCTCCTCCATGTCTGATGAAGGCTTCAGGAGGTATGCCAGAGCCTTGGTAATATCCAGCGAGCTCGGGGAAGTAATGACCTCCAGGTGTCACGACCCGTCCCGCTATCAGAACGTGCCGCGATAGAGATCTTTATGCTTCTTTTTCCTCAAAGTACACATGTGGCAATCTCATCAAACATATCATCGTTGTTATTTAAAGTTCACATTACAAATAAGTGCCTTATACAAGTTCTAATACATCTCCATACAAAACAACATACAGTACAAAAAAAACAAAAGCCACCTCCTCCTAGTGTATAAGCAGTCCTTTCTCCTTTTGGTCGTGATTTTGTTGATATGTACATAATTATAATATAAAGGGATGAGTCTAAACCCATTTATGATCTTAGATCCAGTGAAAGGATCTCAAGCTTTTTTACATATAGCTAAAAGTTGAAATATGAGCATCATACCAAAATTTTTTGCTGAATGCTTTGAAATAACTTGCAATATACTTTATGACAGTAATCATATAAAAACAACATGCTAGTTTTACAATTGAATACTGAAATCACTTCAAAAGAAGATAAACTGAAACATCATAATTCGTATCAAGCTGTTTGCATTAGTCACCACTGTGGCTAAGTTATCGGCTCATGAACGCTGAAACAAAGCTAAGTCATGCGCGCAGATGGTCCCAAAGACCAAAAACACCCTGCATACGGCCCAAAGCCTATATGTATACAGAATGCGGACCCAAAGTCCTCTTGATACCATATCTAATGGTTTGCCATATCTAATGGCTGTTTTAGGGTCATATCTATTGACATCACCATGTCTAATGGCTAGTTCATGAATTGTATAAAATAACTACTATGGTGCTTACTTTCTGATTCTGATTCTATTCTTGCCACTAATAATCCGTACTCTTACTAATTCATGCTCATAATAGCTAATTCATGAACATAAAACAATCTGTCATAACATGCATATTCTTATAACTAGAAACTATCAAGAACTTGAAAACCGATCCATATTGCATAGTAACTGTGCAAAACATATTTCTTATATAAAACTCATATTTAAGTAGTGCAACTTATACTTTGTGTTCCACAATGCGTTATACGCTTGAAAAATGCTATCAAGATAAAACACTTGAAACGACGTCTGAAATATGTTCTAAAGACCTGATTTCATATCAACTATATGGTACTTGCAATTCATATGTAAACACTTTAGAAAACACAATTGCATACTTGCTATTCAAAATCATGCATAAAAAGCTAAAGATTATTGTTTTAAAATAGCACTTGAGAATTCCTCACCTGATTGCTATCTAACTTGAGTCGGGATCGTCTTCTTTAGTGAAAACCTCCTATATCCGCCTCAGATTTGAACACTACTGATTGATGGTGGACAGAACTTCGTTATGGCTTCTATTACGCTCTTGGTAACCGACAGAGCTTCGCCGTGACTCCTATCGTGCTCCTCCAACAACCTCGATGGACTTGTGGCTCTAAGGTGGTGAGAGGGGTGTGGGATGAAGTGAATAGAATGGAGAGGTCATGGGTATATATAGGTCTCCAACCCCCTTTACATGTGTGACATGTGTCAACATATAAGGGAGGTTTTAAGACACATGTTACTTCTCTAACATGTATGAAGACACATGGCAGCACTTGCCATTTATGCACCATGGCACATGACTCATGCATGAGAGAACTTGTTGCACAAGTATGAGGCTACACTAGGACACATGTTAGTCTTAGAATATTGACACATGGTACTCTTGGGTACTGACACTTGTCTTGTATGTATAACGAAACGTGTCCCATGATTTGCCCTCTATGTGTCCTACTTTTGCTAATGACACTTAATTATCACTAATGACGGGTAATCAGTACTAATCACGCTTAATTAGTCTTAATGATGTGATTATGATCTAATGAGCATAAATCTATAACATTGTGGGTCCTATACTAGAAGTGGCTTCTAATACTTATAAGCTACTTTCATACTTCCAAATTACTAGATGTGGTACTATGTTTGATGTGCTACAAAGTCCAGAGAACCTTTTAAAGTCATAATTATTCAAGACGGTCTCTGATTTACACAAAACTAGTTTCAATGAAATCGTTGCATCAAAGCGAATCTATTGACTATGTCAAACGTAAAGTGTGAATACTATCAATCTGATATTTCCTTGAAATAATACTTGCTAACATTCAAAACATAGTATATATATAGTGATATTCTACAAAACTCAAAACTACTCAAAACGTGTATTACACCAGGTATCTCTGTCTTGACCAAAATTCGACCCCCAAGGGGTCTAGAGCTTCCAGGACCTGCAAGGAAAGCATGCACACGCAAAAGGGCATCCTCGAGCTTGCTATTAGCGTGGGTGAATGACAGATGGGGTGTGGCGGCGTATCTCTGGTGAGCGGAGGAAGGGAGACACAGATCTGTAGATCCACTAGGGATTTGGGTGAAATAAAAGGCATGGAATGAAGGGAAACGATTGGGGAAGGAAATGAAGGTGGAAGGGTGCGTCGGAACCGGGTGAACAATGGTGAAACAGAGCTTGAACTCGAAAGCTCCGGCAAGGGAACCAAGTTAATCTACCCTAATTCTGTAGCTAAAAAGTAAATTTAAATTCTAAAAGTAAAGTACATAGGCTAAATCTACCTAGGAAAACTAAATGGCACAACTCTTATACCTGGTTGGAGACCAGGGAGCAGGCGGTCGGCGCGCCACCGTGGGTGCACCTCTCCTCCACCGCCAACCACGCCGATCCCTCAAGGGTACTCCACCTATCACCTGGGGACACACTATGTCGAGGTTAGGGGTTTTTAGAACCTGAAGCAGGACCAAAATTGAAGAGGGGAGGTAGAGTTATTTATAGACATAGGTTGGCACCCTTATTGGCCAGCATATTAGGAGAAATTGACACTATGTACAATGGATCCAAGATCTGGGTGTGAATCATGGAGTATCTGGGGTGAGAAGTGGTGAAGGGATTGAATGTGAAAGAGATCTAAGGGAAGACAGGAAAATTGGATGAAATTGGGGGATTCGATGGGCCTGACGCGAGTCAGGGGCAGTTGACTAGGGGTCAACAATCCATGGACCCTGATTGGTCCACGTAGACCGCTACAGAAGAAAATTGGTCTTTTTATTCAAAAATAAAAAATTTAAAATAGCAGACGATTTTATTAATTTTTTATTATAAAATAATTTTTTTATTATTTTATGTAGTATTTTAATATGTTTTTTATTTATTTTTTGGTGTTATTTATTACAATTAATTTTTAGGCGTGTATTTATAGGTATATTCATCTATGTTTTGTATTTTATTTTATTTGATATTTTTGATTTTATTACTTTATTCTCTTTTTTATATATTTATAACTTTTTTAGGTGTATAATATATTTTTATTATATTTTTCTGATGTTATTTGTACACTTAAATAAATAGAGGTATAAATTATATATGTATAAGTATAGGTATTTGATCTATGTATTTTTATACATTATTTTATTTTAATATTTTATTTACAGTTTTATTCTAGTTTTAATATGTGCATATGTTATAAATAATATTTAGAAAATTTTAAAAATGTAAAATTATAAAAATAATAAAGACTAAATAAAATGAATATTTTATTCATGTATATAGTACAATATGGCCCAAAACCTAACTTTCACATATGAATTCCAAAAAATATGAAACCGCCTTCATTAAATATCTTATTAAAAGTTATATACAATTAAAAGTTATTTAATACATTTCTAGATTTTATTTGAGAGATATGGGTTTAGGAAGTTTGGGTTTTGGCTTTTTATTCTATGTGTAGAAAGTACACTGTATATTATTTTTACATGAACTAAATTTTATATTTTTCTATGTATTATTATCTACAACTTTCAGTATAAAGTTTCTTTATTTGAGGTATAAATAATAAAGAATAAAATATGTCCCAAATGCTTTATTGAATGAATACAAGAATTGTGTTTTTTAATGTATTCTTGGACCTTATCTCCCCCTACTTTATTCCTTGTCGACTACTTCAATTCTTGACTTGGTCTCCGGATTTAGGGTCATAAAATACCTTTGGTATTTTATCATTTTTCTTTTCTTTATTTTATAATTTTGGCATTAAAAATCTTATTTTACATACAATAAATGGAACAAACTATGAATGTTAATTTGTACAAGACCGCTATTTACATGCATTAGCTAGGGTTTTTAAGGCCAAAATGATAGAATAAAGGTGATGAGATGGAGATTCATCACATATATATCACATATATTTTTGGTAAGGTATTTTAAGATTATTTTCTATTTATTAAAAATAAAAACTAGGCTATTTATACCTGTTTGCATTTAAAAATATAAAAATATAAAAATGTTTTAAAAAAATATACAAAAATAGATTTGATTTATTACTGTATTTTGAGCCTACATACCAAAAGCCCTAAAAATAGAAAAAGAAAAATACTAAAAATTAAAAAGACCAAAATACTCATAAAAATGTAAAACAATTCTAAAAAAATCCAAAAATATTTGTATCTATTTCAAAATTTTGTTTATTATATTTGTTATATAGTAAAAATAGTTTTGGAAACTTTTGAGCTATTTTGATATTTTTAATTTCCAAAGCAATTAGAAGTATTTATCATGTTCACTGTTTTACCTTGTTTATTCAATTACAATACAAAAAACAGTAAAAATTAAAAGAAAAATATCAAAAAAAGAAAAATATAGAAAATCCAAAATAATTTATTTTGTGAATTTGAGTATTTATGTTTACATTTAGAAAATATAAAGCCATCTTTGCATATATAGCTATTTATACTTAATTATCATTATTAATTATTATAAAAAACAAAAAATCAGGAAATAAAAAGAGAAAATAAAAAATACAAAATAAAAATATAAAAATATAAAAGTAAAAATTCCAAAAAAAATAAATAATTAAAAATCCACAAAAATTAAAAAATCCCTAAAAAACTAAAATCATTTATTGTCTTCTTTTTGCTAATTTTGATTATCTATTCTCTGTTGTTTCTTGAGTTCGACCCCCACTTTACTTGTCTGCTATACATATTATTATAAGGTATAACAAATTTTGATCCTCTGCTTGATTGATTTATTTCTTGTGTGCGTTAATATTTTTGATTAAATACAGTTGTTGAGAGGTCGTCACAACGACTAAGTCCTCGTCTTGTGAATGAGGCTCATTTTAAACCCCTCGCTTTCTCTCTTTATCGGTAAGCTTATGCAATTACTTTTGGTAACTAAATTGGTTTCAAGTGGGAAAGTTGAATTTCTAGATTGAAATAAATAGGAGTTTTGGTGGAATTTGGGAGGCTTGTTTATGTGTTCTCATCCTAAGCTTTTGTAGCTATAGTAGAGAGAAGGAATGGAGGACTACATGGGTACGTGCTCCGCTCCATCTCTCGCTCGGGAGAGCTAATATGTAATCTGATCATTATGGAAATTTGACTTATCTGGCGTTCTATCATCTGTCATTTCAAGATCTGACACGCAAGCTTCTGATTCTCACTTTGTTCTTCCAGCGTGAAGTTTCTTCTCCTGTCTCTCGGTTGTTGTTCTAAAAGGTGCTTTTGAGGATGATCTTATCTATGTATGCCGACGACGTTGTGTGCTATCATACCCAGAAAGTAGATCATAAGTACCCTATACACCAACATTATGAGACGATATATTTTCCAAAGATAGTCCATTATATAGACGCTTTGCTAATCTCTAATCTTGTATGTTTACTATTTTATGTGCTGTAATTGATTTATTGCTTCGCTTTATAGATCTTACTCTAATATGTTGTATCAATCATTTAACTAATTCATGTTTATCTCTGTAACTGGATTATTGAATTGGATTTCGAATCTGAACCAATTAATTATATATCTTTTAACTTGTGACATCATTAATCTGATTTATATGAATCCAGAAAGTTATTGTTTAATGTTATGTTATTTTTGCTCACAACAATCTTAAAAAAGATATTTAGAATCTGGATTAAAAATATGTCAGTTACAATAATTAAATCGATGGTAGATTGAGATGCTTGAGTAATTCAAGAGACAGAACTTCAAGCATTTGCAACAATATATGAAGATCTAGTTAACCACTATATGATTGATTTCGATGCTTGAAAACTGAATATCCCATGGTAGAATGGAAAACTCGTCACCCGATAGCTGTAATGCGTAATTTGCGTGGAGGAACGATACCGTATATGTCATGGTTGCATATTAGTAGCTCGGCCCAACACTTTGTTTAACATATATTATTCGTCCACATAAACCGCAAAGGAGTTATAGGAAGAACTCTACTGGAAATATAACTTCGAAGATCTCGGTATTGAGAATACTCATCGCCACACTCTTGAAAGTTTTTCCATAGTCAAGGGAAATCGATTTCTAAATATGGTTTCTGAAAATACACACGAATTGATGCTCCTACTCCATCGATGGGAAGATACCAAAATGAAACTTCAAGAGAAGTTTCAAGTCATGTGCATCAAAAAAATCCTCAAGTCCTGAGAAGACTTCGATATGGCTCTGAAAGATAGGATGGAGAAGAATTCTATGGATAACTTTGATGGTGGCAATCACCATAGAGGAGGAGTACATAAAACAAAAGCAGGTGGTTCCTGCAGGTATTCATGCTAAAGTTAATCTTATGATTTCAAAGGGTAAAGATATAGGGAGAAAGGGATTAACAACAATAATAAAATCAAATCAAAAGGTGGGATCTAGAAAAAGGAAAAGAAAAAACCATGTGGGGAATGTAATCAGATTGGCAATTGGAAGGACTCTTTGTCCTTAAGGGGCCAACGAAAAACTTACATATAGGAGTTCACAAGTGAACATGATCGCAATGGGATTCAGAGCTAGCAAAGGGTATGTCTTAGTGAAACCTGAACTATATCATATCCATGATCCAAATTAGTGGCTAATGGATATGAGAGCCAATGTATATATTCATACTGACAGAAATCTAATTTCTTAACAGACCTACAATGGTAGAATGAAAATTGGGGATGATACAACGTCTAAGGTACTAGCATCAAGATAAATTAAATTGTGGTTCTACTCTATACTTGTATAGACTTTGGACTAGTTGCTGCATGTCCTTGATGTGAAGATGAATGCGTTGTATGGTTCTATTTTAGTTAGAAATGATTTTGAACTTAATTTTAAGTGTAATAAAGTTTTAATTATGAGAAATGAACCTTTTTATCGAAAAGGCTATTTGGTATATTTCAATTTGTTGCTTAGAATTAGATGTAATGCAATAAACATTCATTCTAAGAATTTTTTGAATTCTGAATGTTCTAATTATATTCCTCGTGTAATAAATAATGTAGATGGTAGATTGAGATATTTGAACTTAAACTCAATTAAACACATGATAAATTTAGACTTGATCCGTAAACATATTGTTGATAGAACTAAAAAAATGTGAAATTTGTATACAAGATAAGACATGTAGGAAGTCTTTTCAATCATTCTCTAGAGATAGTGAAATCTTGGATCTAGTGCATATAACTATATGTGAATTTAATAATAAGTTGATCAGATACAATAAGAAATATCACCTTTATAGATGATAGTAGTAGATACTTCTATGTGCATCTAACGAAAATCAATGATTAAGCCTTAGAGAAATTTCTTGTATTTAAGAAAGAGGTTGAGACACAAACATACAAAATGCTTAAGGGCCTTAAGTCAGACAGAGGAGGTGAATATACATCTAACTTGTTTGATGAACAATGCAAATTCGTTAGCATAGTTCATTAGGTTATTGTTACATATTCACCACAATGAAATGATATAGCAGAACGGAAAGTTATGACCTTAACTGGCATGATCAATGAAATGATATCCGAATTGACTCTCCTGAGCCCGAGCCTAAGACAGTGCGAGCAGAGCGTGCACATGTGGTCATCCATTCCTCCTTTCTACTATTGCTACAAGAGTTTGGGAGTGTGAACACATATATAAGTCCACCAAAATTTTAGAACTACTAGATGTTGTACTAAAGTTCCACTCAAGACTCATATTTTTTCAAATCTGGGAATTCTCAAGTTCCCCTCCAATGTCATTTGGTTTTTCAATTGAAATTAAATTAAAATCTATAGCGTTTGGGATATTGGTCGGTGCGGGCACCCCCGACCTCGCCTCGCCCAGCACCCACACCCTTGACATCTGTCGCTAGACCCCCCTCGCCCAGCGCCTCCACCCCCGACCTCGCCTCGCCTAGCGCCCCCGCCTTGTGGCCTCACCCTTTCCTTCTTTGGCCTCCGCCCCCCGGACCTCCCTGCGGCCTTGCCCGCCCCCCCCCCCCCCCGCCCAGCGCCCGCACCCCCGACCTGCGCCCCCTGGACCTCCCCTCACCTCCCTCGCCATGCGCCCCCCAAACCTCCCCTCGCTCAGTGCCCGCACCCCCATCCTCGCCTCGCCCAGCGCCCCCTCCCTGTAGCCTCGCCCTGTGCCCTCGTCTTCCCCTCGCCCCCACCCCCTCCCTGCGACCTTCCCCCAACACCCTTGCCCAGCGACCTCCCTCCGCCCGGCGACCCTCTCCCCGCCCTTCCCCCGTCCTGCGACCTTACTCCCGCCCAGCGACCTCCCCTCGTCCAGCGACTTTCCCAATCACCCTCGCTCAGCGCTCAACGACCTCCCCTCGCCCAGCGACCACCCCCATCTCTCCTTCCCAGCTTATCTTTCCCCGCAACCTCCTCTTCGGCATTCTAGCATCCCCGCAGGGTCTCCCGTCCTTCTCGCTCAACGCCCGGCCCTCGTTCGTCGGAGAAGTTCTCAAGCATCTTGACTTTCAACGGCATCTGTTCGTCGGTGCCCCCTCTTCCCATCATGATGGTTGACGTTGAGGAAGAAGGGATTCCTTCTGTTACATGTATTTCCGTGGCTCAAATACATCGTGAGAACTCTCAATCTTGTTCTTTAAGCTCACATCGTACATGTGGTTTGTTGTGTCCATTTTGGATCTTTCACTACTGTATCTTGCCTTAGAAAGGACCTTGAAGATCATTGATCAGTGGTTATGTGGGAGGTGCATGAAGATTCAAGTAGTGAGTTGTATTTGCCATCATGACGATGGTGTTGCTCGAGTTACATATGACACGGGGTGGTTCAGAGAAACATTGTCGGCATCTTGAAACCTCTTATACATGTTGTTCCCGATGTCACAGATGGATTGGTTATTGATGCTATACTCTTGGATCGTATTTTCAAGGTTCCTATCACCACAGTTAAGAGAATTCCTCTCGGTTATCGTCTTGCTTTCTCTCAAGCTCTAAAAACATCATTATATCAAGTTATTGCTGGATCAGGTTCCATTCATGCTTGGGGTGAGATTTCTACTTCTTCCACGCTGCACCCTGCAGGTTTTTAGGCCTAAGAATAAGCGGGATAGAAGATCTGGCAATAGAAAGTCCTTGCAACAACGGCTTATTCTGAGCTCGATCACTAGGTGGGGAAGTGCAGACGGTTTCACCATGTGGGTGGGTGATATTTCAAAAAGTGATCTACCCGAGGCTTTTCATAGTCAGAATAACTCGTTAGAGGATAATAAATATCAAAGCTCCAACATCATGCAGTGTCTTCGCAAAGTGTCAGACGGGCACTTTTTAGCAGCCTTAAAGGTTTTGTGCTCTTCAGGAGTGGCTCCATTTAATAAACATACCATGAATATTTTAGAAGCTAAACATCCGTATAAGCCGCCTCCTTCCCTGCCAAATACCTTGATGTCAGAGACTCCTCTTAGAACTGATGCAGATGCTATTTCGCGGTCTATCAAATCCTTTCTGAAAGGGACATCATGTGGCAAAGATGGTTTGAGAGCTCAAGACATTTTAGATGCCTTTGTGGGGAGGGGTCGGTAGTTGCCACTGATCTATTACGTGCTATCTCCATGGTAGTTAATCTATGACTAGGTGGGAGATGTCCATTGAGTTTGGCTGAGTTTGTAGCCTCTGCACCTCTTACTCCACTGCTCAAACCAAACAACGGCATACATCCTATTGCTGTAGGTACTATCTGGAGGCGTCTTGTATCCAAAGTTGCCATGACGGGGGTGGGAAAAGAGATGTCTAAGTATCTCAATCACTTTCAATTTGGAGTTGGTGTATCTGGAGGGGAAGAAGCCATCTTACACAGCTCCAACAGACTTTTGAGCAAGCTTCACAGTAACGGGTCTCTCTCCATGCTTACAGTTGATTTCTCTAATGCGTTCAACATGATAGATAGATCGTCGATGCTTTGTGAAGTTAGGAGGAGATGCCCATCTATTTCTTCATGGGTGGAGTTTATATATGCTCAACCTGCCAGATTATATATTGGAGGCAATCATTTATGGTCAACCACCGAAGTGCAGCAAGGTGATCCTTTAGATCCACTTCTTTTTTTCTCTTGCCTTGCATCCACTTATTCATGAGATACGAGATAATTGTAAGCTCCTTCTCCATTCTTGATATCTTGATGATGAGACTATCATTGGGGACACTTTGGAGGTAGCCAAGGTGCAGCACATTATACAACGCAAGGGTCCAGGAATGGGGCTTATGCTGAATATAAAAAAACCAAACATTTTTGGCCTTCATGTAATGGACAGAAGATCCGTGAAGAGTTGTTTCCCGTGGATATTGGGAGGCCTGTGCTAGGAGTAAGGTTACTTAAAGGTGCAGTGAGTAGGGACAAGGACTTTGTTGAAGACCTGGCTATGATGAGGGCCACCAAAGATGTTGACTTAATGCATTTACTCCCTCATTTGGATGATCCACAAAGTGATCTTCTTTTATTACGATATTGTATGGGAACTGCCGAGCTCATGTTTGGCTTAAGAACTTGTCAACCTGCATACATGGAACAAGCTGCTACATGGTTTGACAAAGGGCTTCGCGGAGTTAATGAGGATATTGTGGTTTGTGGAGGCTCTTTAATTGGCGATCTTAAATGGTGGGTGGCATCACTACCAATCAGACTTGGTGGTTTCTGTCTTCACTCAGCTCTTGAGGCTTCCTCGTATGCTTTCGTGGCCTCTAGAGTTTAATCGTGGGTGCTCCAATACCACATTTTACGAGACAGTGGGATACATGGTATGGATTTTGACTTTCTATACGCTTTGGAGGGTCTACGTACCACACTTCCATCTCTCGATCTTACATGTTTTGCTAACAAGGATACCGTCCCCCCTAAAGCCCAGAATGCTTTGGCGAGTTCTCTTTTTTAGCAAAATTATTGAAGAAATGGAAATTAAGTTTGACATGTCTGTTAGGCAAAAAATAGTTTTTTGTTGTTTACATGCTGACCATGCTCAAGACTTCCTCCTTGCTATTCCTATTGAGGGACTTGGGATGCATATGCCACCTATTGAGTATCGTACTTTCCTCAAATATCACCTTATGATTCCTCCTTTTCCAGATGGCGAGCCTTGCCCAATATGCCACAAATCATGCTTGGACGCTTTTGGGGAGCATGCAATTCATTGTCGTAAACTCCCAGGTTTTAAATATAGATATGATTTTGTAAGGGATGTCCTTTATGATGTACTCAGACATGCTGGAGTTGCTTCAAAGAAAGAAGCACCTGTGAATTTTTCGATGGATCCTCAAGAGGGGAGATCGACAGTCAGACCAACATATGTTTTAATATTTGGATGGGCTGGAGGGAATCATGCATTTGTTGATTTGGCTGGAGTTTCTCCATTGGTGAGTCCTATAAGGAGTAATTTTATTGCGGGATACGCTGCACAGAAAGCTACCTCGACTAAAGTTGCTAAGCATGAGAAGGCTTATATTGACAATCAACATGTATTCATTCCGTTTGGTTTTGACACCTTCGGATTCTTGGCAACTGAAGCAGTAGAGCTCCTCAAAAGGGTCCAAAGAACTATGCATAGCAATGTTATGGTTCCTAGGTCTATAGATGTTGTATTTCAAGAATTGGATTTGCCATCCAAAAGGGATTGGTGGCGCAGCTTGTTGCCCATCTCCCATCAATCTCTCTGTAATAGCTTTATGTTTTTCCACTTAGAAATGGATGAGGTCTACTAATTTAAAATATAATTACATTATATACAACAGATCTTTATCGAAGATGGATCTGTAAATGAAAGGCTCATGTCTATAACTACCATGATGGAGTTGTATGGCATCAGGATTGCTTTCAGATATAACAAGGCATCGAGTATTCTCGATTTGAGCTTTAAAAATAGGGTGCACGAAATACCATGGCTTGTGATTGATAACGATACTTTGCTTTAGAGCAGTGTCGTTCGACATGCAAGTCCGTCTCTCCTCTGATCCACTGCCTTCTCTTCGAACACAACGCCCCTAGGTGTTAGGGTTCTAATTCAGGAAGATTAAATTAGGTTGATTGGGAATATGGACACAAAAGAGGGGAGGTAATCTTCCCTTTATAATGGTTAGTCAGTATTCAAAAGAGAGGGGATATGAAGGTATGGAGGTGAAGTGTGTGGATGGAGTGAGAATGGAGGAAGAGAATGAGAGGGC
Source organism: Ottelia alismoides (assembly GCA_037367405.1). NCBI lineage: Eukaryota > Viridiplantae > Streptophyta > Magnoliopsida > Alismatales > Hydrocharitaceae > Ottelia > Ottelia alismoides. The sequence goes on along the minus strand of JAZKJV010000361.1, from coordinate 221,661 downwards.
ATGATTCACAAGAAAGATTATGAGTTAGGGGTAAAATAATCATTTTTGACATAAATCAGCATAGATATTTGACAAAATAAACAAAACATAATACATGATATATGCCCAAGGTTTTAAAAAGCAAATCAAACTGATCGGTTCAATTGATTAAACAAAGAATCAGAAGAAAAATAGTCCAGCCACCTATTTTTTATTTAGAAAATAAAAAATCATTCAAAATCCGGTTGGATCGCTTTAAAATGGTTGAACCAATTGAAACAGACCACCGATTCAACCATCTATTTTTTTTACAAAAAAATAATTTCTAATAGTTTATTAAAATGTAAAATTTTAAAAGATATTCATAACCCAGTCTCATTGAAACCATAGTATAGTACTCATTCATCTTTTCTCCTTCCACATGTGCCGGTGACTAATTATTGTCTTTCCCTTCCTAGCATACGAGCATTGCCTCTCTCTTCCCATTTTGTGCATGAGGTTTTCTACTTGAAACAATAATAAAAGAAGAAGATGTAGTAATAATCATACTCTGAGAAGTAGTGCATTAACACTTGTCACGAATTAGAGTTTAAATAGTTTTAAAATTGTCAATCTTATACATCACATATGTATTTATATGATTTTTCAAAATATGTTATTATGCTCTTTTGAGTTTATCTAATAACATTTATACCATAACTTTTTAGCAATTTCACTCGCGCTCTTATAAATTTAAAAAATTTCACAATACTATCCTTATGTTGGGAAAATATAAGAGCACAATTGTACTAATAAAAGACCACTACTATGTGTTTTGTAATAACAAAGGCACACGTGTAATAGTAAAAAATAGGGGTATAAGTGTTACTAGAAAAACTTGGACGGATACCAGTGTACAAACCCTCCAAAGATATGATATAGCATTTTTTTTTCATATTTATTTATATGATATACCGGTCTAACTCGGTTCAACCCGGTTGAAAATATGAACCAAATCATAATGCAACAATTTGGTCTTTTCCGATTTTTATGAATTGCTAACGTCATCGGCATTGTTGTTTGACTGGTCGAATCCATTGGTCCGACCATAAAAATAAAAAAACAGATACCTATCTGGTTTAATGCCTAGTTCGATTTTTAAACCTTTGCTATAACATATAAGAATTAAGCATTATTCTACGTGCAATTTGAATTATAGAAGATTCATTACGTAAATATGAAACTATACAAGATTATACATGTAAAGATGTAAAAATCCATGTATATTAGGAATGTTAGCTATGCCAAATTTTGATGGTGACATTAAACATTATAACATGCCGTACAACGTGGAGATTACGTTTTGAAGAGTAAAGAAAATGTTATGGCTTGCCGTTGATTTGTTGTTGAACAAAGTGCCGGTCAAACAAACATATTCATTCGCTGATAATCTGATTGCAATCCGTTCATTTGAAAAGCGACCATGATTTTAATATGAAATCTGATTACTTAATGCACCGAGGCATAGCCGAGGTCTTTTTGTAATCTATCTTTTTTTATAATTAAAGTTCATCAAATATTTATTTGAAAATATTATTCTCAGACCAGAATTCAGAAATTCGGTGATGTCAATTTGAAAAGAATTAATCAAACATATAACAGATAAGAACCGGACAGGAAAATGATATTATAATATTTCCTTAACGAAGAGAGTTCGTTGGTTTCGATGAGCACCGCCACTTAGGCTTTGGCTTGAAAAAGAAGGAAACCGATCCTCTATTGTAGAGAGGATAGCTGCAGACGTGTTGTAATCCTCATTGATTTTTTTTGAAATTTTTATTCAAAAATTTAACTTTAGGGATTCAATTTAGGTAAATTATCTACATATCCTCCAAATTTCACCTAAATCCGACTTTAATTGCTATTTTATCATAATGATCAAGCATTTGGTCATGATCTAAGCAACTTAATTTCGATTTAAAAAAGATCTGAATTTTTGACCATTGGGATAAAATAATAGCTAAGGTCGGATTTGGGTGAAATTTAGAGGATATGTAAAGAATTAACCTAAGATTAAATCTATAAGGTTTCAGAATCAAAATTCTAAAAAAATGGAGGGGGGATTACCTCTGCTGCAATCCTCTCTAGAGCAGAGGATTTGTTTCCTCAAAAGAAGGCCATTATATAGCTACGGTGGGACCGATGGGATTATAATATAACTCATTATTCATGCTATATAAAATAAATAATCGTTGTTAAATGTACTGTCATTGATAATAGGAAAAAATGGGGTTGTCCATTGCGGGAAGCCAACCGGGTTCCGTGATGCGCGAGACCTCAAAAACCTCCCTTCAAGTAGTATCAGAACCTTAGTCAGAGATCTTGGTTATAATTCAAAGTCCTAAGAAAATAAGGCTTTGGATATCAGATTGCGGGAACATTGTTATTTCCACGATCGTGTGATTCTGACTTATTTTTTTAAACATTTGATGTTGCTGCTATAAGCTCATGTTAAGAACATATTTTGAGATAATAAATCATATTTAGAATATTTAAATAAGGCATCAAACATCAAGCCAATAGTTGATCATGATCGGGCAAAGATTCGGATACGAAAAGTTCTCGCAATGTGTTATTTTTGCATGAAACTCGAAACTATAACTAAAGATTTTTGATACTATTTTCTTCTCATGATTTTTTTAAAAATACTTTATTAATGTCATATATTAAACCATCAAACACACTATTTTATTTCATGCGATTTTGATTTCGTTTGCCCTAGATATGCGATATTTAGTGAAGATGGGTTAGAAGATGATATGATCATATTGATGACGTTTTTATTTGTTTATCACTCAAAATAAATCATCAAGTGATATGACCTGATTAATTGTTGAATTGAATATTTAGAGAAATATTTAAATCGCCAACACCTTTTTAATAATTGTTTCATGATAGAAACTGAATTTGAACTATAATTGTTGTAGCTAGATAATTCGAATGTAAAAACAATTGGTTGCTTGATGTTTTAGATTTTATGACAACTAAAATGGTTTTAATTTAAAACTTCTAAGAGAGATAATTATATAGTATCATGTCTGTCATAAAAAAGAATGATTGATAAAACTGCAAGTATAAATAAGAGAATTGTGTTGTTCTAAATTCGAATAGAGATTGTGTCTAGACCAAGTATGCGGGTTTGGTTATTTAATTAACATCTTACATGTCGAGGACATGCTCCCTCCCAAAATAACTCGAGTGTCTGATCAGATCGGTCTCAAGGATGTATGACATGATGTGTGGTTAAGGCGTACTCTAGCAACAAAAATTTGATAAATATTTAGTTGTGAGAGCATATGATATATACTAATAAATCAAGTAAGAATTGTTTGTTGATTGATTTGGATTTATAATTTAATATGATTAAATTAATGATCCAATTATTCACAATCTTTAATCAACAATGACTAGATTTCTCTTACAAAAGTTGTTCAGAGAATGTGATTCCAAATGATCAATCAAAATTTGAATGAGATATGGAGTATCACATGATGATCACCATGGTAAAATAGCCGGGAGAGCAACTCAAGGTCGGTCTCGCTAATCTCACACAATTATCTGTCGTTGTGTGACCAAACTCAAAGTCCACGGCTAAATTCAATAATTAACCCACATAATAATATCTAACAACGAATCAGAAGGTGTGAATCAAAATTTATTATACCCTAGAAACAAGTATATGCAATTCATCATCTTTATTCATTTATTTTAGCTTAAAATCCCTTATGAAATACATGTATATAATACTAACTCCATATTCTTACTAACTTGCATGTGTGTAAATGTTGTACACTTCTTACCATTTTAACTTAAAATAAATAAAGAAAGAAAGAAAGGAAAAATAAAGAAAAATAAAATAAAACAAGAAGATTGTATATATGTAATAGATACATGCTGACCCGAACCCCGAGAAAAGGTCAAGACTTGACTTGATTGACCATGAATAAAGTAGGGGGAGATAGGGTCCTTATTCAGAAAATCCAAAGAAATGTATGTGATGTGTATATTTGTATACTATACTATTATTTTGTATATAAATTAACCTCAAGCAAAGTTATTCAAGGCAAAAGTTGTAAATAAAACTGTGTTCTAAATAATAAAAATAATTACACAATCAAATCTTGTATAGAACAAAAGCAACCACACTTGGAAAAAGCCACTAAGCAATAATTGAATGACCAATTTCGGCTCCATATGAACTCAAATTGAACCAAACTCACTTCCATTGTATTCCAAATTAAATTATCTTTAAAATGATCATGATTTCATAGTTTTTGGAGTTACGGGTGAAAGGTTGTTTTTCTAGGGTGTTTTGTGCAATTTTCCCATGTATTTGTACATATTGTATTTATAAATATTTGTAAATATTTTTGCTAATTATTTAAAATAAAAATACAAATAAAAATAAAAAAAATTAAAATAAAAAATAATTTGCTTATTTACCCATGTATATAATGTCATATACGTATATAGCATATGTATATAATTAATTTTCTTAACTAACTACCACAAAAAAATAAAAAAATTAACATTTATTTTTCAAATAAATAAAGTGATGAAAATACAAAAAATAAGTTAATTTTTATAAATAGTTATCTTGCTAATTTATCTTATTTCAATTTTTCTTCTCTCTTATCTCTTATCTCCATCCAAAAATTCAAAAATTCAAACTCCATTATCTTTCTATTTATATGGCTTCTTCTCCCTCATTTCAACTTGATCAATCTTTGGTGAGAGGAACTCGATCTCCGAGAGTCTTCTTGTCACAGGAGGGTGCCTAGCCTCCGAGCCGTACAGTGACAGCGCGTCAGCCTTCGTCAAGGTGATCAAGGTCTTTTCCGCTCCTAAGGTGAGATCCACATCATTTTCTTCTTCTTTTTTATCCTAGATTAATGTAGTATTATCTTGTCGTATTTGCTTTTCGTTATCATTTTTTATTTAGATCTTAAAATCCATCATGATTTGATCGCCTCCAACTCAATTTTTCATCCCACTTTCTCAATCTCTATGCATTCTTTTCTACCTCGCACGATCTTCCACCTCCGACCACGCGCGGTGGTCGAGATCCGGTTCCATCAGCCATTCCCCTTAGAATCTCACACATTCACATCTTCCGTGTGATTTTTGAGATCGAGTCATCATGCATGCATCCTAAGTTGTTGATAAATAAAAAAATTAATTTTAAAAATAATAAAAAAAACATCTATCCTTTGTTTCTAACATTTGTTTTGCAGGGACAAAATAAAACAATTTAAAAAATCAAAAAATTAAAAATTTTAAAAAATAATTATTCACAGTTCTGTTTTTAAAAAAATTAAAATTAAAAAAGAGTTTTTTTATTAATTTTCCCGCAACCATTTATATTCAGTAAAAAATAAAAAAAATAAATAAAAATGGGCTTCACGCAGGATGGTCCCCCGCCACCGCCCATGTGAGCCGCTCTCGCCCGTCACGCTCCTTCACCCGCGGCCACCTCCGCCGACATCTTCGCCCTTCATGCACGCTGCCAGGGCGCACCTTCCGCCGCAACCTGCCGCTTCTCCATCCTGGGCGGAACACCACCGTCCCAGCATACATCGTTGTCCCAACATACATCACCCGTCCTCGCACCATCCCATCCGGTCGTCTCCAGTCGCGCCCCCGCGCAAGCGCACCGTCTCAATCTTGCGCCATCTCCGTATCACCGACGACGCCACGTTCCTCCGCCAAAGGGAGAACATGAACTCAGCCTGATTCGCATGCCACCACCGCTTCCTCCGTCCCCCTTTGCGACAACACCGCCGTTCTGTCAGCGCAACCGCCATCGTGTTAACGTTGTGCTGCCACCCACTACTCCAGAAAGCAGCGGCGACGCACGGACCACCTTGGCCCCCTTTAGATTTTTTGGTGAAGAAGACAACTACCCCCTCCCTGTTTTGATTGAAGAAGAAGAAGAAGTCCTTGGGTTGAATAAAATATTAGAAAAATTTCAATTCTGCCCCTGAAAGGTTTTGAAATTGCAACAGAGCCATGTTCCAGTACAGATCACGTGCATAGCACACTCATTATTGGATAATTTACACTCTACACCCTCTGTTTATTTCTGTTAGTTATTTAATGCCAAAACATTAAGTACTTACATTCTAGTCCTTGCTTCCAGACATTACTTATGCATGTGCTTTTCATTGGAATAAATCTTTTTATTGGTCAATAAATCTTCCAAAAATCATGCTATATAATTTATGTGCTTATCTTTTTAGCATAAATTTTTCATTACATTTTGTCATCATTTAATATTACTAAAAATAAAAAAACAGTGTCCTTTTCTCTTTCTGAAATTCAAAAATTCATAAAAAATTGAATATTACTACAAAAATTCTAAAAATTTAGAGTAATTGTATTTTATTGTCTTTTGATTTCTTTCCAAATTTCGTGCATTAACTATTTATAAAACCCAAAAAAAATTGAAACATGAAAAGTTTTATAAAAATCACAGAAAATTCTACAAAAATATAAAAATTGTGATTTTAGTTCCTATTTGTAGATATTTGTATATATCTCATCATAAAAATAATTACGAGAAGTTTTGAGCATTAAATTATTTTTAAGTTGCAAATTACTCCAAGTTGTGCATTGTTACTCATTTTTTCCACTGTTTGATTTTTAGAAAAATACAAAAAACATCTAAAAATTCTACAAAAATTCTCAAAAATATTTCAAAAACTTTAAAATACAAAAATATTTTCTCTGAATTTTTCTGAGTATTTTTGATATAATGAAAAATACAAAAATAGTTTTGATGTGTGTGGTTCTTATTTTGTGCATATTGTTCTTTATTTGAAAATTAAAAAAATTTACAAAATTAAAATCACTAAAAATTTGAAAATCAGAAAATAAAAAATAGAAAAAAATTAAAAAATTAAAAAGAGAAAAAATCTACAAAAATCAAGGATAGTTTGCCTTTGAGATTGCTGCTTTTTCTTTTAATTGATTTTTTTGATTAACTGAATAACCCTCGGGAATTGTAGCCTCCCTGAGTTCGATCCTGTCTGTTATACAGATAAATAAGTAGCAAAAATTTCTCTTGCTTCATTATTCGCTTTTAGTTAATTTTGCATCTTGAGAAGAAAAAAATTATTTGTTAGCAAAAATTTCTCTTGCTTCATTGTTAGCTTTTAGTTAATCTTACAGCTTGAGAAGAAAAAAATTTGTTTGTTTGTCGCAGGATTTTTATGGATAACGACTTTTATATATCATATCGTTAATAATAACCATAACCCCGAAAATCCTGCCTCAACAAAAAGGTGCCATTGTTGGGGAGGCATGGCGAGGGTAGTTAGGTTTCTCTTTTGACATGCTATTCTTGGTTGTATATATTTGTGTATATTTTTCCACATTCACTCCATTGTTCATATTCACTGTTTTATTTTATTTTCTGCTTATATTTGATAATTGTGTTTCTTACACATTCTCTCTTTTCTTTTTCTTGCAAGGGCCCATGGAGCGGAGAAGGTGATCCTAGGAGAGCCGAAGCACCCATGCGAAGCGGAGGAGGTTTGATTATTCACCAAGCGTAGGATAGCATGAGAGGAGGAGAAGAAGAATTGAAGGAGATCAAAAAAAGATTTTTTTTCATTTATTTTCTAGCATTTGAACTTTGTAAAAAGGACATTCATTGTTGCGGGGCCTGTTTAGCCAAGTGCCGGTGCACTTGGGGGACCTCACCGGTTTTGTTTTCATCGCCTTATTTTTCTTTATTTTACGTGGATTTCGTGAGGTACCTATTGATTACTTTAATTAATTTTCTTGAGTTTGGTTATTAGTTAGGTCCAAACACCCTAAACAAGAATTTCTGTACCTATAGAGTAGAGCATAATTTGGACTTAGTCAAATTAATTTGTTCTTGCACGTTAATAGAAGCTATAATCTAGGATGATTCACTTACATCATATAGGATAGTTTATTTTTTTCTGCACAGATCACTTACATGTAGAGTACTGGCGACAAGGTACACATCTCTAACCCCTGCACACATCATTGTTTTTGATCGCGAATTAGCATTTCCGATCTCCATCCTCATTTTCACTCACATAATTTAAAAAGAAAATTAGACACTCGGTAGGCGATCCTTTGAAAATATTTTAACCAAGTGACAACTGCCTAAAATACGGGACTGCTAAAGAAAACTCGACCCTAAAATAAACACAACGAAAAATCATTGTTTTGGGGAGAGTAACCCCCTCATTGTTTGGTTTGCTTGAGCGAGAGAGCGACCCGCACACATGATAGAACCACACCCGAACTCTTTTCAGACTACTATCTTGGGTTAGTCGTTCTCCAGTGAGGATCTCTCCGGTAGCCGGTAAAGCAGCTCGCGACGTCCTTAATAGATTGAATTGATCGGTAGCCAGAAACGGTCCGCAATTCATACTGGTTGGGAAAGATCTAACTTTGGGATTGGGATAGTCTCCTGAGAGCATTGGGTTACTAACAGCTCGCTTTAACCGCTCTGATAGATTGTATTCTCACCAAACTCTAAAATTGACAATATAATTGATCGAACCTTCACGGTCTTCACATTGAGTTGAGTTGGTGAACTGGAGGTTTGTATTGTGTTTGCTAGTGATAAAGATCCTTATGCACAATTTGCACCTTCATTCACTTTCACTCTTGCATTGACCTTCATGTTCCCGCACCTTGCCTATTTATTTCGAAGATGTCGGACCAGAGTATTTCTTGTTCGGACTCTGCAAACTCATTCTACACTCCGAGCCGTTTACCTTCTATTCGGGGAGACTCACTTCCCGAATATTCCTCTTTCTCCACTTTACCCTTCACAACATCCATCAATCTATTATTAGAGATTGGCTTTAATCTCAAATTAATATCTGAGACTCCATCAATTCTGAGCACTAATCAAGTATCATGCATATTTTCATAGTCAGACACCGAACACTTGATGCCACCAAAGGGAAAGGGACCCATGTCAGAGCAGAGCGAGATCAACAGCATCTTGTTAGCCTCCATCCAGTCAATTCAAGCCCAGATAACAGAGCAGGCTAATTTTCAGACCGTATTGAGAGAAATGATTCTCGAGCTAAGACAAGAAAGATAAGATAGGAGAGAGGGGGATAACAGAAACCCTAGAGGTGGGAATGGGGGAGAAGAACCTCACATAGAACCTAGGGCTAAGCCTACATTAAAGGATGCTTATAATCCAGGAGAGGGACAAATAAATTCTTGGATACAAATCCCTACAATTCATAGGCATTTTGAGCTTAAGCCTACTATTTTACCTCTTCTTCCAATATTCCATGGAAATATTAATAAAGAATCTTATATACACCTCTAGCAGTTCTATCGCATTTGTGGAATAATACACTACCCAAATATCCCATTAGAGGTAGTGCAGATGACCGCCTTTCCATTCAGTCTGATGAGCAAAGCTTTGCATTGGTTAAATCACTTGGGAAAGGTTGTCACTACTTGGGAAGAGTTGAGGTCCGCATTTCTGAACAAGTATTATCCACTTGGACGACTCAACCAAATGTGATCCTTGATTGCTAATTTCTACCAGATTACTAAGAGCCTATTCACGAGGCATGAGAAAGATTCAAAGATCTGATCCCATCACGATATTCCGAAGACCAGCCTTGTACAAAATTTCTTTGGGGGTTTAAGCATTGAGAATCAGAAGCTGGTAGACGTCGCTTGTGGGGGGAGCCACTTCAACAAGGACGAGTATGTCCTTTATCAATTTTTTGAGGAGATGGCGGAAAGTTCAGCAGCTCTTTCTTCTTCACGTGATTTTCAGAAGCACCCCGTCACCACCCCTGCAGTACCCCACATGGATGTCAATATGACAGAAACACAAGAAGTGGATAAGGTGGATAGCACTGACCTGGCCATCATTGGAAACCACTTATCCAAAGTGGACATTATTGAAAAGAAATCCAAGGAGCTTGATAAGCTTCATGTGATCGAGCAGAGGACAAAGAACTTGGATAAGCTGGATGAGATAACAAAGCACCTGGAGCTTCTTGTGAGTACGATTAGTGCAGTCCATAGTACGAGTGCAACAACCAATACCTCTACTAGGGAGCATACTTCTTCCACCCAGCAGAGTAGCGGAGGACCATCCACATTTCAGCATGTCTACTACGTGCAGACACCTGATTAGGTTCAACAGCATTCACATCAGATAGTTCCATACCAACAGGAAGTAGACTACATTCCTGAGCATCAATCTCCACCTCCACCTAGTATTCAGGAGGTGAACGGTATCTAGTTCGACCGTGAGAAAAACCAGCCGCATCCATCAGGGCAAGGCCAATTGGGTTCACATTAGGGTCAAAGACCCGCCCACCAGTTTCAGGGAGGTTGACAACAGCAGTACCAACACCAGCAGTTCCAGCCTCACTTTCAGTCTTCACCACAGTTCCAAAATTGGAGACAAGGCCAACCACAGCAGCAATCCATGTATTTTCCTCATCCTATCCAGCAGCAGACTGCATATTATGGATAGTATCCTCCCCCTCCTCCTCATTATCAGAATCTGTATGGATACCAACAGCCTCCGTACTATCAGCCTCAACAACAACCGGTCAATGAGCAACCTGAGGTCCTTTCGATCAATCCAGCAATGGACCAACTTGCATTGATCATGAAGAATATGAATGAACTGACTCAACGGATCGACGACCTGACCACCACCAAGACACTGATTCCAGCACAGGTCGAATCCAACCCCAACAACTTCAGATACAAGGAGCAGGTAGAAAATAGCCAAGCCACCCCCGAGACATGTATGTCCCTTGATTTTACATGTTTATCTAATGCCATTCATCTCAAGAGCAGTAGGAGATTGCAGTGACCTACGCAACAGTTGGGCTTGGGAGATCGATCCACTGAGAGAGCATCATCTTCTACATTATCTCTTTCACCAGCAGTCGAGAAGCCCAGTTTAGCATCACCCATATATGGAGTTTCAACGCCTTCACCATCACCTACACTAGGAAGATGTAGATCACCATCAACAAGGGAGAATATACCAGTCGCAGACTCTTCCTCTTCACCCGCATCAGCATCCCGTTCTGTTTTAGATTTTGTTTTTTCTTCACCTAGTTTGGACGACACTGTACAGATTGATTCTGGTTGTCCTTTTGTACATGAGGATTCTACTTTGAATAATGGAAATGAACGTTAGCATGTTTATTTTAATTATGTACCATTTCCTTCTGCTCTCAATGCTAAAAAATCAAAAATTAAAAACAACACTATCTGATCCTGGAGTGGTTGAGATCTTACAGAACATCTTTTTAAAGATGCCACTCCTTAAGGACATGGAATGCATGCCTATAGTAAAAAAGGGAATGAAAGAGGCATGTACACAAAAGCGTCAACCAAAGAAGAACAGACGAAAGGAAACAGAGAAACACATTTTGACCATGACCACAGTTCATGCCATCAGTAACCTTCCGCCTAAAAAGAAAGACAAGGGAGCACCTTCATCCGTTGCCATATCTTTGATCAAGAATTTGATCGTACTCTTCTCGATAGCGGTTCCTCCATTAATCTCATACCTTCCTCTTTACTAACTAAATTTCGATTAGAGCCTCTGAAAACAACCAGAATGTTCCTTCAGTTTACTGATAGATTGATTAAGAGGCCAAGAGGTATTTTAGAGGTCATTATTGTAATGGTGCAGGGAATGAAATTCCCTGTTGATTTTGTTGTCATGGATATGGACACACCTGCACCGTTACTTCATACCCCGATCATACTAGCTCGACCGTTCCTCCGAACGGCCGAAGCAGCAGTTGATTATGGTATTTGATAGATCTTCTTTTACTCTCGTAGTGACAAGGTGAAAATTGAGATGATCTCTGATCCTACACCATCATAGCTACCAGTAGCAGATGATACAGAGAAAGTTATATCAGAGCCAGATGATTGTGATTTTCTTGTTGAATTCAAAGAGACAAATCTTTTCACTGATTTTTAGATACCTAGGAGTTCCTTTCCCAAAAGGACTCTCTAGAAAGAACAGTCGACATGAGTTCCCTTAGTGGTCCAATTGAGATAGTTGTCGATGAGCAATTTGAGCAGAGTTCTGAGGTCTAGATATCTGAGCCATTCGTTGAATTTCCTGATTATGCATAGATGAGAGACATCTTTCTGAGATTATTGCTGAGATATCTGAGCTGTTAATTGATAAGAATATTGAACATCATGATGAGCCCCTCCTTTCTGAGCAGAAATCATTCATTGTAGATCTATCAGATATTCTATTTGATGAGCCCTTAGTAGCCAAGGTGGACAATCCACAGAGTAAAGATCACATACCGTCTACCAGTACAGTGGTAGAGATTATTGCAGAGCCAATTCAGATCCCACCTGAGCTCAAGATTTTACCATCAATGTTGAAATATGCCTTCCTTGCGGGCCCCCCTCCCCAAATATTTCCTGTCATCCTCAGCTCGCAGTTGACCGCTGAACAAGAAACTCACGTGCTAGAGGTTCTTGAGAGAAACAACAAGACCATAGGATGGAATATCTCGTATCTCCGTGGGATTAATCCAGCGTTGTGCTCGCATCATATCTACCTAGAGGATTACTGTAAACCCTCCTGTGAATGTCAGCGTCGTCTAAATCTAAATCTAAGGGAGGTTTTCATGAAGGATATCAGAAAATGGTGTGATGCTGGCTTTATATATCCCATTTTGGATTCCAAGTAGGTCAGCCTTTTACATGTGGTACCGAAGAAATTCGGGATTACGATCGTAAAGAATGACCATGGTGAGGAGATTCCGACCCACGTACCTACTTCATGGCGTGTCTGTGTAGATTATCGACGCCTGAATTCAGCTACCAAGAAAGATCACTTTCCACTACCCTTTATTGATCAGATTATTGAGAGATTGGCAGGGAAAGAGTTCTTTTGCTTCTTGGATGGGTACTCAGGATACAACCAAGTTGCTATCGCTCTTGAGGATCAGGAGAAAATTACTTTCACTTGTCCGTTTGGCACCTACGCCTTTAGACGGATGCCCTTTAGATTGTGTAACGTCCCCGCTACATTTCAAAGGTGTATGTTGGTTGTTTTTACCAACATGGTGGGTAATTTTCTTGAAGTCTTCATGGATGATTTCTTGGTCTACGGGAATAGTTTTGACACATGTCTTGCTTATTTAGACCGATTTCTTCAAGGTTACTGTGAGGTAAATCTACTGCTCTCGTGGGAGAAGAGTCACTTATGGTGACTAAGGGAATTACAATTAGGCCATATCATCTCCAAACATGGTATGGAGGTTGACCCATCTAAGATTGATGTGATTTCCAAGTTAGAGCCACCGTAGAATTTGAAGTAGTTGAGGTTATTTTTGGGACACGTAGGATTCTATAGGCTTTTCATAAAGGACTTCAGCAAAATCACTAGACCTTTGACTGAGATTCTGTGTAAGGGGACTGATTTTTTGTCGGTGAGAAAGTCCTCCTTGCATGTAATCAGATGAAAGAGATGGTTACTAGTGCTCCTGTCTTACAGCCACCTGATTGGTCTCTTCCTTTCGAGATCATGACGGATGCCTCAGATTTCACATTTGGAGCTATTTTAGGATAGAGAAGGGATGGGATACCATTTGTTATACATTATGCTAGAAAGACTACGGATGAAGCACAACGATTATACAGTTACAGAGAACGAGATGCTAGCAGTTGTGTTTGGGCTAGAGAAGTTCAGATCTTACCTCATCGGTTCCCACATTATTGTATACACAGATCATACTACATACGATACTTGCAGGCAAAGAAAGATGCCAAACCACGTCTTATCAAATGGATCCTTTTTCTCCAAGAATTTGATTTAGAGATTCGAGATAAGCCTGGAGTGAAACATGTTGTGGAAGATCATCTTTCCCGTATCACAGATGCAGAGACCTATGAGCAGAACATGATCCCTATTTCCAAAACCTTTCCAGATGATGCCATCTTGTATGTGGACTCACTCTCATGGTATGCTGATATTGTGAACTATCTTATCTCCAAGAAAGTTCCACAAGATTGGCCAAAGTATAAGGTAGACAGATTTCTGTCAGAGATTCATTATTACCAGTGGGAGGATCCGTACCTATTTCGCGAGGGTGCAGATTGTATCTGGAGAAGGTGCATTCCTCAAGAGGAACACACCAGTGTACTTGGGCACTATCACAAACTAGAATCTGGTGGGCATCATTCGGGGAAACACACGGCAATAGAGGTTTTACAGATTGGCCTATGGTGTCCCACATTGTTTAAGGATGCTACAGAGTATATTCCAGGTTGTACTAACTATCAGAAAATGGGAGGAATTGTTGGTTCCAAAGATACCATGCCCCTAAGATATATACAGATTTTTGATGTCTCTGATGCTTGGGGCATAGACTTCATGGGCCCATTTCCTGTTAGTCAAGGATTTCAGTACATCCTGCCCGCCATGGATTATGTTAGTCGATGGGTGGAGGCTATCCCCACCCGAACCGCAGATAGTCGTACAATGTGTTCCTTTCTCAAGGACCATATTATTGTGTGGTTCGGTATTCCCAAAATATTGATTTCAGATGGGACAAGCTATTTCATTAATAGAAAAGTAAAGAAGCTTGTGAAGGAGTACGCCATTGAGCACAGAGATGTGTCTCCTTACCACCCTCAGATTAATGGTTTGACAGAAATTTCAAATAGGGAGATCAAGATGATATTGCAAAAAATTGTACGTCCAGATAGAAAGAACTGGTCCCAGATGCTTGATTCGGTTCTATGGGCTTATCGGACGACGTACAAGTCTCCTTTGGGTATGTCTCCCTACAGATTGGTGTATGGAAAGCCTTGCCACCTGCCAGTGGAATTAATTCATAAATCTTTATGGGAACTCCGTGTATACAATCTAGATTATGAGAAGGCAGGAAAGAACAGGAAGTTGGATTTTAAAAAATTATTGGAATTCCGAGACTTTGCATATGATAACTCACTCATGTATAAGGAGAAAGTCAAGTGTTGGCATGATAAACACATTCGAAGGAAGACTTTCTCCCCTGATCAGAAAGTTTGATTATTTGATGCTAAGTTGAAGCTGTTTCTAGGAAAATTGAAAAGCAAGTGGTCAGGACCGTTCATAGTGTGAGTTGTGCATGACAATGGGAGTATTGTCATATATGGGTTGTCATCTGACGCACATCCATTTGTTGTGAACGGATAGTTGCTGAAGCCATATCTAGAATATGATACATTTCTATCCGTCGTTGATTCGGTATCAGTGGTGTTAGACGATGATCTTTTAATTCCATCTTCTACGTCTGATACATGAGCATCCACTCCTCTTGTATATACTTTCGTTTCACTCTTTCTTCTTCCCTTTTATCATTCACGCCTTTTCCGTGTGTGTATATATGTTATACTTAGGATGTGCTTTATCCTAAATATAGGGGGTGAATGATTTGAGTTGTTCATATTCATCCTGTTCATCACTCTTGTTGCTGCCTATACTTAGGGATACTCTACCCTAAGTATAGGAGGTGTGATGTTGTTCATATCATTTTATTATTATTATTATTTGAGTATGTACATTCTCTGCATCGGTTTTCCCCTTTTGTACAATCTACTATACTTAAGATTACTTGATCCTAAGTATAGAGGGGGATCACCAACTTCTCTTCTTTTTATTTTTTCTTTGAGTCGTTGTAGCATAGGAGTCTTTTCACTTTTCTATACTTAGCATGAGTTCTGTCTTCCTTTGTTGCTCTCTGATCACTATGAGGACATAGTTCGAGCTAAGTATAGGGGGTGTCGTATATATTGTATATATACTTTAGACATAACTCGTACTTTTTAAGATAATTATTTTGAGGGATATGTATATAATTGTGTAAAATCCACGTGTGTAAAAAACAAACAAAAAACAAAACCAAAACAGAAAAACAAAACAAAAACAAAACAAAAAAACAACAACAAAAACAAAAATTTCTTGTATATACTTGTATATATTTTACTAACCCTTTTTTCTTTTTTTGAAAAAAACTACAAAACCAAAAATATATAAAACTTGCATAATTTTAAAAAAAACTTCTTTTAAATATGCATTTTTCTCCAAAAATCCATAAAAAGTTCAAAATTGGAAAATTATTTTAAAAAATGTTCTCTCACATGTGCATTATTTTTTTCTTCAAAAAGGCTTTCTTTGCATTGTTCATATTTTCTTGCATTTGCATGCGCATTTTTCTGGATAGTATTGGTATTTAAACTAACTCTGGAATAAAATTGAAGAATGGAGCTTAGTTGAGCCTTAATCCACTTAATTTCAGAGGAACCTTATAAAAAATAGAGTTAAGACTTTTCAAGTCCTAGTGACTTAATTCTTTGAGTCCATAAGACTATGTTCACATGTCATCTTGATTAGTCTAAGTAGAACAATTTACAATACACGCACGATTCTTTTAGACCGTGGCTTATCTTGGACAAGAACTCTACATGTAGCTCTTCATGGATGAGGTAGTGAGGAGGCAGAATATTTTGGCTTGGAGTAGCATACGAGGGTAGTACATCTAGGCGGAACCTCTCGTCTTCCTCTAGGGAAGGAAGTGCGTCTCAACCTGGTATAGCGATGTTGAGGTCTAAAGGTATGATGTTGTGGGGTTGCAATAATGCTTCAAAAGAGCGATAGTCTACTGGCTCAAGAGGAAAAACTCCTTATGTACATGTTGCACCTTGTATATACTTTCAAAAAAAAAGAGTATGGAAAAATGCAGAATCTCCAAAAGTAGACAGGCCTGATTGAAAAGTAAAATACCTGTCGAAGTGTATATACAAGGACATAAAAAATTACAATAAGAGCTTCAAAGAAAATGTTTTGTAAGCTTGCAGCGGATACACTGGTCATGCATCCAAGGATAGGAAGCTACACTGGTTACCGTCTATTCTTTTTTCCATCCCCTCTTCTTGAGCTGGTTATACTTGAACTTAGAAGGGAATATCTCCGCTCCTCGAGGAAAGATTTGCAAGACCGGGGAACTAGAGTTACCTTGTTGAGGGAGGTTGTTTCTTTGCTACTTCTGAGATGGGGAGCTATACTTCACTTACACCATACAAGTAAACATTCATAGTAATAAGAATTTGTGTATGTAGACTTGTTCTGACCTGACTGTTGAGGTGACCTGAATAGGAGTCCTGTGGAACTTAAAGGCTGTTAGGTTTTAAATCCATCTACCATTAAGAATCCGACACACTAATAATCCAAAGGTCTGACAGAACTCCAAATTACAATTTTATGAATAAAAGTTTAATACTCAATATTGTCCTAATTTCTTTATTTTCCTTTCTTTTTCTTTTTCTTTTTATTCCCTTATTCTTTCAAATAAGTGTTTGCTAAGGGACTAGCAAAGGTAAAGCATAGGGGGATGATTAATCTACGATTTGTCATCTTTAGTCATTTATTTTAGCTTAAAATCCCTTATAAAATACATGTATATAAGACTAACTCCATATTTTTACTAACTTGCATGTGAGTAAATATTGTACACTTCTTACCATTTTAACCTAAAATAAATAAATAAAGAAAGAAAGGAAAAATAAAGAAAAGAAAATAAAAAAGGAAGAGTGTATATATGTAATAGATATTGGCTGACCCGAACCTTGAGAGAAGGTCAAGACATGACCTGATCGATCAAGAATAAAGTAGGGGAAGATAGGGGTCCTTAATCAGAAAATCCAAAAAAATGTGTGTGTTGTGTATATTTGTATACTACACTATTTTATTTGTACATAAATTGATTTCAAAGTAATTTTCAAGACAAAAGTTGTAAATAAAAATGTGTTCTAAATAATAAAAATAATTGCACAATCAAATCTTGTATAGAATAAAAGCAACCACACTTGGAAAAAGCCACTAAGCGATAATTGAATGACCCATTCCGGCTCCATATGAACTCAAATTGAACTAAATTCACTTCCACTGTATTTCAAATTAAATTATCTCTAAAATAAATGCGATTTCATAATTTTTAGAGTTACAGGTGAAAAGTTGATTTTCTAGGGCGGTTTATGTAATTTTCCCATGTATTTGTACATATTGTATTTGTAAATATTTGTAAATATTTTTGATAATTATTTAAAATAAAAATAAATAAATAATATTTTCAAACAAAAAAATTAATTTGCTTATTTAACCATGTATATAATGTCATATATGTATATAACATATGTATATAGTTAATTTTCTTAACCAATTACCACAAAAAAATAAAAAAGTAACAATTATTTTTTAAAAAATAAAGTGACAAAAATACAAAAAATAGTTAATGTTTGAAATATTTATCTTGCTAATTTATCTCATTACAATTTTCCTTCTCTCTTATCTCTTATCTTCATCCAAAAATTCAAAAATTCAAACTCCATTATCTTTTCTATTTATATGGCTCCTTCTCCCTCATTCCAACTTGATCAATCTTGAGTGAGAGGAGCTCGAACTCCGAGAGTCTTCTTGTCGCAAAGGGTACCTAGCCTCCGAGCGATTCAATGACAGCGCGTCGGCCTTCGTCGAGGTGATCAAGGTCTTTTTCGCTCCTAAGGTGAGATCCACATCACTTTCTTCTTATTTTTATCCTAGATTAATCGTAGTTTTATTTTCTCGCATTTGTTCTTTGTTATCATTTTTTATTTAGAACTTAAAATCCATCACAATTTGATCGCCTCCAACTCGATTTTTCATTCCACTTTCTCGATCTCTACGCATTCTTTTCTACCTTGCACGATCTTCTACCTTCGGCCACACATAGTGGTCAGAGATCTGTTCCATCTGCCCTTCCCCTCGGAACCACACACATTCACATCTTCCATGTGATTTTTGAGATCGAGTCATCATGCTTGCATCTTGTTGTTGATAAATAAAAAAATTTAATATAAAAAAATAATAAAAAAACAAAAAAACATATAGCCTTTGTTTCTAACATTTGTTTTGCAGGGACAAAATAAAAAATTTAAAATAACTAAAAAATTAAAAATTTTAAAAAATTAATTATTTACAATTCTATTTTTTAAAATAAAATAAAAAGAGTTTTTTTATTAATTTTCCTGCAACCGTTTACATTCAGTAAAAAAATAAAAAAATAAAAAAGGGGCTTCAAGCGGGATGGTCCCCCGCCACCGCCCAGGTGCGCCGCTCTCGCCCGTCAAGCTCCTCCAACCGCGGCCACCTCCGCCGACGCCTTCACCCTTCACGCACGCTGTCAGGGAGCGCCTTCCGTCGCAACTTGCCGCCTCTCCATCTTGGGCAAAACACCGCCGTCCCAGCATACATCGTCGTCCCAGCATACATCACCCATCCTCGCGCCATCCCCTCCGGCCGTCTCCATCTGCGCCCTCGCGCAAGCGCGCCTTCTGAATCTTGCACCAACTCCGCATCATCAGCGACGCCACGTTCCTTTGCCAAAGGGAGCCCGCAACTCAACCTGATTCACGCACCACCGTCGCTTCCTCCGCCGCCTTTTGCGCCAATGCCGTCATTCTGTTAGCGTAGCCGCCAACGTGTTAGCGTTGTGCCGCCGCCCATTCCCCTAGAAAGCAGCGGCAGTGCACGGACCACCTTGGCCACCTTTAGATCTTTTGGTGAAGAAGATGGTGGCCCCCTCCCTGTTTTGATTGAATAAGAAGAAACACTCCTAGGGATGAATAAAATATTGGAAAAAATTCAATTCTGCCCCCAGAAGTTTCTGAAATTGCAACAGAGCCCTGTTCCAGTACAGATCACATGCATAGCACATTCATTATTGGGTAATTTACACTCTACACCCTCTATTTATTTCTGTTAGTTATGTAATGCCAAAACATTAAGTACTTACATTCTAGCCCTTGCTTCCAGACATTACTTATGTATGTGCTTTTCATTGGAATAAACTTTTATGTTGGTCAATAAATCTTCCAAAAATCATGCTATGTTCATGATGTGCTTATCTTTTTAGCATAAATTTTTCATTGAATTTTGTCATTTAATATTATTAAAAAACAGAAAACATTGTCTTTTTCTCTTTCTAAAATTCAAAAATTCATAAAAATTTGAATATTACTCCAACAATTCCAAAAAAATTAGAGTAATTGTATTTCATTGTCTTTTAATTTATAATTAAATTTAATGTATTAACTATTTAAAAAACCCAAAAAATGAAAACATAAAAAATCTTATAAAAATCACAAAAATTATACAAAAATTAAAAATCGTGATTTTAGTTCCTATTTGTAGATATTTGCATATATTTCATCATAGAATTAATTTCTAGGAGTTTTGGGTACTTAAAATATTTTTAAGCTACAAATTACTCCAGGCTGTGCATTGTTTCTCATTTTTACTACTGTTTGATTTTTAGAAAAATATAAAAACATCTGAAAATTATACAAACAATCCAGAAAATATTTCAAAATCTTTAAAATACAAAAATATTTTCTCTGGATTTTTTGAGTATTTTTGATGTAATTGAATAATACAAAAAGAGTTTGGTGTACGTAGTTCTTATTTTGTGCATATTGTCTCTATTTGAAAATTTAAAAAATGCAAAATTAAAATCACTAAAAATTTGAAAATCAGGAAAAAAATTGAAAAAAATTAAAAAAAATTAAAAAGAGAAAAATTCCACAAAAACCAAGGATAGTTTGCCTTTGAGATTCTTGCTTTTTCTTTTAATTGATTTTTTTTATTAATTGAATAACCTTTGGGAATTGCAGCCTCCCTGAGTTCGATCATGTCCGTTATACAGGTAAATAAGTAGCAAAAATTTCTCTTGCTTCATTATTCGCTTTTAGTTAATTTTACAGCTTGAGAAGAAAAAAATTATTTGTTTGTCGCGGGACTTTTGGGGATAACAATGACTTTTATATATCATATCATTAATAATAACCATAACCTCGAAAATCCTGCCTCAACATAGGGTCAAACTCAGGGAACACACGTGGTAGTATGGATATTTTATTTTTAAATAAGTAAAATGTGTATAGATGTATATAGATATGCACTATTTACTTAGGTTTTTGTGGGTTTTTAATTTTTTACTTTTTTGTGTTATTATATTTTATTGCTTTATATATTTTTAATTTTTAATTTTATATTTTTTGATTTTAAAATAATTGTAAAATATTTATAATGATGATTAATATTATAACTTATATATAAATATATATATATATATATAAATATATGATACACTATATGGCAATTGATGATTACATTATATACTGGTATAATATGATCAAATTATGTGAAGAACAACCTTAATATCTGATATATAATATCCAATATTGCACAATTTACTTGTTATTTATTCCATACACACAACAGAGAAATCTATCTTAATTACACAGAATCAATTAAGTCATAGCATAAATCGACATATCATGGTTATATATCGGGGAAAAATGTTTTCAAAAATATTGATTTACATATTATCTATGAATTATATGGTGAGATTATGCTTAATACTTTGATTTATAATTATCCATGTTAATCATCAAGATAGCACTTAAATAATTATCTTTATAAACTATTAACTCATATCTATATTTATTATATTAAGGGATACAATTAAAACTTCACTAAAAATTGTATTGATACAAAAGGATAGCATTGAATTAAATCAACGAGCCAACTCACTCTTTATCTAATTTGTCTCTACAAATTCCCTTAACATTTTATCTTGGGAGGAAAATGAGAGGATGATTCTTGCAAAAAGCCCAAAGCTCTTCCCCATGTGTAATGAGCCCCACGTAATTCCTTTCACATGCATTTTAGCCGCCCATGCATGTTCTCTCTCATCCCTTTCCCATGTATGTATTTATGTTTTGTCTTTATGTGCATGAGATGATAAATGACTCTCTTTATTTGTAGGGAATAATCACACATTGATTCTATAAAAAGAGGACTCCATGCCAATGAGAGCCCACCCTCACGAGCCATCTCTCACGCATCTCTCTCCACACATTCCTCCCAGCTCGTCTCTCCTCCTTGACGGCCTCCACCTCCTCCCCGTGCGTGTTTTCCTCCCACGTGGCCAACATCCCGTGCATGCCACCGTCCTGTGCGCATTCACCTCCTTGATGCGCTCATCCTGTGTGTGTGTGCCCAGCCTGCGACCACCACCTCGTGCACCAGCACGCGCTCAGTGCATGCCAACACCCGTACCGCTTCCTCGACGTGCATCGCAGCCACCTCGTGCTCGACTCCCTCCTCACGCATGCATCTAGCAGCCCGCGATCCGTCTCTGTGATCCTCGTCACCACCATCGTCTTGATTTCATATCTTGATAGAGAAGCATTCCCTTCCTTATTTTTTATCTCATCTCTTACATTTTATTACATTAGTTAATTTTGTTCAAGTTTAATTTGAAGAACAATTTTTATATTATCCACTATTCTCAACTCTAATCTCTCTTTAAATACATGCATTGCAAGTCTTATATTCCCTTATTCTCTCTTAAATATTGCAAGTATCACTTCATTTTCTTTATATTGACTTGTAATTTAGTCCCCATTTTCTTATTTAATTACATTCATGCCCTCATATGTTTACTTTAAGTTCTAGCAAATATTTTCATCATAGATCACATTGTCTCTTCAAGATTTCATATTTTTCTCTCTCGTCGCGAGATATTAAGATTCGATTTAAGTTTGAAAAAATAATCAAAATCACAAATTTGCTTGGTCTCTATGGATTCGATCCTCTACTTACTGCATACACTTTTATGTAATCGGATCATGCTCGTAGTTGTAATTTTATTTATTTGATTACAGTTTTTCGTGGAACAACAACGACGTGATAAAACCACCTTCTTGAACTGCGCAAAATCGCTTCAACATTTTGGCGCCGTTATTGTGGACTAGGCAACATTTGCAATTTTTTCTTCAATTTAAACTTCGATATTATAATCCATGCCTTTTTTATTTTAGGTACTTGGACTCTGAAAAAGGAAAAAATGAAGATTCATGCATTTTAATTATTTTTGTTTTAGTGAACTTGTAATTTTTTCTAAGTAGAAATTTTCTTTAATCTAATTTTCTCCTCCTTCTCGCGTCGCTCGCCATCAGTAGGATAAAATATTACGGATATAGCATCAGAAGTGCATGCATTATGAGTATTTCTCTCTCTTCGCTTAGGCATTTTGATTTTTATTTTTTTTCATTTGTTTGCTCTCCGAATTGAACCAAAAAAATAAAAAAGAGTTATTGATTGCACCATCTCTATGGTCTTCTGCCTCTAATAATCTAATTCAAAGACCATCAAAATCGTGTCTTGATCACATAAAAAGATAAGCTTGTAAGATCACCGCAGTGATCCAAGCGAAAGCGGATGAAATTGAATGATTGTTTGAAAACACCGTGGTGATTGACACAAATTCATGCGCACATAAACCCCTTGGAAAAATCCTTGATGTCAAATGAGATTGTAGAGATAAATCACAACTTCTTTATGTGTTGGGCATAGGTTCTTGCGGGAAGAACATATCATTGATCTGAATACCCACCCTGGACCCCCCAACCGGATGAGAACATCGATTTTCACAGTCATCCACAAACACCTCTCATTTAGGATCTATAATTCTCTGTCAACATTCGTTGAGCAACTAAATCTAAAATTGAAAAGATAACTGCATCTGCGGTAATTTGTGTGGAGTTTGTGAATCAACAAATTGTCTTGCGTTTGTGCTGTGTATGCTTGGTCGTAGATCTCCAAAAAACATCTGTAACAACTGTTAGACTACAACCTGATATACCAACAAAATCCGTCCATCTTGTTCAAGTGAGAAGTCTAAGGATTTACCTGACCTAGGAGACACGGGAGAAGAAAACCGATCCAATCCCATGGACCTCATTTTACAACAATTACAACTGCCGAGAGAACAAAATGCAACGATCCGTCACACCATAACTCCTCTCATCCAACCACCGCCCATAAGTACACATTATAACCCTATGACAGAAGATTTAGTCCATTGGGTCCAGATTCCACATGAGGTAGGAGACTTTGAGATAAAGCTAGCATCTCTTTCCTTTATACCAAAATACTATGGAAATGAGAGTGAAGACCCTTTCCTACACATACAAGACTTTCGATCTGCCCGTGACACAATGAGCATCCATGGGGTAGAAAGGGAATACATTAAATTAAAGAATCCACCTTCTCTCTGAAGGAACACTCCAATGGCTCCGAAATTATGGAACCCCTCTCACTTCTTGGGATGTAAAGAGAGGCATTCATCAAGAAATACTTCCCAATAAGAAAGACAAATGTCCTGAGGCAGGCCATATCGTTCTTCACCTAGAAGAACAAAGAACCCATTCACGAAGCATGGGAGCGTTTTAAAGAATTATAAAGGAAATGCCCTCATCATGCAATCCTTAAATGGAAATTGGTTCAACTTTTTATATGGGCATAGACACATCATTCAAGAGAGTTATCGATGGCTCATGTGACGGGAATTATATGAGCCACGATGAACACTTCGTGTGGACTTTATTTGAAAACATGGTAGATAATTCGGTGAACAACTCTCCTCCATTGAACAATATAGCGGACACGAGATCAGTCAATGTAGTCGATCAAGAGAGATCCACCAGTGACTCATCCAAGCAAAATCATGATAAATGGGAAACCCTCTCCAAACAAGTGGATCTGATGACCCAATCAATCAGTAACTTGACTCTGAATAAAGTCCCGAACAACATCTGTGGGGTTACTTCTAATCCTAACATTCATGACTTTGGCCATGTACCGTTCACTTATGACCAATAAATGACTCCCGAGACTGTTAACTTGATACAAAGAAATCAACGGGGGTCATTCTGAAACACCCAAAATTCAGGATGGAGAGAACAATCGAATACTAGGTGGAATGGACATCACAATTACCATTTTCAAAATCACAATTGGCCTAACAACAGATGGGACCTCCACTGACTCAACCTCCCTCAGCTGTGAATTTTGATGCTCTAACCTAGGCTATTCAACAACTTGTTGCATCACAACAACAAGCAAAACAAGTCCAACAACAAGAAATGCTGAAAATGCTCGACAATTTGCCAAGATTAGGTCTTACATCCCAACACTGTCACCTCAAACCGTGCTCAATCCTAACTCCAACAAAGCTACCTCCTCTGGATCTTTTCATACCCTACCACCACCTGTCAGGTCCTTCACTTCACCTCCTGGGTTTTAATATCAAAATCAAGGATTTTCTACACCTCATGAGTCCAACAATTCAACCCAAGGGAACACACAACAACCACCTAGGAATAAATAAGTTTCAAAACACCAACCCATTCTAGCCAATCCACCAATGTTGTAACTCTTCGAAATGGAAAAACCACATATGCTCACACCGCATCACAGACTGCTGAGAATGGAATCGAAGAGGAAGAGGACATCGACAGTAAAGAGAAACCAATAGAGACCCCCACCCCTCCTCCTTCCTCCTTGACAATAACCTTTCCCTTTCCTGAAGCTCTTCGCAGGAAAAACATCAGGTCATTGATGAATCACAGATTCATCACTCTAAAAGTGACTAATTAAGCTCAAATCCCCAACGTTTATTGACATTTCTTCATTTATATTGCACAATCATTCATACATGTATTAATGGTAGTTGTATTTTGTCATGCATAATTGCATAAAATAAGAAGCCAAGAATTTCAACCCATTTGACCTGTAAAATAAGATAACTTCCTTGATTTTTAACTAATTCATGCTAAATCCAAATGACCTGAAACCACCTCCACTATGCACGTATGAGTAACAAGAATAAATAAAAATACAAAAAAAACATAAATAAGTGGACTAGAAACACAAAATCTAATTCCAGGATTTCTGGACTAAAACACTTATATCTTCCTCATACAGTTTCTGATTTGATCCTACTCACTTTTGAACTAATGTACAATCAATTACCCTCAAAACATGACCATGTTCAAGTGAATTGGAGCTCATATGTGAAAGTTGGATTTTGGACCTCTTTTTGTACATTGTGTATTTTAGCAGTTTTTGACCGAATATTTTATATACATATTTAACTCATTTTATTTTATTTCTTTTTAATTTATTTTCTTATATAAAAGTTTTATTAAAATACATAAAAATTCAAATATAAAATAAGATCGAAATCAAAGAAACTAACAAAGTCCAAGTGTTCACTAACAGTCTGTACGAAAGTTGTTTCTCGTATTTTATTTTATTTCTTCATTGTTCTAATTAATAAAAAACATCCAAAAAATAGATTTAATTAAAATAATTTTCTTTGCTTTTATCATATTTTTTCCGATTACCTTATTTAAAAATAATAAAAAAATTATAAAATCCAAAATTCAAGGTATTCTATGTACATAGAGTACCCCAAAAGATTCACTTTGTGAAAATTATCGATTTTGGTTTTGGTTTCTTCATAAAAGTTGTAGATCTCATCGAGATGAGCAACTTTCGTGAAGAAATTTTTTGATTCAAGGTCGCTTGATATTTCTTTTTTATTTTTTATTCTCCTTTATTTTCGAATTTTCTATTGGTGACACATGGCCGTTCCTAGAACCACCACGTGTCACTCAATTTTGGCCTTTATTTTTTCATTTATTTTAATAATATTTTTTAATTAAAAAAATAAAAAAAATAATTGACATGTGTCAATCCCTCAGTCATCCGATCTCGGCGGATCGGACGACTAAGGAGCGTCGTCTCCATCCTCCCTTTCCTAATCGAGGAGGGTTGTTACCCACCGCCAATCTCCGCCGCCTTCCATTTAAGGTCGCGCCGCCATCCTTCCCCCATTCTTCCATATCTAGTGTCTCCTCTCCCCTTTATATCTCCAACAATCGAGAAACCCATATCTGATCCTCTTCCTAATCAGTTGGTCGCCGCCCGATCGTCACCTAATATCTTTCCTAATCAGGCCGAGTCTGAATCAGTTCACCACCACCGACTTTCCATCTTTTCACCGCGCCACTGTAACCGATTCCAATCACCGATCTCATTCCACCTCGCGCCTGATCTTCCCCATCCTCATTGCCTATCTCTGCTATAAAAACACATCACTGATGCCTCATTTAAGACATCCGTCGATAAACGCCATAGGAGGAGGAACGATCCAGAGGCAGTGACAACACCTCCGTCGATCCCTCTCTCAAGCCCAATGAAATTTGAGGCAAATCACCACCTCGCCGCAGCCTGCTCTGTCGCAGCTGCCAGCTCCGGCTCCTTCGAGTCGTTGAGCATCACCATATATCCCTCCACCATCGAGCCCTCATTCCATCTTCCCTGACATATCCTTCGTCTTACCTTTACTGCACATCCAATCAACCTCCTTCACCGTCAGACCCACTCTGTGCCTCGCTCCACTGCACACGGCCATCTGCGTCACCTCAGCATCAACTTCAACATCAAGCTTCACCCTCGTTCTAACTGCATCAACCATAGCTTCGCCAAGCTCCAACACCTTGACACGATACCAGACATCTTCATCTTCCTCGACTACATCTCCGATGCTCCGTCGCTCCTCCACTGTCATCGACATCAGCAACCCAGCCACCAGCTTCCTCACGTGCTGCTTCGACTATACCGCCTTCCCAAGGCCCCCTCATGTGCTCCGTACACGTGGGGGGAAGAAATTGTAAGGACGTCCTCAGTTTTCCATTTATTACCAGAAGATGCCCTCTCACGTGATCTGCACGTGGGGGCGAGGAAAATTTACAGAACCCCCCTCCCCGTTCCTCCATTTCACCAGAAGCACCCGCCGTCCAAAGGGCACGTTCGACGTACGTGCCCCTATGGAAGTTTTGCAATTCGCCCCTCAGAGGGACTGGTAATTCTTCTTTGGTCCCTCTTCTGTAGTTTTCATCTTAATTAAATATTTATTGTAATGTTGCAAATAGACCCCTTTATTTATTCTATAAATTGAGCTATATTATTACATCTTTTTTTAATTTAAAAATTAGCATTCTATCCTTCAAATAATTCTCTACAATATGGCATAAATGTTGTATTTTTCTATGTTGTGGTTGTTGAACAATTATTCTTGTGGAAATTTGCATATTTTGCCCACTTTATGCTTCGAAATTCATAAGTAATTAACCATAACCCCAAAAATTACCAAAAACTCAGTGATTGTAGAACTAGTTGTAATTCACATTCTACCCAAAAGAATTGCATTTGCATTCATAGTTTGCTTTATAAAAATTATTTTGCATATTTTAATGATTACTTTTTAATAGGTATTAAATCCCATATTTTTAGAGTTTAGGATTTTTCTAAGATGAATCACCTAGTGATATATCTTAGATGATTTTATTTCCTGAAAATAATTAAATTTAATATTTATTATAATTAATTATTGAAAATCACACTATTTACATTCATAAATTCATAAAATATTCATCTTCATCAGAAAATTCCCAAAAAAAATTAAAATGCATTTATTTCATCATTATTTACCTATCGGCCAAGTTTCATAATAGCTTCACATTGTTTGATAGAGATCACTTTTCTAGTCCTTAAAATTGGCCCGCATTTCACTTGCATTTCATAAATTGTATTAAAAAAGATCAAAACTATTCTGCCTTGAAAACCGCATATGAAATTTGATAGACATAATTCTAGGTTGTTCGCCTCCTTGAGTTCGATCTTGGGACTTGTCCAAGTAAAATAAACATAAAACCACTCCGATTAAAATTGAATAAATTAATTGTGATTATTTTTTGATTGATTACTATTAACCATGTACAATGAAATGACAAATTCACCACAAATTTAACACGATAATTCATGCAAATTTAATGTAGGGAACCGTGACTCATCAGATGGTGCCATTGTTAGGGAGCAAATGGCTTAGGATTTTTGTTTAGAAAATTTAAGTGATCTCTTTTCCTTATTCCGATAGTCTGACCCCGAATTTTTACTGTATTTTTCACTTTATTTTCAAGCATTTATTTTTTCAGCTTTTATTTTCTTATTTTATTTTTGATTATTTTTTTGTGTCACTCTCTTACACATTTTCTCTTATTTTTGTGCGAGGAACCCGATGTACGTAGAGCGGTTTTCTTAAAACCGATGCATATTTACGGACACCTGAAAAGCTGCATATTAAAATTAAAACGAGTCGAGTCATGAGAGAGCGTGGACTCTAGGAATTTATTTTTTTGCAATTTTAATTTTTATAATTAATTACTCATTTACAACGATGTCTGTTTGGACTCTCACACGTGTAAACAAGACCTAAACACTTTTCTCTAACGTGTCGTGGCATGTTTCACTCCCCGATGAGGGTGGGACCCGACTTGAGTGGCGCATAAGTTAGACCTGCACATACAGCTATTATAGCTTATAGGATTTTTTTATTGTGCTTGTAGAACCTAGGACCATACTACACATTAATTGAGACACACATTGGATCATTCAAATTAGTCAAAATTTTAACTCAATTCTTTATGACTATTAGATTATCCTGATAGGTATGGTTTTTTTCAGATTGCATTCCATATAGAATAATTTTCAATTCTTATATTGCATCCCACATGCATATTACGAGGAATCAATGTATGTCTTCTAATTGAGCATACATCATCGTTTTATGTGTGCATCAGCTTTTCACAAATTTTCTCCCTCTTATTTTATCACTTAAAATTTAAAAGAAAATTGGGACTGGATGATAGACGTGTATTTCTGCTCACCTTAAATTTTTCAGTGATCACCTAATTAAAATTGGGACCGCTAAACAAGTCTGACTTTAATTAACTCATAAAATCACAAATTTTTGCGAGAGAGCAATCCCATCCTTGGATTGATTTATTGTTCCGAGTGAGTGAGAGATGACACTTAAGGCTAGAGCCCAGCTCCAAAATCTTCATTCGGAATACTGATTCCATAAAAACGATTAGCTACTTCTCAGTGAGGAAATACGAGGTAGCCAGTAAACGGTCCGGATTTCCTTATTAGAGTGGGTGGTTTAAAGGACACTGTGTAAGGCTCCGTCCTTATGTACCGGGTAGCCGTTTTACAGTACATATTTACACTCATACTGGTTGAAAGTAGATACAACTAGTCATAAGAATCTGTGACAATCTTTAAGAAAATTTCCAGCACGTAGTGGCTCATTAATTCTTTTCCAAGATTGACTTGTCACCAACTAAAATTGAAAAGATAATTTAGTGAACTCTTGCGGCTTCATTGTGTGAGTAGGTGAACGTGGGTTTTTATTTTTGTTTGTTTTTGTGTGCGTGAATCGATCTCAAATATCAAAAACCACACACTTATGTCATTGCTCTCCTTGATTTAGAAATTAGGCTTTCTTATGTTGAGTATCCCATGCACTTAAACATCTTCAACCAAGATCTATTATGACAACTTATCCACCTCATTTAAAAATGACAGGACATTGGTCTGAGTACCCATCACATCTATACTATGAAAATGAATTCGTCTCGGTCAGACCCAAATCCTCAAAACCCCCTTCGTCCAGACATACGCCAACATTTGCAGGAGACTCTTTCCCATGAATAAATCTGACCAACTCTACAAATCCAATCTACTCCATGAAAGACAATCCTTTATATTCAGATCATACAGACGTTCAACTGACTGGGGTCACCACTTCTTCATATGACAATCCTTTGTTCAATCATCTGACTGAAATCTCCATTTCTTCATATTGGACACTCTCCAGCCCGATTCTACACATGATCGGATTCATCCGGACTAATCCATCTTATTCCCGGGTTCTCGCCAAATCATTTGAAGATTGAACCACTTTTGAGACCAACGACCGGCTGAGACAACAATTCCACCCGATCTTATACTCTCCTCATCACAATGTTGGTATAGGTCGACACCTAATAGATTCATATCCAGACTGGACCTTAGGGAATAACACAATGGACCAATCAAACCAAATGAAGAGATCTGCACATTCTGATCTTACATACTGGATTGACCCTAATGATCGTACTCTTTATGACAATCCCGCATATCATGCTTTCGAACAGGACATTCATACAGGAGACTGGACTGATGATATCAACACAAATGAATCCTGTAAGACAACTTCACTATATGAGGGGCCGGTCAACTATCAAGAAAACATATTCTACTCAAACCAATTGTACATACATGAATCACATCATGTTGATTATGAGACCTATAGTTGCCCTCCTATGGAGCGTACTCCTTCCATGATTTTTGAGGAGAAATTTTTAGAAGATAACGATCATATAATGGATATTACAAGAAGATCTTCTCCCAATTCATACATGAAAATGGACGATGAAATGACTGGATCTCAAGTTGAAGAACGGGAGAATACTCAGGAACCCACACAGACTACTCCCATGATTGATCATAAAAGTATTTGGAGGATGACATTTCAAGGATAAGTAAGAGATATGAATTAATGGAGGATAAATTTAGAAATTTTACTGACCGACTGATTTCATTTTATGGTAGCTCAGTGAAAAGCGAAGAAAGCGAGAGCTGCTAAATAGTGGTCTGACAAGTCAGACTCACTGTCGTTGATGCGACTACTCAAGCCTCCTCGATCTTCAACAATTAACCCACACAATCAATCAAGGATTGAATAGCAAGGATTAAAATTTATTATACCCTACTAAAAATGTACAATGGCAAGCAAGTAGGGGTCGAACTCAGGAAGCAAGGGTGTAAAGCATAGATAAAAATCCAAACCTATGTCTAATAAGCCACTTAGCCAATCTAGATTTTTTGTGGGTTTTTAATTTTTTAAAATTTTTTTATTTAATTTTTAATTTTTAATCTTGTATTTTGATTTTTAATTTTCTAATTTTTCTAATTTTATATTTTATATTTTTTTTCAATTCTTTTTCAATATTGGAATTTAAAGACAAGGTAATAAAAGACAAGACAAAGTATTTAATAAAAATGCACAAAAATATCCCAAAATTCAGAAATAAAATATTTTTGATATTTTTAAGACTTTTTACTATTTTTGTGATTTTTGGGGATTTTTCAAGGTGTTTTTAGTATTTTTGAATACGGAAATAAGAGAAAACAGTGAAATATGTGCTGATTGTGAGTAAATTGGGAGTTAAAATTAGCAAACAACAACCAAAATTTTTCACACTAATTTTTAATTAAAGAGAATAAAATCAAGAACACACAGGAACTGAGTTTATATTTTTTGGAGTTTTCTTTGATTTTATATATTTTTTTGAAGTTTTAGAGTGTTTTTAAATTTTTAGTGTTTTTCTTTTGAGATTTTTAGTGAATTTTGGGTTGAACTTAAAGCAGGTCAAAATACACAATAGAAAATATTTTTGGAATTTTTTAAGACCTTTTAATATTTTTTTTGGTATTTTCTAAGCTAGACAGTGCTGAAACAACATGGATTTTTAATAAATATAAAAATACAATAAAATTAAAAACTAAAAATATGGCCTGAAAGTAGACGCAAATAGGAGCTTAAACCTATTTTTTGAGAATTTTTAGCAATTAAATGAGGCGTGAAATAAATAGGCTAAGCACACAAAAATCCTAAGCATGGCAGGGGTATAAATGTAATTATAAAAACATCCAGGGGCTCAGATGCAAATTTCACCAAAAAAGCACGCACAGATCACGTGATATGTCATTCACAGGGGCATAATTGTAATTAATGAAAACCGGCTGGGCATACATGCAATTTCTCCAAAAAGATATTTAATTAACTATGCACAGGGATATAATCGCAAATAACTAAAAGTTCCGGGCCGAACATGCAAAATACCCAGAAGTCACGCGCCCCAGTCACGTGAGGTGACGTGGCGTGGACTAAAGTGCAAATAGTGAAACTGTGAGGGCCTGAGTGCAAATATTACAAAACTTTTTAAACTTCAAAAGAAAGTTTTTAGACTAAAATGTAAATACAAAAAGTTGTGGGTGGAAGATGCAAAATACCCACGGGCTCGATCGTGCGGCCGATGGCATCCCACTAATCCACGTGGCGCGCATCCGACGGTGCGTACCCCTTCGTCCTGGGCGGCTGAGATTAGGTCTTCAAGGATCGATCGGACGGCTGGAGGCGCTTGATGATCGGACGGCGGAGATGGCGTCTGGAGGTGGCCTCTGATCCAACGGCAGGGGGAGGTTCACGAAGAACACCTCCCCGGCGAGCTTCGATCGGCGATTGCGGCCGACACACGGCCGCTCCGGCCCCCGGATCAAGGGCAAAAGGATCCTGGGGCCCTTCCGCGTCAGATGGTGGCCTCCGGCGAGGCGGAGGCGGCGAGAAGCGGCCGGACGAGGAAGGCGACCTGGGCGGAGGAGCCTGGAGTCGATGACGGTCGATGGAGCCTCTCTAGGGCTCGAACCTGAAATGTCAAGTGCACAAAACCCAGGTGAACAAAATGGTGGGGTCTGATGGGTCAGCTGAGGCGACAAGTGGTGCGGGCGAAGAGCTCCGGCGAACGGCGGAGAACGAAGCTCGGTCGACTCGATCTGAGCGAGATCGAGATGAGTGAAGGGTGCTGCGTGATGAAGGAGTGAAGGGGAAGATAATGGAGGGGGTCTGAGGTCGAGTCGAGGCGTTGGGTGGCCGGAAATGATGGGCGGAGCTCAGCTCCGCCGTGGGTTCGATCAACGATTCACGGCGATTGGATGAACGGCAAGCAAAACTGTTACTTAACTAACCTAATCTACGCTACAGCTACAAGAAAACAAAGAGAAAAGAGGAGGAGACTCACCAGAGGCGACGGGCGATGAAGCACGGCGGAGCTCCGGCGAGGGGTCGAATCGCTTCGATTCTACACCAATCAACTCGAACCCCGTGTCGATTCGACTCCCCCTGTCACGAGGAGCACGAAGAAGTAGGGGTTTGCGATTGAAAATGGCGGAAGAAGGATTAGATTCAAATTGAAGTCGGGGGGTTCTTTTTGTAGTGTTGACGATGGGCGTGGAAGACGAGGGCGAGAACGCCTAGATCAGTGGTCTTCAGCCCCAGATTTCACTAGGGCGTGAATCACCATTGATCGAGGAGCAAGAATGCAGAAGGCATCTTAGTGGATTGGTGCAAGGTGGAGCCTAGGAAACGGCGAGAAGAAGAGACAAAACGTCTCTGACAAGGCTGGAGGAGAAGGTCAGACAGTTGACCTAGGTCAACTGTCAGACCAACCTGGTTGGTCCACGTGGACCAACCAGGAAAAATCCTCAAAAAACATTTTCAAAAATCGAAATAAAATAGTAAATAGATGAATTTCAATTTGGTTAAATAATAAAAATTGTTTATTAATTTATGAAGTATTTTATTATGAATTTTATTTATTTTTATGAGGCTTATTTTTACAAGTTCACTTTTTACCCTTTTATAGGTATAATACCTATACATTTTAGCATTTCATTTTTATTCTATGTATTTTAATGCTATTATTTTTATTTAGTATTTTATACAATTATAAGATATTTTTATATACATAAATATATTTTTACTTTATTTTTCTGGTTTATTTTGTATATTTAATAAAATATGAATATAAAAAGTATAGGTATACATATAGGTATGATACCTGTATAACCTATATGTGTTTATTTTTTATTTTAAGTTTTATTTAGGTTTTTATTCTAATTTTAGTGTACATAATGATTATAAGGAATATTTACAACATTAAAAAAATATAAAATATAAAAATAATGAACACAGAATAAATTGAATATTTTATGCAGTACAGGTATACAAGAGGGGTCCAAAATTCAACTTTCAAACCGTAGCTCTGCCAAATGCGAAACCACCACCATTAATTAGATTATTTTATGCTATATACAATTAAAGGTGAGTTTGCTACATTTGGAGTTGTCAGTTGTGAGATGCGGGTCTGGGAAGTTGAGATTCTGGATTTTTATTCAAACCATAACTTTTTATCTGTGTAACATTTTTCTGTGAAATCAATTTTGTATTTTTCTTTATTTAATTATCTACAACTTTCATGTACAAAGTTTCTTTATTTGATGTATAAAAAGTGGAAACAAAAATAGATCCCAAAATGAATAAAGAATGAATTAATAATTATAGGTATTTGGCCCTTATCTCCCCCTACTTTATTCCTTGTCGACCTATTCATCAAGATGCCTAGGTCTCGGGAGTTTTGGGTCATAAAATATTTACAATATTTTATTCTTTTTCTTTTCTTTATTTATTCTATAATTTTGGCTTTAATTACAGTATTTTATACACTAATATGATGCACATGCATGGATGCTAAGATGATGATTTTAATGCTTTTTACAGGTATTTGCTAGGGTTTTTGGTGCCAAAATGATAGAATAAAGATGATGAAATGTGGATTCATCACTCAGGTATGGAAGTGGAAGATAAAATAATTGGATCTCAAGTTGAAAACCTTGAGAATACTCAGAAGCCACAGACTTTATACACCCTAGGGATGACTCTGACAGCAGCAACTCTGCATACTACTCCCTTAGGGATCACTCCGACTTTGACTCTGATCAAAACCCCTCTGTTGTTATGGAAAGCACCTCCTCTACGCACCACACCAAAAAGACCAAAACAATTAAAAAATTCAAAAACACCCAAAAAAATAAAAAAGAGAAAACCCATAAAAATTAAAAGAGGAGGATATTTGGAAATTTTGGATCCTATTCTGTGGGAAGCATTAAGTAAAAGATCAATTTTTGAACTTCCCTTAAATCAGGCCATTGAAGACTTCCCCAACCTATAAATATTTATTTAGAGGAAAAAGTCGAGCAGGAGGAGAACAAAGACTGAATGACATATATTGTCAATGACCACCTCTTTGATAATAAAAAGAAAGACCAAGAGCTGTAGAGTAAAGAGGTTGCTCAGATTTGATTGTGGAATCAAAGACACAATATTTACCCGGACACGAATCAATAATGACTCACCAATCAATATCCTCCCAACCTTTGTATTTGACAAGCTCAAACTCGGACCTATCATGAAGATAAGAGAGATCGTTCAACTGGTTGATTGATCGATAAAGTGGCTGGGAGGAACCATTTCAGTTATCATTACATTCCAAGGTACTCCGCTTAAGGTGGACTTTACGATCATTGATATTGAGCATCAAGGAGAATTTACCCAATCTCCAATCATTCACAGAAAGCCATTCTTAGTCTTAGCTAAGGAAATTATAGAGTATGAGACTCGTGAAATCAATTTTATAGCATTGGGAGCACTTCGATCTCATCCAGTCTTTGAGGAACCATGATATTCTGAGGCAACCCACGAAGCCGTCAAAAGTTGTAACCACCGAGTGGTAGAATAGCCCTATCCCACTGCTACACCTGAGATAATGGTTGTTGAACTGACCATTGGTTCAGAGACTCTCCACACTCTTCCATTTCCCGCTTCTAGAGACATCTTACATAGGAACACCGAATAAATGGCATCTTATATGGTGATCCTGAAACATATGCATGGGCTAGCCCTGATTTAAACATGATCTTATCTGAACACCTTTACCAAATCAATCCGACTCAGGAACACATCAATATTAAGACAATTAAGAACAAATACACGGGACGTGCACTGACCAGGGAAGAATTTTTTAATAGTTATTCATCTGGAGACTCGATTGTCAACACCTCACTTCCAAGACCAGCACCTTCACAAACAACACAGACCAAAATGCCCATTTCGGCCGCTCCTTCATCTAAAAAGAAAGTCGCCTTTGACATGCCGGGAAAGGAATCGTCTTATAAGTTATAATTCCTCATCAGGTGCGGACAAGGCGAGCCTTATGAGTGAGGCCAGTTCAGTGGCTCTGAAGCCCTATCTGAGAAAGCAACTGAATATCAACCCCCGTTGGACGACTCCTGCCCCTCACTACTATTCTTCAAGAGCCAACTCCTCGGGTTTAATTAAATATACCAGAATAATCTCTCATGCCATATTGAGACTAGAGCTTCAGAATATTCATCCAAGGATGGATCGCTTGACCCCAAGACTAAGCACGGCTTGATAAAGCAACTTAAGAACAAGAATATCTGGAGTGCCTCCACCTTCAAGTACTATTCCTCTAAGGATAACTCTGACGATGGCTGGATATCATCTGATTCATATGCTTCATCTACTCTCCAACATGATTTCTCTGAGGAAAACACTGACAATGGTTGAGACTCATATGTTTCATCTTCTTCCTATCATTACAATCTCCCACAACATGCTCACAAAAAGATCTGCCAAAAACCTCCTTAAATCATCGGCAACTCTCAATCCCTCTCATCCTCATCGGTTCCCTTGTGCATCTTCTTCCTCTACTTAGGACAAGGCCTAAGTATAGAGGGGACCGATGACATCTATACATACCACTCTCTAATCCCTCTCTCGATTGCCCCAGTTCCAACCTTCTTCTGTACTTAGGCTTCCAAAGCATAAGTATAGGGGACCTGATACCCTTTGTATATACTCTCTCCATCCACTTCTTCTATTATTCGCCTCATTTTCGCTCTTCTTCTGTACTTAAACATTTCATAGCCTAAATATAAGTATGCGGGCCAATCTGCAGGGCAATGTGCAGAAATCTGCAGGCCAACATTGCCCACGCTGTCTTCTCTATGCTTCTTGTGCTCTGAGGACATAGCACTTGCTAAGGATAGGGGGTGTGTATATATACTATGTATATATTTTACCCATAGCTCATACTTTTGCTTAAGTCTATCTGTATTTACGGGGTAGGTAACTAACTTGTAATATATATATATATATATATATATATTGAGTTTTGCAACTAACACTGACTGTGTCCAACCAATTTTTTTTGAAAAATGGCTTCCTATTCATTTTTGCAAAAAAAGACAAAAAAAATCATTGCATTAAAAAATCTCAAAAAATCCAAAAAAATCACAAATTCAGAATAAATGTGTCTACATTTTATGCACCTATACTTCATCTAGCAATACATGCATATGCATTTGTGAAAAGTCCTTGGGTTTTGAACTGAGTTATGAGTAGAAGCCGAGAGTGGTCTAGACTTGACCTTAATCCACTTAATTTTCAGAGGAACTTCACTGCGAAAGAGGATTTTAGAACCTTTAGTCTTTGACTTAATTCTTCGAGTTCCACAGGGCAATGTGCAGAGTTTGACTCTTAGTATCTAACCGGGTCTCCTTATTCTGGGTACGATTCTGGAATAGGGAATTAATTTGTATTATCGTACTATGCACTTAGCTCAACTCAGATGGGATGTTGGAAGACTGTGTAAGTTTCTTTTCTGGTAGCATGAACATCTAAAGACCAGAGTACGAGTTGAAATAAAGCTTCGGAAAAGGGATGGACGACTGGGCATAATTTTTTCTAAGACCCCAAAACATGTACGGAAAAATGATTCTCTATCCGTAGGGGCACAACAAGATCCATGCAGAACTACCAAATATCCAAACAAAAGGAAGCCAACTACCAAATAAATATTTGACCAAAAAGGTCCAAGCTTCAAGAAAACTTGCAGATCTTGGTGAAGACTTGGCTAAATTGGCCTTCTTCACAAGGAGAGGTGTCTACATTGGTCACCCTCCAGTTCTTTTCCACTTCTTCTAAATTCTCCCTCTACTCGATTGTGAACACAACGTGACATACCTTAGAACGAAATACCTGACTTCCCGAGGATGAGTTATTGGAGGAGAGGTTTGCATGGTAGCTCGACATTCTGGATGGGAAGAACTAAAACCTTTCACACACATGAGTCGGTTGTTCAACATTCATGGGGTATGCTTTGGGAAGAGGATTGATCTAAGATGACTTCTGAGCCAAAACTATGACAATGATGTGTTGAACTTGGAGGTTATTGATTTTAAAACCTTATTTCTCACAGAAGTTCTGCCAAACTAATAATCCAAAGATCAGGTCTAGCTCCATTTTCACATCTGTTCATAGTCTTGGTATGGAACTGATGATCGTACGATCGACTCTGGTTAAGTATGAAATTAATCGAAGGTCGTTGTGACCCAAATCAATCAACGCAATCAACGAGAAAAATCAACCACTCATAAAACAATCAAGGAATGTAAGCGGCTTCGCTATTTTATTTACCTGATATAGCGATCAGGGTCAGACACAAGGAGAATGATTGAAAAACTAAGTAGTCGAATTTTGGGAAAACAAATAGTTTTAATGGTTTTTAATTTTTCAAAATCTTAATTTTCAAATAAAGGAAATACACACAACAAATAAAAGACACACAACACTCTTTTTGTATTTTTCAAATTATAAAAAATGCTCAGAAAATTGTAATAAAAATATTTTTGGATTTTATAGGTTTTATAGTATTTTTGTTAATTTTATGGCTTTTTTAGATGTTTTATAATTTTCTATAAAATCAAACAATGATAAAAAATACTAAACAGTGCACAGCCAGGAGCAATTTGCAAATTAAAAAGATGCCCAAATGCCTGAATGATATTTTTACGATAAAATATAAGTAAAAATATACAAACAGAGACTAAAAACACTATTTTTAGTCTACATTTTTTATATTTTTATAAGTTTTTAGGTGTTTTGCAATTTTTAGGGTTTTTATAAGGGATTTTCAAACAAAAATGATACTGGAGGTAAACATAACAAAATACAACCATAGAAATTTTTGTGGAATTTTTAAAAAAATTTTCAAATTTTTATAACACAAATAGGACACTTTTATGGGTTTTAGAATTTTTAATAATATAAAATAAAATCAATTTGGCAAGCCAAAAGTACCACGTAAATAACAAGAAAACATGAGCTAACAAGTATTTTTTGTAGAATGTTTAGGGCCAATTTGCTATCTATTTCATCCAATAAAAGACAAGAAGTTAAAAATAGTTTACAGTGACCTACTTGCAAATAAGTAAGTTTTATGACCGAACATAAAACATATAATAAAAATCCAGGGTCAAAGATGCAAATAGTCCACTCAAAACATGTGTAACACGTGATACAAGTAAACAGGGGTATAAGTGCAAATATTAGAATATAATCCTCATTTAATAACCAACAACAAGTTCAGGGGACAAATTACAAATAACCCAGCAAAACACGTGGGGACACGCATGACGTAAACTCGATTGGACGGAAATGCAAATAGATAAACTACAAGGATCTGGCTGCAAATGTCTTTAACTACTTATTACAATTATGAGACTAAACTGAAATAGCATAAAAGGTAGGGTAGAAGATGATATTTACCCAGCAGGACAAGTGACAGGCATGTGGAGGATCTCTGACAAACGACCTTGATTACCATTCGAGGTGGATCTACCGGCTCTGGTCCCAGGTGAGCGTGTGTGTTAGATTTGCCTGCAAAGTTATTCTGATGGTCGAGGTGGTAGCGCAGATGAGCGATCAGATCTGACAGTAAGGTCTGATCCAATGTCTTGTAGATTGCATCGGTTGGGCGGCGCAGATGGGGACCCAGACATGATCCAAGCGTCAGAATAAGACGTTATCAGGTTGCTTGGATCAGATCTGCGGTGACAGCTCCAGATCGAACGACAGAAGAAGGTCATAGACGAACTCGGCCCAGGTGGACTTCAACTGAGCATGGATGGAGATTTGACGCACGATGAAGACTTTGAGGGGTCCGACGTAGCCGTGGAAGTACTCCGTATCGAT
Source organism: Ottelia alismoides (assembly GCA_037367405.1). Lineage (NCBI taxonomy): Eukaryota > Viridiplantae > Streptophyta > Magnoliopsida > Alismatales > Hydrocharitaceae > Ottelia > Ottelia alismoides. The sequence goes on along the minus strand of JAZKJV010000361.1, from coordinate 181,060 downwards.
TAGACGGTGCTGTGTGGCAGTGTTCCGCCACCTGGAGTGCTTCGACTGAGCAGAAAGGGTATTGATCTAGTCTCCCGACGTGTGCCTGCTCCTATAAAGGGTAGAATGACTCGGAGGGATGTCTTCGACCGTGTTATTACATAGAAAAGCAAAGAGAAGCTATGGTGGGGGTGGAGTTTTGGTTTCCGATGAAAGCGAGGGAAGGAAACCTGACCTAGTCCTACTCCGATGAGTAGGATCCAGGGGGATAGGCTGCGCTGGAAGATGAAGGGTGAGTAGAGGGAGCGATCTGTGCTGTTCCCAAGTCAACTTTTTATTTTGGAATTAGAATGGTCAATTGTGATGATGTGGTCGATAAACATTTCAATTCTGATCGATCAAAATTCTAAATGATCAAGTTATTCTGAATGATCAATCAATTGCTTTTCAAGAATGGTATTAAAGATGGCTTTTTTCCTGACTTGATCACCAATGTATCTATTGAGTCCCAATGTTCGAGAACCTTCATATGGCTTATAAATAAGACCTTAAACCATTTACAACATACATTAATAAAAAATACATTCTATTATTTATGAGAGAAATCAAATACATTCTATTATTTATGAGAGAAATCTTAGGGTTATATCCTTCTTCGCGCTACATGTGCAAAGTCCTATCAAGTTGTGTCTCATTTTACAAGCAAGCTCCAAGCTTGGGGCGCTTGTGATAAAAAAATTTCCTTTTGCGAGTAGATGAAAAGCAAAAAAGAAGAAGCAAACCATGTATATACAGATTTACAATGTTCACCTGAAATTGGCCTACGTACGCCCTTAAGCGGTGACAACCAGTTTCACTATATGTGAAGAATGGGAAATATATAGAGGATGCACAAAACCTTATCCGTAGGGAGTTTAAATAGTATTCCAGTTAAACAGATCCCTGAGACTCCCATGTTGGTATGGTATAGTATGGTATGATATGATATTGTGATAGGGTTTGTCTAAGATCAACAATCGTATATATGTGTGTAAATTGAAAAGTCCAGACTTCTTATAGGTGGAAAGAAGTTATGGTAGGTCTAGGAATGAGCATTTTTCAGGTCGGCCCGACACAGTTCGATGCCCGACTCGACGAAGCCCGATACTGGCCTGCGATCGAACCATAAATGGACAGGTCTGGGCTTGATTTTTGGCCCGATACAGTTTTCAGGTCAGATTCGGGCTAGCTCGGGCTCGAGCCCGAAGCCCGTGGATCGGCCCGAGTATAGGCCCATGGAAAATCCCGAGCTCGACCCCAGTGAAGCCCGACCCAAAGATCCCATTTCTAGGCTAAAGTGGGGAGCACCCATCCAAGTCCAACACCCCCTCTCCCCAAGGACCCCAAATCGGGAACCCGACCCTCTGTTGTAGGGTTTGTTGCAACAAACTCTGCAATGGGGAATGTGGACCTCTCGATCTTGATCAAACGGTTCCCACAGATTTTTGCATGGTAGGAGCCCACAAAAAGTGTGAATTCGTGGGAACCGCTCGATTAAGATCGAGCAGCCCACGCCCCTACTGCAGAGTCTGTGTAGCAGACCCTACAACAGAGGATCATCTCTACCCGACTCGACCACTCTAGAGATTCCTCACCTTGTGCACCATAGCTCTAGCGTTGCGACACATCCCATTACCACTGGTATCCACGTCAGCTTCCAGGATCACCTCCTCTTACCATCGTCTTCTCCAATCAAGCCATTCCTCCCCGCCTATAAATAGGGGCCTAGGGTTCAAATCAAAATCATCTGCCATTTTTACCTTTCGGTTCCCAGCTCCGAGTGAGAGAGTGCTTGAGAGGTGACAGCTTTCGTGCTCCGTTGTCAAGAAGGCGCGATCTACTCGGGCAAGTTCTTTTCGCTAGATTCCAGTTTTTAGTTTTGCTTTTTAAATTTTGTTTATATTTGATTGCAAGTTTCTGTTTCATGCATCACATTTCCATCCCTCCCCCCCCCCCCATCAACTTCGATCGGAGGTTCGTTTCATCTCATTCCTTTCCCATGCTGACCATCGTCAACTTCACAAACATGTTATTTTACTCCATTTTTCATCCAATCCATTTTCATTCATTGGCACAGAAAGAATCACTCGGTGCTACTTTTACACCATACACACGCATTCAGATTCTAGCCGAGGATGCTACCCTCACTTACTCTTCCATTAGAGTTTCAATTCAAAGATAACACTACAAAAAAGACGCGATTAGCTTACACATGTTGGCTCGTAATGTGCACGCCAAATGCATGCCACATGCACGCCCTTACAGTGGGGGAGCACATGTGCTCGCTCCATGTGTGGTCATTGATAAAAGAGTCATCAGGGCAGGTGGGCGAGCACATGCAGACGCTATGAGCTCGCCCGCTTATGGGCATTCACAAACGTGGTCGCCAATATGTTCGCCCACACTTAATATCGCGATCAAATCCAGAGCTCTTGCTGAGCACATGTGCTTCGGCGGGGTATAGATGCCCCGTCGAACTTGTATAGCATGTCAAGAAACCACTGCAGATGCTTATTAGAGTCGAGAAAAGTATCCTTAATGTACCAGTTCGCCAACTAATTTAACTAACTTTAACATGTCAAACTCACACAATATATATATGAACTTACAAACTAAACTTTAAGTTAATATGAAATTTCAGTATATATGTAAATGCATCATATTTAAGAGCTAAATACTACAAATATATGCTCGAAAGATTCCACAATTACAAGTACAACTAATTATAATATCAAAGTTCATACAAATGAAAAGACTTGCTAAAAAATCTACAACGAAACAAGACAAAAACCATTAGTCCTTTCTTCTTTGATCTAAAATTTTTTGAAATTAAACTCTGCTTTGCTTTCTTTTTCTCATCTCCTTCTCCTTGAACCTATCATACATGTGTGCCTCTTCTTCTGGGTCATTCTCCTCCTCCTCTTCACCAACCGATTCAATCTCCTCATATTGAGATGCACGCCCTTGTGACCTATATTATGGAAGATATATATATATATATATATGACATGTATTTGAAGATATAGAAATATAAAATTATTACTCATTCTAAGTAGAATACTTACATGTACGTCATGAAATCTTCTCGGAGCTTCGTCACCTGCTCCACCATCATCGCCATCTGGGACTCCATCTACAATGATGGTTGCGACAACTGTGGTTGTGTATACAACAGTTGGGTATAAGTAGAATACGAATAATGACATTCATCGACATAATACGGAGGAAGACCATCAAGCGTCTGCTTCTGGTTCACCGCAACATCCCTATCCTCCAACACCATATAAAATTTTGATTGTTTAATATGCATTTATATATAAAAGATGAATATATTGAAATAATATTTATCTATACCTGCTACCAAATTGCTTTATCAAATAGTGGTTGCTCCCCATTAGGATCACCACCCCATTTTTCTAAATATAGTGCCAAATAACGATCTTGAAATACAAATTGAAAAAGAGAAGATTAAATTATAGTATATATTTTAAATTCAAATAAATAAAAAAACTAACCAACAATTTTCCTACTTCAGGAGTGAACTATTGAGACTCTCCCTCTTTCCTACCTCATGTGGGACCTAGACCACCACTCATGCGATGAGGGCTCTCTTTCCAACCTAGTTGCCTGAAAATTAAATATAGAATATAATAACAAAATGGTACCATACAAGGTTAGATTTGAAAAATTAAATTTTAAATTAAATTACCAGCTCTGCTCTGATTTGATTGTGCTTTTAGATCCACTTGTCGATTTAATCCTTTGTTTTTGGTGGTTTGTCCTTCTCATCGTTGATCTCCTTCCAAACTCAGCATCTACAAGGAATGCATCACAAAAACCCACCCATCTGCAAGGAATATATTATGAATATTAATTATTTTACAAATTACATCATAAATTATTGAAGTAATACAATACCTATCCTCCGTGCACCATGTTGGTGGAAACCTCTTCATCTCCTCAAAATTCATCTCCTCGCATCTCGTCTTTGCATGCGAGTCTTTCCTTACCTTGAAAAATGTATTGCTCATTCTCTTCTCCACAAAACGAATAAAGGCTCTACGATGAGCCTCCTTCCCCAGCCCTAGAACTAGGTGATACCTACTCTGAAAATTATTACAAATTATCAGAAGAAAACGTGGCAAAAAATTTCAAAGGCATCACTTAAAAATTATTCTTACCAGAAACATCTCAAATAATCTCTCCTACTCGGTAGCAAGAATGCGACACCGTTGAAATTGCATGCTAATCAAATTGTCTTTATTATATTAGTTATTTCACTTTCCACCATGTTGCTATTCAAAAAATCCCTGCATATTTTTTGTAAAATTTGTAAATAATATACAATCTATTTTTTTGGTAAAGTTAAAATGATAAAATTTATTAAAATCGTACCTTCCATCCGTAGTAACCACCAAAAAAGGGTAGGACTCTGAAGTCTGTCCAGCTCCAGTAGGTAAAGGCACGGAGGTGCTTAGACGTCCGAAGAAGGAGAATCAGAACCCATAAAGGTCCATGCAGGTATTGGGACCGGGGACCGGACATGCAGCAAGAGTGGTTGAGGTAGATGGCTCTCCATATGCGTCTCCATAAAACAGAGGAGGATAACCAAGAGACTTGTAGTAGGCTATGACCCGTCGAACCTCGTCATAGTATGACTCTAAAGCAACATCCGGGGTTAGCTGCCTACTGGAAGAAGGTGTGTCTTAGGAGGATGGACGATTGGATCGATGAGATCCATGAGAGTCGTCACGTCCAAAAACTACCATGACTGTAATGATGATGTAATAGTTAATTACAAAGTTATTAATGAAAATTTTTACTAATCAAATACACTATTTTAATAAAATTTATAGTTAATCTTCATCATGTAATTATGTTGGATTATAGAATATTTCTTCGATTTCTGAGTTATTTGAATCATCATTTGTGGAGTCCGAATCATCTTGTAGGTCAACACATAACACATCATTATCAGCCAATCGAATCGATTCGATGATTGGGACTTCTTCTGTTATGTTTATTCGTCATGAGTCGGTGTGACTGCGTCATCTATAATATCTTTATGATGAGTGTATTCAATAGAAATATAACATTACGGATATATTTTCACGATACTTAAAGATTCAACGTTTTTTCTCTTCTTTAACACTTGTGGGAGATAACAAACTTGGTCTGCTTGAGAAGCTAGAATGAAGGGTTCAAATCTGCATATAAATTTTCTTGGTATCACATCGAGAATGTTATTTCTGTTATCGAGCACTGCGCCTCCATTGGGTTTGTACCAGTCACACAGAAAGATTACTACTTGATTAAAGCCATGAATACTATATTCTACTTCTAGTATCTCCTTTACTATTCCGTAATAATTCATATGATCTTCCTCATAATAAGATCCACGAACCATCATTCTGTGATTCTGAGTTGTTAAATGTATATCCGAATTGAAGGTATGAAAATGATAACCATTACTGCAACAAGAGTTGTAAGACCAGACCTTATAAACAAGACATTCTCCAAAATATTTTAATATATGTGTATGATAATCACCATCATTCAATTATTTTGTTCGGTTTTTAAACCAAGCTGAAAATTGATTCCTATAGATGCTTAGAACTTCGTCATCTGAATACATATGATTTTTTTCGACAATTTTCCGTCTAAATTTCCTAAAATATGTAAAAGAAACATTAATATTACGTGGAAGGGAATTTACATATGTATATAAAGTAATACAGATACATACTGAACATATGGTAGTGTTTCCTCGCAGTTGTTTAATATGTATAACTCTGCAGCATCTTTCTCATGTTTCGATAAGAACCGTTCTATTGCCTTTCCTATGAGCTGAGTGGATTGATGAAAGACACGGATATAAGGTTCTTCCTCTGAGTAAATTGTTTCATTCCTCCTAAATCTATTATGGATTGTCTCCACATCTTCTGGAAGATACCTAGCACAGAATATTGTGACTTCTCATAAATATACTATGAACTTATTGATTATTCAACATTACCTTTATTTTGGACCTTTCTTTTGAGAAAGAACATGAACTTATGTATAATATGTAAATATTTTAGTCATATATTAAAGAATAAAAAAGGATTTAATATTTAAAAATACCTTTCAAATGGATACATCCAACGATATTTTACGGGCCCTCCAACTTTTGCTTCGTATGGAATCTGAATCATCAGATGCTCCTGAATCAAAAGATAACGACGGAAATATCTTTTCCAAATTACACATAATCACATGAGTACAAGATATTCCATTTCCATCCAGTGTACGTGTGACGAGCAGAGAACCTGAAAAAAACTCCTGACATTTGATAAAACGTCGACAACAATTTTGGTAACAATCCTTTAAACATTAACGGTAGGAATCTTTCCGTGAAAACATGACAGTCATGACTTTTCATTCCCTTAAATGAGAACTTCTTTAAATCGACCAAATTCGAGAAATTTGATGCATATCCATATGGAAACTTCAATTTACTTGTCCATTTATAGACAAATTTCACTTGATTTCTGTCTAGTGTATAATTCGCTTTAGGAAGTTCAACCCTTCCATTATCATGTTCCTTTATAGACAAATCCAGCCGATTGTATATGATTTGTAAATCACGACGAGACTTTATTGTATCTTTTGTGCGATCGGTTACATTCATAGTAGTATAGAAGATGTTATCGAAGATATTTTTCTCTATATGCATAATATCTAGGTTGTGTCTTATCAATAACTTATTCAAATATGGTAATTTCCAAAATATACTCTTCTTAATCTAACTATGACTGTCACCAAAACCAGGAAGATGTTTTGTTTTATCCATATTCTGTAAGGTTGATTTCTCCAATTCTTACAAACTTGATAATATCGTTTCGCCGGTCTTAAATATCGACAGATCTGTAAGATCAATGTTGTTCTTTTTAAATGCTTTCTTTTGTCTTCGATATGGATGATTGTTTGAAAGAAAATGTCCGTGACAATAAAAAAAGGGTTTCTGACTGTGTTGAAGCTGGAATGATTTTGTATCTTCCATACAATATGGACAAGTTTTATGTCCATGCGTACTCCATCCAGATAACATTCTATATGGAAGAAAGTCATTTATAGTCCAAAGTAGAGCTACTTTCATATTAAATATTTGACTTTTATGTATCTACTCCATCGATCCATAACATCTTCAACTCATCTACGAGAGGACGTAAATACACGTCGATGTATTTTCCCGAATGTGTAGGTCCTAGCACCAACAACGATAGAAACATATATTGTCTCTTATTATATAATCATGGAGGTAGATTGTATGGTGTTATCATTACTGACCAGCAAGAGTAATCTTTACTTCTTCTATGAGGATTAAACCCGTCTGTACATAAACCTATAATACAATTCCTCTTTTCTTTATAAAACGTAGGAAAAGTTGACATCAATACTTTTCAACAAATAGATTTGGATGAATGGTCCATGTATTCATCAACTTTATGTTTCGCATACCATGTCATATTTTTCGTCATTTCCTTGCAATAATATAACCGTTTCAATCTCAGCGTCAACAGGAAATAACGTAACACCTTTCTTGAGATTTTTGACCCGCTCTTACTTGCTTCCTGATATCTTGGTTCATCACATTCTAGATACCGTATCAAATGCTGATGTTCACCGTAACATAAAATATGGTGATTTATACAAGAGTCTATTTTAACTTCTGCTAATCCCATTTTCCGCATCATCTTCTTGGTTTTGTAATAATTATCAGGTAATCCTGCATCTTTTGGTAGCATTTTCTTGATAATTTTAACCATTGTATCAAAATTACGATCAATCATGTTATGCTCCATCTTTATCGATAGAAGAACGAAACTGTAGAGAGTTTTGAATATGTCTTACAACCCAACCACAATGGCTCTTCTTCTTTTTTCGATAGCTCGTATAAGTCTACAGATTCTCCATATGATTCCTCATTATCTAGACACGCAATGTTAAAATCAAGACCCACAACGTCCATAACCATATCTACAAATGGACTAATATTGTACGTTTCGTTTGATTCATTCATCTTGTCTTCGTAGTCCTCACCATGCCTCCACCAAATCTGATATCATTTCATGAAATTATTTTTGTAAAGATGCAACTGAGTTTTATCCTTAGATCTCTTCCTCATTAAATGACATTTTTGACACAGACACAAGATAGTTCCATCTGAATCCACAACACGAGAATCTTGTGCGTAAGCAAATTCTATAAATTCTAGAACGTCTCTTTGAAAGGTATCTGTAACACGTCCATCTACTACACACTTGTACATCCACTCTCTATTAGTCTTTATTAATCAATCTGAATGAAACAATTCATATTGTCAAATGAGAATATATGAAGAAAACCTAAACCTAACCCATTATTGGCCTAAACCTATCATACTTACTCTATAAGATGAGAAGAGAAGTGTGTTAATTATGTTATCACTTGAGCCCGTCCATAAGGATTCAAACTTACTAAAAGACGATCGTTGTCACATACTTTCTTAAATCTGAGGAAAATTTGGTAGCATAACCCTACACATCTCCCGTATACCTCAAAAATCAATCGCAATCAACTTTCAAAATAATCATCGTAGTGATTTCGATAGTAAATTATGATTGATTTGGTATACGGAAGAGGAATGGGTTATGGAACCAAATTCCCATTAGAAACAAACAGCATGTGACAACGATCGCTTTTTAGTAAGTTTGAATCCTTACGGACCCCCTTAATCCAGGATCTCCGAACTAAGGAAAACTAACATAAATGTAATATTTTAAGATTACTTTACGTCGTACATTTGTACGTGCTACAAACGAGATTATAAAATAATCTTAAAATATTTATTCATTTACGTAAATCATGTATTTACATATATTTGATTATGGTTAACGATGAGAATTTGGATAAGCGTGATCTTAAATTAGTGCCTAATAAAGTGTTTAAATGAACATTATTAGAAGTATACATGCAAAAAAGATTTCTCCACCTGCAAATATCAAATTCCACAACCATTGGACTCTGGGATATCTCATCCTAAAGTGAGTCCAATAGTACTGTGTAAAAAATAAAAAAATATAACACAATTGGAGGTGAAGAAATCCTCCAATCCCGGTGTGCAGGGTCACATACCAGGTGTGGAGGGACGCACTGTATGTGAATAATTTTGTACGATTTAATAATAAGCTGTTAGTATTTTAGCCTTATCATTAACCTACCTATAAGCTAATGTGATACACTTAGTCACGTTAAAGAATTTAATGTGATAATAAATTATCATAGAAGAAATGTTGGTGTTTGTCATATCTCATATCCACACTATATGAAATAGTGTATCTCATATGAACACTCTATGAAGAGGATGATTGTATTTATGAAGACAAAAATAGACACGCAATGAAGAATAATCAAGTAAACTAATCCTAGTTGGTAATTAAGCACAATTATACCTAATGTTATTCACAAGTTATACCTAATGTTATTTAAGCACAATTATACAATATCATGGCATGATATTCCTATTTCATAATTTTAGTCATTGTAAATAATCAACAAGGTATACTTACAAGTATAAAAGTTATAGGGGTATTCCTATCCTTTATATACTATCAAGTTTAGTCATATTATTGGTTGTGTCATTTCATCGAACACCTAACACGCATATGAATTTCCATATAAATGAGGCAATCATTATCAAATATAACAAGAAGATATTAAACAAGTCTTATCCTAAACATATAAAGCATATTCAATCATTAGAATGTATACAAAATAACAAATAATATAACAAAGTTTTGGAAAACCTAAAACTATCCAAAGAAGAGTGATATGCAATGAGATGTTAAAAAATGAGAAAAAGGATGAAGTAATATATTGAAGGGAAGATGTGTATGTAGTTGAAATACACAAAGGAAGGTCGCCGGTGGCGAGGAGGGCCGTGCAGGGATCGTCGGAGGGGTTGTTGTGGGGGGGGGGGGGTTGAATGCGACTGGAATGAGGAACAAGAGGCAGGACAACGTTCTGTTTAAGGGTTTGGGCGAGCACGCTTATGTTCTCGCCAATGGCTCCGCAGGTCCTCGTCCATATATTTACAAGCGCTCGCATAATCCACGCATAAAATTTCAAGTTGGTGAGCACAGAAGGGTGAGCACATGTGCAAGAAAAGTGCTCGCCCATATTTTCATACACGCACCACCCGGCCGCGCCTCAGGATTGAAACCGCCGAGCAGCTTAGGCGACCACATGTGATCCTCCTATGCTCGACAACAATTGGGTGAGCACATGCGCTCGCCCTGGGCACGCAGGGAGGTGCACGCCAAACACGTCTTTTTTTGTAGTGTAATCGAAAAGATTCCACTTTATCTGTAGGTGCTCCTATTGCCGGTTATCTCTCCCTCAGTGCCTCCCTCCCTTCATACAGAGCCTGCCCCTCGCCACCTCACTTGCATCAGCTTCCCCAACCCCTCCGGCCCTCTCCACGTCCCTCTTCCTCCTTTCATCCTTTGCTCCCTTGTCACCCTCTTCAGTCCTTCATCCTCACCCTCTCGTGCCCCATGCCTCCCTCCTCTCTCCCTTTCGTAAAGGTAACGGCGACTGGCATTGGGCAGGAGTCTGCTGCCTCTCTGCATCTCGTTGCTCTGCCTTCCCTATCCTCCTAGACCCCACACTACACCGCAATCAGTAAGGAAGGTATACATTTCTATCTTGGCAAGCAATATTATCTATTTTTCAATGTAATAGTTGTTTGCTTGTTTACATGTTCTTAACTAAAATGTAATACCAAACTAGTGTCATGAATGTTTTAGTTGAATGTATTATCGATTTGTTCGACGATTCGTCCAATGAGTCATTATGAATGTTATAGTTGAATGTTGATTATCCATGGCTGTGATTTTATTATTATTGTTTAATAGATGTCAAATACAAAAAATGAGGAATGTCTCACTCCTACAACTGAGGAGGAGTTTGAGAGATGAGAAGAACATAAGAAAGCTGACTTGATTGAACACAAAGGGTTGAATAAATGTTCACGACAGTCTCAATCATGGGTTTGGAGTCATTTGGCCAAGAGAGGTATCCTAGATATAAAGGAAATGTGTCATTGTAATCATTGCAAAAAATCACTATCATGCGAAACGAAAAGCGATACAAGTCACATCATATGTCATCTAGAGAAAAAATGTCTATACTACAAGAAGGGTGGGAAATCTCAAACCAAGTTAAATCTGCTTACCTCTGACCAAGGGAGCACATTTCTTCGTGGAATTTTGATCTAGAATATAACCGAAGAGAATTTGTCAAATGGGTTATCTCTGAATAATTATAATTTATGATTGTTGAAAATCTCAAGTTTCACAGTTTTGTTGGGAGTTTACAACTTAAATACACGGTATTGTCTCTCTTTACACTGAAAAGAGACTGCATGAAGGAATATGAGGTTGGATGAAATTGTTGAGCATCCTCAACAAATCATATGGGAGGATTTTCATAATAACAGACATGTGAAATTTAGGGTACATGGAAATTACAACACATTTCATTGATGACGGTTGGAAGTTGCAACTCGCTTTGCGCCATACATGTGATAACATAGCAGATATGATGATTACCTTGTTGAGTTCGTGGAATGTTTTGAAATTGTTTATGCTAATAGCTAACAATGTGTCCACCAATGATGTCGTAACAAGGAATTTGGTTGATCATTATTCGTCAACAAACTCACTTTTGCTTGGTGGTGGTTTTTTTCGAGTTCGAGTCGAGCACATATTATAAACCTAATCATGGAGGATGATTTGTCTAAGATTGGCGGAATTATTGGCAAAATTCGCAACACGGTGAAGTGCATTATGTATTCTTCCCATTGGCATCAAGAGTTTCTTAAGTACGCCCACCATGAGCGCATTCAAGTGACAAAGTCCTTACGGGTGGATGTAAGCACACGATGGAACCCAACATTTTTAATGCTTGGATCTGCTCATTATATCAGAAAGTCTTCAATCGAATGAAGATTCATGATTTTCAGTTGATGGATATCCCTTCACCCTGTGAGTGGGAAAAAGTGGAGCTTATAAAGAGAATTTTAGAAAACTTCTATGTTGCAACTAAGTTCTTTTCTGGTCAGAAATATGCTACTATACTTATATTTTCTGTTTGATTTTTGAGATAGAGAAAGAGTTGCTTTACCTGAAAAACAGTGAAGATGTTTCAATCCGAAGCATGGCCACCAAAATATACATAAAATTTGACAAGTACTAGACAAAAAAGGATGATATGTTGCCTCTTGTCATTGCAACTGTTATAGATTCATGGCACAAATTTGAGTTTTTGTGTTTCTCTTATTCATAAATGTACTCATTGGAGGAGGTGATTGAATACGTAGGGCAAGTGGAGAGGTTTTCCAAGCACTGCATGATGTGTGTGTTTTGAATTTTAAGGGAAATGAAGATGTAGAAAACACGATGCAAAGGGCCACCTAATATGATCGATGTGAACCAAGAGCGAAAGGGGAAAACCGGATTGAAGTTCTTAAAAGAGAAGAATGTCTTGAGTTCTTCGGATTCGGGAAAATCTGAGCTTCAATTGTACTTTGAAGATAATTCTGCTAACAATGTGGATTATTCAACCTTTGATATTTTGATGTGGTGGCAGATGAATGCAAGAAAATATCGTCTTATCACACATGGCACAAGATATTTTAGCCATTTCAGTCTCAACTATTGATTTAGAGAGTGCATTCAGTGCCAACAGAGGGTCTTTGATACCTATAGAAGCCATCTCGATCCAAACACCATAGAAGCTCTGATTTGTACACAAGACTGGATACGTGAAGACTGTGAGTCGGTGGGTGATGAAGAAGAGGATGTCGATGTCAAGTTTAATATAAATTCATCTGGTTAGTATTCATTCATTATAATCATAAATATTGTCATTATTCCATACAAATTCTGATACACATTTTCAAGTGTAGGTTTGGAAACAATCTTTGAGTGATGTTGTGTGTCTAAAGATATAGTTGGAGACTTTGGTGGGGGAGGAGGAGAGGGATCTTGAATAATTTGTTTAACAAAGAAATTGAGAAATCCTCTACATTCAGTTACTTTATACATTCACAAATAGGAACCACGTTGATTTTTTTTGTAATATATTTGCACTTGCAGGTTGTTAATTTGCATCGTTTTGGGGAAGCGTCGAAACTCATGTGTGTTACTCTCATTTTTTTGGGGAATTGTAATATTTTTAAGATGATCAATATTATTGGTGTCATGCTTGGTCCTGTGACTTAAGTACATCTTTTTTTAGTTTAAAAACTCGGTGCAAGTGATGGTACTTTCTACTTATTTATTTTGAGGAATTTTATGCCAATAGTAATTTAGTAGGGATATGTTAGGTTTCATGATATATGTGGAACAATGAACTTCATCTAGCTGCAATCTACAAATCAAAAAAGAAATGAAGCAAGCTGCGAGCCTATTGATATGCTATTTCTTCATTGCCTTCTCTTTTGCCTTTCTAAATTTTGGAGTGCGCAACTTGAGTTGATCCAGAATAGTAATCTGTTTCAAATTCAAATTGAAATCAGATCTTGGAGAAGGTTCAATAATATCTTCTTCTGAATTGGGGACCTCGTCCTCATCATCATCATCATCAGTTGATTTGTCCTCTTTAGATCTTTCTTGAGTAGAGATATGGTAGATGGTATATCATAAATATCTTTATTTAGCATGCATCACTGCTATTGTGCCCATCCAAAATTTTGCAGGATGGAGGTTTGCTGTTGGGCATCGGTTGGAGTTTTCTTTTTGCACCAGTTTGGTTGCTGGTGTACACCGGTGTACATCAGTGTACCCCTCGTTCCAACCCTCACAACCTTCTACACAGTTTATTATTCACAGGGGTACTCCAACCCAATCCACTTACCAAACTGACCCTTAGTTTCGTCTTTCTTCTCTAGTTTCTTTTGTATTAAATTAGAGGCTTGAAGGAATTCCTGGATCTCTTTTCTTTTTTGCACTGACAAAGGAGGAATCACAAAAGGATCTAACTCCTCTTTAGCCCCTGCTTCCTTATGCTGTTGATTAGAAATTATATCAGAAGTGTGCTGCTTTGGCAATGAAATAATCTGGCAGCTGCTGTAACCATGGGTTATTTTCCAAAGAAAAAGAAGATGGCCAATACTTCTGCATTCCAGCCCTTCAGATGACTGCTGCACCAACTCCAAAAAAGAAGCTACAATGGGTTTTTGCTGATGTATTTTTTGCATCCTCTGAAATGAATCAGTTTCCATTTGTCGTTGCTTCGCATGCTCTTGGTGTGATATATGGTGGGCACTCTGAATCCCGTCGTTTTATTTTGATTCATTCAGTTTCTGTTTTTGCTATATTCAATCTAGTTGATCTCATGTCTTTAAACTTTTTATAAGTCGACTGAATCCAGAATAGTAAGAATGAATTAAAAAATTTACATTTAATTTTTTTTGTAATCCATGACGTACGTGCTCATATCTTTTAATAAAATTAAATTAATCATTTCTTAATATGACAGGCCGAGTCGGGTCTACTAACGGGCGGGCTCGAGCCTGGGCTGTATATTCAGAAATTTGACGGGCTTAGACTCGCCCGGCAGGCCCAGAAATTGGAACTTTGCTCGAGTTGGGCTGGATTGGGCCCGACCCGATGCTCATTCAGATCCCTTTTTTTTGCAAGGCGAGTTGGGGATATATCTGGTATTTCGAGATGGTATGAGTCTTTTACACCTTGTCCCTCAAAGTCGTATCCTAATTACAAATAACCCGTATAATTTTGTAATTGCGCTACAACCATTATAAATTACGCTACGAATTCGGTAATCCCACTAATATACGCGACAAACTTTGAACTGACGCATGCATGTTACATGTAGTCAGATTATATGGAGGACGGTGTAGTGGCAAATTTGTATGGGTTATAGTCAAACTTGAAAAATATGTTAGGGATCATAGACTTTATGCTATAAACGTATAAATTAAAAGATTTGTTGGGTCCTACGTTTTGTATTCGGTGTTATGGGATTCTGGACTTCCACACCATCAAACCCGAAATCTTGTTCAAGTACACCATAGACCTTACATTTTTTCTTATTACACCACGACCCTTGCAGTTACACGATGACCTCTTCAATCTTAACCTTACACAAGGTCATATATGATTTAAGCAAATAAAGTAAAATTGAATGGGTCAATATGCTGCAATTACAAAAGATTACATGAATTAAGTGTTAGGATTAGAGCCATATTAGAATTGAGAATCCTAATGGGATTTGACTCCTAATCCTAATAGTAGTTGAGTTGTATTCTATTTATACTCCTATTGGTAATAGGACTATGATGTTGTATTTGGGCTATATAAAGAGGGGGTGGAGGCATTGGCTCAAAACTACAACAACAACAATCATGTATCCCGAGAAAGGGGGAGAGAGAAGAGAGGAAGAGAGCGAGGGAATGGAGAGAGTTGTACTCGTTCTTCTTTTAATGATCTTTCTTCTCCGATGGTCGCGAGAGGTGACCGACCACCGTTATATCTGGTTGTTCTTGTTTTCATGTGCTTCTGTGATGGTGGTCGATTATGCATCCGCATCCGTATCTACAACTGCTTCTGTATCTAGAGGTCTGATATCTGAAAAGAGATGATACCGGTGGGTAGTTATCCTAACAACCGATATCAGAGCAGAGTTGGTATTAGATTATGTCCTAACATTAAGATCTGGAATTACTTTTTCCTAGTGAAATCTTTCTCACACCCTAAAAGCCGTTCAAAATCTTATCCATCCTACGTGCATGGTATAACATGTCAGCTACCGCTTAAAGATCACTATGCTTGAGATGATGGTAGATACATTTGAACGTTTACATCTATGTGAATGATGTAACAACTTCTGACAACCATCCCATCAAATCTTGGATTAGATTTCGTTTACGCATGCTAGTTCTTGGGTAAACCTATTTATTAGTTTAGGGACTTGCCATAAATTTAGTTCGGATTCATTTTAGGTTTTCATGGAACATGTCATGTGTAATCGATTGACGACAAGTTTCTGTTGGACATGTATTAGCCGAGAGGAAATGAGGAGTGCGCCCAAGCCGCTCGATCAAGATCAAGAGATTTGCATGAAATTCGGATTTTGTGGGATCTTATTGTGCGAACCACTCGATCTTGATTGAGTGGCTCGGACGCAATTCCCATTTACGGCAGTCCTTTATTGTATAGCAAAGGATCTGCTCAAATATTATTAGTTTGTTACGATGAAATGTTCTAAATTTATGCTATTGTCAACACCACTAAATTTATGCTATTGTCAACACCACTTTCTCCTTCCTCCATCACCTGCCACCATCGCCTTCTCTGCCATTTCCGCCATAGCAATATCGACATTACCACTGTTCGCCTCCAATATCCAGCTAGCGCGTGCTTAATTACCATAATTGTGTTAGGAATACGACATGCCAATATCGTCTCCTCTCAGATCACGGTTGTTGGATACAAACCCCTCGGATACGGAAGCAGAGCACAATTAACCACCAACGGAAGCACGCAAAGAAAACACCAACTAGATATAACAGTGGTCAGTCACCTCTCGCGACTACCGGAGAAGAAAGATCGTTAAAAGAAGAACGAGTACAACTCTCTTCGTTCCCTCGCTCTCTTCCTCTCCCCCTTTCTCTCTAGGGGTTACATTGTTCTTATGGTGGTGTTGAGGCAATGCCTGAAACCCTCTCTTTATATAGCTCAAATACAACCCCATAGTCCTATTCCCAATAGGACTATAAATAGAATACAACTCAACTACTATTAGGATTAGGAGTCCAATCCTAATATGACTCTAATCCTAACAATCTCCCCATTGAGTTGAATTACATCACGATATCTTCATCGTATTGGATCTGCACTGGGCCATCCTCGTCATCTTCAAGTCTCGTTAGCAGGAACTTACCGCCTCTGGGTGATGCACCCATCACCGTGTGCCTTCAACTTGCTACCTTGCACGATCTACAACTAGCCACCGCTAGCAGAATTCTTCGATGCCTCTGATCGACTTCTCCAAAGAGACCACCATATCATGGCTTCTACGGATTGCATATCTACTACATCGTGTCGTCTCGTCGATGTCGAACCTCGCTCTGAACCATCTCATCGTGTTCCCAACAACTGGTATCAGAGTAGAGTTGGTAATAGGTTGTATCCATCAACTGGTATCAGAGTCAGGTTCAATATTGTTGAAGGAACACGATGCGACAGATCAGAGCGAGGTTCGAAGTCAATGAGACGATGTGATGTAGCAGATGCGCAATTCGTAAAAGCTGTGATATGATGGTCTCTTTGGAGAAATCAACCAGAGACATCGAAAAATTCTGCTAGCGAGGGCTAGCAGGAGATCGTGCAAGGTGGCACGTTGAGGGCACCCAGTGATGGGTGCATTACCCAGAGGCGGTGAGTTCCTACTAACGAGACTTGCAGATGATGAGGACGACCCAGTGCAGACCCAATACAATGAAGATATCGTGATGGAATTAAATTCAAGAGAAAGATTGTTAGGATTAGCGTCATATTAGAATTGGACTTCTAATCCTAATAGTAATTGAGTTGTATTCTATTTATAGTCCTATTGGGAATAGGACTATGGGGTTGTATTTGGGCTATATAAAGGGAGGGGTGGAGGCATTGCCTCAACACCACCACAAGAACAATGTAACACCTTGAGAGAAAGGGGGAGAGGGAGAGAAGATAGGAAGAGAGTGATGGAACGAAGAGAGTTGTGCTCGTTCTTCTTTTAGTGATATTTCTTCTACGGTGGTCGCGAGAGGTGACTGACCACCGTTATACGTAGTTTTTCTTTTATTTGTGTGCTTCCGTAATGGTGGCCAATTGTACATCCGCTTTCATATCTGAGGGGTTCGTATCCAACAACCGTTATCAGAGAGGAGACGATATCGAGGAGTCATGTTCCTAACAAATTGGACCATCATCATCGTTCGCAACCGTGACAAGCACTATATCCATGATTGCCACTCCACCATCGCTCACATCCACCACATGCATACCTGGTCTCCGTGGCATCGCAGATTTGCATATTGTGCCACCATATGAGAAAATGAATGCATTAAATATTTTTAAGAAAAGTAGATTATATTTGTAAGAAAAAGAGATTGTTTTTTCGAAATTTTTAATGCATTAAATATTTGCAAGAAAAATAGATTGTTTTTTCGAAATTCTTACATGACGAAGTGGATGAGATGTGGAATTTAAATAGGTTTTGAGGTATGTTTTCAGTATATTTACCTTATGGCTTTTTCATACAAGTAAATTAGGTAGTGTTGTTAGACCAGAAAGAACAAGGACATATACTTAAAAAAAAAAAAAGAGAGCTTCGAAGAAGGTCGCAAAACGGCGTCCCCTTCCCCACATGCAACCTCAACAACCACGCGTTTTACTAATTTATTTATAACCCTTTCTCCTCTCAAGCACACGCCACCTCCCACAGACCACGCGCCACCCACAGATCTCCAGCGTCCACAGAGAGAGAGAGAGAGAGAGAGAGAGAGAGAGAGAGGTCAGTCTGATGACAATGGTGCTCACAAGGCCCCATGTCCTCCTCCTGCTCCTCCTCCTCTCCCCGCTCTTCTCGCCTTCTGGTGCGCACAGCCATGGCGCTGGCGGCGACGACGACGACGATGGAGGCTCTCCTGCTTCACCCACGTCCTCATCCCCGTGCTCTGCACAGCTCACACTCCCAAAATCCACCAGCTTCCCCTTCAGCACCAACAACTTCAGCTGCAATAGCGCCTGGTCCTCCCAAAGCTTCACGTTGATGGTTGACCCCCAAACACCTTCCAAATCCAAAACCCACTTATTAATGCATTCATCCGTTTTTTACGTTCTCTTCTCCCGATCTACTGCAGTATCAGAACACAGTTCCGAATATTTGGAGCTTCGTGCTGACAGCCCCGGACAATAACGACGGATCCTACATCTCAGTCGGATTCTCTCCCACCGGTATGATGGTGGGTTCCAGCGCGATTGCCGGGTGGATCCCGCCGGGCGGTGCGGGGGTTGTCAAACAGTATTACCTCGGGGGGACGTCGCCCAACTCCTGTCCTCCTAATCAAGGTAATAATACTCCATACTCTAACTATATATGAAAAACAAGCGAAATTTGACGTGGTGAGTATACGAGATATAGGTAAGCTGAAGGTGGCTCCCGGATCGATGGCGATAATATCCCAAGCTTCGACGATATACATGGGATTCCAGCTGACAACTAATGTGCCGGAGACGAAGCTCATCTACGCAGTTGGCCCGACCCCCAAGGCTGGCAACCTCCTGCCCAAGCACTGGAGCAAGACATCCACCACCATCGATTATACCACTGGTCTGCCCAACCACATCACTCTTTTGCTTTTCCCTTTGTTTAAAGTATGGTGGATCTCTGACGGCATATGATGTCGACATGCGCGATATTATAATATCCTTCTACATGTACTATAGGGCAAACATCGCCGTCGGGAGCTGCAGGGTCATCTGCTGGTGGAAACTCAAAGTCGTCGGTAGCGTGCTCGTCGAAGCTGGGCGTCAGCAGTGACCGCATCCCCTTCAACACCTCTGGTCTTAGTTGCTATATCGCCTGGGGGTCATATGATTTCACCTTATTCGTAAGTAATATACTTTTTTTTACGTCTGTTAGTAAATCTTTTCAATTATTTGGTAAGAGCAGAGTCGTTCACCTACTAAACGATAAACCCTACCCACTGAACGTGATGGTCCGTCGTCCACAGTGCATGTTGTCGTGGCGTATTAATTATGTGATTGTTATCTTAATAAAATAAAAAGGAAAGCATCAAAAGTCATTTGAAATTCAAAATATATAAAAGAGTAAGAAAAGGACAGAAAAGAAAGATTATTATAAAACCACGGGAGGAAAAGCAAGACATAAAGGTTGGACTTGGGAGGAGGGGAAAGAGGAGCAGATTCTTCCCTGGTTTCGAAGAGCATCCACTCCTGCCCATAGTAATCTTTCCGACTGAGCAGACGTCTGGATTACTCGAAAGGACATTATTCTATGAGGAGAGAGAGATGTAGAAGTGATCACAGACGACTGTCTGGATTACTCGAAAGGACATTATTCTGAGGAGAGAGAGATAGAAATGATCACAGATAGTTTGCTGTAGCGGGACTACTGTAGACTCTGGTGGGGCCTTTGGAGCCGCTCGATTATGATGGAGCGGTTCCCACGAAATCTCTCGATCATGATCGAGCGGCTCCAAAGGCCCCAACAAAGTCTGCAGTAGCCCCTTTGCAGCAGACAATCCTCTCCCCTGGTTAAGACAACGATTTCTATCGTTGAACACAACTAGATCCTCTCCTATGTGCTATAGTGTTCCATGCTTGCGCATATTACTTTATATTTAAAAGAAAATTCACGGTCATGGTGCCCAAATGTTCGAGTTTTCTAAGTATGTTGTTATTTATTCTTCCGAATTACCATTCTTGTTTGTCCATGATAAGAAGGAAGGAAATAAGGTGGAATAATGGTAGGTGAGTGTTTTTCTCCGTTCGTATGTTACACAAAGGATAAGTAATAATGTTTGAAAGTTAGCAGATAGGGAAAAATAAGGGAAGAGCAGAAGGAGAATAAAAGAGTGGATAAAAGAGAATAAGGGGGATAGTGAAATAAGGGTATTATGATCCTAGCTCCCATACCAAATAGACCCTTTGATTCCTTTTTCTTCCCAATTTCTTATCCCTTCATAAACGGTCAACGCTTTGGTCCTAGATTTCTGTCTCTCCTGCAAAATAATTTCAGATAACTACCATTTATCTAATCATTTTATCTAACATATCCATATTATCTCACCTTATCTGCTCGCTCCTACCGAATAGAGATTAGCAAATGATTATCATTTATCCCTCCTTATTTCTCATTATCATTTTTCTCAAATATAAAATAATATCTTATCCTTTTTTAGCCTTTTTCTTATTCCCCAACTGAATGTCCCCTAAGAAGATTCTCATGCAATGCATAAATGCATTCTATTTGGAGGAGAATATAATCAATTTATCTCATGATAATAATACTCTAATATGAGATAAATTTTATCGAAGTAAATAGTTACATCATGATTACATTATCTATTTATCCGAAACTGAATAAGGCCGACGTGTTCAAAGAACCTCTAAGAGGCATATCATTTATATCGAATATTGATCATCCATAATATAAATCTATTTTGTTAACTATTGATAAACTTATATAAAAGTTATACACACTGTAACAAAATTCACATAAGACAATGAATAATTTTAATATTCGTTGTCATATTTTTTTGATAGCAAATCAAATTTTATGTTCTTATAATTAGTAACGGATGTCATGTTTGTTTTTAAAGGTTCATATAATAACTCTTTTTCTGTTAACTTATTCGTTAAAAATTATATTACTTGTTGCTAAATTTAAAAGGTATTATAAGAAAAAGTCAACGAATAACCGTTGTTATATGACTTGCTGCAACAAATATAGCAAAAAAAAATTTATTCGTTGTGAATTTAATGAAACAAACAACAAATAATAATTGTTGTCATATATTTAACTAAACAAGAGATTTCAACGAATATTAAATTACTCGTTACCTTACATCAATTTTAATAATAAAAGTATAAATATGTGATACAAAATCCTATAAGAAAAAAATGGTAGTAGCAAATCTAGAAGGTCCATCTAAAAGATGTTATTTCGGAGAAGGTATTGTGCAAAACATCTTACAGAAGGACATGAAGTTATATGGACTATATTTAGGGACAACAATTCACTTGAGGGCATATATATATAAAGTATGAAATAATAATTAAATATTTATATAAACAAGTCATTTTGAGGTGTATTTACATACATAACTTCATAATAAGAGAGCGTTGGGTTTAGTCTTTTCGAATGAAATTAATTAAAAGTTTGCTGCAAACAAAATTAGTAACTAGAATTTTCCGTTTCCACGATTTGACGGGTTATTCTTTTGAGCTGCATAAAGTTGTCACGACTGCATAAGTACTTGTAGACGAATTGCCGTTAAGGTTAATGGATGATCTATAACCTAACGTTCGGTTCTGATTCTGGGACGCGCGCGGAGAGCAGTACAAGAAGAGCGGGCCGAACTTGTGGAGCTTCGTGCTGTCGACGCCAGACACGAACGCCTACGTCTCCATAGGGTTCTCGAAGAACGGGAAGATGGTGGGGAGCAGCGCCATAGCGGGGTGGAAGCCCGCCGGATCGGGATCGGGCACCATCAAGCAGTACTTCCTCGGGGGCACCAACTCCGACAGCTGTCCACCGGACCAAGGGGACCTCGTCCTCGCGGGGAAACCGGTGGTGGTCTCGCAGTCCTCCCGCCTCTACTTGGCCTTCGAGCTCAACACATCCACGCCGGCGTCCAATCTCATATACGCCATTGGCCCCCAGGGCAACCTGCCCGGATCCGACTTCAAGTTGGCCACGCACCAAGACATGACCTCCACGTACCTCAACTACGTCACAGGTATGCACAGCTGCTTCAATATATACACATCATTACGCTCGAAAAGAAATGAGAGTATTTTGTTGCAGGTGAAAGCTCGGCGATATCCAGTTCTACGCAAAAACTAAGGACGGCTCACGGGGCTTTGGGGTTGCTGGGGTGGGGTGTGCTGGTGCCCATCGGCGTCATGGTGGCCCGGTACTGCAAGCACTGGGATCCTCTCTGGTTCTACTCGCATATCTCCATCCAAGGGCTCGGCTTCCTTCTCGGCGCCATCTGCGTGTTCACTGGCTTCAGCCTCGAGGACAAGGTCGGTGTGGACGTGGACACTCACAAGACCTTGGGCGTCATCATCTTGGTCATGGGAGTCCTTCAGGTACGTAACTTATATATGGTTTAAATCTAGAGGAAAAAATATGGTGCATGGAATTCTAATCTGAACCATCCTTATGCCACAGGTCTTGGCATTGCTTGTTCGCCCAGATAAGACGGCAAAGATCAGGAGATATTGGAATTGGTACCATCATAATGTTGGAAGGGTAGCCATTGTTCTTGCAGTGGGCAACATATTCTATGGTATCTCTCTGGCTCATGAGGATCGATCATGGAATGTGGGATTCGGGATCTTCCTCGGCATTTGGGTCTTTGCCAGCATTTGTTTAGAGGCTTGGATGAGACTACGTAAATGAGATCATGTATGCCACGCTTCACATGGACTTCCTGCTCTGTCATGGAATCCTTAGCTGCTTCATATATAGCTGCCATCCTTTTCATTTTCCTGTATGTTTCGATATTTTGTTATATATGTATTATATCCATCCATTTTATGATAGTAGTGACATTTTTATTGGTTAATGGCGTCGTTTGAATTCTCTTTTTTTCCTTGCTTGCGGTTTTCATATGGCTGTTTGACCTGTTTCTTGTCGATAGTCGACTGGA
The DNA here is from genome assembly GCA_037367405.1 of Ottelia alismoides. Taxonomy (NCBI): domain Eukaryota; kingdom Viridiplantae; phylum Streptophyta; class Magnoliopsida; order Alismatales; family Hydrocharitaceae; genus Ottelia; species Ottelia alismoides. Next base: position 157,545 of record JAZKJV010000361.1, on the reverse strand, counting down.
AATAAACCCTTCTTCTGGTCTTCGAGAAGAGTCCTCTTTGCTTGTGCACCACGGGATCCATCGACATATTTCAACGGACTTAGACTGAGTCAAATTTGAATTTTCAGTCAGTATACGATAAACATTGATGTAACCCTGATCGGCAGATTGTGATTTTGATCAAATTCCAACAACAATTATCTAGAAATACTTTTAGGAGGTGTTGTGATTCGTGAATAAGCATGAATAAGGTGTAGAATAAGGAGAATAATGTTTAATTCTCTGTTCAGCTTGAAAGATATGAATAAGGAGAATACGGTGAAATAAGGGTATCTAAAGTGGAGTAAAGATAGGAATAAGGGTAGGATAAGGTGAAATAATGGGATATGAATGAGAATAGTCGTACTCTTGGGAACCGTACCGGACGAAGAATTGACCTCCTTATTCCAGTATTTGTTTTCCAAACGAACATGACCTAAGATTTTTTACACTTGTGCTCCTTTTAAATTCTGCAATATCCATTATGCTCCATTACCTCTATCTTTTTTACAATATCAATTGTGCCCCTATCTTCTTGGATTGTTATAACGTGTGCCATTTTGCTAGTTTGACCATCTATTAAAAGAAAATCATGGTTTACACAAAACAAGATCTTATTAAGAAAAATATTTATTACAATTGTGCCCCTAGCTCCCTTTTTATTTGAATTACAGGAGGAGGGGGAGCTGCATCTTGGAGAAGGGGGTTTTTGCAAGAAGAGGAGGTCGGATAAGATGTGTTGAACCCAGGTTTTGCGAGGGTCTAAAAATTATCCTCACTAAAAAATGAAGACAAAAATATCGCTAAGACGTCCACTCAGGAAATTTTGATTCAAATAATAATCAATCGATAATAGATATAGTAATGCGAAGTAAATGTGGAGTAAAAATTTATTATAACTCGGTAAAATGTGTCTATAGGTGCAAGTATGTGCAGAGTGTTGAATACATGCTGCAAACGTGATAGATTGTGCAAGTTAATGTAAAAATTGTGCTTTTTCTTGTCTTTTTGTGTGGGGTTTTAATTATGTATTTTTATGGATTTTCTTTTTATATTTTTTATTTTTAATTTTATAAATGTTGTTCTCTTTTTAAATTTCCGATTTTAATTTTTTTCTTTTTAATATATAATAAAGGCTTATACATAAATATTTATATTACAAGGTAATATAATTATAAATGCTACTAAATGATAAAAAATTACATTTTTTGTGTTCTTAATATTTTTATAATGTTTTATGAATTTTATTTTATTTATAAATTTTAGGGACTTTGTAAGATAAAGTGAAATTTGAGGAGAATGGACGGATCGAGGAGAGAAGAGATGAATTGAGAAGAGAAAGGAAGGAGGAAGTGAAGATGAGAATCCTAACATAGAATAGAGGACGAAGTGGATGACTACGATTGAATTACAAATGACGTTCACCTGGGTATGAAGCTCTGTGGAGCTTCGTGATCATTGCCTCTATGCCCGGCGGAGGCGGATGCTTCGCGCATGGTGGAGAAATGCCACGACACCTATGCATCATTGATCGTTCCTCTCATCGACCTCAACCTCGTACGACAAGGAAGCAGGGGAGCCGTTACCTCACGATGCCTCTCTCGGAGCTCACATATATGAGAATGAAGAAATGGAGGATCTACTCCAGAGAGAGGGGTGGAGATGCTTAAATAAACGAGGATGAAGGTGACTTGGGGGCGCATAACGAGAACGAGGAGGTGGTTGGGTGAATGGCCCAACGGCTGGGCTATTGGGTCGGTTTGATGAGGAAGGAGACTTGGTGATGAGAGAATAGGAAGAAGGTGGGAGGAGGAAGAAACGAGGGAGGAAGAATGGAAAGGAGGAGAGAGAAAATAAATAAATAAATAATATTAATTAATTAAATTAAATTTATAAATTATAAATAAAATAATTTTAAATTGTATAAAAAAATTTCTAATTAGTTAAACGAACACAAATATAAATAATTTAGGTATATTATACCTATATAATTAATTATTTAATTATTTTAAGTTTTTAATAAATTTTATTTTATATTTTATTTTTTAATATAATATAACATAAATAAAATATTAATAAAGTATAAAAATACAAGAATAACAAAATTAATTAGAATAGTATTAAGATACATTGTATAATTTATACCGATAGGGTCCCAAAACCTATTTTTTGCCTATTAACTTTGATTTTAGTGAAATCGCTTTTATTTGATATAAAATTTTATAAAACGAATTTTCAAAGTGAGTACGCTCAATTTAGAGTTCATAGGGCTTTTTAGTTTTGGGATTTATTGGTATTAATAATTTTAAGTTATATTTTTATTAATTTTTTATAACCATTTTAAAAAAAGAATTTAGTTAAATGAGATTAGGAATAATTAAATAGAAAATAAAGAAGATTTATATACATATAGTACATATATACAAGGGGGACTAAACACCAAAACTCACACATTTTATTCTAATATTTTTTTGGTATTTTTAATAAATGGCATTAGTTATAAAACATCATTTAAAATGATTTTGGTCTATTTGGAATTTATATAAATAGTTATGAACCTTGGAAGTCAGCTTTTTGAGATTTTTAGGTTCAGTATATATATTTATTTATGCATTAAATAATTTTCTAGTATTTATTTTATGAATTATTATATATTATTATGAACAACTTTCGTGAATGAAATATTTTTATTTGGAATTTTTGAAATGATAAATAAAATAGGTGAACATATGTACAAGGTGAAAATGTATAGATGTACATTGATGATCTTTATTTTCTAATATTTTTATAGCTAGGATCCTTAGATCCCCCGACTTATTTATTTTATCGACCACGTCAATATTGACCTGGTCTCGGGGTTTGGATCAATCTGTACATATTTCATATCTATATCCTTCTTCTATTTTCTTTTTATTTTTATCTTTATTATTTTATTTTGGATAAAATAAGTGCTAAATATATAATATTAATAAATGATGTTAGAATGTTAATTAGTAAAAATTAGTGAATATTAACATGTATTTTACCAAGGATTTTAGTCAAAATGAAAGAATAAAAGTGATGAATCATGGATTCATCATTTCTATACCTTACCTTTGCTGGTCCCTTAGCAAACACTTATTCTAAAAATAAGTGAAAGATAAAAAGAAAAAGGAAAAGGAAAATAAAAGAACTTAGAACATGATTGTTTCTTTAAATCGAATTTCACTTCACCTAAAATCAAAAACTTGGAATGAGCCTTTGGATTAATAGTTTGTTAAGACCTCATTAGAATTAGGATTTAAGTCTCAACAACCCTCAATTTCCACAAATCCCTATCCAGATTCACCTCAACAACCACCTCAGATCCACCCATCCATCACACAAACTATTCAACCTTGAAGTCATTTTATACTGTGTGTAAAAGGTGTTATCTCTTCCTATTCGAGGAGGTGAAGAACTGTCCACTCCAATAATACACTCCCATTGGTTCCTTATCTAGCTACTCGATCCATGAGGAGGGGGTTTTTCCTTCTAAGATCAGGTCATGATGTTTCCACAATCGAATAGAGAGAGAAGTAGAAGAATGAGAAGAGAATTGGAGTGTGATCAATGTAGTTACATCTTCTTGTGAAGCATGACTAGTTTAGCCAAGTCTCGACCAAGACATGCATGTTATCTGAAGCTTGGGTCATTATGGTAATGTATGTATTTTGTATTTGGCTTCTTTTTAGTAGGAAGTGATTGTTGCATTGCATTGATCTTTTGTGCCCGATGGATATAGAATATTTTCTTTTGTCCATTTTTTGGGGTCTTGGAAAAATTATGTCAGCAGATCCTTCTCTCATCTGAAGATTTATTTCAACCCCATACTCCCGTCTTTAGACGTCAGTGTCACTAGGTAAGGATGAAAATGCACCAATAAAATGTACTTCCCTTCGCAACCCCATGCAAGTTGATCTAAGTTTAAAGCACATGAGTTCAAAATTGGTTCAAATGATGAAGAGTTAAACAGATGACGCAAGGTGTCCTACATAGGCAAGTTTAAGTTGAACTCTGAACACAGTCTTATGGAACCCAAAGAATTAAGTCAAAGACCTGAAGAGTCTTAATTCTAGTTCATAATAAAGTCCCTATAGAATTAAGTGGATTAAGGCCTAAACCAAGCTCCATCGTTCATACTTATATCCATTCAGTTTAAGAATCAAATTTGTTTTGAAAAATGCGAATGAATGTAAATTTTTTATGAAGTAAGTTTTTATTTAATTTTTTTAAATTTATTTTTAAAGAATTTTGCAAATTTTTACTAAATTCAAAAATTTTATTTTTTTCAATTTTGAAAGAGTTAGTGAATTGAATCAATTACAAGAATTATGCATATTTTTACAAAGAATTTTATACACATTTTATACAAAATTTACACAAAATTTACAAAAAGAATTTTATTTACAAATTATAATTAAGAACTTTATACAATAGTTTATAACACATTTTATATAAAATTTTTAAAAACTCTTTTTTATAACTCATATTTACAGTGTTCTATCGAATTTTAAAAACCCAAAATATATACACATACTTTTAGAGCCATATTATTAAAAATACAATAAAGTAGGAGTTATGGCTTCTAAAGTATATGTAGAATATATATACAACACTCCCTATATGTAGCATGAACTATGTCCTCATAGCTACTAAATAGGCAACAAAGGAAGACATAACCTGGGCTAAGTATAGATTGGTGAAAAGAATACTATACTTTAATGACTCAAAGGAAGAATAAATGAATAGAAGTCAATCATCCCCTCTACTTGGGATCAACTAATCCTAAGTATAAGAGACTCAAAAATGAAGATGATCAACGCCAAAAGAACGTACACAATCAACGACTCAACTTGTCCCCCCATACTTAGGGTAAAATATCCCTACGTATAGAGAAGAATATCAACAGTTGAGGGACAAGCGAGAGAGCAGACGATACACAAAATGAAATCAATCAAATACGAAAACAAACGATATTACTCCTCCTCCCATACTTAAAGCACACCCTAAGTATAAGCAACAACAAGGGTAATAGGACAGAACGGTATGAACAACACAAAGTCTACACCGACCTATACTTAAGATAAAGTACATCAAGTATAGCAAAAATCCTAAACGAGACCCATGGATGTAAGACAAACAAAAGTAAGAATGAATAAAATCAAAAACACATATGTACAAGGTGAAAAGAATAAGAAAATCAAAACGAAACTGTACAAGTCAAGAGAGTCGAAGAGTGACCTTCTTGCGTGATGGAGGAACGATGGAATGTACAAGAGAAAGGTTGACATCAGGGACATCCTCAAAGATATTCATATCTAAATAAGAGGATCTCTGGCCTGTGTCAACAAGTGAGGAACGACCCAAATGGCCAAAAAGATGAACATAATTGACCTCGAAAAACTGCACCACGGTCTATGAATCACTATGATCTTTAGCACTGAAATAGGAAGATGAAGAATCATCCTCTAACATTGTATCCTCAACTGTGTGTGACTGAAGAGACATCGGGATCGTATCTGAAGTAGATACAAGAAAGATGCCAAATTTTGCTATAATCTGATCAATATCCTCATAAAAATAGCCCTTTATATGAATATGAGTGAAAAGAAGGCTTGACATTCTCGCAGTTAGAAGGTGTTGAAGGGGATTTTGCGGAGGTTGTGTTAATCCACAAGACGGATCAAAAGTCATTGAGATGACTGATGAATCTGTGATTCATCACTCTAAAAGTTAAAAATAGAGCCTTGTTCCCGAGTAAATAGAGGCATATTTCCCTTTATAATGCATAAATAGCATTCATGCATGCATACATAATACATGCATTTTAGCACTCCATTAGCATTTGAATAAGAAGCCAAAATCCCTTGTAAAATATCCACTTATCAAAATAACCTCTTCCTTATAATATGTACTTCCTAGTTAATAATATAGGGAAGAAAGCCAGTAATCTCCTTTGTAAAATAGCCAATAAAGCCCTAGAACCCCTAGACAATAAAATGCCCATAGATCCTTCATACCAACTCCAAAACAGGTCTACTCACTTTTAGAATAATACACATTAAAATACCTTTAAAATGAGACTAATTTCATCCAATTTGGAGCTCGTATGAAAAAGTTGGGTTTTTGGGCCTCTTTGTATACTACATGTATGTATATTTGTATCTTTGTATTTTTGTATCATATTTGACCTCATCTCCGTCTTTGGTCAACATGAAACTTGTAGATCTCATCGAGATCTACAACTTGCATGTTTTGAGTTTTTCCAAATTCGGCCCCCTCTTCTCTCTACCCTAATTTCTTTGTCCAGCCAATCACAGCAGGCCACGTGGCGCCATCTGGTTGCGCCACGCGGCCCGCTCCCCTTGCCCAGGCCGCCGCGCCTCTCAGCCGTTGGATGGTCTTCCAGATCCAACGGCCACACCGCCTCCACGAGTGCTTTGCATTCCCACCGTCTGATCAAGTCCCCCGCCTCATCTCAACCACCCGTGCGCGCCTCTCCCACAGCGCGACACGCATCGCACGCTACGCCATCAGATCACGCCTCAGCTCTTCCATCTGAGCCGTTAGCTCCACAGGCATCTAAACCGCCCGATCAAACGACCCACGCTAATCGCATCCGTCCGCTCGCGCCTCGCCCCGTTGCGCCACGTGGTTGCTCCACGACCCTCAGATCGCTTCGCCCGGATCTAATCTCAAACCTCCATTCCGCCTCGATCACCACCGTTGGATCACAAGATCCAACGGTGGAGACTTCGTCTTCCACCTCCAGCGCCTCTCTCTCTCCCACGTTCTCCGACTTGCGGGAGGGGCAGCCCCTTCCTATTCTCAGTCGCGCTCCTTCCACCGTCGACGACCACCACCACCTCCACGTCCTTCCCCACTCATCCCTCATCCTCGCCATCTACTCCACTACCCACGTCGATCTCCAGTGATGTCCCACGAACCCCTTAAACCTCGCTCCATCACCAGCCTGATCGAGACCTCCCACCTATAAATACTTGCCCTCCGTCCAATTTCAGACCCATCCGCCACCCCTGAGAGATACCCCGAGCTCGGAGCGTTCGATTAGTGACAGTAATTGCACGATTCCTTGAGCGAAGATGGTCGTCTTCTCTGGTGAGATCCTCGGCCACCGCCGTATCGCAGCCCTCCTCCGTCGAGCCGCTGCTTGAGCTCAGGGACTTACCGCCCCTTCGAGCGACGATCTGGACCTCAACCTCGAGCTCCAAACCCCAGGTAAATACCTCCATCTCCGTTTAGTCTTCATTTTGATTTTTCGTAAATTTTCTCGCTTTTTATTCGACGTCCACATCCATCCTCTCGCCTCGATTCCAATCCTCCGAGCTCCGCGACGGAGCTCTCATCCTCGTGGACCCCTTCACGCCCTCAGACACTGCGCTTCGCTCTCCACCATCTCCAGCTCCGCCACTTGGCCGGAGCACCATCGCCAGACCACCTCCAATCCGCTTTAGGCCTCGCCGTCCTCCTCCACATCTCCACGATTGCGCGCACGAGCTTCGGCTATCCTTCTAACACTTGCAGGTACTTCTCCTTCATTGGCCGGAACATCACCGGAGGACCTTTTGAGCTTTGCCGCCACAGAGCTCCGACGGCCCTCTCCAGATCCTGAGACCACCAGCACCATCTTCGCACCACCGTGCTTCTTCTGTGATAGCTCCGGACCGCCGGAGAGCATCACCGACACGAGGAGGGACGGGCGGAGCTAAGGCCTCTTCGCCGGAGTTCCGCCATCTCCTCCGCAGGCGGTGGAGGGCCATCGAAGGAGAAGCCCCAGATACTGTTCGATCATCTGATCGAACGGTCCTTAGCTCGCCACGTCATCGACATCTGGAGCAGCCAGGAGCCGTTGGATATATCGTGATCCAAAGATCAACATTCAGCCACGTCATCCCTTCCATCGCGATCCATTGCCCGTTGGATCTATCCAGATCTGACGGCCTACCAGTGCGCCACGTGTCTCCTTCCAGCAGTCGTTGGATCACTCTTGATCCAACGGTCTTCAGCCCACCACGCAGAGGAGTCCGAGCCTCTTCTCTGATCCTAGGCTCGGACTACCCGAGGCTACACCGAGCCTCACTCCAGACCTCCAGGAGCTTCCGAGCCGAGCCCCGAGCCTCCTAAGCCGCCCGAGCCTAGGCCGACCACGTGAGGAGCACGTGCGGCCTGGGTATTTTGCACATAGGCCCTCGGGACTTTTTGAAATTACAAAAGGGTCCCTGTGAAGCAGACCCCACGTGAGGAGCACGTGCCTGTGTAGAAATTACATTGATACCCCCAGCATTATAGGTAATTGCATTTAAGTCCCTGTCAGCATATTTCTTTTATGTAATTTTATTTTCCTGTATTGCAAATACACCCATGTCTTTGCACGCATCCCTAGGTCTCATTTTACATCATTTTTGAATTCCAAAAGTTGCATTTTGTTAAGTAACTTGTCCTCCATCTATTGTGCCACTTGTCACATTTTTGTAATTACAGTAGATTTTTAAATGAATTAATTGGTTGATTTGTGTGATATTTTGCCCAGTGACACCTTTTAATTTATAAGTAATTTTCTATAGCTCCAAAAATTCTCAAAAGTTCGCAGTAGCTCTAGGATAGTGAACTCAACATTGCATAAAAATTTCATGTCATTTGCACGCATATTGAGGCCTGAATAAATTTCTTAGTGATTTTCTTATTTTAATTTTAGTAAATTCATTTCACATTGAAATTAAGGTTTGTCAATTTTCCTAGATTCCTTATCATTAGAACTATCTAGGATAATTTTTATTCCTGAAAAAGATGTGACTTGTTATTTATTAAAAATAAATTAGTGAAAATCACCCTGTCTGCATCTTTAATTCACTGTAAATTCATTTAGTGTCTAAAAATTCCAAAAAAAATTAGGGTAGCTTAATTTCATCATAATTCATCATCTGGTCAATTTTCATAATTTTTGGACTTCATTTGATATCTTAAATCGATTTAACTTTAATTGGCTTGATATTGCATGTGTCCTGCATAGAAAACAGAAAAAGATCAAAAAAATAATTCTCCGAAAATCACACACTTGAAAAGTTGCTGAAATATCCCTAAGGAGACAAATGCCTCCCTGAGTTCGACCTTGGACACTACCAAGTAAAAAAATCACCGCTTGAAATTGATTCGATTCTAATTTAAGTGGTTTTTGATTAGCCCTCTCGTATCTGACTGCAACGAACGACATCTAATTAATTTGGACATTAACTTGACCGAGTTAACTAAGGGTGCGGGGCGACTATCAAAATGGCGTCGTTGCCGGGGAGGCACGGTGATGAATACCCATTCATCACTCTTTATTCTTATATTTTAGCTACAAAAACCTATGCAAATGCATATAGATATGTGTAAATAGGAATAATTACCAAAAGCATGCATTGTGTAAAAACCTATAATTAGCATGTTTTTGTGCAAAAATAAAAGAATAAAGATTAAAAAGAAAAAGAGGGAAAATTTTTAGAATAAATATTGAGCAACCTAACCCAAGGGAGGGCTCAGCATGGGCCTGACCGCATAAAAGCCAAAGTAGAGGGAGATAGGGGCTCATGTGTAAATATTTATGAAATATTATAAAAATATTTTCCTCACCAAAAATATGCTTGTAGATACTTGTATATATTTATAAATATAAAATCAAAAGAAAAAGTTAAAAATCAAAAAGATCAAAAATACACCTTTCATCATGTACATAAACCACATCTATGTATTTAGTTAACCTTGTAAATAAATAAAATTATTTTCCAAACTTTTTGTAAATAGTCTCTATTATATAGTGTAAATAAATAAAATAAAAACAATTAAAACAAAAACAAAATAAAAATAGTAAAAATTAAAAATACAAAAACACATTGTACAAATACCATGTATATAGATGTACCTATATATTTATTTTACCAATGTAAATAAATAATAAAAACACCCTTTTATTCCTTATTTTATTCTATAAATAAATAAAATATAAAATAAGGATAAAATTGTATAAAAATAATAATTAAAAATCAAAAATCAAAACCCTATATATTGTATATATACCTATAGATAGTACATACTATGTATATAGCTTATTTTTATTTCGAAAAAATTATCAAAAATCACCAAAAAAATAGAAAAAAATAAAAGAAAAATATTTCATCTTTTGACTTTTTAATAATTCTGCCATTTACTATTTATAATTGATTTTTCAAATCTTTTCTACGTGGCAGCTTCTCATTGCCCACGGAGATGTTGACCTCCGGTCAACTCCCTCCGCGGACCTCCTTCTCCAGCGGATCTCGCGCCCGACCCGACTTCTCCTCTTTTTCCGCGCTCGATCCGCTCGCCATCTCCGCAAACCCCAGGTCCTATCTCTTCTTCTTGCATCCGAGACCCTCGCCGGGGTATCCACATCGGGATCCGCGCTTCTCACAGCCCTACCCGACCAACCCTAGCCGGATCCGCACCCACTTAAATACCCAGCTCCGCCACCCATTTTCTCTATCTTTGGCCATTCGCCTTCTTCTCCTGTGAGCTCCAGAGAGTGTGTGAGGTGATAGCTCGTGCCTGAGCCTGTTGCAGCGAGGAGAGGAGGAGGATTCCATCGATCCGGCGATGTAGCCGCCGCAGCTCCGCCACCAGCACGAGCTCCGAGCCTCGGGCAGAGACGACCCTTGAGGCGACGACCAGGAGCATCCCCAGCTCCTCCCCAGTCTCTCCGTTCATCCAGGTAGCCATTTAGCTCCGCCATTTCCTTTGATTTTTGTTTATCCCCAAATCGCACCGCCGCCGTCGTTCTTTGATTCCGACCACCCCGTTACCCACTTCGATCATCGGAATCGCCCATTACGTTCGCCTTCGTCCGACGCACCTTCTCCACCCACTCACTCAACCCAGCTCGCACAGGAGCTGGGAACCGAGCTCCTCCGTCCACCCCCTTCGCCGGAGCTCGCCGTCCCGACGCACCAGCCACCTCCACCTCGCCTAACCGGGTCGAGGCACTTTGCCCTCGACCCGCGAGTCTTCTGGGTTGCTTTACAGGTCCAACAAAGGCCATCTGAGGCCTTTTGCCGTTCAGACCACCAGCCTCACCTCCGCCACCCTCGCCGGAGCTCACCCGAGCTCGGTTGGACCATCGGAGGGCATCAGTAGCCGCGCACAGACACGCCGGAGCTTCTCCGATCCTTAGGCGCAACAGAGGAGGTCGGGAGCGCGTCCACGAGGCCGGCGAAGTTCGCCGGCCACCTGTTCATCCAGGACCTCCAGTTGTCGTCGATCGCCTCCCCCTCGCTCCAGTTTTGATCCTGGCCGTCCATCCTGGGAGCCACCAGCACCGCTCGATCCGAGGAGAGACGATCCGGAGCGCCCACCATCCGCAGCCGTCAGATCTCCACGTGGCGCGCATCCAACGCCCCCGCTTAATAAAGGGTAATTTACCCTTAGGCCCCTGTCTTTATTTTATTTCGTTTTAGTCCTGTAAATATTGAAATCAGTTGTTTAGTTTTAGGGTAATTTACATAGTGGACCTTGAGCTTTAGATATTTGCATTTATACCCCTGCCTGTTGTGGACACGTGCATCGACACGTGATTTGTTTGGGTTATTTGCAGTAGACCACCCTATAGTTCTGGATGTTATTAAATGAATGAAAGTTTTTAGATAATTGCATTTATACCCCTGTGCGTGGTTTATTTGAGCATGTGCGATTTATTTTGGGTTATTTGCAGGTAAGTCCCCTGGACTTTTGGTACTTGTTACCAATAAGTCCTCGGGACTTATTTTTTCTTACATTTAGGTCCCTGAGTGCCCCAGGCACGCGCGTGGCGCGTGTTTTGCTGGGTATTTTGCACCAGGACCCCCAGAACTTTGGGTATTTGCACTTTGGTCCCTGTGCACAGTACCCTTCCTTTATTTTTGAATAAAATATCAAATCACCTCCAAATCCAACGAAAATTTGATACATGGCTCCTACCATGGTGTAGGATTTTTGTGGATTTTTGAGGACATTTTTAATTTTGTTTGATATTTTTAAAAATTCAAAAACATCTATTTTTGCCACTGTCTAGTTTGAAAAATCACAAAAAATATAAAAACTCACTTAAAAATTCTATAAAAATGATCTACTGTTTAGTTTGCTTAGTTTGATTTTCTAGCCAATTTTGGCTATTTTTCACTACTGGAAAACACTAAAAACTTAAAAACACTCAAAAAACCATAAAAATTCTAATAAATAAATTAAAAATTCAAAAATAATAAAATTGGTACCTAAAGTTTTCTTGTTTTATCATCTTTACAGGAAAATTACCTCCAGGCCATTTTGGGGCCCTTAGATATTTTATCTAGGGCTTTTTGGCTCGGCTGGACAGTACCCCCTGTTTGTTTCACTTTATGATTTTTAGAAAACCAAATAAACATCAGAAAATTACCAAAAAATCACCAAAACACTAAAAAATATAAAATACATAAAAACATTTTTGTTTTAATTTTTGGTTGATTTTTAGTACCTTAAATAAATTGTTGAAGTGTGCTGTTCTTTGTTTTCTTTATTGTCTTAATTACTTAAAAATCCAAAAAAATATAAAAATAATTAAAAACCACTAAAAATATTTTCTTTCTTTATTTTCTCTATTTTTACTACTTCGTAGGCCTCTCGGTCAACCCGTGCTCCTTGAGTTCGACCCTGGGTGCTATACCAGGTTAATCACATAGCAGGACCGCTATCTCGCGTTTTTGATCGATTTTATTCTCATTAGTGGTTCGATTTTCTTGATTGAGTGCATCTGAGTGATCGAGGTCGCAACGACCTACTTCTGTACCTTTACCTCAGTCGTTCAGAGCGCTCATCAGAATGGCGCCGTTGCCGGGGAGCACGACTTAGTAGTTTTTATTTTCTTTTAGTTTTATTTTCGCGACTTTTCACGGCTCTTTCAGAGCTCGCGGCTTTTCGCGGTTTTTGTCTATATTTTATTTTTGTTTTATTTTATTTTATTTTCATTTTCTTTTATTTTTGTTTTGTTTTATTTTGAGTGTTTATTTTATTTCACATTTTTGCACATATACCCTTATTTTTCATTTCCCTTTATTTTTCTTTTATTATTATTTGATTATCTGGTTCTGACCACTCTGCTATTTCTTGCGAGGGCCCGAGGACCGAGGCGGCTGCTCTCGAGAAGCCGACGCAACCGCGGGATTCGGAGGCGGCTCTTTTCGTTGCGGAGCCGCAGGAGAGAGTGAGAGAGAGTTGAGTGGGCGAGGATTTTCATTTTTATTTCATTATTATTGTAATAATACAGGGACACTGGACTTGGACTCTTTGGACTATCTTTGCTTAGCGGGTCTGTTTCACCGAGCACCGGTGTGCTCGGGGGACCCTTAGGACTTTCGCGGCTTTTTACGCGGCTTTGGTATTATTTTATTTTCTTTCTGCCTTTTCCGGTGTTTACGTGGTTTTTGCTCGAGCCCCTAGACTTAGGAATTTCTGGTGATTGTGCCGTAATTAGTAGGATCCCCACACCTAACTGATTGCCTGTTCCCATAGAACGTTAATTGGACCTACTAAAAATCATTAATAAAAATAACCGACTCATTTTCCTTCGTAGCCTACGTGCCGCAGCCCGTCCTGTAAAGCGCTTTCTCCTACCCCCGATTTGTCGGACAGAGGAGGGACGGGCCAAGACCAGACTCTTTGGCTTGGAGGTCGGTGACCGGTTAGACGGTTCTTACGCTAGAAATTGCTCATCTAGGACTCGGCTTTCCCGTTGCATCATATAGGTAGTTTATTTTCAGTTTTTCAATTCTGCGCGGATCACTTGCATGTAGAGTGCTGGAGACAAGGTACGCATTTCTTACTCAGCATGCATCATTGATTTTATCGCGCATCGGCTTTTTCGACTTCTCCCCCCTGTCTTAGACTTAATAACCATGAGAACCGAAAAATTCATTAGGCCTTTTGTTTTGATTTGAAAAATATTAAAAAGAAAAACCATAAAATTGGGACTGGTTAACTCTATTGATCTTAAAAGACGCTCACCCTAAAAATTTTGTCTTGGGGAGAGCAACCCCCTCATTGTATGGTTTGGATGCGCGAGAGAGTGACCCGCACCCTAGGTAGAGCCCTCCGGTGCTAGTCCCGACTGATTTACCGACTCTTCCGTGCGGGCCAGTTGGTTGGGATAGCATCGGGTATCCTAACAGGTCACGTAAGCGCTCTGATATTTTGTGTGTTCACCTAATAAAATCGACAAGATAATTTGACCGAACTTTCACGGTCTTCAGCTCGCGTCGTGTGGGTGAACCAGGGGTTTGTTTTCTGATCATAGTTTCTCCAGATCTCATCCGCCCTACTCGCAAGATCAAGATGATGGGTAGACGCTCTCTTAGGTAGCCTCTGGCTGCACCGCTTTCGGGCACGTCTACCCAGTCATCTAGGTTGGCCCGCGAGAGCCGAGACCAGCTCTCCGAGCCCGAGTACGACTCCGCCCTGTTCCCCCTCGACCCCCTTTCTTTCCGACCTGAGAGACACGAGCCCGAGGAGAGATTGATTGATTTGACAGCACCTGAGTCGGGCTCATTTGATTTTGCATACGTCGCCATGGCCGGCAGTTCAGATGATCACTCCCGTCAGCCAGAGCACTTTGTATTAGACCAGGGAGCGATCAACTCCACCCTGATCGCATCACTTGAGACAGTCCAGCAGCAGTTACGCGATCAGGGAGCATTCATGATTGAGATGAGGAGAGAGTTGGAGCGCCTCAGAGCAGAGAGAGATCAGAGCGAGCCTGAGGACGGCACAGATGCAGAGGCACGAGCCGCCGCAGCAGCAGCAGCCGCCGCCGCCGCCGCAGCAGCAGCCGCCGCGGCAGGAGGACCACTGAGACCGATGCGGGGAGTTGCACAACCCCGGATCTACACTGATGCACCATTGGGTGGTGGTACCTGCTATCGTGGGGGACTTCAAGTTCCCCCCGAACACCCTGCAGATGCTTCCCCGTTTTCACGGGCTTGCCACCGAGGAGCCCCATCTCCACCTCCAGGAGTTCCTGATGATTTGCAGTACTGTCCACGACCGCCATGTGGACCAGGATACGATTCGGATGATTGCCTTCCCCTTCTCACTAGCAGACAGAGCAGCCACCTGACTGAAGCATCTGGGGAAGTTCGTCTACACCTGGGAGCAGCTCCGCACCGAGTACTTGAACAAGTACTATCCACTCGGGCGGACGAATGCAGCGAGGGCCCTGATCAGCAACTTCTCCATGCTCCCCAATGAGCAGTTTTCACGAGGCATGGGAGAGGTTTAGAGAGCTCACGGACGGATGCCCGCACCACGACATCACGAAGCCGAACCTTGTGCAGAGCTTCTTCAGCGGGTTGACACCAGAGCTTCAGGGCCTGGTGAATGCTTCTTGTGGCGGGTCCTATTTCGCCAAGGACCACGACCAGGTCTGGGCCATCTTCGAGGAGATGGCTGAGAATTATATGGTGATGTCCCAGACCCGGTTGTACACTCAGAGCAGACCCCAGCAGCAGCCAGGACCCGTGCAGTACCAGCGGATAGCACGGGTCGATGTAGGTCCTTCCAGTTCGTCCGCAGTCGCAGCAGCACAGGCAGAGTCGTCCGCTGCAGACATGGTATCATCAGCGAGAAGTTGGACCGCATGGAGCTGATAGAGAAGAAGCAGTGCCAGAGCATCGCGCAGATGGATCAGATGGCACAGACTCTGAGTGACATGAAGACCCAGATCATGTGTCTCCAGGAGGCACAGACGGCTTCACAGCCCCGTCTTCAGTCGCGAGGCGACTCCGGTAGCAGCAGCAGCTCGTCCCAGCGCTCCAGCTCCCTACAGCAGCCTAGACAGGTTCATCTTGTACAGGTGGAGCCGTACCAGCAGCCGCAACCCACTTACCAGTCCCCACCATCTCCAGACATGCAGATGGTGGTATACCAGCCGGACCAGCCTCTGGCAGTACTCCAGCCAGCCCCCTACGATGCAGAGCTGTTGATGGATATCAACGGGATTTGGTATGACCGCCCCCAGCCTGGGATCCGACGAGATCATCCCGGATTCAGGTGGGGTAGTGGAGGTACCCAGCCCCAGCAGCAGCCAGCCGGTCAGGGAGGGCAGTACGCCCAGCAGAGAGATCACCAGCCGCAGCAGCAGCCCCCAGCTTACCAGTCACACCAGCCATCATCCTTCGTTCCTCGTCCCTATCAGCAGCAGGGACAGTCGTGGAGACGTGAGCAACAGGCTCACCCAGCATACCAGCAGCAGCCCTCTTCCTACCCCTCTCAGCAGCACCACCAGCAGTTCCAGCAGCCTCAGCACCAGAGAGGCTACCCGTCGGGCTCCCATGAGAGCCCCGCCTTGGATGACGTCGCCCGCCTCCTCGCGGATCAACAGGCCACATTTAGACGGGAGATGGACGAGTTCCCGCCAGGAGATGCGGGACCTGGTGAGAGGGAAGGCCGCCATTCCTGCACAGATCGAGCGAACCCGAACAACCTCAAGAGGAAGTTTGAGCAGGTAGTTTCTACGGAGCATGCCACTCCTAGTGACCCATTTGATGATACATCTTCGGATCTATTTGATGCTGATTTTGTTACACTTAGGAGCGTTAGGACACCAGCAGGCGGAGGCGCCTCGTCTGAGCTACACCACGAGGATACTTCCGGGGCGCCACATGAGGAGGAGGAGAGCGGTACTGAGGCCGCTCCAGATGACGATGGTGGCACTGATGCCACCAAGGATGCTGATTCCACCGGCGGTACTGAGGCCGCCGCTTCACCAGATCGAGGAGGTGGTACTGACGCCACCCGTTTAGCCGAGCCAGCCCGCGGTACTGATGCCGCAAGACGTCCAGCAGCAGCAGCAGCAGAGCCAACCCTAGGTGGTACTGAGGCCACCAGTGTTTGCGTTGATAGAGATGTTGTCTTTCCTCGCATTCATGTATCTCAGAACTCTGTTTTGAATAAAGGAAAAGGTTTAGTTTACTCTGGTCCCACTGTGGTGAGTGATGTATGTGTGGATCCAGCCGTCGAGCCGTCTAGGCCTTTTCCTAGTCCTTCATCTGCGAAGGACCCTGTGATCCCCTTCCCTAGAGCCCTTCAGATGGGGAAGAGGAAGAAAAAAGAAAAAAGATCCAAAAAAGAAGAGAGCTTGAGGAGTTCAGCCAGAGCATGATAGACCGATTCCACATCCAGCTAACCCTCCAGGAGGCTTTGCAGCACATCCCCCTTCTCCAGCGATCTTTGAGAGACAGGACCACAGTCAGGAGGAGGAGGAGGAACCACACTTCAGAGATACATGTGTTGACGAAAGCCACGTGTTTTGCGATCCAGAACCGTCTGCCAGCCAAGAGGCCAGATTCAGGGGCTCCGTATGTCAGATGCCAGATCAGTGAGCAGAGGTTCGACCGTACTTTATTAGATAGCGGATCGTCGATCAACCTTCTTTCGGCAGCCCTTCTCGACCCGCTTCGAGTTGGGCACTCTCCGCCAGAGCAGGACCAATCCTTCAGTTCGCTGATCGATCTGTCAAGAGGCCGAGGGGGTTGTTACAAGACGTTATCGTCACGATTCAGGGCCTGCAATTCCCCGTGGACTTCGTAGTGTTGGACATGGAGATCCCTGATTCAGTGACCGATACCCCCATCATCCTCGGTCGTCCGTTCTTGGCCACAGCCAAAGCGGTGACTGATCATGACAGCGGGACGGTGTACTTTCACGTCGAGGGCGAGAGTATACAAATAGAGACGGTCGAGGACTACAGAGCTAGAGAGAGAGTACGCTCAGAGGCTAGCACCGATTCAGAGCAACCGACAGACGCAGAGCCAGACATCCACCAGGACTGTGATTTTGTGATCACAGACGACGAGGCAGCATGAGCAGATCCTGCAACACAGGACATCCTCTCATTTTCAGATACAGCTGATGCCGAGATGATAGCAGAGGAGAGTCTGGAGAGCACAACCCTGGTTCAGGATACCATTGAGGCAGCAGAGCCGGTCCTTGATCGCGACACAGATTTCAGTGATGGTGGTGCTGAGGCCACCTTGCCTTACGGTGGTACTGATGCCACCGCGGTTGATACAGATCCCTCGGATTCAGAGTCTGATTGGGCAGATTGCTATGATCAGATGCCAGACCTGAGTCCCCCTGAGCCTACAGATGAGGAGGAGGTAGATGCAGAGCAGATCAGAGACAGCACAGTTGAGCAGCCTTCTCCCGATACAGTTTGCGAGAGTTCGCTTTCTTTCTCCCAGGCAGATTTGGCAGACTTAGCAGCATTCACTCATTTCCTTCCGCAGCCAGATTTACCAGCACCCATCATTCCAGAGCTGAAGCCGCTCCCTACTTTGCTGAAGTATCGATTCCTTGCGGGCGAGCCAGAGATGTACCCAGTCATCATCTCCGCCGATCTGACTGGAGAGCAGGAATCCCGTTTGATGGGGGTTCTTGAAAAGAACCGCAAGGCAATCGGATGGAGCGTAGCAGATCTCCATGGGATTAGTCCATTAGTGTGCTCCTACCATATCTATCTCGAGGAGGGGGCGAAGCCGTCGCGTGAGTTCCAGCGGCGACTGAACCCCAACCTGAGAGAGGTCGTGATGAAGGAAATATCGAAATGGTGGAGTGCAGATTTTATTTATCCCATTTCCGACTCCAAGTGGGTTAGCCCCTTGCATGTGGTGCCCAAGAAGACGGGCATCACGACTGTGATCAGTGAGTCGGGAGAGGAGATTGCTACACGAGTACCCACCTCTTGGAGGGTCTGTGTTGACTACAAGAGACTCAACCAGGCCACCAAGAAGGACCATTTCCCCCTGCCTTTTATTGACCAGATCATTGAGAGACTGGCAGGGAAGAGCCATTATTGCTTCCTGGATGGGTACTCGGGCTACAACCAAGTGGCCATCGCTCCTGAGGATCAGGAGAAGACCACCTTTACCTGTCCCTTCGGCACATATGCTTTTCGACGCATGCCATTTGGGCTATGCAATGCCCCTGCGACTTTTCAGAGGTGCATGTTGTCGATCTTTTCGGACATGGTAGGGGAGTGTTTGGAGGTCTTCATGGACGATTTCTCGGTCTACGGCGACGGATTCGACTCCTGTCTTGGACCGAGTACTCCAGCGATGTATCGAGTATCATTTGGTTTTATCTTGGGAGAAGAGTCACTTCATGGTGACTCAAGGGACGGTGCTTGGCCACATCATCTCCAACAGGGGCATGGAGGTTGATCCGGCCAAGGTGGATGTCATTAGAAAACTCGCACCGCCGTCCAATTTGAGGCAGCTACGGTCATTTCTGGGGCACGTTGGATTTTACAAGAGATTTATTCAGGATTTTAGCAGGATTGCCCGGCCGTTGACTGACCTCTTGACGAAAGACACCGAGTTCCTTGTCGATGACAAGTGTCTTTCGTCCTTCGCGACTCTCCAGCAGTGTGTTATTGAGGCTCATGTCCTCCAGCCGCCTGATTGGTCTCTCCCATTCAAGATCATGACGGATGCCTCCGATTTTGCCGTAGGGGCAGTGCTGGGACAGAGGAGGGATGGAGTTCCATTTGCCATTCACTACGCTAGTCGCACATTGGATTCCGCCCAGCGGAACTACACGGTCACAGAGAAGGAGATGCTAGCCGTAGTGTTCGCCCTAGATAAGTTCAGATCGTATATCATTGGATCTAGAGTGACTTTGTACACAGATCACACTGCCATCAGGTACCTCATGGCAAAGAAGGATGCCAAGGCCAGACTGACTAGATGGATCCTTCTACTCCAGGAGTTTGACATTGAGATCAAGGATAAGCCTGGAGTCAAGAATGTGGTGGCGGATCATCTCTCCCGTTTAGAGCAGCCTGAGGAGTCTGAGCAGATTGATCCTATTAGAGATACCTTCCCAGATGAGGCGATCCTTTCTATCGCCTCGCTCCTGTGGTACGCCGATATTGTGAACTTTCTCATTGCTGGGAAAGTCCCACAAGATTGGCCCAGGCAGAGGCTTGAGACCTTCCTTGCGAAGGCCAAGTCCTACCATTGGGAGGATCCCATCCTTTACCACGAAGGAGGGGATAGCGTCTGGCGTCGGTGTATTCCTCAGGAGGAACACCATAGCGTCCTCACTTACAGCCACAAGCTTGAGGCAGGAGGACATCATTCTGGGAGGAGAACAACACAGAAAGTGCTCCAATCCGGCTTGTGGTGGCCTACCCTCTTCAAGGACTCAGATGAGTTCGTGAAGAGGTGTACTGACTGTCAGAGGATGGGCACTTGCGGACAGCGTGATATGATGCCGATGCAGCCCATTCACTTCTGTGAGGTTTTTGACGCATGGGGCATCGATTTCATGGGTCCATTCCCTAAGAGTCAGGGATTTGAGTACATTCTGTTGGCCGTAGATTATGTTAGTCGTTGGGTGGAGGCTATCCCCACCCGAGCCGCTGATGCGAGGACAGTTTGCAGATTTTTGAGGAAGCATATCATCACGTGGTTCGGGGTTCCACGAGTTATGATTTCTGATGGGGGATCTCACTTCATCAACGACCAGGTGAAGGCCCTTGCTAGCGAGTTCGGTATAGACCATCGTGTTGCTACACCTTATCATCCACAGACGAATGGTCTAGCCGAGGTGTCGAATAGGGAGATCAAGACGATATTGCTGAAAGTCGTCCGCCCTGACCGAAAGGATTGGTCACAGCTTTTGGACTCGGTCTTGTGGGCATATAGGACGTCTTTCAAGACACCATTGGGCACATCTCCCTTTCGCATCGTATATGGCAAGCCATGCCATTTACCTGTTGAGCTGAGGCACAAGTCACTTTGGGCAGTCACAGATATTCTTACGGATCCAGATGGTATGGGAGACCAGAGGAGGGCAGAGTTAGCTGCCCTGGAGGAGCTCAGAGATTCATCTTTCTCAAACAACCTACATTATAAGGAGAAAGTGAAGGAGTGGCATGATTCTCATATCAGCCACAAGCATTTTGAGATTGGACAGAGAGTATGGCTGTTTGATGCGAGGCTACGATTATTTCCAGGGAAGCTACAGAGCAAATGGAAGGGACCCTACTTGGTTAGAAAGGTACACGACAACGGTAGCATTGACATATCTGAGTTGTCTTCTGAGAGTACCTTTCGAGTGAACGGCCAGCGGCTCAAGCCATTTCTAGATCATGAGCCGCGGGTCGCTGATCTTGCCCCTATTCATTTTGCGTGAGATGTGGTCTTTGACTCACACCTAATGCATCTCACGCCTGAGTTTCACTGATCTTCCGCCTTGCATAGATCCAGATGTCCATATCACTACATTCTTTAGTCCCACATCCCTTTCTTCATCCTGTGATTATGCTATACTTAGGGTGTACTTTACCCTAAGTATAGGGGGATGTGAGACCTTTTGGGTATTTCTTTTGTTTCTGTCTACCCCTGTTTTTGTTGCCTATACTTAGGGATATTTCACCCTAAGTATAGGGGGGGTAGACCCTGTACATTCTCCACTCGGTTTTCCCGTTGTGTACAGCCTGCTATACTTAGGATTATTTAATCCCAAGTATAGGGGGAAGACCCGAGACCCTCTTGACTTTTCCATTTGATTCTTCTTCTTTGTATATAGCCTTCCTTTTCACTTCCCTATACCTAGCACGAGTTATGTCTTCTTCATCGCTCTTGACTCTGAGGACATCGTTCGAGCTAAGTATAGGGGGGTGTATATATATTTCATATATACTTTAGCCATAACTCGTACTTTGTGTGAGTGTGTTAATAAATAAAATGGCTAAAAATCACAAAAATTAAAAATTTTCATGTACATAATCTTCTTTTATTTGCACATAAATAGCTAGTGTACAAATTATTTTTGTAAAAATGATTTCAAAAATCTTTTATGTAAAGCTTGTGTAAATATTTTTTGTATCAAAGTTATGTATATAGTACAAAATTTTTCCAAAATGTTTTGAAAATCAAAAGTTTGCAAAAATCTTTTTTAAATGTGTGTAAATATCTTTTTGCAAAACTTGCACTTCATGCATCATCCATTCATGATTTCAAAACATTTTTCAAAAATTTTGCATGATTATAAAATTTGTGTAAATAAGCATCTCTTGTACGTATGTATATAGTTTTTCTGGATGATAGTTGACATTTAAACTAGCCTGGAATCAAAATTGAGAAATGGAGCTTGATTAAGATCTTAATCCACCTAATTTCTAAGAGGAACCTTATAGGGCTTAGGTTTAAGGCTTTTCAGGTCCATGGTGACTCAATTCTTTGAGTCCACTAGGCTATGATCACATGTCATCTCAATGAGCCTAAGTAGAGCACTTAACAACAACACATGACTCATAGAGATTATGGCTTTACTTGGACACCAGCACTATGCACCGAGCTCTCTACGGATGAGGTGGTGAGGAGGCAGTCTTCCTTGACTTGAGGTAGCATATGAGGGTAGTACTTCTAGGCGGAACCTCTCTTCTTCTTTTAGTGAAGGAAGTGCGTCTCAACTTGGTCTGGTTGCCATGAGGTCTAACGACGGGAGTTGTGGGTTGCAATAAAGCTTCAAAAGAGGGATAGTCTACTGGCTCAAGAGGAAAAACTCCTTGTATATATGCTGCACATGTATATGTTGTATAGATGCACTTGAAAAAAAATGTGCAAAAAGAAAAGAACTCCAAAAAAGTGGTGGGTCTGATAGAAAATGATATCCCCACCGGAGTATGTATATAGAGTGCAATAAGCAAAGCTTGGTTTCATGATCCACCTGTTGTAGCTTGCAGCAGGGAGACTTGGCTACACTGGTCAAGCTCCCAAGGGTACTTGGCTACACTGGCCTTGACCCATTCTCTTCTTCCCCCTCTTCTTGAGCCGGTTGAACTTGAACTTAGAAGGGAATACCCCGCTCCTCGAGGAAAGAGTGGCCAGATTGAGGTCATAGAGTTACCTTGTTGGGGAGGGTTGTCAAGTTGCCATTTCTGAGGTGGAGAGCTTAGACTTCACATTCACAGGACAAGAAAAGATTCATGGTCTTCAGGGTTTGTGATTGATGACTTGTTCTGATCTGGAGCATTGAGGAGTCTTGGTTATAGATTAGTGGAACTTAGAGGCTGTTGAGTTTTAAGCTTAAGTCTAAATAGGGTTCCGACACATTAATAATCCAAAGATCTGATCGAGCTCCATACCCCAATTTAATGAAGGCAAGTTTAATAATCAACCTTGATCCATGTACATCCTCTTTTTCTTTTTCTTATTTTCTTTTTTCACTTCTTTTTCTAATAAGTGTTTGCTAAGGGACTAGCAAAGTTAAGTATAGGGGGGTGATGAATACCCATTCATCACTCTTTATTCTTATATTTTAGCTACAAAAACCTATGCAAATGCATATAGATATGTGTAAATAGGAATAACTACCAAAAGCATGCATTGTGTAAAAACCTATAATTAGCATGTTTTTGTGCAAAAATAAAAGAATAAAGATTAAAAAGAAAAAGAGGGAAATTTTTAAAATAAATATTGAGCAACCTAACCCAAGGGAGGGCTCAGCATGGGCCTGACCGCATAAAAGCCAAAGTAGAGGGAGATAGGGGCTCATGTGTAAATATTTATGTAAATATTATAAAAATATTTTCCTCACCAAAAATATGCTTGTAGATACTTGTATATATTTATAAATATAAAATCAAAAGAAAAAGTTAAAAATCAAAAAGATCAAAAATACACCTTTCATCATGTACATAAACCACATCTATGTATTTAGTTAACCTTGTAAATAAATAAAATTATTTTCCAAACTTTTTGTAAATAGTCTCTATTATATAGTGTAAATAAATAAAATAAAAACAATTAAAACAAAAACAAAATAAAAATAGCAAAAATTAAAAATACAAAAACACATTGTACAAATACCATGTATATAGATGTACCTATATATTTATTTTACCTATGTAAATAAATAAATAATAAAAACACCCTTTTATTCCTTATTTTATTCTATAGATAAATAAAATATAAAATAAGGATAAAATTGTATAAAAATAATAATTAAAAATCAAAAATCAAAACCCTATATATTGTACATATACCTATAGATAGTACATACTATGTATATAGCTTATTTTTATTTCGAAAAAATTATTAAAAATCACCAAAAAAATAGAAAAAAATAAAAGAAAAATATTTCATGTTTTAACTTTTTAATAATTCTGCCATTTACTATTTATAATTGATTTTTCAAATCTTTTCCACGTGGCAGCTTCTCATTGGCCCACGGAGATGTTGACCTCCGGTCAACTCCCTCCGCGGACCTCCTTCTGCAGCGGATCTCGCGCCCGACCCGACTTCTCCTCTTTTTCCGCGCTCGATCCGCTCGCCATCTCCGCAAACCCCGGGTTCTATCTCTTCTTCTTGCATCCGAGACCCTCGCCGGGGTATCCACATCGGGATCCGCGCTTCTCACAGCCCTACCCGACCAGCCCTAGCCGGACCCGCACCCACTTAAATACCCAGCTCCGCCACCCATTTTCTCTATCTTTGGCCATTCGTCTTCTTCTCCTGTGAGCTCCAGAGAGTGTGTGAGGTGACAGCTCGCGCCTGAGCCTGTTGCAGCGAGGAGAGGAGGAGGATTCCATCGATCCGGCGACGTAGCCGCCGCAGCTCCGCCACTAGCGCGAGCTCCGAGCCTCGGGCAGAGACGACCCTCGAGGCGACGACCAGGAGTATCCCCAGCTCCTCCCCAGTCTCTCCGTTCATCCAGGTAGCCATTTAGCTCCACCATTTCCTTTGATTTTTGTTTATCCCCAAATCGCACCGCCGCCGTCGTTCTTTGATTCCGACCACCCCGTTACCCACTTCGATCATCGGAATCGCCCATTACGTTCGCCTTCGTCCGACGCAACTTCTCCACCCACTCACTCAACCCAGCTCGCACAGGAGCTGGGAACCGAGCTCCTCCGTCCACCCCCTTCGCCGGAGCTCGCCGTCCCGACGCACCAGCCACCTCCACCTCGCCTAACCGGGTCGAGGCACTTTGCCCTCGACCCGCGAGTCTTCTGGGTTGCTTTGCAGGTCCAACAAAGGCCATCTGAGGCCTTTTGCCGTTCAGACCAGGAGCCTCACCTCCGCCACCCTCGCCGGAGCTCACCCGAGCTCGGTTGGACCATCGGAGGGCATCAGTAGCTGCGCACAGACACGCCGGAGCTTCTCCGATCCTTAGGCGCAGTAGAGGAGGTCGGGAGCGCGTCCACGAGGCCAGCGAAGTTCGCCGGCCACCTGTTCATCCAGGACCTCCAGTTGCCGTCGATCGCCTCCCCCTCGCTCCAGTTTTGATCATGACCGTCCATCCTGGGAGCCACCAGCACCGCTCGATCCGAGGAGAGACGATCCGGAGCGCCCACCATCCGCAGCCGTCAGATCTCCACGTGGCGTGCATCCAACGCCCCCGCTTAATAAAGGGTAATTTACCCTTAGGCCCCTGTCTTTATTTTATTTCGTTTTAGTCCTGTAAATATTGAAATCAGTTGTTTAGTTTTAGGGTAATTTACATAGTGGACCTTGAGCTTTAGATATTTGCATTTATACCCCTGCCTGTTGTGGACACGTGCATCGACACGTGATTTGTTTGGGTTATTTGCAGTAGACCACCCTGTAGTTCTGGATGTTATTAAATGAATGAAAGTTTTTAGATAATTGCATTTATACCCCTGTGCGTGGTTTATTTGAGCATGTGCGATTTATTTTGGGTTATTTGCAGGTAAGTCCCCTGGACTTTTGGTACCTGTTACCAATAAGTCCTCGGGACTTATTTTCTTACATTTAGGTCCCTGAGTGCCCCAGGCACGCGCGTGGCGCGTGTTTTGCTGGGTATTTTGCACCAGGACCCCCAGAACTTTGGGTATTTGCACTTTGGTCCCTGTGCACAGTACCCTTCCTTTATTTTTGAATAAAATATCAAATCACCTCCAAATCCAACGAAAATTTGAAACATGGCTCTTGCCATGGTGTAGGATTTTTGTGGATTTTTGAGGACATTTTTGATTTTGTTTGATATTTTTAAAAATTCAAAAACATCTATTTTTGCCACTGTCTAGTTTGAAAAATCACAAAAAAATATAAAAACTCACTTACAAATTCTATAAAAATGATCTACTGTTTAGTTTGCTTAGTTTGATTTTCTAGCCAATTTTGGCTATTTTTCACAATTGGAAAACACTAAAAACTTAAAAACACTCAAAAACCCATAAAAATTCTAATAAATAAATTAAAAATCCAAAAATAATAAAATTGGTACCTAAATTTTCCTTGTTTTATCATCTTTACATGAAAATTACTTCCAGGCCATTTTGGGGCCCTTAGATATTTTATCTAGGGCATTTTGTCTCGGCTGTACAGTACCCCCTGTTTGTTTCACTTTCTGATTTTTAGAAAATCAAATAAACATCAGAAAATTACCAAAAATTCACCAAAAACACTAAATAATATAAAATACATAAAAACATTTTTGTTTTAATTTTTGGTTGATTTTTAGTACCTTAAATAAATTGTTGAAGTGTGTTGTTCTTTGTTTTCTTTATTGTCTTAATTACTTAAAAATCCAAAAAAATATAAAAATAATTAAAAACCACTAAAAATATTTTCTTTCTTTATTTTCTCTATTTTTACTACTTCGTAGGCCTCTCGGCCAACCCGTGCTCCTTGAGTTCGACTCTGGGTGCTATACTAGGTTAATCACATAGCAGGACCGCTATCTCGTGTTTTTGATCGATTTTATTCTCATTAGTGGTTCGATTTTCTTGATTGAGTGCATTTGAGTGATCGAGGTCGCAACGACCTACTTCTGTACCTTTACCTCAGTCGTTCAGAGCGCTCATCACACGGCTTAGGTTAATTTTTAGTCAAATTCCGAGTGTTTGATTTTCTTTCCCCGGGTAGTCTGACCCT
The DNA here is from genome assembly GCA_037367405.1 of Ottelia alismoides. Classification (NCBI taxonomy): domain Eukaryota; kingdom Viridiplantae; phylum Streptophyta; class Magnoliopsida; order Alismatales; family Hydrocharitaceae; genus Ottelia; species Ottelia alismoides. The sequence goes on along the minus strand of JAZKJV010000361.1, from coordinate 130,561 downwards.
TGGTTTTCTTGTAATTATTTTCTCTCTCTTTTATTTCTTTGCATTATTTTAATTTTGTGTCACTCTTTGACCTCAATTTGTTTTTGTGCGAGGAACGCGAGGAGTCGACGACGCTTCGACAATCGAGCATTTAAAATTATTGAGTGAAAGAGAGGCTTTGTAATTTACATTTTATTTTATTTCTTTTTTGCATTATTTCCAGCGGTTCCCGATTATGTTCTCGCGCGTGTAAACATAGTGAAACTATGTCCCCATGTGTTGTGTGGGTGAATGTAACTTAGCTTGCACTAGCGGCTCCCCAAGCCAATCTAGGAATTGCTTGTGCTCGTAATCATTAGGACCACACAACTCACTTAAAAGACACACTTAGACCGCAGAACTTAGCCAAAATAACCTGTTCTTCACGCTAATAGAACTGCTTGTCTAGGAGAGGCTTTCATCGCCTGCATTTGTATTTAGATAAAGTTTTCAATTCTGTTTTGCATCCTGCATAAAAAAAGTGAAGGGATCACTGTAAGTCTCCTGAACTCAACATATCATCATTATTTTAACTTGCATCAGCTTTTCTCGATTTCTCCCTCTGATTTTCACATTTAATTAAACGGAAATTGGGACTGTCCGATAGGCGTGCTGTGTGGTTGACTTAATCAGTGAGAACTTAACTTAAAATCGGGACTCCTAAACAGTATTGACCAAAAAAAAGAATAAAATTTGAAAATTGTTTGCGGGAGATTAATCTCCGACCTTGTTTTCAGGCTGAGTGAGGGTACTTGAGTGTGTGTGAACACCTTAAGGCAGAGCCCAAATCCCCGCCTTCCATATCACGTTCTGACTGATCCTAGCAAATATCACAAGTCGAATAATTTCAATTTCATTGACTAGTACCAAGTAGCCTCCGCCTGTCTCAGGTAGATAGGGGCGAAATTGTGGTACTTTGCGACAAGTTGTTAATAACCCCCCGGGGTGAAGTTCCGGCCTTGTCAGCCTCCGCCTGCTTGCAGGTTGATAGGGGTGTGGTCATTGAATCCATCGACTTGGGATGGGAGCGAAGAAAGGAAGGACCGGCGGTATCTTAGGCGACAGGTTAAACAGGGAAGACGCATCCGGCTCTGAGCCGACTTCCCTATAGGCCGCTTAATCCTTGCTATTTTTTCTTGAGAATCACACTTAAAAACTAAAAGATTAATTGGACTCGATTTCGAGTCCTTCTGTGTGTTGAGTGTGAACCCATGGTCTTGGATTGATTTGTTTGCTTCAGGTAGGAGTGAAATCCTATCTTCTTCTCGCCATATCAAGATGAGCAACTGGGGAGATCTCGACTCTTTATTCACCGATCTCTCTATGAGTCCCCCAAGTAACTCATCTCCATCGGCCCAAGCGTACCTTGGACCACCCAGGACTCATGAGCCTCTTGAGTCTTGGTTCCCTATCACCCATGGTGGTTACTCTCAAACCAACCCTTTCCTCTCCTCTGAGATAATCGAGGAAGACCATTGCCTCGGTAATCCCTTCCTTGATTTGTCCTCTGACACCGATCTTATTTCCCACACAGGACTAGAGGACAAAATGCCGCCTAAAATACCACCGGATGAGGAACATATTCTTGCTCGCCTTGCCGAAGCCGAACAGAAGAATGCAGATCTCAAGGCGCGGATGGGATAGATCAAAGTAGCAGGAGGAATCGACCGACCAATGATCGTTACCTACAACCTGGTGGAGAACGAGATTCAGAATAGGCTAGCACCAGCGGTTCCCGCTCAGACAATTGAGCTGAAGCCCCACTTCCTTAGTCTGCTTCTGAAGTTCAACGGAAACATGAATGAAGAACCGTACACTTTCCTCCGTGACTTCGAGCTGGTGTGCAACAATCTTAGCCATCCCAATGTTGGCCAAGATTATATTCGACTGAAGGCCACCCCTTTTGCCTTAGGAGATAAGGCTGCTCATTGGCTGAAGAACTTAGGGGTGATATGTACTACCTGGATGCAGTTCAAGGACCTCTTCCTGAAAAAGTTCTACCGTCTCAGTAGGACTAATCAAATGAGAACAAAGATCGCCAGCTTCTCCCAAGGACCTAGTGAACCCTTCCACGATGCATGGGATAGGTTCAATGACTTAGTGCAGAAATGCCCCTACCACGGCATTTCTAAGGCGATCCTAGTCCAGACCTTGTTTTGTGGTTTAACCCTGGAGATGTAGGGGTTAGTCAGTGCCGCCTGTGGAGGAAGCTATCTGAACAAAAAGAGCACACCGTATGGAAGATCTTGGAGCAGATGGCGGAAACTGGCAGGTCACAGGCCACCAGGGCCTATACGTTGTCTCCCTCAATTCTATCGAACGAGAGAACCCGAAGGACTGTAACGGATCTGACCGAGGACCTCATCCTCAGCATGGGGATGATTGCCGACAAGCTTACCATGGTCGACAGATCCACAAGAGGGTCACTGACCTTGAGTCTCTCTCACGTCTACCAAAGAAAGTAGAGGAACTCACTGAGAAGGTAGCGAAGATGAAGCTACATGCCCCTTCTGCACGACCTGCACCTGTGCATCGAGTCCATCTTATGCAGGAGCAGGCACCGGGGCCTCACAGTGGCTGGGTGGAGGATCAGACTTACACCCAGCAGGACCAGCATGCACCCCCACAAGCAGAGACCGGATACGAGGAGCCTCCGTAGGTGTTCGAGATCAACGGGCTGTGGTACAGCCGTGACCCCGTCAATAGACAGTCGGGGATGGGGAATGGTCAGCCTCACCGACCTTCCCCAGCTTACCAAGCAACCAGCTCCGTCCCCGCACCGCTCTTTCAGTCCAGGCCAGAACAAGTGTACCGGCCTCAGCAGCTCCAGCAGTAGAAACACACATATCAGCAGGGCCCAGCACCGTCCCACCAGCAGCAGCAGTATCGGCATGGCCAGCAGGGCCAATACAGAACCTCGTCCACACATCAGCCAGCTCAGCCCACTGAATTGGAGTCTCTCACCTTGGCGATCCAGACCCTGTCTGATAGGGTCCAACAGATGCAGAATGACTACCTGGACATGAGAACCGATATCAATCGGGTCTCTTATACCTAGGACCAACAGATGGCGCCAAAGACTCCAATTCCTGCACAGGTTCAGGCCAACCCGAACAGCTTACACCATGGCCAGAACTGACCTCGAGATCAGGTATATTATTCAGATAATTATTTATCTAAACATGAGATCCTTTCGTACGATAATGTAAATCATATGTCCCTCAAGAGCGGAAGGACCGTGACCATACCTGATCGGGCAGGGGCACAGAAGGAAGGAGCCTCCGAGACTCTACCTGAGGAGAACTTGGAGGAAGAAGAGGAGGAGCATCACCACCACCGTCGCCGGCAGAAGAAGAGGACATCTGAGTCCTCAAAGCAGCAGTCCCGCATCCGCATGGAGTCCGACGAAACCGATGAAGAGCCCGCACCTTCATCTGAGGAGGATCGACCAGCAGTCGCGGAAGAAGCATCACCGGTTTCGCCTCAGCATTTTCTTTTCAGTCAGAGTTAGAGTCCTAGTTTGTTTCAGAGTCAGCGTCATGTAAAGAACTCAGTTCCCGAAGTTAATGAAAATCTTTCAGTTTCCGAACATGAGTTGGAGTCAATAATCCCTCTCCCCTGAGCTCTCAAGGGTGGAAAGAAGAAAACCAAAAAAATCCAAAAAGATGACCCTGAGATGGTAGAGTTCTGCAATAAACACATCAAGGTCTCAATCCCCTTTGACAAGTACGTGGAGATGACCCCTGCATTCCAAAAATACCTTAAGGTGAGATGCATACCTATTAGGGTTAGCAGGAAGACCAAAAGCTGTGTTGAGAAACACGTTTTATCAGTAGCCACGACTTGTTCAATAAAGAACTCGTTTCCTAGGAAACGAAGAGACATGGATGCACATTATGTAGTGAGTCATGTTGATGACATCGCGTTTGCACGAACTCTCCTGGACAATGGTTCCTCAATCAATCTGATGCCTACAGCCCTCTATGAGCGGCTCAATCTCGGACCTCTTAGGAAATCTAGAGCCCTTCTACAGTTTGCTGATAAATGAACTAAGAGGTCCCAAGGAGAATTGAGGAACATTGTGATCAAAGTCGAGGGGCAAGAATACATGGTGGACTTCACTGTCCTGGATATGGAAACCCCTCATAATTGGAGAGACTCCCAGATCATTCTAGGTAGGCCCTTCCTCAGAACAGCAGGGGCCTTATTTGATTATAAGATCAGGAAGATTCAGTTCCAAACTCCAGGCGGAGATGAGGAACTCGAAATGAAGCAGACAAGATGACAGAGACCAGATTCAGAATCCAGCACCGAGTACTCTTCTACCGGAACAGACTGCGATCATGTAGACACAGTTGGGCCATGGAGACAGAACCCAACCAACACCGATGAGTCCCTCCCCTCCGGAGATGATCCAGTGCATGAATCAGTTTGCGCGGTCCTTAGAGATGAGTACAGCTCAGAACCTACATTGCCCTACATCTTCGATGACGTAGAGGCCCAGTTGGGCCTGTCTGTCCTCCCCTCTTTAGGACAATCGGAAGATGAGGATGACGAGTCGGACGTGGCTTTTGCCGATTGCATGGAGACTTTTGACGATCCGACTCCTGAGTAGAACAACTTGGTGGCAGCTATCTCAGAGAAAGATCCAGCCACTTCCAACACCGAACCAGATCAGATTGAGCCAGACTTCTTAGACGATCACACTATTCCTGAGCTCAAACCCTTACCCACAACCTTAAAATATGCCTTCCTTGCGGGTCAGGACAAGAAAATTCCGGTCATCATCAGTTCGCGATTGACCGAGGAGCAGGAATCTCGCTTGCTAGAGATCCTGGAGAAAAACCGCAAGGCGATAGGCTGGAGCATTTCCGATCTCCACGGGATAAATCCTGCTCTGTGTTCGCACCATATTTACTTGGATAATGAATCCAAACCCTCTCGTGAATTCCAACGTCATTTGAATCCAAATTTACGAGAGGTCATGAAGAAGGAGATAGAAAAATGGTGCAACGTGGCTTTCATTTACCCAATCTCCGACTCTAAGTGGGTGGCCCCAATCCATGTTGTCCCGAAAAATTCGGGAATTCAGACGACCACCAATGAGGACGGAGAGGAGATCGTGATGCGAGTACCCACGTCGTGGCGCGTCTGTGTGGATTACAGACGCCTGAATGCCGCGACGAAGAAGGATAATTTCCCCCTACCGTTCATTGATCAGATTTTGGAGAGACTAGCGGGGAAAGAGTTCTTCTGCTTCTTAGATGGGTTCTCGGGCTACAATCAAGTAGCCATAGCTCCAGAGGACTAGGAAAAGACCACAATCACATGCCCCTTTGGTACCTATGCTTTCAGGCGCATGCCTTTTGGGTATGCAATGCTCCAAGTACCTTCCAAAGATGCATGATTGCTGTATTCGCTGAAATGGTTGGCGAATTCCTGAAAGTCTTCATGGATGACTTCTCGGTCCACGGCGATTCCTTCGATTCCTGTCTTAGGAATCTGGACCAAGTCCTCAAAAGATGTTGTGAGGTTAATCTGGTGCTCTCTTGGGAGAAAAGTCACTTCATGGTGACGGAGGGCATAGTGTTGGGGCATGTCATCTTCAAGAGAGGAATGGAGGTTGACCTTACCAAGGTGGATGTGATCAGACGACTCCAGCCACCAACCAACGTCAAACAGTTGCGGTCGTTCCTCGGGCATGTTGGATTTTATCGAAGATTCATTAAGGATTTTTCTAAGATTTCCCGACCGCTAACTGAGCTTTTAAGCAAAGACATGGAGTTTATTGTTGATCACAAATGTCTTGAGGCCTTTAAGCTATTGCAGGGAATGATAATGGACGTACCCATCCTACAAGCCCCAGATTGGTCTCTACCTTTTGAGATCATGACGGACGCCTCAGACTATGTTGTTGGGGCTGTGTTGGGACAAAGAAGAGATGGCGCCCCGTTCGCAATTCACTACGCAAGCAAAGTGCTTGACACCGCTCAGCGTAACTATACTGTTACGGAAAAGGAAATGCTTGCAGTAGTGTTTGCCTTCGATAAATTCAGATCTCACCTAATCGGATCTAAGGTAACTGTGTTCACTGACCATACAACACTACAATACTTGATGGAGAAGAAGGACGCGAAGAAGCGTCTTCTTCGATGGATTTTACTTATCCAGGAGTTTGACTTGGACATCCGTGATAAACCTGGAAAGAAGAACGTAGTGGCCGATCATCTTTCTCGTCTCGAAGATCTTAATACTTCCGAGGATTCACCAATTCGAGACTCCTTCCCTGACGAGTCGATTTTTGTTATCGACTCACTCCCATGGTACGCCAATATCGTGAATTATCTTGTCTCCAAGAAAGTTCCCGAAGATTGGCCCAAGAGCCAAATCGACCGATTGAAGTCGGACGCTAGACACTACCATTGGGAGGATCCGATCCTTTTCTTTGAAGGACCGGATTGTGTCTGGAGACGATGTATTCCTCAGGAGGAATACGAGAGTGTCCTTTCTTTATGCCACAGCTTAGAGGCAGGAGGACACCACTCCGGGAAGAGGACCGCATGGAAGGTACTTCAGTGTGGCTTCTACTGGCCGACTCTGTTTCGCGATGCCACCGCCTTCGCGAAGTCGTGCCCAGTATGTCAGAGAATGGGAGGAACAGTCGGTTCCAAGGATGAGATGCCAATGCAGCCGGTCATCATTTGTGATGTCTTTGATGTCTGGGGCATCGATTTCATGGGCCCATTCCCTGTTAGCCACGGGTTCGAATATATCCTTCTTTCGGTGGATTATCTATCCAGATGGGTGGAAGCTATCCCGACCCGAGCCGCAGACAGCAGGGCTGTCTGTAAATTCATTAGAGAACACATAATCTCTAGGTTCGGGATCCCCAAAATGATGATATCTGACGGAGGTAGCCACTTTGTGAATTGGGAGGTGAAGAAACTCCTAAAGGACTACGGCATTGAACACCGTGTCGTTAGCCCTTACCCCCACAAACCAATTGTATGGCTGAGGTGTCGAATCGGGAAGTGAAAACAATATTGCAAAAGATCGTCCGCCCGGATAGGAAGGACTGGTCTCAAATCTTAGATCAAGTCCTCTGGGCGTATCGGACAGCTTACAAGACACCGTTGGAATCTCCCCATTCCGAATGGTATTCAGAAAGCCGTGCCATTTGCCCGCAGAGTTAGTGCACAAATCAGAATGGGCAACCAAGAAGGTCAACTGGAACACGCACCTGGGACAGAAACATAGAGACATGGATCTGAATGAGCTTGTGGAAATCAAAAACCGTGCATATGACAACAGTTTGGTGTACAAGGACAAGGTGAAGCGTTGGCATGATAGATATATCAGACGAAAGACCTTTGTTCCTGGACAGAAGGTGTTGTTGTTTAATGCTAGGCTGAAGATCTTCCAAGGCAAGTTGAAGTCCAAGTGAATAGGCCCATTTGTCGTCCGTACGGTGCATGATAGTGGATGTGTTGAGATCTCAGATCTTGGAGATGACGCACCGACATTCCTTGTGAATGGACAACTGTTGAAGCACTTTATCGAATCCAATGAGCAGTTAGTCCATGTTGAGGAGATTGTATTCATGCGCGAGACAGATTCAACAGATACACCTCGAGCCGCGTATGAGAACTTGCAGCAGTGAGCTCCAGCCATCCGCAACATCTCGAAAGATTCAAACCGACTCATTTGTATATACCATCTTTCTTGTACATCCTATCCTCTCTCCCTCGCGACTCTAGTAACCCATCCCCGCCTCATTAGATCACTATCTTGGACTATACTTAGGATAACCAGATCCTAAGTATAGGGGGGAGGGGTCACCTGAGTCAGTTCACTGTACATTCTCTAGATCACATTAGTCCTCATACTCACTTCCGTCCTATACTTAGGCTGACCTGAGCCTAAGTATAGGGGGGACTGATGGCCGCATTGTATATTCATCCACTTCTCTCCTTGACCTCGTCCGCCCCACTTTTTGATTTTCTTATACACTTAGGCTGCCAGAGCCTAAGTATAGGGGGCCGGTCAATTTCTATACATTTTCCTTTCTCTTTAAGCTCTCTTACGCTTAGCACGAGCTATGTCTTTTTCCTCGCTCTTCGTGCTCTGAGGACATAACACACGCTAAGTATAGAGGGGCGTGTATATATTACATATATACTTTACCCATAACTCGTACTTTCGCGTACTTTCACGTATTTTTGTATATATTTTACAATAATTACGGGTGGGTAAAAATTGAAAAAAAATTGTGTATATACTTGTATAATACTTTTATAAATTGCGTAAAATAGGAGGTATACCATTAAAAAAATGAAAAAAATGAAAAAAAATAAAAATAGGCTTCTTATTTACTCTTGCATACCATCTCTGCATCTAAAAAGAAAAGAAAAAGAGTCTTTCATTTTCATAGCATGACATCTCATGTCATCTGCATACTTTGCATATGCAAAGTGAAAAGTTAGTGGGTTTTGAACCAAGTTATGAGTAGATGTTGAGGATGGACTTGATTTGACCTTAATCCACCTAATTTCAGAGGAACCTTATAGGAGCTGGAGTTAAGATTTCTCAGGTCAAGTGACTTTAATCTTCGAGTCCGCAAGTCTATGTTCACATGTCATCTTGATTAGTCTAAGTAGAATATCTCGTGCATACGCAGGATTCTTTTAGATAATGACCTAACTTGGACAAGCACTATGCACGTAGCTCTTCATTGATGAGGTGGTGAGGAGGTAGAATCCTTTAGCTTGGAGTAGCACACGGATGGAAACATTTGTCCTCCTCTAGGGAGGGTAGTGCGTCTCAACCTAGTCTGGTAGTGTTGACATCTAAGGACGGGACGCTGTGGGTTGCAATAATGCTTTAAAAGAGGGATAGTCTACTGACTCAAGAGGAAAAACTCCCGATGTATATGCTGCACATTGTATGAGTTTGAAAAAAATGTAAAAACTCCAAAAAAATCAGACAGGTCCAAGAGAAAATAAAATACCTGTCGGAGTTTGAATATTAGTAAAGAAATGCAGCTGGATGACTTGGCTACAATGGTCAGGCATCCCAGGATAGGTGGCTACACTGGCCACCGTCCATTCTTTTCTCCACCCCCTCCTCTTCAGTTGGTCGCACTTGAACTTAGAAGGGAATACCCTGCTCCTCGAGGAAAGAGTTACTGGACCGGGTTATTGAGTTACCTTGTTAGAGGAGGTTGGTTCCGAGTCATTTCTGATGTGGAGAGCTATATCTCACTTACATAGTACAAGTAAGAATCATAGTCATCAGAAATTTGCGTTTGAGGATTTGTTCTGACCTGACTATTGAGGCGTCTTGAATAGAAGACTTGTGGAACTTGAAGTCTGTTAGGTCTTAAGTTCAGGTCCAAATAAGGTTCCGCCACACAATTAATCCAAAGGTCGAGTCAAGCTCTATTTTTAACTTTGGTTCATGACATTGGTATGGAACCCAAAATCATTTCACTCTTGCATTTCATTTAGTTGCTCGGGGACGAGCAAGGTTTAAGTATAGGGGGTTGATGAATCTGTGATTCATCACTCTAAAAGTTAAAAATAGAGCCTTGTTTCCGAGTAAATAGAGGCATATTTCCCTTTATAATGCATAAATAGCATTCATGCATGCATACATAATACATGCATTTTAGCACTCCATTGGCATTTAAATAAGAAGCCAAAATCCCTTGTAAAATATCCACTTATCAAAATAACCTCTTCCTTATAATATGTACTTCCTAGTTAATAATATAGGGAAGAAAGCCAGAAATCCCCTTTGTAAAATAGCCAATAAAGCCCTAGAACCCCTAGACCATAAAATGCACAAAGATCCTTCATACCAACTCCAAAACAGGTCTACTCACTTTTAGAATAATACACATTAAAAGACCTTTAAAATGAGACTAATTTCATCCAATTTGGAGCTCGTATGAAAAAGTTGGGTTTTTGGGCCTCTTTGTATACTACATGTATGTATATTTGTATCTTTGTATTTTTGTATCATATTTGACCTCATCTCCGTCTTTGCTCAACACGAAACTTGTAGTTCTCATCGAGATCTACAACTTGCATGTTTTGAGTTTTTCCATATTCGGCCCCCTCTTCTCTCTACCCTTATTTCTTTGTCCAGCCAATCACAACGGGCCATGTGGCGCCATCTGGTTGCGCCACGCGGCCCGCTCCCCTTGCCCAGGCCGCCGCGCCTCTCAGCCGTTGGATGGTCTTCCAGATCCAACGGCCACACCGCCTCCACGAGTGCTTTGCATTCCCACCGTCTGATCAAGTCCCCCGCCTCATCTCAACCACCCGTGCGCGCCTCTCCCACAGCGCGACACGCGTCGCACGCTACGCCATCAGATCGTGCCTCAGCTCTTCCATCTGAGCCGTTAGCTCCACAAGCACCTAAACCGCCCGATCAAACGACCCACGCTAATCGCATCCGTCCGCTCGCGCCTCGCCCCGTTGCGCCACGTGGTTGCTCCACGGCCCTCAGATCGCTTCGCCCGGATCTAATCTCAAACCTCCATTCCGCCCCGATCACCACCGTTGGATAATAAGATCCAACGGTGGAGACTTCGTCTTCCACCTCCAGCGCCTCTCTCCCTCCCACGTTCTCCGCCTTACGGGAGGGGCAGCCCCTTCCTATTCTCAGCCGCGCTCCTTCCACCGTCGACGACCACCACCACCTCCACGTCCTTCCCCACTCGTCCCTCATCCTCGCCAGCTACTCCACTACCCACGTCGATCTCCAGCAACGTCCCACGAACCCCTTAAACCTTGCTCCATCACCAGCCCGGTCGAGACCTCCCACCTATAAATACTTGCCCTCCGGCCAATTTCAGACCCATCCGCCACCCCTGAGAGATACCCCGAGCTCGGAGCGTTCGATTAGTGACAGTAATTACACGATTCCTTGAGCGAAGACGGTCGTCTTCTCCAGTGAGATACTCGGCCACCGCCGTGTCGCAACCCTCCTCCGTCGTGCCGCTGCTTGAGCTCAGGGACTTACCGCCCCTTCGAGCGACGATCTGGACCTCAACCTCGAGCTCCAAACCCCAGGTAAATACCTCCATCTCCGTTTAATCTTCATTTTGATTTTTCGTCAATTTTCTCGCTTTTTATTCGACGTCCACATCCATCCTCTCGCCTCGATTCCAATCCTCCGAGCTCCACGATGGAGCTCTCATCCTCGCGGACCCCTTCACACCCTCAGACACTGCGCTTCGCTCTCCACCATCTCCAGCTCCGCCACTTGGCCGGAGCACCACCGCCAGACCACCTCCGATCCGCTTTAGGCCTCGCCGTCCTCCTCCACATCTCCACGATTGCACGCACGAGCTTCGGCTATCCTTCTAAGACTTGCAGGTACTACTTCTTCATTGGCCGGAACATCACCGGAGGACCTTTTGAGCTTCGCCGCCACAGAGATCCGACGGCCCTCTCCAGATCCTGAGACCACCAGCACCATCTTCGCACCGTCGCACTTCTTCTGGGATAGCTCCGGACCGCCGGAGAGCATCACCGACACGAGGAGGGATGGGCGGAGCCAAGGCCTCTTCGCCGGAGTTCCGCCATCTCCTCCGCAGGCGGTGGAGGGCCATCAAAGGAGAAGCCCCAGATACCGTTCGATCATCTGATCGAACGGTCCTTAGATCGCCACGTCATCGACATCTGGAGCAGCCAGGAGCCGTTGGATCTGTCGTGATCCAAAGATCAGCATTCAGCCACGTCACCCCTTCCATCGCGATCCATTGCCCGTTGGATCTATCCAGATCTAACGGCCTACTAGTGCGCTACGCGTCTCCTTCCAGCAGCCGTTGGATCACTCTTGATCCAACGGTCTTCAGCCTGCCACGCAGAGGAGTCCGAGCCTCTTCTCCGATCCTAGGCTCGGACTACCCTAGGCTACACCGAGCCTCACTCCAGACCTCCAGGAGCTTCCGAGCCGAGCCTCGAGCCACCTAAGCCGCCCGAGCCTAGGCCGACCACGTGAGGAGCACGTGCGGCCTAGGTATTTTGCACATAGGACCTCGGGACTTTTTGAAATTACAAAAGGGTCCCTATGAAGCAGACGCCACGTGAGGAGCACGCGCCTATGGAGAAATTGCATTGATACCCCCAACATTATAGGTAATTGCATTTAAGTCCCTAACATCATATTTCTTTTATGTAATTTTATTTTCCTGTATTGCAAATACACCCCTGTCTTTGCACGCATCCCTAGGTCTCATTTTACATCATTTTTGAATTTCAAAAGTTGCATTTTGTTGAGTACCATGTCCTCCATCTACTGTGCCACTTGTCACATTTTTGTAATTACAGTAGATTTTTAAATGAATTAATTGGTTGATTTGTGTGATATTTTGCCCAGTGACACCTTTTAATTTATAATTAATTTTCTATAGCTCCAAAAATTCTCAAAATTTACAGTAGCTCTAGGATAGTGAACTCAACATTGCATAAAAATTTCATGTCGTTTGCACGCATATCGAGGCTTGAATAAATCCCTTAGTGATTTTCTTATTTTAATTTTAGTAAATTCATTTCACATTGAAATTAACGTTTTCAATTTTCCTAGATTCCTCATCATTAGAACTATCTAGGATAATTTTTATTCCTGAAAAAGATGTGATTTGTTATTTATTAAAAATAAATTAGTGAAAATCACCCTGCCTGCATCTTTAATTCACTGTAAATTCATTTAGCGTCTAAAAATTCCAAAAATATTAGGGTAGCTTAGTTTCATCATAAATCATCATCTGGCTAATTTTCATAATTTTTGGACTTCATTTGATATCTTAAATTGATTTAACTTTAATTGGCTTGATATTGCATGTGTCTTGTATAGAAAACAGAAAAAGACCAAAAAAATAATTCCCCGAAAATCACACACTTGAAAAGTTGCTGAAATATAACTAAGGAGACAGATGCCTCCCTGAGTTTGACCTTGGACACTACCAAGTAAAAAAAATCACCGCTTGAAATTGACTCAATTCTAATTTAAGTGGTTTATGATTAGCCCTCTCGTATCCGACTGCAACGAACAAATATCTAATTAATTTGGACATTAACTTGACCGAGTTAACTAAGGGTGCGGGGCGGCTATCAATGACCTCACATGAAACCCAACTTCAGATAACAATTAACCCACAACATATCGTCAAACAATGAAAAGCAGATGTGGAGTTAAAATTTATTATAATTCTAAACAAGGACGTGTATAGATGCAAGTATGTAGAGGTCGAACAAAAGGAGCAAACGAGTTTTTAGAGTTATAATTGGGTAAAGAAGCACAAAAATAATTGTGAAAGTATTTGTCTATATTTTTAATGTGGGTTTTTTATTTTTTATTTTTTATTTTATTTTTTATATTTATTTTTAATTTTCTATTTTCTATTTTTCTTTTTATATTTTTAAATTCTTTTTCTTTTTAAAATATATAATAAGCTATATATAGGATATATATAATATAGGCTAGGGTTGATATAAAAATTAACAAAAATAAGCAAAAAGAAGAGAATAAAATATTTTTGGGGTTTTAATATTTTTTTACTATTTTTATGAATTTTTAGGAATTGTTGCTAATTTTTATATATTTTTAAAGTAAAAAATACCCAAAAATAAGGTTTAAATAAATACCTGAAATTTAAATAGAGATTAAAAATATAAAATAGAGATAAAAATTCACCAAATAAATTAAAACATATAAATAATAATATAAAGAAAATTCAGAAAGAGCAAATATAGTTTTTTGAAATTTTTATGATTTTATATATTTTAATAAAGGTTTTAGAGTTTTTCTATTTTTGTTTTCTTTTATATTTTTAATAGTTTTTGGTCTGAATGTCAAACGTAGATAAATACGCAAAATGTTTTTTTAAGAATTTTTCAAGATATTTTTATAATTTTTATGTATTTTATAGTGCAAACAAGGATAAAATAGGAAGTTTTTTTATTTTTTATAGATAATAAAAGGATTCAAAGTGTAAAATAAAAATATACACATGAAAGTACGATGCAACAGGAAGCCATTATCTTTTTGGGGATTTTTTTAGAGTAATGTAGATATATGAAATAAATACAAGAAACAAAGAGAAATTACACTACTAACAAGGCCATATATGTAAATAGCGAAAAGAACATGGGCTAACTTGTAATTTTTACAAAATATTATAATTGATTATTCAAAGTTTTGGACCAATTACAAAATTCGAGACCCACGAGGGCCTCTCTGCAAAAATGCCAAACTCACGTGCAAAGGCACGTAAGTCACGCTGGTAGGGACCTTAATGCATATATTACAAATGGAGGGTATGTTCTGCAAATACTACAAAATATAATAAACTGCAGATGAAAGATTGAGTTTTAAATAGTAAATACAAAAACTTGTAGGGCTAAAGATGTAAAATACCCCACAAAGGCGTGGATCCGATGGTCAGGGCGCGCCACTTAAGCCACGTGTCGCTTCCACAAAAGGCGATGCCACTTCGCAAGTAATGGCCAGGATTAGATCCTGGCGTGGAGATCTGTGGTGCTAGAGATTGATAATCCCTGATCATCACTCTTTATTCTTTTATTTTAGCTAATTATCTTGGCAAAGCATCATGTAAATAGATGTAAATACAATAAGTTAGCAATATGAATGCATGTGTTAATATTACATAATTAGCATGTATTTGTGCAAAAAAATAAAAGATTAAAGAAAAATTAGAAGGAAGGAGGTATTTAGAATAAATACAGTGACCCAAACCCCAAGATAGGGCCAAGCATTGGCCTGATCGTCAAATAAAATAAGTAGAGAGAGATAGGGCCCACTCTATATTGTACATATCATGTGTATAAATAAATAATTTATTTTTGATAAAATAAAAATATACTTTTACCTAATTGTATATATTTCTAAAAATAAAACAAAAATTAGAAAAATAAAAATAAAATAAAATTCTCTCTACCTTGTACATAATACATGTATATATGATTCCTTCTCTATTTATTATATGCCTGTAAATAAATAACAAAAATAAAACAAAAATTATTTTGTACTCCAAAAATTATGATATAAATAAATAAAATATAAAATGAATTTTTACCCGGCAGACCCTATAAACTTTGCCAATTACCTCTACGACCTTTGAAACAACCTAATTCCCCCCTCGACCTCATAATCTTGCCAATTCTTACCCCATGAACCCTCTGGTTAATCTGTTTGAAGCATGTGAGGGTTATTGGGGTAATTTTTAGGGTTGACGAGGTAATTACGTTGTGCAAAAGGTCGTAGAGGTAATTGGCGAAGTTTATAGGGTCTGCCGGGTAAAAATCCCAATATAAAATTGGGGTATTTTTGTAAAAATAACAAAATAAAAACAATTGTACCAAATACATAGGTATATTATACTTGTATATAATACAATATACTGTATATAGATTAATTTATTTTTCATAAAAATAAATAAAAATCACAGAAAAATTCCTTGAAAATAATAAACATTTTTAATTTTATTCATTTTTTAATTTAAATTCATTTATTATTTTAATTTCTTTATCTTTCATTTTCCTTGCTATTTTGCCCTGTAGCGGCTTTCGTCTTTTCCCCCGCCGCTCCTGATTGGTCCATGTCACCTTGTTGACCCGGGTCAACCCCCTCTTCCAGGGCTAGACCCGACCCGACTGCTTCACCGGACCTTCTCCAAATTTTCCTGGATGGATCACACGTACCCTCGCCCTGATTCCTCGCCCGCATCTTCCTCGTGGATCCAAGACCCTCACGGATCCCTAGGAAGGCGAGGATCTTCCTTGGTTCACATGCCCTCGTCTGTTTCTTCCAGCCTCCTGGGAATGCTATAAAGCTTCTCATCCGCTTCCCCAGGAGAGAAGCTCGTGCCTCACTCCCATTTCTAACCCTAACCACCTCCAGCTGAGTGATAGTTGCCTGGAGCACCGCTTGGCGCTCGATTTGGTGTAGCAGAGCCGACGCTCCCCCTTCGTGGTCGGACCTCCTCCACGAGCAACCTCCCTCGACTTCCGCATCAAGGTCGAGGCCATCACCTCGACGACCACCTTTGTCTGGAGCTCAGGAGCATATCCAGACCTTCAGGTATAGCTTTTATCCTTCCTAGTATCCCATTTGATCGAATCTTTCCGTCGATCACCGCCATCTGTTCGCCTGCTTCGAATAACCGGTCGGAGCTCCATCACCCACTTCCAGCCTATCTGATCAAACCGTACACTCACCCTCCATTTCGCTTCGCGACCTAATCACCCTGACCCTCATCCACCAGGCCAAGATTAGGATTTAGATCTCCCCTATCGCCTTCGCCAGAGATCGACTCCTGCCTCCCTTCGCTTCTTTGACTTTGAGTTCCAATAACCCGGACCGGAGCACCGCCCCGAGTCCCAGCTACCCTTTACAGGCATTTGCACATGCTAAGGATCCCCTGTCGCACCCATCTGAGACTCGCCGGAGCAGCTCCAGGTCCCCTTCATCGCCATGCCTATCCGACCGGTGTCTGCTCCATCGAGTCCGCTCAGTCGACGCGGAGGCCTTCCACGACCCATCTGATGCTTCTTCATCGGCCATTGGAGATGGGGATCACCTCCTTGGCTCTGTCGAAGTTCGCCCCAGTGCTGTTCATCTAAGTTGCTCCAGCACTGTTGGATCAGCCCTACTCTTCTAGATCATATCCAGATCGCCGACACAGCAGATTCGTCAGAACGTTGGATGCCTGATCTGATGTCCACTTGCACCCCACATCCTCGATAATTCTGGAGCGTCAGATCTGACACTTGCAGCGATCAGAGCCGCACATCCGTGCCCACACCAGCGACTTCCACGTGGCCCCCACTTGCGCCTCACGTGCTGCAAGGGTATATTTCTTATTTTACCATGCATTTCTTATGCTTTATGTTTTAGTCTGTAAATAAAAGTTGTAGTTGGATTTATTTGCACTTTGGTCCCTATAATTTCTGAAATTTGCATTTTAGTCCTCTGTGTCTAAGATGCGTGCTTCGTCACGTGAAGAGAACATTTTCTATGTTAATGGTTGAATGAATGTTTTATGAAATTGCACTTATACCCCTACGAACGTTGAATTATGCATGTGCTGGAATTAATTGGAAAATTTACAGGATTGACCCTAGATGATTAGTACCTCTTATTGTTTAATCCATAAACTTAAAATAATTGCATTTAAGACCCTACAACCTGTGTGTTTGGTTTTTAATTAAACAAATATCAAATCTACACCAAAAATTCTCAAAAGATTACTGGTAGCTCTTGCTACTGTGTAATATTTTTGATAATTTTTGTGATGCAATTTGATTTTATTTGTTATTTTCTAATATTCAAAAACCCTAAAATGGAGTCTGTCTAAGATAGAAAATCCATAAAAAAATACAAAAATCATCTTCAAAAGTTCTATAATTTTTTTTGAGAGCTTGCTTTGTTTTGTTTTAATTTTTGTAGCATTTTCATTTCATTATCTTTTATAAAACACCTAAAAATTACAAACGACTAAAACCTTATAAAAATCATTGAAAATTCCATAAAAATAAAAAACATGTGTTTTCAAGTTCTATAGTTAGATTTTATTTTCTATTTTGACACAAAATTACAATCAGGAAATTTGGCTCTTTAAATATTTTAAGTTGCTTTTTCCTCCAGGTTGCACACTGTTTGCTTATTTTACCTTTATTTTATTATTAGAAAGTTATATAAAAATCTGAAAAATTTCATAAAATATCCAAAAACACTTGCATATTTTAGAATTACAAAAAAAATTATTTTGAATTTTTGAGCCTTTTAGACCTTAATAAAAATTGTTGTAGTATGCTTGCTTTTGTTTTCTTATTCATTTTCTTATTAGAAAATATAAAAAATTTGCAAATTAAAAACCACTAAAAATACTTTTATTTCTTCTTTGATTTCTCGATTTCGTAGAAATATCTCGTGCTCCTTGTGTTCGACCCTGGTGGCTATACCAGGTTAAATAACTAGCAAGACCGCTTGTTTTAATTTTCGTGCTTGATTGCTTTCTTTAGTGGTCTGATTTTTCTTGATTGAGCCACTCTTCGCCGATCGGGGTCGCAATGATCTTGATTGATTTTTGACACTTAACCCTGGTTGGTGAACTGCTCATCAGAATGGCGCCGTTCCTGGGGAGCATGGTTAGTAATCGGTTTTCTTTGTTTCATTTTTCCTTTTCTTTTTATTTTTACTTTTCTTTATTTGCTTGCTTTTTATTTTTATTTTTCTTTCTTTATTTGTTTCTAGTTCTATTTTTTTATAACTGTGATCTGACATATCTTTTGTTTCTCTCTTTCTTACGAGGGGCCCGACGAGCGAGGGCTGTATTCCTAGGAGGGCCAACACACCCGAGCGAAGCGGAGGCGGCTCATATCTTCATCGAGCAGCAGGAGAGCATAGGAGAAGAGGAGTAGAAGATTTGGAAGTTCCTTTGAGGATTTTTAGCATTTTATTCTATTATTATTGTAATAATTCAGGACCAAAGACACTTGGACATTTGGCCTTTATCGGGGTCTGTTTCGCCGAGCACCGGTGTGCTCGGGGGACCTCACCGTGGTTTTCATCGTTTTTTTCTCGATTTTTCTTTTATTTTTGATTCTCAAAGAATTTGGCCCCTAGACTTAGGATTTTCTCTCTGATTGTGACGTAATTAATTAAGGTCCCATCCTTAATTATCTGACTGTGCCTATAGATCGTAATTGGACTTAATTAATTAAATCACGAGAAAAAGCTAATTTGGTCACTTGAGAGGTCACGTGCTGCTAGAGGCCGTATACAGTGCGTGTAGGATCCGTTGTGACAGACACCAATCGCTATCAGAGACCGGACTCCGACCTCTCTCATTGACCTATTAGCTACTTATTCTTCGTGTGTAGAAATTTTTCGTCTAAGGCCATTTTCTTCTTGCATCATATAGGGTAGTTTAATTTCTGTCATTTATTTATGCACTAATCACCCTGCATGTAGAGTGGTGGCGACAAGTATGCATCTCTGACTTTGCATGCATCATTGTGTTTGACCTCGCATCGGCTTTTTCGACTTCTCCCCTTGTTTTTGAACTTAAAATAACCAGGAGATCGAAAAATTCGTTAGGTGTTTGTTTGTTACTGAAAAATACATAAAAAAGTGAAAACCATAAAATTGGGACTGTTAAACATACTTGATCCTAAAAGACACTTCACCCAAAAATCTATCTTGGGAGGGCAATCCCCTCCTTGTTTGGTTTGCATGAGCAAGAGAGTGACCCGCACACTAGGCTATAGCCATACCTGATCTTTCATCAGACTATTGATTTTGGGGCTAGTCGTTCTCCAGTGAGGATCGCTCCGGTTTCTGGTAAAGCGGGTCGCGATATCCTTTACAGAGCGAGTTGATCGGGTAACCGATAAATGGTCCGTAACTTGTACTGGCTGGGAAAGATCTAACTTCGGGATCGGGCCAGTCTCCTGAGAGCGTCGGGTTCCTACCATATCGCTTAATCACTCTACTAGACTGAATTATCACCTAAATAAAATTGACAAGATAAAATACCGAACCTTTAAGGTCATCAGCTCTGTGTTGAGTAGGTGAATTGGGGGTTTATTTTTCGGATCTTGTTTGTTTCGAGATCCCATCTGCCTTCCTCTCTACATCACTATGATGGGTCGGAGGTCCCTTAGGAAGCCCTTGGTTGCACCTCTTTCGAGCACTCTGCCCCATTCATCTAGGTTGGCTTGTGAGAGCCCATACCTGCTCTCTGAACCCGAGTTCGACTCCGCCCTGTTCCCGCTTGACCACCCTTCTTCCAGTCCTGAGGTGCCCGAGCAGAGACCGAAGTAGATATATATTCATTTGATGGCACCTGAGTTCGGGTCTTTTTCCTTTGTAGAGACTCAAGAGATGCCAGCAATGAGGAGCGTATAGATGGACAGCCCCAGACCACCACATATGTTCTAGATCAGAGCGCCATCAAGAATACCCTATTAGCTTCCTTGGAGACTATGTAGCGATAGATCCGAGACCAGGGAGCTTTCATGGCAGATATGCACAGAGCGATGGCTCATATGCGAGCTGATAGAGGAGAGAACAGAGTCGGTGCTTGAGAGATACCAGAGCTCGGAGGAGGAGACGGAGGACATCCAGATGAGCCAGCGGAGCCAGTCCGGCCATCATGCCCGATGAGAGAGTTGCACAACCCTAGTGCAACTATGACGCACCATTGGATTCAGCTTCCTGCTATCTTGGGAGATTTCAAGCTCCCTCCTCAGATGATCCAGTTGTTTCCCAGATTTCACAGGCTAGCCACTGAGGAGCCGCACCTATATTTCCAGGAGTTTGAGATGATCTGCAACATGGTCCAAGACATATTCATGGACGAGGACACCATCAAGATGATGGCCTTCCCGTTCTCCCTTGTCGATAGAGCAGCCTACTGGATGAAGCATTTTGGGATATATGTTACTTCGTGGGAACAGCTCCAGAACGAGTATTTGAACAAGTACTATCCACTCGGCCGGATGAACGCAGCGCAAGCCCTCAACAACAACTTCTTCATGCTTCCCAACGAACAATTTCATGAAGAATGGGACCGCTTCAGAGAGCTCATCAACCGGTGTCCACACCATGATATATCAAAGCCCAACCTTGTGTAGAGTTTCTTTTGAGGGCTGACACCGGAGCTGCAGGGGCTTGTAAACGCATCTTGTGGGGGATCCTATTTTGCCAAGGATGAGGATCAGGTCTTGGACATATATGAGGAGATGGCCGAGAACTACATCATCATGTCCCAGACCCACCTTTACACTCAGGGGAAACCCTCACCCCAGGTTGTGACCTATCATAGGATATCACGGGTCGATGTAGGTCCTTCCACATCATCAGCAGCCACAACACATGCAGAGTCATTTGCCGCTAATATGGGCATCATCAGCGAGAAGCTGGATCGCATCAAGATTATAGAGAAGAAGCAGTGTCAGGGTATGTCACAGATAGATCAGATGGAACTGACACTGAGTGACCTGAAGACCCAAATCATGTGTCTCTAGGAGGCACAGACGACTTCTCAGCCCCGTCTCATATCACAGGCTAACCCCAACAACAGCATCTCGACCCAGCCCTCCTCCCACTACAGATAGGTCAATCACATTCAGGCGGAGCCGTTCCAGCAGCTGCAGCACCAGTACATCCAGCCACCACTATCTCAGGACACTCAAATGGTAGTGTACTAGCAGGATCAGCCCCTGGCAGTTCTTCCTCCATCCCCTTTGAGCAGGAACCATTGATGGAAGTCAACGGGATTTGGTACGACCGACAGTAGCCTGGGATCTGTCGAGACCATCCCAGATTCCGGTGGACGATCGGAGGTGCCTCATCCCGGCAGCAGCCTCCAGTTCAGGGTGGGCAGTACAGCTAGTCCCAACAGTAGCATCCCCAGTTCCCACAGCAGCCATAGCAGCAGCAACATTACCAGCAGGTTCCTCGTCCCTACCAGCAGGGACAACCGTGGAGGCAGCACCAGCAACAAACTCAGTAGTACTCTCAGTATCCCCCTCATCCTTCTTAGCGGCAGCCTCACTTCCAGAGAGGCAACCCGTCCGGTTCTCATTGGCCAGCCTATGAGAACCCAGTACTCGACGACCTAGCCCACCTTCTTTTTGATCAGCAGGCTACATTTAGGCAGGAGATGGACGAGTTCTGCCAAGAGATGAGGGAGATCGTCAAGGGAAAGACCGCCATATCCGCTCAGATCGAGCCAAACCCGAATAACCTAAAGAGAAAATCTGAGAAAGTACAATTTACAGAGGTTACCACTCCTAGTGACTCATTGGGTGATATTGCTTCATTCATATTTGATGTTGACTTTGTTACACTTAGGAGCGGTAGGACGCCAGCCGGTGGCGCCTCGTCTAAGCGACGACACCACAAGGATGTAGGAGCACCAGATGAGGAGGATAGCAGTGCTGATGTCGCTCATGATGATGATGATGACGGTGGTGCTGACGCCGCCAAGGATGTTGATCCAACCGACGGCACTGAGGCCGTCACGTCCCCAGTTGCAAAAGGTGGTGCTGATGCCACCAGATATTCTAATGCTAAGCCAGAGTACGGTGCTGATGCCGCAATACCAGATGTCGTGGGTGGTACTAAGGCCACACCTTCTATTCCAGCTATATTTCCTTCAGTTTCTGTATCTTTGGACTTTACGTAAAACTCCAAAAAATAATAAAGGAAAGGGTTCTTTATCTTCAAGTCCATATGTGGTGCATGGTGATGTTTGTATGGATTCTACTTCTTCTCTGCAGCAGGGACACATTCCTAGCCCTCTATCAGAGGAGGGCTCAACCATCCCCTTCCCTCAAGCACTCCGCTTGGCTAAGGGGAATGAAAAAGAAAATCTAAAAAAGAACCAACAGTTAGAGTTCAGCCAGCAGATGATTAATCGATTTCAGATTCAGCTGACTCTACAGGAGGCATTTGAGCACACCCCTCTCTTCCAGAGGAACATGAGGAAAGACCACCATTCACAGGAAGAAGAGGAACCATCATGCAGAGATTCATGTGCTCACTCGTACCATCTGCTTTGCCATTCAGAACCGTCTGCCAGCCAAGAGGCCAGATGTAGGAGCTCCCTATGTTAGATGTCATATCCATGAGTAGAGATTCAATCGGACTCTATTAGACAATGGCTCTTCCATCAACCTACTTCCGGCAGCCTTACTCGACCGATTCGAGTTTGGCCCTCTTCGACAGAGCAGGACAGTCCTTCAATTTGCTGATAGATCTATCAAGAGGCCAAAGGGGTTGTTGAAGGATGTGGTTGTCACAATTCAGGGCCTGAAACTCCCCGTGGACTTCGTCGTGTTGGACATGGAGATCCCTGAGTCTGTGACCGATACCCCCATCATTTTAGGACGACCATTCTTGGCCACAATCAAGGCGGTATCTGATCATGATAGCGGGAAGGTATACTTTCGCGTCGAGGGCGAGAGTATACAAATAGAGACGATCGACGAGACCAAAGCACGGGATTCATCCTGCTTAGAGCAGCTCGGCAATTCAGAGCAGATGACAGAGGCAGAGCGAGACTGATGAATCCACGATTCATCGCCTTTATTCTTTTATTTTAGCATTATTTCCTTAGTCAAATACCTGTAAATACCCACTAATTTCATAAAATTACCATTTTGCATGCATTTGTTAATTATGCATTTTTAACACTTTTTGTACATAAATAAAAGAATAAAGAAGAAAAGAAAAAGAAAAGGAGGTATTTATGAAATAAATACAGACTGACCCAAACCCCGAGAGAAGGTCAAGACTTGACCTGATCGACCAGGAATAAAGTAGGGGGAGATAAGGTTGTCTGTCAGAAAATCCAAAAATATCTTGTACATATTTTTCATGTATATTTGTACAAAACTTATATTATTTTATTTATATATAATTTGACCTCAAATCAATTATTTTTGTAAATAAAAGTTGTAAATAAAATTGTATTGTAAATATTAAAAATATTTGTAAAATTAAAAAAATGTATATATTGTAAATAATTACACCCAGAAAAAGCCGTAATGCGATAATTGAAACATCAATTCCGGCTCCATACGAGCTCAAATCGAACCAAACTCACTTCCATCGTACTATAAATTAAATTATCTTTCAAATGGCTGTGGTTTTGTATTTTTTGGAGTTACGGTTAAAAGGTCGGTTTTCTGGGGTGTATTGTGCAGTTTACCCATATATCTGTGTATATAATTATTAATATTTATTTTTACTTAATGTATATATTATAAATATTGTTTTCAATAAAAATAAAAATTAAAAAAAATTAAAATAAAAAAATCTTGTATAAAAATTATTTCCTTATTTGCACCTATGTACATTATATCTTATGTATATAATATATGTATGCCACTAACTTCCATTTATAAAATCCACCAAAAAAATTTAATTACCTAACATTAATTAATTAATTTAAATTAATTCCGAATTTTGTATTTAATCATTTGATTTTATTTGATTTATGTGACTTAATAAGCTACCATATATATATGATTTGATTTCGTACCTTTAATGGCCACCATTAAGGTGGCCAATTAATTTCCAATTAATTTATTAATTTATTTAATTTATTAATTTCGAATTTCGTAATTACTTATTTAATTAATTTATTAATTTAATTATTTTATTAATCCATCCAATAAACACATTCCTTTTTTTGTAAATATTTTCCTTTTTTGATTTTTTGCCTCTTTTTAATGGGCTCCTCCTCCCTCATTCACATTTGATCGATCTTTGGCGGAGAGGAGCCCGGTTTCCGAGAGGTTTCTTGTTGAAGAGGGTCCTAGCCTCCGATCCAGTCGGTGACAGAGATTTGTGCTTCGTCGAGGCCATCATGGCTTGTCCGATCCCCGAGGTGAGATCCACTTTTACTTGTCGTTTTTCCTAGGTAAATTGTAGGCTTAGATCTTAGCGTAGGATTAGGGAGTAATTTTTAGATAAAAAAAATCTCAAAAATTTCCATCACACTTTAATCCACATCCGACGCCTATCTCCATCTCATCTCCGCAATCCCTACATATTCGATTTCTACCTCGCACGATCTTCCACCTTCGATCACACACGGTGACCGGAGCCTCGGATCTATCTCCCACATCGCCTAGATCCGCTCATTCATACATTCCAATTTTTGTATATAAATAAATAAAAAAAAAGAAATTTGTATCCTGTTGTCTAACCTTTGTTTTTGCAGGATATAATAAAAAATATTTGTTTTGTTTCTAATCCTTGTTTTGCAGGTGAAAAGAAAAGCAATAAATTTTTATTTATCTTTTATCACTAATCACGGTTTCGCAGGAAAACAAAATAAAAAAATTAAAAAGATCAACACAAAATATTCTTATTCCTATTCCTACTTGTATTTCCTATTTCAAAAAAAAAGGGAATAAAAAAAATCTTCTTTTACTGTTCTGTGCATACAAAAAAATGATAAATAAAAAAAACATTTTTTCTACTAACATATGTTGCAGGTAACAAAATAAAAAAAATTAAAAAAAAATAATATTAAAAAATATAGCAGACAGGTCCGGGCCGACCCCAGCAGCGCCTCCAGCCCGCGCGAGCCGCGGGCGGCGGCCCCGTCCTCCTCCGCCCTCCATCGGCCGATCCTCCGCGGCGGTTGGCCGCGCGCAGCCCCCGCCCTCCTGCTGCACATCAGCCCGCGCCAGGCCGCAGATTTCGCCACTGCCTCGAAGACCCGCCAGGTGCCCTTCCGTGCCCCTCCCTCGGGCGGCCACGCGCCTCGCCGCGGTCTGCTCCTCCGCGTGCGCGAGGAAGCGCGCCGCGCGCCGAGGCCAACCTCCTCGCCTCCCGCGCGGCCCTCTGTGCGCGGCTCCGCCGTCCCAGGCCGCGCCCGATCTCCTGCCCCCGTGCGGCCAGACCCGCTCTCCCGCGTGGTGGTGCGCCCAGCCGCGCTCCGCCGCCATCCGCACGGGCTGCGCCCCGTTCCGCGACGCCTCTAGTCCGCCCTTGGTCCCTCTCCAAAGTGGCGACGGCGACCTCCCTCTCTACGGCTTGAAGAGAATGAACCCTAAAATGGAGAGGGTTTTGATTTCATAAAAAAATGGAAATATTGCGGAGTTGTCCTTCACGGAGTTCAGAAATTACAAAGCCACCCCTGCTCTAGAAAGTCATGTGCGTTGCACATGCTTAATGGGTAAATTACAGGCTTTTTCCTGCATTTTATTCTGTTATCTTTTCAAGTCACAACTTTGAGGAATTACAGTCCAGTCCCTGTGATCCAGACTTAAATTTGCATGCTATTTGATTGAAATAAATGGTGCTTTCATGCTTAATAAATTCGGCAAAAATTGATGTATGCTCCTGATATGTTTCTTAATATTGTATAAAATTTTCATAGTTTTTCGTTGACATTTAATACATTTAAAAAATCAAAAACTGTGTCTTTTTGCATGTTTAAACTTTGAAAATTCATAAAAATCGCAAAAGTGCCTAAAAATTCTACAAAAATTCCTGTAGCTGTGTTTTGACTTGTTTTGATTTCTGTCCAAGTTTTGTGCTTTTTCCATATATAAAAAAAGAAAATTGCAAAATACAAAAAAGATTGCGTGTGCTTTTCTTTATCACTTGTCTTCATTTGTGCTTATTCGAAAAATAAAAAAAATATATAAAATTGAAAAACCACTAAAAAAATCATTTTCTGAAATTTGACTACTTAGTTTTTAAATCGTGCTCCTTGTGTTCGACCCTGGTCGCTATACCAGGTAAAAAGAATAGCGAAGACCGCTTACACATTGTTTTCATTGATTCCTATCTTTTCTCAAGTGGTTTAAAATATATTTTTCCGATGACCGAATCGTGCGGTTGTGGACAACGACACATTTTTGATATTATTTATCCTCTCTTAACCGTATCGATTTTCGGGCCATCAGAATGGCGCCGTTGCCGGGGAGCACGGCTTTGTAGTCATTTTTCATTTTTCTATTTTTGTCTCTCTATATTGTAATTGTTTTCTGACATTCTCTCTTGGATTTTTGTGCGAGGTACTGCTTGGACGACTTGGAGTTTCTTTTTAGAGGACCCGCGCAGGAGGAAGAGAGAGAGGAGAAGAAATTTTTTTTATTTTTGAGAGAGAGAGAGAAAACAATATTGTTGTAATAACTTAGACTTTGGACTTGTGGACTTGGACATTTTTCGGGGTCTGTTTCGCCAAGTGCCGGTGCACTTGGGGGACCTCACCGTTGTTTTTCGTTGGTTTTGTTTTCTCGCATTTTTTTATTTTATTTTATTTGATTCACGTGATTTTCGAGCCCCTAGCCTTAGGATTTTCTCTTGCTTGTACCGTAATTAGTAGGGTCCCCACACTTAATTATCTGCCTGTTCCTATAGTGCGCTTAATTGGACCTACTAATAATCAATTAATAAAAATAATCGACTCATCTCCTTCGTAGCCTACGTGCCGCAGTCCACCCTGTAAAGCGCTTTCTCCTACTCCCGATTTGTCGGGCAGAGGAGGGGTGGGCCAAGACCGGACCCTTTGGCTTGGAGGTCGGTGACCGATTAGACGGTTCTGCGAGTAGAACTTGCTCATCTAGGACTCGGATTTTCGCTTGCATCATTTAGGTAGTTTAAATTTCTGTATTTAATTTTCTGCGCGGATCATTTTTCATGTAGAGTACTGGAGTAAGGTACGCATTTTCTATCTCTGCATGCATCATCGTTTTTGACCGTGCATTGGCTTTCTCGATCCCTCCCCATGTTTTTGGGCTCAAATTAATCAAATAGGAAATCGGAAAGCTCGTTAGGCGTTATTCTTGAAAATATCCAAAAACAATCACAAAATCAAAAATTAAAAATTAAAAAAATTGGGACTGCTAATTGAACTTGACTCTAAAATCAAACGTAATTGATTCGCTTCATTGTATTGGGAGAGCAATCCCCTCATTGTTTGCGCTTTTAGTCGCTCGCGTACACACTAAGGAGTAGTGCCCAAATCCTATTCAAGCCTCCTAAGTGTTTGTACAACTTTTATTGATCACCTAACTCTAAAATTGAAAAGATAAAGAACCGAATCTCACGGTCTTCACTTTGTGTTGAGTTGGTGAACTGGGGGTTTGCTTTGTGTTTTGTATGTCTTTGGTGTGAGTCGGTTACAAACATCTTCCTCTATCATTAGCAGTCACCTTCTGTCTCTAACCCACCCTCCCTTCGTTCCTGCCTTTTCTTTCTTTCTCTCCCTTCTATCCCTCCATCCCTCCCTTCAGTTTCCTCTCATCACGATGGACCACTTTCCATTCCAACCGAATTTTGCGGCTTCTTCATTTCGTGCCCATCACTCACGTTCACTCTCTCGAGAGGTCGGAACCCCATCCGACTTCTCATCTTCTCCCTACCCACCCTCCCATTTGGGACGTGTTGTGAGTGACACCCACAGAGACCAGATTGACCAAACACGAGACATGGGTGTTCACCTTGCTGAGATGAGAGTGCATCCCTTAGACGATCAAATGGGGCATTGGCAAGCTTTAGATGACTTTAATCCTAAGATGATGGATGAGTACACCGATCAAGAAGCACACTCCGCTTCTACACTGAGTTCCTTCATTTTAGATTTAGAGTTAATTAATATATTGCCCAAGTTTTTAGGGGAAGTGCACGAGGAACCATATTTGCATATTGAAGAATTTGAGGAAATTTGTGGATCAAGATCATATTCTGATATAACTTCTGAGGACATGATGTTGATCACCTTCCCATTTACACTTCAGAGTAGAGCCAAGACTTGGCACAGACGATTGGGAAGGAAGATTACTACATGGGGAGATTTACGATCATTATTTTTGAAGAAATTTTACCCCCAATGTAGAGCAGAGATGATGCGGTCGTGTATTCGTGATTTTTCTGTTAACCCCCAAAAGCCGTTGATAGATTCATGGTTGAGGTTACGAGAACTTGTGAGGCGATTTCCGGATCATGGATTTTCGATGACTGACCTTATCCATATCGCCATGAGGGGGAGGACCGCAGAGCAGATATCATATGTCATTACCTTGTGTAGTGGTTCACACCATTGTCCCGACTTGGATTTTGTTGAGACCATCTTGGATACACTTTCTGATCTTGCATATACACCAGATGATTTATTCGGGACAACACATGAGGGAGATATGACAACAGTTGAGTGTGTGACACACCATGCCGATCTTGATAGCACACACAAATCAGAGGATATGGATGCTACTACTTCTCATTTGATGGATGTGTTGCCTACTGTTGTGAGTTCCGAGAGCCGGACGTTGGTTGAGTTTTCATTGGATTTACAATCAGATTTTGAGCCAGTCTCGCACCTCCACATTGATGATTCTTCGATTCTAGATCTGCTAGGATCCCAAGAGATAGAGGAGGAACCCACATCTCAACCATCCTCTGATTCTTTTCAGTATCCATACGTAGTTGATACAGTGTCTTGTCTTCAGGAGATCTTCTCAGATTCAGAGATATACCTGGATTCATCTCAGCGTAGAGAGCTTGATGAGGGACCGATTTTGGATTTTACAGACCTTGATAGTCCCGTATTTAAGACTTGTGTCCTCCCATTTGATGAGGTTGATATATTTTTGGAGGAACTCACATTTGACAGCATTGATCCCAACTTCCCTGATGATTCGGCATTACTCTCCGAGGGTTATCTGTGGGAGGATGCCATGGACCCTGAGTTCTCGGTTTCACTTTCTGGGAGTGCATCCGATCTGTCGGATCACGAGACCGAGTATTTTGATATTTCTGATAATGAGTTTGATGTTTCTCTCCTCGACGACCCTCGCGAGGATGATCCGATCTTTGAGGTATTCGATGATTTCACTGATTTGTCTCCATTATATGCATCGGATATCAGCCTTTATAGTGAGTCTTTTGAACATGACCTTCCATATCTATTTGAGGCGGTGATTGACGTGGAGGATTCCATGACCGATCCTTCCTTCTCCACGTTTGATTACTTCGGCTCCATCCTTTCGCTCCACACAGATCTTGAGCCGATGATTTCTTTTGTGTTACCGGAGCCCGACTTCATCTGCCCATATCTTGACCCGGTAGTAAGCACCCGCCTGACTATTTATCTGGGTGTTATCATTCACTTTCTTGACCCTCCTGACTTCGTTGTTGTTCTCCCACCGAGATGACAACAACAGTACGGTATTCGCCTAACAGATGCCGTCCTGAACCTCAACACGGCGTTATCCTAACATTTGCGCCCAGCTAGGGGCATAAACTCTAGCGCTTGTTGAGAGGCACCTCAACATTGATTGACTCACTGTTGTATAGATTCATCTGTCTATATCATACATTATTTCTGTCTCACACCCCATCTCCATCGCATGATCATTCCATACTTAGGGTGTACTTTACCCTAAGTATAGGGGGGATGTCAGACATTTGATTATTCTTTTGATTCTTTTTACCTCTGTTTTGCTGCCTATACTTAGGGATATTTTACCCTAAGTATAGGGGAGGTAGACTCTGTCTATTCATCTCATCGGTCTTCCCTTTGTGTACAGTCTGCTATACTTAGGATTACTTGATCCTAAGTATAGGGGGATCACCGACTTCTATTGTTTATTTTTCTTTTATTCGTCGTTGGAGTATACTATTCTTTTCACTTTTCTATACAAAGCACGAGTTATGTCTTTCTTTTCAGCTCTTTGATCACTATGAGGACATAGTTCGAGCTAAGTATAGGGGGTGTCGTATATATTGTATATATACTTTAGCCATAACTCGTACTTTCATATATTATTTTTTTAATATGGATAAAATACTGTGTAAATACTCAAAAAAAATTCTTAAAAAAAACCTGTAAAAAATGAATTAAAAAAAACCAACTATGTATATACTTGTATAAATTACTCAAGTTGTAAATTCTTGCATCTCATTCTTGTAAAATAATCGTCTCACTCTTGTGTAAATATGTATCTTCTCTAACCCTTATTTAAAAAAAAGAATCTTGTATATATTTGTATATATTACTAACTATTTGCATTAAAAAAACTTTTTTCATGTGCATAATTTTTCAAAAATCCATAAAAATTTCAAAATTTTGAAAATTGTTTCACAAAAAGATTTTGTTTTCTTTTCCTTGCATGTACATATTTTCTTGCATTTGCATGAGCATTTTTCAGGATGATTTTGACTATTAAACTAAGTCTGGAATAAATTTGAAGAATGGAGCTTAGTTGGGCCTTAATCCACTTAATTTCAGAGAACCTTATAAGATTTGGAGTTAAGACTTTTCAGGTCCTAGACTTAATTCTTTGAGTCCATAAGACTATGTTCACATGTCATCTTGATGAGTCTAAGTAGAACATTTAACAACACACACATGATTCTTTCAGACCGTGGCTTACCTTGGACACTGCACTTTACACGTAGCTCTTCATGGATGAGGTAGTGAGGGAGCAGAATCTTTTGGCTTGGGGTAGCATACGAGGGTAGTACATCTAGGCGGAACCTCTCGTCCTCCTCTAGGGAGGGAAGTGCGTCTCAACCTAGTCTGGTGATGTTGAGGTCTAAAAACAGGAGCTGTGGGGTTGCAATAATGCTTCAAAAGAGGGATAGTCTACTGGCTCAAGAGGAAAAACTCCTTATGTACATGCTGCACCTTGTATATATTTCAAAAAAAAAGGCAAAATCTCCAAAAGTGAACATGCCTGAAAGAAAAATAAAATGCCTGTAAAAAAAAAGAATAAGAGCTTCAAAGTCATATATTTATGAGCTTGCAGCGGGTGACATGGCTACACTGGTCATGCATCCAAGGATAGGTAACTACACTGGTTACCATCCATTCTCTTCTCCATCCCCTCTTCTTGAGCTGGTTGTACTTGAACTTAGAAGGGAATGTCCCCGCTCCTCGAGGAAAGAGTTGCCAGACCGGGTTATTGAGTTACCTTGTTGAGAGAGGCTGAATCTTTGCTACTTTTGAGATGAAGAGCTAAATTTCACTTACACGTACAAGTAAGAATTCATAGTCATAAGAGTTTGTGTCTGTAGACTTGTTCTGATCTGACTGTTGAGGAGACCTGAATAGGAGTCTTATGGAACTTAGAGGCTGTTAGGTTTTAAATCCATGTCCCAATAAGGTTCTGACACATTAATAATCCAAAGGTCCGACAGAGCTCCAGACTACATTTTTATGAAGATAACTTTGAAAGTCAACATCGTTCTAACTTCTTTCCTTTTTCTTTTCTTTATTTTTATTTTCACTTATTTTCCAAATAAGTGTTTGCTAAGGGACTAGCAAAGGTAAAGTATAGGGGAATGATGAATCCACGATTCATCGCCTTTATTCTTTTATTTTAGCATTATTTCCTTAGTCAAATACCTGTAAATACCCACTAATTTCATAAAATTACCATTTTGCATGCATTTGTTAATTATGCATTTTTAACACTTTTTGTATATAAATAAAAGAATAAAGAAGAAAAGAAAAAGAAAAGGAGGTATTTATGAAATAAATACAGACTGACCCAAACCCCGAGAGAAGGTCAAGACTTGACCAGATCGACCAGGAATAAAGTAGGGGGAGATAAGGTTGTCTGTCAGAAAATCCAAAAATATCTTGTACATATTTTTCATGTATATTTGTACAAAACTTATATTATTTTATTTATATATAATTTGACCTCAAATCAATTATTTTTGTAAATAAAAGTTGTAAATAAAATTGTATTGTAAATATTAAAAATATTTGTAAAATAAAAAAAATGTATATATTGTAAATAATTACACCCAGAAAAAGCCGTAATGCGATAATTGAAACACCAATTCCGGCTCCATACGAGCTCAAATCGAACCAAACTCACTTCCATCGTACTATAAATTAAATTATCTTTCAAATGGCTGTGGTTTTGTATTTTTTGGAGTTACGGTTAAAAGGTCGGTTTTCTGGGGTGTATTGTGCAGTTTACCCATATATCTGTGTATATAATTATTAATATTTATTTTTACTTAATGTATATATTATAAATATTGTTTTCAATAAAAATAAAAATTAAAAAAAATAAAATAAAAAAATCTTGTATAAAAATTATTTCCT
This sequence comes from Ottelia alismoides, assembly GCA_037367405.1. Classification (NCBI taxonomy): domain Eukaryota; kingdom Viridiplantae; phylum Streptophyta; class Magnoliopsida; order Alismatales; family Hydrocharitaceae; genus Ottelia; species Ottelia alismoides. The sequence continues at coordinate 97,914 of JAZKJV010000361.1, read as the reverse complement.
TATTTGCACCTATGTACATTATATCTTATGTATATAATATATGTATGCCACTAACTTCCATTTATAAAATCCACCAAAAAAATTTAATTACCTAACATTAATTAATTAATTTAAATTAATTCCGAATTTTGTATTTAATCATTTGATTTTATTTGATTTATGTGACTTAATAAGTTACCATATATATATGATTTGATTTCGTACCTTTAATGGCCACCATTAAGGTGGCCAATTAATTTCCAATTAATTTATTAATTTATTTAATTTATTAATTTAGAATTTTGTAATTAATTATTTAATTAATTTATTAATTTAATTATTTTATTAATCCATCCAATAAACACATTCCTTTTTTGTAAATATTTTCCTTTTTTGATTTTTTGCCTCTTTTTAATGGGCTCCTCCTCCCTCATTCACATTTGATCGATCTTTGGCGGAGAGGAGCCCGGTTTCCGAGAGGTTTCTTATTGAAGAGGGTCCTAGCCTCTGATCCAGTCGGTGATAGAGATTTGGGCTTCGTCGAGGCCATCATGGCTTGTCCGATCCCCGAGGTGAGATCCACTTTTACTTGTCGTTTTTCCTAGGTAAATTGTAGGCTTAGATCTTAGCGTAGGATTAGGGAGTAATTTTTAGATAAAAAAAATCTCAAAAATTTCCATCACACTTTAATCCACATCCGACGCCGATCTCCATCTCATCTCCGCAATCCCTACATATTCGATTTCTACCTCACACGATCTTCCACCTTCGATCACGCACGGTGACCGGAGCCTCGGATCTATCTCCCACATCGCCTAGATCTGCTCATTCATACATTCCAATTTTTGTATATAAATAAATAAAAAAAGAAATTTGTATCCTGTTGTCTAACCTTTGTTTTTGCAGGATATAATAAAAAATATTTGTTTTGTTTCTAATCCTTGTTTTGCAGGTGAAAAGAAAAGCAATAAAATTTTATTTATCTTTTATCACTAATCACTGTTTTGCAGGAAAACAAAATAAAAAAATTAAAAAGATCAACACAAAATCTTCTTATTCCTATTCCTACTTGTATTTCCTATTTCAAAAAAAAGGGAATAAAAAAAATCTTCTTTTACTGTTCTGTGCATACAAAAAAATGATAAATAAAAAAAACATTTTTTCTACTAACATATGTTGCAGGTAACAAAATAAAATAAATTAAAAAAAATAATATTAAAAAATATAGCAGACAGGTCCGGGCCGACCCCAGCAGCGCCTCCAGCCCGCGTGAGCCGTGGGCGGCGGCCCCGTCCTCCTCCGCCCTCCATCGGTCGATCCTCCGCGGCGGTTGGCCGCGCGCAGCCCCCGCCCTCCTGCTGCACATCAGCCCGCGCCAGGCCGCAGATTTCGCCACCGCCTCGAAGACCCGCCAGGTGCCCTTCCGTGCCCCTCCCTCGGGCGGCCACGCGCCTCGCCGCGGTCTGCTCCTCCGCGTGCGCGAGGACGCGCGCCGCGCGCCGAGGCCAACCTCCTCGCCTCCCGCACGGCCCTCTGTGCGCGGCTCCGCCGCCCCAGGCCGCGCCCGATCTCCTGCCCCCGTGCGGCCAGACCCGCTCTCCCGCGTGGCCGATCGCCGCCGCGCTCCGCCCCGCCGTCTTCAGCCCTTCGGTGGTGCCGCACCTCCAACGCCAAGGCTGCCCCGTCCTCCCCACGTGGTGGTGCGCCCAACCGCGCTCCGCCGCCATCCGCGCGGGCTGCGCCCCGTTCCGCGACGCCTCTAGTCCGCCCTTGGTCCCTCTCCAAAGTGGCGGCGGCGGCCTCCCTCTCTACGGCTTGAAGAGAACGAACCCTAAAATGGAGAGGGTTTTGATTTCATAAAAAATGGAAATATTGCGGAGTTGTCCTTCACGGAGTTCAGAAATTACAAAGCCACCCCTGCTCTAGAAAGTCATGTGCGTTGCACATGCTTAATGGGTAAATTACAGGCTTTTTCCTGCATTTTATTCTGTTATCTTTTCAAGTCACAACTTTGAGGAATTACAGTCCAGTCCCTGTGATCCAGACTTAAATTTGCATGCTATTTGATTGAAATAAATGGTGCTTTCATGCTTAATAAATTCCGCAAAAATTGATGTATGCTCCTGATATGTTTCTTAATATTGTATAAAATTTTCATAGTTTTTCGTTGACATTTAATACATTTAAAAAATCAAAAACTGTGTCTTTTTGCATGTTTAAACTTTGAAAATTCATAAAAATCGCAGAAGTGCCTAAAAATTCTACAAAAATTCCTGTAGCTGTGTTTTGACTTGTTTTAATTTTTATCCAAGTTTTGTGCTTTTTCCATATATAAAAAAAGAAAATTGCAAAATACAAAAAAGATTGCGTGTGCTTTTCTTTATCACTTGTCTTCATTTGTGCTTATTCGAAAAATAAAAAATATATATAAAATTGAAAAACCACTAAAAAAAACATTTTCTGAAATTTGACTACTTAGTTTTTAAATCATGCTCCTTGTGTTCGACCCTGGTCGCTATACCAGGTAAAAAGAATAGAGAAGACTGCTTACACATTGTTTTCATTGATTTCTATATTTTCCGAGTGGTTTTATCATTTTTCTCGATGACCGAATCATGCGGTTGAGGACAACGACATTGTGATTTATTCTCTACCTTAGTCGCATCGATTTTCCGGCTCATCAGAGACGTCCGCTAGGAGTGTGATTTTGTGATTATTGATGATGAAGCAGCTTGGTCCTATCCTGTTTCACGAGCCATCCTCTCACATTCAGACTCTACAGATTCGCGGATTCCAGCAGAGGAGAGCTTGCAGAGAGCACTCTTGGTAGAGGACACATTCGAGGCTGTAGACCGTGTTCAGGATGGCGAGGCAGTATATATTTCTGGTGATTCAGATTCAGATCCCTCAGAGTTAGATATCTATTGGGTCGAGTTTGATGAGTTGATACTGTGTTTGATTCCTACAGAGCCAGCAGGTAGTGTGGAGACTGAGCCGGCACAGATAACAAATACACTAGCAGGGCAGTCTACACCAGCTTTTCATGATTAGCGAGAGTTCTCCCATGAAGATTTGGTCGCATTCACTTGGACTTTTTAGAAGCCAGATTTGCCAGCTCCCAGTTTCCCAGAACTGAAGCCTTTGCTGCAGTCGTTGAAGTATAGATTCGTTGAGGGCGAGCATGAGATGCATCCAGTGATTATCTCAAAAGATTTGACTAAAGAACAAGAATCTCGTTTGTAGGATAGAGTGTAGCTGATTTCCAGGGGATAAGTCCGACCATGTGCTCCCACCATATCTATCTCGAAGAGGACGCTAAGCCATCATGTGAGTTCCAGCGACGGATGAACCCGAATCTTTGAGAGGTTGTCATGAAGGAAATCTCGAAATGGTGGAGCACCGATTTTATCTACCCCATCTCCGACTCCAAGTGGGCTAGTCCATTACATGTGGTGCCCAAGAAGACAGGTATCACTACAATTGTGAGTGAGTCTGGAGAGGAGATAGCTACCCAGGTACCCATTTCTTGGAGGGTCTGTGTGGACTACAGACGATTGAACCATGCCACCAAGAAGGATCATTTCCCGCTACCTTTTATTGATCAGATTATAGAGATGCTAGATGGAAGAGTCATTATTGCTTCCTTGATGGGTACTCTAGCTACAATCAGGTGGCCATTACGCCCGAAGACCAGGACAAGACGACATTCACATGTTCGTTTGGGACATATGCTTTCAGACGGATGCCCTTTGGTCTATGTAACGTCCTGGTGACATTCCAAAGGTGCATGTTGTCCGTCTTCTCGGACATGGTGGGTGACTGTTTGGAGGTCTTCATGGATGACTTTTCGGTCTATGGCGATGGGTTTGATGCTTGTTTTGACTGCCTAGACCGCGTCCTTCAGCGCTGCATTGAGGTTCATCTTGTTTTATCATGGGAGAAGAGTCACTTCATGGTGGCTCAAGGGACGGTGCTTGGTCATATCATCTCCAATAAGGGCATGGAGGTTGATCCGGCCAAGGTGGATATCATCAGGAAACTCAATCCACCGTCCAACCTGCGACAGTTACGGTCTTTTCTGGAGCATGTTGGTTTCTACCGACGTTTCATTCATGATTTCAGCAGGATTGCCCGAATTGACTGATTTGCTGACCAAAGACACCGAGTTTATTGTAGATAATAAGTGTCTTGCATCATTTGAGACTCTCAAGAGTCTATATGTTAAGGCTCATGTCCTGTAGCCGCCTGATTGGTCTCTCCCGTTCGAGATCATGACGGATGCCTCCGATTTTGCCGTAGGAGCCGTGCTAGGATAGAGGAGGGATGGAGTGCCTTTTGCCATTCACTACGCTAGACGTACATTGGATGCCGCACAACGGAACTACACCGTCACTGATAAGGAGATGCTAGCCGTAATTTTTGCCTTGGACAAGTTCAGATCGTACATCATTGGATCCAAAGTGACTATCTTCGCTGACCATACTGCCATCAGGTACCTTATGGCAAAGAAGGATGCCAAAGCGAGACTGACTAGATGGATCCTTCTACTCCAGGAGTTTGATATTGAGATTAAGGATAAACCTGGACTCAAGAATGTGGTGGCGGATCATCTCTCCTGATTAGAGAATCTTGAGGAATATGAGCAGACTGATCCTATTTCTGAGACCTTCCCAGATGAGGCGATCCTTGCTATCGCCTCGCTCCCGCAGTACACCGACATTGTCAACTATCTTGTTGCCAAGAAAGTTCCACAATGTTGACCCAGGTAGCGACTTGAGACCTTCCTCGCGAAGGCCAAGTTCAACCACTGGGAGGATCCCATCCTTTATCATGAAGGAGGGGATATTGTCTGGCATCGGTGCATTCCTCAGGAGGAGCACCATAGCGTCCTCACATACTGCCACAAACTTGAGGCAAGGGGACATCATTCTGAGAGGAGAACAGCACAGAAAATGCTCCAATCCAACCTATGGTGGCCTACCCTCTTCAAGGATTCTAATGAATTTGTAAAGAGGTGCACTGACTGTCAGAGGATGGGCACTTGTGGACAGCGTGATATGATACTGATGCAACCCATTCACTTCTGTGAGGTTTTTGACGCATGGGGCATCGATTTCATGGGTCCATTCCCTAAGAGTCGGGGATTCGAGTACATTCTGTTGGCTGTAGATTATGTGAGTCGTTGGGTTGAGGCCATTCCCGCCCGAACCATAGATGCTAGTACTGTTTGCAATTTTTTGAGGAAGAATATCATTTCTTGATTCGGAGTGCCTAGAGTATTGATATCTGACAGGGGGTCTCATTTCGTCAACGATAGGGTAAAGGCCCTTGCTAGTAAGTTCAGCATTGACCATCGAGTTGCCATTCCATATCACCCTCAGACCAATGGTCTTGCTGAAGTATCGAATACAGAGATCAAGACGATATTGCAGAAGGTAGTCCGCCTCGACCGAAAGGATTGGTCACAGCTTTTAGACTCGATCTTGTGGGCATATCGGACTTCCTTCAAGACTCCTTTGGGTACATCTCCCTTTCGTCTCATTTATGGCAAGCCCTACCATTAACCTGTGGAGATTAGGCACAAGTCACTTTGGGTTGTCACAGATATCTTATTGGATCCAGTGTGTATATGTGATCAAAGGAATGCAGAATTGGCAACCCTGGAGGAGCTTAGAGACACAGCCTTTTCTAGCAGCCTACAATATATGGAGCGAGTGAAGATATGGCATGATTCTTATATCAGCCATAAGCAGTTTGAGACAGATCAGAGAGTATGGTTATTTGATGCCAGGCTTAGATTATTTCTAGGGAAGTTGTAGAGAAAATGGAAGAGACTATACCTGGTCCGAAAGGTACATGACAATTGGAGTATTGACATATCTGAGATGTCATCTGAGTCTACCTTTCGTGTTAACGGTCAGCGGCTCAAGCCATATCTAGATCATGAGCCGTTGGTCGTTGACGTCGTCGCGATTCATTTTGCATGAGATGTGGTCTTTGACTCACATCAGTTGCATCTCATGCCTGACTATCATTGTCTTCCACCTTGTATAGATCCAGATGTCCATATCATCTCATTCTTTAGTCCAACACCCCATTTGCACTTGTGATTATGCTATACTTAGGGTGCACTTTGCCCTAAGTATAGGGGGTGTCAGACTCTTGATTATTCTTTTGATTATTTTTACCTCTGCTCTACTACCTATACATACGGAGATTTCACCGTAAGTAGAGGGGAGGTAGACCCTGTACATTCTATCACTCATTTTTCCCTTCATGTGCAGTCTGCTATAATTAGGATTGCTTGATCCTAAGTATAAGGGGAAACACCGAGCCCTCTTCATTCTATTCTTTGATTCGTCATTGTAGTATAGCTTTCCTTTTCACTTCCCTACTAAGCACGAGTTATGTCTTCTTCATTGCTCTTGATCCACTCTGAGGACATCGTTCGAGCTAAGTATAGGGGGTGTCATATATATTACACATATACTTTAGCCATAACTCGTACTTTGTGTGAGTGTATTAATAAATAAAATGGCTAAAATCCTTTATTTAGAAACCGTAAAATTTTTAAATTTTTTCTTGTACATAAAATTCTTTCTTGCACATACATAGCTATGTATAAAATTTATTTTTGTACAAATATTTATAAAAATGTTTTGTTTGTAAAAAGCTTGTAAGTATTTTGGTATCTAAACTATGTATATAGTACAAAATTTTTGTCAAATGTTTGAAAAAAAAGTTTGCAAAAACCCTTGTTTAAATGTTTGTAAATAGTTTGCAAAACTTCTGCATCCATGCATACATTTTTCAAAAAATTTACACATTTTCAAAAACTTTGCATAAAAAGATTTTTGTATATATTTGTATAGTTTTCTGAATCATAGATTGGCATTTAAACTAGCCTGGAATTAAATTGAAAAATGGAGCTCGGTTAAGACCTTAATCCACCTAATTATAAGAGGAACATTATAGGATTTAGGGTTGAGACTCTTCAGGTCCATTGGTGACTTAATTCTTTGAGTCCACTAGGCTATGATCTCACATCTGTTGAACGGGATTTTGAGAGGGTTTGGAGAAATCCACACAAGGCGGGATCACAATGTCGCTGAGGCGACCGCTCACGAAACCTCGATCAATCAATAATTAACCCACAATTCAGAATCAAGCAATGAAAGGAAAGATGTGGAGTTAAAATTTTTTATAATGATACAAAAGATGTTTATAGTGCAAGTAGTGTAGTGTCAAACACAGGAAGCAAACAGGTAGATCGAGGTAAAGAATGCACAAAATGCGACTGTGGTGTACTTGTCTATATGTGCTAATTTTTTGTGGGTTTTTTTGTTTTTATTTTTTATTTTAATTTTTAATTTTATATTTTTATATTTTGATTTTTAATTTTCTGTTTTTGTATTTTCTTTTTATATTTTATATTTTTTGTATTTTCTTTTTCTTTGAAATTATAAAACAAGATATACATATAATAAAGAAAAGAGAGAGATAATGTATATATAAAAATAGGTAAAAATAAGCAAAATAAAATAAACTATTAATTAAATACAAAATTATAGAAAGGCAGGGGGTTCTTTTTAAATTATACAAAATAATAAAACTGCATATGAAAGCTTATAAACTATTAATTAAGTACACAAAATAGCGAAGGCAGGGGAGAAAAATACCCAGCGCCTGGGGGATCGGACGCTAGGGCACCTCCCACTTCCACGTGTCGACTCGAGGGCTGGCGATGACGGTTTGGCTCGGACGTCCTAGATTAGAAAATCCCCCGCAGATCTGACGGTTCTGAGAGGGCTTGATCATACGGCAACTGGCAGATCTGAGCGGTAGGGAATTATCTGACGAAATAAAAGCTATCGTGAAGAACAAGGAAGAACGCCGATGAGTCGAGCTTCCCCGCCCCCGATCCTCCTCCTCTGTGGCTCCTGAAGGCTCCAAAATGGCCGCGAGTGTTCCTGTGGGCTTCCTCTTTATGCCGGGAGTGACAAAAATCGTCGGGGTGGGCCGACGTTCTCGTACGGAGGTGACGGAGCCGGGAGGCTCCAGGATCTCCAGCGCTTGACCAAAAATTGCTCCAGGCGTGAGAATAGGCACGAGACCTGCAAGAAAAGGGTAAATAGGTCAAGGGTAAAGTGCCTCTACCCCATAGTAGGGCGGAATGGGTAGCTGGAGTGTTTGGTAATGATCGAAGATGGTCGGCAGAGCTCGAAGCCCGGTCGGGCTTAGATCGAGAGGAAATCATGATGAGTTTAGCTGAAATCAATGATAGAGATGTGTGCAGATCAACTACGGATATCCTAAAGATATAAAAGAGCATAAAAGAAAGAAGAAAACTCACCGAGGTGGCGTCGGTGACTAGCTTGGGCAGCCCTACTCCGGTGAGCTGGATCAACTTGATTCAACACCCTCGCAGCCTCCCGAAGGACGCAATCAATTCATGCTATCACCAGGAAGATTATCAAGCCTTTAGGTCTATTTGGATGTTGGAAGAGTGATCAAAAGTCAAAGGAAAGTCTGGGGTAGATTTTATGCATGTTGACGAGCAACTCCCAAGAACGATGTGTATCTCACGAATCGTTGATCCAATCCCCAAGGTTAAGCATGGGCGTGTATCCTCGATGCAAGGGGAGATAAAGTCAAGAAGATGCTATCGTAAAAGTATGCAAGATGTGACCTCAAAAAAGACGCAAAATGGGACAAAATGATATCTAACAAGGGGTCAGGCGTTGGGCAGAGAGCTGACCAAAAGTCAACTTCTGCCGCCACATGGTTGGTCCACGTGGACCAACCAGGAATAAACCTGGAAAAATCATTGTAAAATCAATTAAAAATAAGAAATGATTTTATTAATTTTAGGTTATTAAATGAAAAATATTTATTATATTATAAATTATTTTATTATGATTTTTATTTATTTGTTTGAGGTTCAAAATTACAAGTTCATTTTAGGGGCTATATAGGTATATTTATCTATATATTTTAATGTTTTATTTTTATTTTGTATATTTAATTTTAATATTTTGGTTTATTATTTTATATATTTATAACTTATTTTTATATACTCAAATATTTTGTTATTTTATTTTTCTGATGTACTATGTACAATTAAATAAATAGATGTATAATTTATATAGGTATACATAGAGGTCTTTTACCTAGGTATTTTATACAAGTATTTTATTTTAGTGTTTTGTTTAGTGTTTTATTCCCATCTTAATATGTACATATATTATAAATAATATTTACAAAATTATAAAAATATAAAATATAAAAATAATGAATAATAAATAAAATGAATATTTTAATCAGTATAGTTATACAATAGGGGTCCAAACTCAACTTTCAAATCGTAACTCCAAAAAATATGAAACCACCTTCATTAAATAGCTTATTGAAAATTATACAATTAAAGGTGATTTTGACACTTCAAGTTTGTATTTGAGAGATACATGTCTAGGAAGTTGGGATTTGGATTTTTATTCAGATTATAACTTTTTATATATACATTATTTTTGTGTGAAATCAATTTTGTATTTTTCTATATTTAATTATCTACAACTTTCATGTACAAAGTTTCTTTATTTGAAGTATAAAACTGTAACTAAAAATAGGTCCCAAAAATGAAGGAAAATAAATAAATATAAATAGGAATTTTATTGGATTTGGACCCTTATCTTCCCCTACTTTATTCCTTATCGACCTAGTCATCGAGATGCCTAGGTCTCGGGGTTTCAAGTCATAAAATATTTGCAATATTGTTTTCTTTTTTTCTTTTCTTTATTCTATAATTTTGGCGTTAAAAATAATATTTTATACACTATTTACACAAATATGCATGAGTGATAAAATGCCTAAATTAAGCATATTTACACGTATTTACTAGGGTTTTTAAGGCCAAAATGATAGAATAAAGATGATGAAACGGAGATTCATCATCCCCTATAATAGCCTTTGCTAGTCCCTAGCAAACACTTATGTAATAAGTGCAGAAAATAGAAACAAAGAAAAGAAAAAGAAGAAAGATGGGTTAAATTCAATAATCAAACTTGTCTTCACAAAATCAAAGTTTGGAGCTTAAGTCGGACCTTCGGAATTTTAGTGCGGGCGGAGCCTTAACGGGAATCGGATTTGAAAACCAACAACCTTCGAGAATCTAGAAACTCTACTCAAGTCTCCTCAATAGCCAGGTCAGAATACTTCAACTCATATGCTAACCCTTACGACTATGAATCTGACTCGTACAGTGTAAGTGATAGTGAGTCTCCCCCAACTGAAATGACAAAGAGACTGACTTCTCCAGTATAACAACCCAATGATTCCCCAATCCAATAACTCCTCCTTTGAGAAGCGGGGTATTCCCTTCTAAGTTCAAGTGACAACTAGCTCAAGAGGAGGGGTGAAGAGAAGAATGGACGGTAGCCAGTGTAGCTACCTATCCTAAGATTCCAGACCAATGTAGTCAAGTTATCCAGCTGCAGGCTCACATGATTTGACTTTGAAGCTCAAGCTTTCTTACTTTCTATACAACATATGTACACTCCGGCAGACATTTTATTTTTACACAGACCTGCCCACTTTTTTTTGGAGTTTTTCTCTTTCCTCTTTTTTTGAAATACTATTTATAGTAGCATTTACATAAGGAGTTTTTCCTCTTGACCCTCTATATTATCCCTCTTTTGAAGCTTTATTGTAAACCACGCTCTCCTGTCTTTAGAATTCCTCATCACTGGACGGGTCGAGGTGCACTTCCCTCCCTAGAGGAGGACAAATGCTTCCACTTGTATGCGTCTCATACCGGCAAATCCAACCCCCTCACCACTCCAAATGAGTTGAGCAAAAAGAAAGGTGCAAGTGTCCAAGTTAGGTCATTATCAACAAGAGTCGTGCGTGCGCTCCGAAATACTCTACCTAGGTGGTCAAGAATCCATTGAACCAAGTCTCACGATTCTCAAAGAATTAAGTCAACTAGACCTGAAGTACCTCAATTCCAGTTCCTATAAGGCTCCTGTTATTAGGTACATTTTAAGATCTAACCAATCTCCAATCTTCAGATTTTATTTAGACTTGCTCAATTATCAAACTCAATCCAAAAAATGCAAATGCCATGCAAATGCTATGCAGAATGCAGAAAATATTTTTGTAATGCAATTTTCCAAAGATTTTGAACTTTTTATGGATTTTTTGAAAAGATGATGCATATGCATTTTTTGTATTTTCAAAAAGTTTTTTCAATGTTTTTGGTATTTTTAGTTTTGCAAATGTTTTTGGGATTTTTTGAAAAGAAAAGATTTTTGGATAAAAACTAGGTACATATATTTACACAGGGATGCATCTTATATTTACAAGAAGTAGATTTTAAGAATTGACAAAGGGTAAGTGGTCGATTTTATAGATATAGATATATTAAGAATTTTAGTGTGATGTATATATTCCTCAAACTTATTTGAAAAGGTTTTTTCAAACATTTTTTAAAAACTATAGTCTAAAATAATTTTTACAAACAATTTACACTCATTTGAAAATCATTTTGTAATAGTTTTTCAAACTGTATATATAGATTTTTCAAATATTTTTGCAACTATTTTTCAAGCCATTTGCAAATAATTTTTCAAACATTTTTATTTCATAAATAAAATAAATGTTGCAAATAAAATATTTTACAAAGGTTTAAAATATTGAACAAAATGTTTTCCAAATAGTTTTCAAAAGATTTTACAAAAATATTTTCAAACTATTATTCAAACTTTTTGAAAAAAATATTTTCGCCTGATTTATTAATCAGTAGATACAAAAAGAATTGGAGAAAAAATAATATCTTTTTATTAAGTGTTTTTAATGAATTTTAGTAGGTATTAAAAGCCATAGTTATTAAGAAAAATACGAAAGTACGAGTTATGGCTAAAGTATATACGTAGTATATGCGACCCCCCTATACTTAGCTTGAGCTATGTCCTCATAGATCAGAGAGAAAAAGAGAAGACATAACTCGTACTGAGTATAGAAAAATCTAAAGAATAAAGAACGAAGAAATGAATGAATCAATGAGAAGTTGATCGTCCCTCCTATACTTAGGATCAAATAATCCTATGTATAGCAGACTGTACACAAAGCAGGGAGGGTCAAGGGTGGGAATGAACTGATCGTACTTAGACTGTCTCCCCCTATACTTAGGGTAAGATATCCCTAAGTATAGACAAGAATAGAAGACAATGGAGAGGATCGAAAAGAATGAAAGAACTCAGGGTGCACACCCCCTTATACTTAGAACAAAGTGCGTCCTAAGTATAGAAGACTGACAAAAAGGGCGACACCTTTTCGGAAGATAAAGAAAATAGAAAAGGAAAAGAAGAAAATAGATTAGAGATGGAAGAAGATATCAGAGGATGTACACATCACTCCCCCTATACTTAGGGTAAAAGAATCCCTAAGTATAGGCAACAACAGAAGTGAGGAAACGTAACGATGACTGAACACTCGGCTCATCCACCCCCCCCCATACTTAGGACAAAGTACATCCTAAGGCACACACGAGAATGGGTGGAGTGAGGAATAGGGGGGATGGACAAGTGGTAGACGAATGAGACATCAGGGTCCACAGTGGACGGAAACCGATCAGGGTCAGCACGGTGAAGGTCCTCAGTGGCCCTAGGGCGTGAAGGCTCAAGTGGGTGTGTGGAAGAATTGTGGTCAGGTCTGGCCTTAGGGGTCTCGCTGATATAAAAGTGGAATGGGACGAACTCATCATCATCGGAAATAGTGTGGTCAGTTTTGTCCTGCGAGGTCTCATCCAGGTCAAAACCAAAAGGAACGAACTCATCAGTGGAAGTAGTCGAACTATGTTCGTCCTTTACAATCTCAACAGGATCATCCTTCTCATAAAAAGGCATGAATTCCCGAATAAAGAAACCAAATCAAATTCATCCTTGGTCTCATCTGAATCTAAGTGAACATGAGCAGACTCATCAGTGAAAGTAGTCAAGTCACGTCCATCCTGTCTAGTCTCCAAATCTACCCTCCGCTCAGGGTGTCAATCGTGTAAATCCTACGGATGTCATCAACACAACGCCAAGTCCCAGAAGAAGGAACTTCGAGGTCCATGATTTATGAGTCTTCCTCTACGGGGAGGAATTCTCGGGTCTCAGTGAAGTCCATCATACAACAAAAGTCTATGATTGTATCATCTAGGTCATGATCCTCGGTGTCAGCCAAGATAGGTGGAGGTGCATCAGGTGCAGGTATCTGGTCAATAGTGGGTGCAGTGATTATCACTTCACTTCCGTCAGTAGGACGAAAGTGAATCTCTCCTGATCCATAATCAATAACGACCCTCGCAGAGGCGAGGAATGGTCATCCTAGGATGATTGTAGAGTGCTCCCCTATGGAGGTCTCCATGGGCAATACGACAAAATCAACATTGTACCTCGTGCCCTGAATCGAAATGACAACATTTTCAAGGATACCTTTCGTCCTCTTGATAGATCCATCAGCAAACTGAACGATCATCCTGGTTTTCTTGAGAGACCCTAAGTGAAGAGACTGTACCAGCGAGAAGGGTATAATGCTAATTGAAGCACCACCGTCAAGGAGAGTGTGATCACATGTGAAGTCAGAGATGGTACAGCTAATGAAAGGTGTGGCAGTGTTCTTCTTCTGAGGAATGGGACGGTGTGTGATGGTGTGGGCAATGGTCATGGTCAGAATATGACATTCAGATATGCTCCTCTGCTTTCTCTTCTTGGGAAGAGGAGCAGATAAATCGGTCATGGCCCGCTAAAGTGGGGCACGAATGATCTCATGAATGGTGTCCACCACTTCGGGTTCAGTCAATAATTTTTTTAATTTTTGGACCTCCTCCATACAAGGGATGAGGTCGGAATCAACATCTACATGAGGCATGCCAAGAGCAGTCCGTTCAGCGGCATCCTCGGGGTCAAAGGTGGGATAGGGTGTGAATGGATATGTGGTCAAGGGATCTGAAAGTGGGCACTCTTCTCACAGTCTAACTCATCCAAAGGTTTCCCGAACTCTTTTTGGATTTTTAAAATTTTCTTTTTTTATGTTTTGGACGATTGCAAGCTCTCATGGAAATCCTCAAATGAACCCATATCATCAGATGGTGGAATATCATGGTCGCTCTTATTTATACTAGTGAGGTTGTGAATCTTCTGTCTCATATGGTCCATCATCTGTGTCAAGTTCTCAAGGGTGGACTCCAGGAAAGGTGACTCCAACAAATCAGTCTCAGGTGGATGTGAAGATGGGAAATACGGAGGTGGAGATGGGTATGGGTAGAAATCCAAGTCCTGATACTGTGGCTGAGGTGGGTATGTACAAAAATCAGAAACAATAGGAGGAGGATCCTCCTGATAAAAGGGAAGTGGACCGACTGGAGTGAACGAGGGATCCATAAAGTCCGGATAAAATACGCTCGAGGGGTCCATCTCGAAAAGAAAAGAAAATGATCAGGAGAGCGCGATGGTCAAGTCAAGAGAGTGTAGAAGGAGGCGCAAATACGCAGAGATGATCTAGAAATGCATACAAACAATCACAAGCAAAAAATGAAAACAAGACAAACTCGTCAGTTCACCTACTGAACTTGGTGAAGATTGCAAAAGAGCGGTCTTTTTATCTTGTATGTTTTAGTGTTAGGTGAGAAGTCCAAAATCTGTGCAAACACTTAGGGGCTAAAATGGGATTTTGGCACTAATTCCTAGTGTATCGCGAGTAATGTAAAACAAAGATAATGAGGGCATTACTCGCCCCAAGACAAATTTTTTCTTTTTGATACATTTTAGGGTCGAGTAATGTTAGCAGTCCCAATTTTATTTGATTATCACTTTTTTTGGATTTTTAGTGAGAAATGCACATGCCTAACGAGGAATCAATTTTACTTAGCACCTAGGTGATCAAAATCAGAGGTTGAGGAGCGGAAAAGCAATACAAGCGGCAAGCGATGATGAATGCTAAAGTGTAAATGCTCACCTTACCTCCAGCACTCTACATGCAAAGATGCTCAACGGAATTGAAACCTATCTATATGCAATGCAAGCCGATGAAATCGCCCTAGGATGAGAAGCTGCTATTATCGTGAAGCACAGTTTTCAAAATTTGACCAAGTCCAAATGAGACTATAGGTACATGCAATGGTGCTTAATGTGTTTGGACCTAATACCGCCGACAAGATGATTCTAAATCTAAGGGCTCAATCACACAAATAAAGAAAACAAAACTGGAAAACAAAGGAAAAAGATGCGAAGAAAATCAACAAAAATGCAGTGAGCCCCCAAGTGAACAATCACTTGGAAATTGGGCCTGAATGTTCAGAGTCTGGAGTACATGTCTTATTACAAATAATAATGGTCTCTCTCTCTCATTTAAATTACACAAATAAATACAGAAAATAAATGCTCAAAATTTTGTCTTCAAAATTCTCCAAGTCCTCCTTTGTGCTAGGTCAAAAGCCGCCTCAAGTGGGTGCGCAGGTGCTCCAAAGAGGAGCTCCTCCCTCGATCCGCATTCTTCGCAGAAATTCAAACAAGGAGAGTGGTTAGACAATTCAACAATAATATCAAAAATTAAGAAAATAAATGAATGTCAAATATAGACAAATATTACAATCGATCAAAAAGCCGATCTATGAAATGTTGCTCCCCGGCAACGGCGCCATTTGTTGAACGGGATTTTGCGATGGTCTAGAGTATTCCACACAAGGCGGGATCACAATGTCGCTGAGGCGACCGCTCACGAAACCTCGTTCAATCAACAATTAACCCACAATTCAGAATCAAGCAATGAAAGGCAAGATGCGGAGTTAAAATTTAGTATAACTCTACAAAAGATGTGTATAGTGCAAGTAGTGTAGAGTGTCGAACACAGGAAGAAAACAGGTAGATCAAGGCGAAGAATGCATAAAATGTGACTGTGATGTATTTGTCTATATGTGCTAATTTTTTGTGGGTTTTTTTAATTTTTTTAATTTTTAATTTATATTTTTATATGTTGATTTTTAATTTTCTGATTTTGTATTTTCTTTTTATATTTTATATTTTTTTGTATTTTCTCTTTCTTTTAAACTATAAAGTAAGATATATATATAATAAAGAAAAGAGAGAGATAATGTATACATAAAAATAGGTAAAAATAAGAAAAATACAAGAAATAAAATATTTTTGGGCTTTTTATAATTTTCTAATGTTTTTGTGATTTTTCTGTATTTTTGCTAGTTTTTTTGGTGTTTTTAAAATCTCAAATACTAAAAACAAGGAATAAAATAAAAATCCGAAATTAAAATGGAGATGAAAAATAGTAAACAGTAACAAAAATTCTCCAAATTAATTTTAAAACAAAGGTAGTAAAATAGAGAAAAAGTAGAGATAGAAAATAGATTTTTAGGTTTATTTCATAGATTTTATAAAATTTTATAAAGGTTTAGGGGTTTTTAATTTTTATGAGTTTTCTTTCGTATTTTTTAGTGATTTTTGGCCTGAAGGTAAAAAATGAAAAAACACACAAAATTTAATTTTTTGGGAATTTTTCAAAAATGTTTTATAATTTATTTGTATTTTCTAATGCAAATAGGGATGAAAATACATGTTTTTGATTTTTTTTATAAATACTAAAATGCTTCAAAAATGTAAAATAAAAATATGATGTGAATGTGCAATGAAACATAAGCTTAAGTCTATTTTTGGGAGGTTTTTTTAGGATTTTATTAGATGCATAAAATAAATGCAAACAATAAAGAGAAAATACACATTAGCAGGGGTATTTTGGTAAATATGCAAAAGTTCAGGGCCAACGTGCAAATTTCCCAGAAATAATTAAGGACCAATCACAAATAAATAAAAGCCTAGGGGTATCCCTGCAAAATTTCCAAAATCGCACGTGATAGTTATGTACCTGGTAGGGACCAAATTCAAATTCTCAAAACTCCTAGGGGCTTGCTTGCAATATAACAAAAACTTATAATTGCATAAAAAAGTTTAAGGGCTAAATAGTAATATAAAAAATGCCCAGGGTCTTGGCCGCAAAAAGTCCACGCCTCACGTGCGCCAGGCACGTGAGGTGATGTGGCCAAGAACGAAAATGCAATAATAGAAAGGCAGGGGGTTCTTTTTAAATTTTACAAAATTATAAAACTGCATATGAAAGATTATAAACTATTAATTATATACACAAAATGGCGAGGGTAGGGGTGTAAAACACCCAGCGCCCGGGGGATCGGACGGCAGGGCGCCTCCCACTTGCCACGTATCGACTCGAGGGCCGGCGATGACGGTTTGGCTCGGATGGCCCAGATTAGAAGATCCCTCACAGATCTGATGGTGCTGAGAGGGCTTGATCGTACAATAGCTGGTAGATCTGGGCGGCAGGGAATGATCCGACGGTAGAGAAGATATCGGGAAGAAAGTCGGCGAGTCGAGCTTCCCGCCCCCGATCCTCCTCTGTGGCTCCTGAAGGCTTCAAATGGCCGCAGGTGTTCCTGCGGGCTTCCTCTATATGTCAGGACCAACAAAAATCGCCGAAGTGGGCCTACGTTCTCGTACGGAGGTGGTGGAGCCAGGAGACTCCAGGATCTCCAGCGGTTGACCAAAAATTGCTCCAGGCGAGAATAGGCGTGAGACCTGCAAGAAAAGGGTGAAGGGGTCGAGGGAAAAGTGCCTCAACCACGCAGTAGGGCATAATGGACAGATGGAGTGTCTGGCGATAATCGACGATGGCCGGCGGAGCTCGAAGCCCGGTCGGGCATAGATCGAGAGGAAATCGTGATGATTTTAAATGAAATCGATGATAGAGACGCGTACGGATCAACTACGGATATCCTAAAGATTTAAAAGAGCACAAAAGAAAGAAGAAAACACATCGAGGTGGTGCTGGCGACTAGCTTGGGAAGCCCTACTCCGACGAGCTGGATCAGCTCGATTCAACACCCTCACGACCTCCCGAAGGACGTGATCAATTCCTGATGTCACACGGAAGATTATCAAGCCTCTAGGTCTAGGTTTGGATGGTGGAAGAGTGATCAAAAGTCAAAGGAAAGTCAGGGGTAGGTTTTATGCATGTTGACGAGCAGCTTCCAAGAACGATGCGTATCTCACGAATCGTTGATCCAATCCCCAAGGTTAAGCCTGGGCGTGTATCCTCGATGCAAGGGGAGAAAAAGTCACGACGACGCTATCGTGAAAGTATGCAAGATGCGACCTTGAAAAGTCACAAAAATGAGACAAAACGGCTTCTGACAAGGGGTCAGGCGTTGGGCAGAGAGCTGATCAATGGTCAACTTCTACCGCCACTTGTTTGGTCCACGTGGACATCCAGGAAAAAGCCTGGAAAAATCATTGTAAAATCAATTAAAAAAGACATGATTTTATTAATTTTATACTATTAAATGAAAAATATTTAATATTTTATAAATTAATTTATTATGATTTTTATTTATTTTTTCGAGTTTCAAAATTACAAGTTCCCTTTTAAGGGCTATATAGGTATATTTATCTATATATTTTAATGTTTTATTTTTTGTATATTTAATTTTATTATTTTGGTTTATTATTTTATGTATTTATAAGTTATTTTTATAAACTCAAATATATTTTTATTTTTTTCTGATGTATTATATACAATTAAATAAATAGACGTATAATTTATATAGGTATACATAGAGGTCTTTTACCTAGGTATTTTATACAAGTATTTTATTTTAGTGTTTTATTTAGTGTTTTATTCTTATTTTAATATGTACATATATTATAAATAATATTTACAAAATTATAAAAATATAATATTATAAAAGTAATGAATAATAAATATAATGAATATTTTAATCAGTATAGCTATACTATAGGGGTCCAAAACTCAACTTTCAAACTGTAACTCCAAAAAAATATGAAACCACCTTCATTAAATAGCTTATTGAAAATTATATACAATTAAAGGTGATTTTTATACATTTCGAGTTGTTTTTTGAGAGATATAGGCTGGGAAGTTGGGATTTTGGATTTTTATTCAGATCATAACTTTTTATCTTTACATTATTTTTGTGTGATATCAATTTTTTATTTTTCTATATTAATTATCTACAACTTTCATGTACAATGCTTCTTTATTTGAAGTATAAAAAGTGGAACTAAAATAGGTCCCGAAAATGAAGGAAAATAAATAAAAATAAATAGCAATTTTATTGGATTTGGACCCTTATCTCCCCCTACTTTATTCCTTGTCGACCTAGTCATCGAGATGCCTAGGTCTCGGGGTTTCGGGTCACAAAATATTTGCAATATTTTATTCCTTTTCTTTTCTTTTCTTTATTCTATAATTTTAGCGTTAAAAACAGTATTCTATGCACTATTTACATAAATATGCATGGATTATAAAATGCCTAAATTA
The DNA here is from genome assembly GCA_037367405.1 of Ottelia alismoides. NCBI lineage: Eukaryota > Viridiplantae > Streptophyta > Magnoliopsida > Alismatales > Hydrocharitaceae > Ottelia > Ottelia alismoides. The sequence continues at coordinate 78,534 of JAZKJV010000361.1, read as the reverse complement.
AGCATATTTACACGCATTTACTAGAGTTTTTAAGGCCAAAATGATAGAATAAAGATGATGAAATGGAGATTCGTCAATGTCATCTTGATGAGCCTAAGTAGAACATTTAACAACGCACACATGACTCTCACAGACAATGGCTTTACTTGCACCAGCACCTTACACATAGCTCTCTACGGATGAGGTGGTGAGGAGGCTGTTTCCTTTGGCTTGGGGTAGCATATGAGGGTTGTACTTCTAGGCGCAACCTCTCATCTTCTTTTAGTGAAGGAAGTGTGTTTCAACTTGGTATGGCGGTGTTGAGGTCTAAAGACAGGAGTTGTGGGTTGCAATAATGCTTCAAAAGAGGGATAGTCTACTGGCTCAAGAGGAAAAAGTCCTTATATATATGATGCACCATGTAGATATGTTGTACATATGCACATCAAAAAAATGTGCAAAAGAAAGAAAAACTCCAAAAAAGGAGCGGGTCTGATAGAAAATGAAATACCCACCGGAGTGTATATAGCCAAATAAAGCAAAGCTTATGTTACCCATTCTCATCTCATGAAGCTTGCAGCAGGGAGACTTAGCTACGCTGGTCGGACTCCCAGGGATACATGGATACACTGGTCATGGTCCATTCTCTTCTTCCTCCTCTTCTTGAGCTGGTTGAACTTGAACTTAGAAGGGAATACCCCGCTCCTCGAGGAAAGAGCTGCCAGACTAGGGCATTAGAGTTACCTTGTTGAGGGGGGCTGTTACTTTGCCATTTCTGAGGTGGGGAGCTACATATCATTACTACAGTGCAAGAAAAGATTCATGGTCATTAGAATTTGTGTATGTAGACTTGTTCTGATCTAGATCATTGAGGAGTCTTGACTATAGATTGGTGAAACTTAGAGGCTGTTGAGTCTTAAACGTAGGTCCAAATAAGGTTCCGACAAACTAATAATCCAAAGGTCTGATTAAGCTCCATATTTCAATTTAATGAAGACAAGTTTAATAATCAACCTTGATTCTCCTTCCTTTTCTTTTCTTTCTCTTGTAACTTCTTTTTGAAATAAGTGTTTGCTAAGGGATTAGCAAAGGTAAAGTATAGGGGTGATAAATCCTCATTCATCACTCTTTATTCTTTTATTTTAGCTAATTATCTTGACAAAGCATCATGTAAATAGTTGTAAATACAATAACTTAGCAATAAGCATGCATGTGTTAATATTCCATAATTAGCACGTATTTGTGCAAAAAAAAAAGAATAAAGAATAAAAGAAAAAGAAGGAAATATTTAGAATAAATATTGAGTGACCCAAAGCTAAGAGAGGGATAAGTATTGGCCTGATCGCCAAAGAAAATAAGTAGAGAGAGATAGGGCCACCTTACAATGTATATAAGTATCACATATGTATATAATCTATTTTTACAAAAATCAAAATAAATAGATGTTCTTACTTCTTTGTATATATTTCTAAAAATAAAAGAAAAATAAGAAAAATAAAATAAAATAGAATGACATTCTTTTCTCACCTTGTATATAATACATGTACATGTGTATCTTTCCCTATTTATTTTATACTTGTAAAATAAATAATAAAAATAAAATAAAAACTATTTTATACTCCAAAAATTATATTGTAAATAAATAAAATATAAAATTGGGGTATTTATGTAAAAATAACAAATTAAAAATAATTATACAAAATACATAGGTATTTTATACATGTACATAATACATCATACTGTATATACCATAATTTATTTTTCATAAAAATAAATAAATATCAGAGAAAATACCTTAAAAATAAGAAATATTTTTCATTTTATTTTTTTAATTTAAAATCATTTATTATTTTTCATCTATTTATTTTTGAATTTCCCTGCTATTTTGTCGTCTAGCCTACTTTGTCATCTTCCTCCGCCGCACCTGATTGGTCCAGGGCGGATTGTTGACCTTGGTCAACTACCCCCCTGGACCCTCCTTCGGTCGGATCTGGTCTCTGCGCATTTTTCGCCAAATTTTCCAGATTCTATCCGACCACCATTCCCTTCACCTCGAGGCTCCGATTATCGAGGGGAGATCCACGATCCTCGCCCGTCGATTCCTTTAGGGATCCGTCCCTCGGTTCGCGTGCCTCTTCCCGATTCTTCGACTACCTGGGACAGCTCTATAAAGTCTTCATCCGCTTCCCTGGCTCACTAGCTCACGCCACCCCTTTCTGATACCCTAGAGACCTTCTTCGTGGTGACAACCGTCGGAGGCCTCCTTTGGTGCTTGGATTGGTGTCGTGTAGCAGCAGCTCACCATTCATGGCCGGAGAACCGTCATGAGGAGCCTCCTTCGCCAGCCACAGTGTGGTCGAGGCCACAACCCTGCCGTTCACCCCTCCTGGAGCTCAGGATCATATTCGGATCTTCAGGTATCCCATAGATCGTTCCTTGCTCCGTCGTTTGCTTAATCTTTCCATTTATCGTCGTTGTAGCTCCGCCAGCTCCGACCAGCCGGTCGGAGATCCGTTACTCTCACTCATCCGCTCAGATTGATACCCACGCTCGCCCTTCATCTTCCTACACACCTTGATAATCCTGAGACTCGATCATCACGCCGAGATTAGGCTCGAGGTTTCCATCTCTCGCGACCGCCGGAGACCAACCCTATTCACCTCTGCTTCTCTACCTTTTAGTGCTAATAATCCCGATCGGAGAATTACTCCGAGTCAGAGCAATCCTTTGCAGGTCCTGATGCACGCGGAGAGTTCCCATTTCACCTTCGGCCATCCTCGCCGGAGCAGCCCCAGGGTCACTTGCATCGCCTCGCCGATCCGACCGTTGGGGTCTCCATCAGAGCCGGTCATCTGATGTAGAAGAGACCCACGACTCCACCGGTGCCTTCAGATCCTTCATCAGAGCCAGGGATCATCTCCTATGATCCGACGAAGTTCGCCCAGGCTCAGTTCTTCCAGAGGTCCTCTCCGCCGTTGGATTTCCCCCACCGTCCAGACGTCATCCCAACCATTCGTCCACTGTAGGTGTTAGACCGTTGTATGTCAGATCTAACGATCCCGCACTAGCCACGTCCCTGACCATCTGACAACCGTCAGATCTGACACCTGACGCGTTCAGAACCGCCAAATCACGCCCTACCAACGGACGACACCTGTCACCCCACGTACCTCTCTCGTGCCTCCATGGGTATATTGCACCTTCTACCCTACATTAATTTTAGTTTATGTTTTAGTCTATAAAATAAAAATCATAGTTGAACCATTTTGCATTCTAGTACCTGTAGTTTCTCATATTTGCATGTAGTCATGCCTGTGTGGAACCACGTGCTTCGTCACGTGTTTAGTTGGGTTATTTGCAAAATTAGTCCTGAACTTTTAATGTGTTATTGAATGAATATATGTTTTTTCAAAATTGTAAGTATACCCCTATGAGTGTAGATTTCTAACATGTGTGGATTTTAATGGAGAAATTGCGGATTGCACCCTAGATTTTTATTACTTGTTACTTTTTGGTCCCAGAATTTAATTAATTTGCATTTTGGTCCCTGTGAGCTGTGTGTCTTGTTTTTACTTAAATAAATAGCAACTTTACTCCAAAAATTCTGAAATTTTGACACGTAGCCCCTTCTACTGTGTAAGAATTTTGGTTATTTTTGTGGTAGTTTTGATTTTGTTTATTATTTTCTAAAATTCAAAAACCATAAAAAGTGTCTCTGTTTGTTTTGAAAAATCCATTAAAATATAAAAAGGCCTTGAAAAATTCCCAAAAAATTCTTGAGTGTTTGTTTTGTTGTGTTTTAATTGTTGTGTGATTTTTGTTCTATTTCATTTTATAAAATTCCTAAAAATTGAAAAGATTAAAAATCTTATAAAAATCATTAAAAATTTATAAAAATCAAAAAATGTGTTTTTTGTTTATGTAGGTAGATTTTATTTTCTAGTTTCACATAAAATTATTGCTAGGATTTTATATTCATTTTAGAAAATTTTAATTTGCCTTTATATCCCAGCTGTACATTGCTCATTGTTTTTGACCTTCTTTGATTTTTAGAAAATTTATTAAAATTAGAAAAACCCCATAAAATGCACAAAAATACTTGAATATTTTAAAAACCTAAAAATATATTTGTTTGTATTTTGGAGTTATTTTGGCCATTTAAATAATTGCTTGAGTTCTCCTTTTGACCATTTTATTTATTCCTTTCTTTATTATAAAATTATAAAAAAATTTTGAAAAATTAAAAACCACCAAATTTCTTCTTTTTCTTGGTGACACGACTACTTCGTAGACTTGTCATGCCGTGCTCCTTGTGATCAACCTTGGTAGCTATACCAGGTTAAATAAACTAGCAAGACCGCTTACGTTGTTTTGATTGCTTGATTTATTTTGTTGGTTGTGTTGATTGCACCTTGCGATTCGGGTCGCAACGACCCAAGATATTCTTTAACTCGAGTTGCATCCCGCACGTTTGTTGAGGAGCACGGCTTAGTAGTCGGTTTTCCATTTGCGGTTTTGTTTTAATTTTTTTCTTCGTTTTATTTTTCTGTATTTGCTTTTTATTTTTGTTTTTGTTTTTGTATTCATTTCTTTTTCTTTGTTTATATTTTTCATTTATTTCATTTTATTTTTATATAACTGAGATCTGACCATAGTTCATGTTCTGTCTTTCTTGTGAGGGCCCGACGAGCGAGGGTGGCTATCTTAGGAGTGACGAGGCACCCGAGCAAAGTGGAGGCGGCTCCTTTCTGCATCGAGCCGCAGGAGAGCGTAGGAGAGCAGAAGCAGGACCCTTAGAGGGACTACAATTTTAGCTTTAGTTTTAGCTTAGTTTTTATTCCAGTCCCTTTATTATTGTAATATTACAGGACTAGGACTTGGACTTGGAAGACTATCAGGGTTTGTTGCGCCGAGCACCGGTGTGCTCAGGGGACCTCACCGCATATTTTATGTCGGTTTTGTTTTATTAGTATTTTCTTTTATTTTTGATTCTCAGAGTTTTTTGACCCTTAGACATAGGATTTTTGCTTGAATGTGACGTAATTAATTAAGGCCCTAGCCATAATTGCTTGCCTGTACCTATAGATCGATAAGTAGAACTTATTAATTAAATCATAAAGAAAAAGCTAACTCGGTCACCTGAGGGGTCATGTGCCGCTAGAGGCCGAATACAGCGCTGGCAGGATCCATTATGGTGGTCACCGACCCCTCTTGTTGACCCGTTATCTATCGTACTTCTCGAGTAGAAATTTTCTGTCTAAGGCCGATTTCTTTCTTGCATCATATAGGTAGTTTTAATTTAGTCTTTATTTTATGCGCGGATCACCCTGCATGTAGAGAGATGGAGTCAGGTACGCATTTCTTACTCTGCAAGCATCATAGTGTTTGACCGTGCATTGGCTTTTTCGACTTCTCCCCCTTATTTTTGAACTTAAAATAACCAAGAGAATCGAAAAATTTGTTAGGCGTTGTTTTCTTCGAAAAAATCTGAAAAAAAAAACTATAAAATTGGGACTGCTAAACACACTTGACCCTAAAAGACACCTGATTTAAAAATTTGTCTTGGGAGAGCAATCCCCTCATTGTCTGGTTTGGATGAGCGAGAGAGTGACCTACACACTAGGCTAGAGCCATATCTGATCTCTCCTCAGACTATTGATTTTGAGTTAGTCATTCTCCAGTGAGGATCCCTTCGATTTCTGGTAAAGCGGGCCGCGATATCCTTAATAGAGTGATTTGATCGGGTAGCCGGTAAACGGTCCGCGACTTGTACTGGCTGGGAAAGATGTAGCCTTGGGATCGGGACAGTCTCCTAAGAGCGTTGGATTCCCAACAGCTCGCTAATCGCTCTGATAAAATGTTTGATCACCTAAATAAAATCGACAAGATAAAAGACCGAACCTTTACGGTCATCAACTCTGTGTTAGTAGATGAATTGGAGGTTTGTTTGCTCGATCTTGTGTGTTTTACAGATCTCATCCGCCTGCACTCGCTACATCACGATGATGGGCCGGAGGTCCCATAGGCAACCTTTGGTTGCACTGCTTTCGAGCACTCCGGTCCACTCATCTAGGTTGGTTCGCAAGAGCCCAAACCCGCTCTCCAAACCTGAGTTTGACTCCTCCATGTTCCACCTCGACCACCCTTCTACCAGTCCTGAGGTGCCCGAGCAGAGACAGCAGCAGACATTTGATCATTTGACGGCACCTGAGTTTGGGTCTTTGCCTTTGCAGAGACCATGGACAGCAGCGAGGAGTGCACTGATGGACCTGGCAGGACCCACACATATGTACTTGATCAGGGTGCCATCAACAACACCCTGTTAGCCTCCTTGGAGACCATGCAGCATCAGATTAGAGACCAGGGGGCTTTCATGGCTGATATGCCCCAAGAGATGGAGCATATGCGAGTAGACAGAGATCAATGCAGGGCCGATGGAGGAGGAGACATTCCTGAGGGAGGAGAGCCATATGAGCCAGTGCAGCCAGCAGTATCCGCACGCCCGATGAGAGAGTTGCACAACCCTGGTGCAACTCTGACCCGCAGATGGATTCAGCTGCCAGCCATACTGGGAGATTTCAAGCTCCCACCTCAGACCATTCAGCTACTGCCCAGATTTCACGGGCTTGCCATCGAGGATCCACACCTCCATCTCCAGGAGTTCGAGATGATCTACAGCATGGTCCACGATTGCCTCGTGGACGAGGATACCATCAAGATGATGGCATTTCCATTTCCCTCGTCGACAGAGCAGCCTATTAGCTGAAGCACCTAGGGAAATATGTCATATCATGGGAACAGATCCAGAACGAGTACTTGAATAAGTACTATCCACTCAGTCGGATAAATGCAGCGCGAGCCCTCATCAACAACTTCTCCATGCTTCCCAACGAGCAATTCCATGAGGCATGGGACAGATTCAGAGAGCTCATTAATCGATGCCCTCATCATGACATATCCAAGCCCAACCTTGTTCAGAGTTTCTTCTGTGGGCTTACACCGGAGTTGCAGGGGCTAGTGAACGCATCCTGTGGGGGTTCCTATTTCTCCAAGGATGAGGATCAGGTCTGGTCCATCTACGAGGAGATGGTAGAGAACTATACAGTCATGTCCCATACCCGCCTCTACACACAGGGGAAACCCACACCACAGGCTGTGTCCTATCAGCAGATAGCACCGATCGATGCAGGTTCGTCTACATCTTCAGCAGCCGCAGCACAGGCAGAGTCGTCGACCGTTGATATGGGTATTATCAGCAAGAAGCTAGACCGCATTGAGATCATAGAGAAGAAGCAGTGCCAGGGCATGTCTCAGATAGATCAAATGACACAGATGCTGAGTCACTTGAAGACCCAAATCATGTGTCTCCAGGAGGCACAGACGGCTTCTCAGCCCCGTCTCAGGTCACGGGCTGACCCCAGCAGCAACAGCTCGACCCAGCCCTCCGCCCACTACCGATAGGTGCATCACATTCAGGCGAAGCCGTTCCAGCAGCAACAACAGTAGTATGTCCAGCCACCACCGTCTTCGGACACTCAGATGGTGGTCTACCAGCCGGATCAGCCCTTGGCAGTTCTTCCCCACCCACTTACGAGCAGGAGCCGTTGATGGAAGTCAACGGGATTTGGTATGATTGACCTCAGCCTGGGATCTGACGAGACCATCCCGGATTCCGATGGACGACCGAAGGTGCCTCATCCCAGCAGCAGCCTCCAGTTCAGGTTGGCCAGTACAGCCAGCAACACCAGCAACCCCAGTTCCCACATCCACAACCACACTACCAGCAGGGCCCTCGTCCCTATCAACAGGGATAGTCGTAGAGGCAACAACAGCAGCCTCAATAGTTCTCTCACCAGTATCCCCTCATCCTTCTCAGCAGCAGCAACCTCACTTCTAGAGAGGCAACCCGCCCGGTTCTCATGGACCAGCCTATGAGAATCCAGCACTCGATGATTTAGCCCGCCTTATCTCCAAGCAGGAGGCCATTTTTAGGCGGGAGATGGACGAGTTTCATCAGGAGATGAGGGAGATTGTGAAGGGCAAGGCCATCATACCTGCTCAGATCGAGCCGAATCTGAACAACCTGAAGAGGAAGTTTGAGCAGGTAGAGTTTACAGAGGTTACCACTCCTAGTGACTCGGTGATATTTCTGCATATACTTTTGATGCTGACTTTGTTACGCTTAGGAGCGGTAGGATGCCACTCAGGAGCGCTAGATGAGGAGGAGAGTGGTGCTGATGTTGCTCATGATGATGTTGATGATGGTGGTGCTGATGCCACCAAGGATGTAGATCCAACTGACAGTATTGAGGTCGTCACTTCACCAGATGCAGAAGATGGTGTTGATGCCACCAGATATGATGATGCTGAGCCAGAGTGCGGTGCTCATGCTGCAAGTCCAGATGTCGCGGGTGGTACTGAGGCTACCCATTCTATTCCTGTTGCATTTCCTTCTGTCGCTGTATCTCAGGACTATTCCAAAAAATTATTAAAGGAAAGGGTTCTTTATTTGTGAGTCCATCTACGATGCTTGGAGATATGTGTATGGATTATGTTTTGCCACATCACCAGGGACCCGATCCTATCCTTCCATATAAGGAGGGCCCTTCCATCCCCTTCCCTCAGGAACTCCGCTTGGCGAAGGGGAATAAAAAAGAAAATCCAAAAAATCTCAGCAGCTAGAGTTCAGCCAGCAGATGATAGACAGATTTCAGATTCAGCTGACTCTACAGGAGGCCCTTGGGCACATCCCCCTCTTCCAGAGGAACCTTAGAGAGAAGACCACCATTCGTAGGAAGAGGAGGAACCATCATTCAGAGATCCATGTGGTCACTCGTGCCACCTGCTTCACCATCCAGAACCGTCTGCCAGCCTAGAGGCCAGATGCAGGAGCTCCCTCTGTCAGATGTCACATACATGAGCAGAGGTTCAATCAGACTCTATTAGACAGCGGTTCTTCCATTAACCTACTTCCAACAGCCTTACTCAACCGATTCGAGTTTGGCTCTCTTTGACAGAGCAGGACAATCCTTCAGTTTGCTGATAGATCTGTCAAGAGATTGAAGGGTTGTTGAAGGACGTGGTCGTCACAATTCAGGGCCTGCAATTCCCCGTGGACTTCGTTGTGTTAGACATGGAGATCCCTGAATCTATGATCGATACCGCCATCATTCTAGGATGCCTGTTCTTGGACACACCCAAGGCAGTGTCCGATCATGATAGCGGGAAGGTATACTTTCGCATCGAGGGAGAAAGTATACAAATAGAGACGATCAACGAGACTAGAGTGTGAGATTCAGCCTGCTCAGAGCAGCTCAGTGATCCAGAGCAGACGATAGAGGCCGAGCGAGACGTCCACCAGGAGTGCGATTTTGTGATCACAGACGATGAAGCAGCTTAGACAGTTCCCGTTTCATGAGCCATCCTCCCACACTCAGATATCACAGATTTCCATATTCCAGCAGAGGAGAGCTTGGAGAGCACATTCCTGCCAGAGGACACATTTGAGGCAGCAGATCGTGTTCAGGAGAGCGAGGCAGTTGAAATTTCTTTTGATTCAGATTCAGATCCCTTGGAGTCAGATATTGATTGGGCAGAGTCTGATGGGTTGATTCCATGCCTGATTCCTACAGAGCCAGCAACTAGGGTGGAGACTGATCCGACTCAGAGTACAGATACACCAGCAGAGAAGTCTCCACCAGATTTTCTTGATCAACGAGAGTTCTCCCATGCAGATTTGGTTGCTTTTACTCATACTTTTCAGAGGCCAGATTTTCCAGCTCTCGGTTTCCCAGAGCTGAAGCCCTTGCCGCAGTCGCTGAAATATAGATTCCTTACAGGAGAGCATGAGATGCACCCAGTCAATATCTCAGCAGATTTGACTGAAGAGCAAGAATCTAGTTTGATGGAGGTTCTTGAAAGGAACCACAAGGTGATAGGATGGAGTGTAGCCGATTTCCAGGGGATAAGTCCGGCCCTGTGCTCCCACCATATCTATCTCGAAGAGGACGCCAAGCCGTCGCGTGAGTTCCAACGACGGCTGAACCCGAATCTTTAAGAAGTTTTCATGAAAGAAATCCCGAAATGGTAGAGCGTCGATTTTATCTACCTCATCTCCGACTCCAAGTGGGTTAGTCCATTACATGTGGTGCCCAAGAAGACAGACATCACTACAGTTGTGAGTGAGTCTGGAGAGGAGATCGCTACCCGGGTACCCACTTCTTGGAGGGTCTGTATGGACTACAGATGATTGAACCATGCCACCAAGAAGGATCATTTCCCGCTACCTTTTATTAATCATATTATAGAGAGGCTAGCTGGGAAGAGTCACTACTACTTTCTTGACGGGTACTCCGGTTACAACCAGGTGGCCATTGCGTCCGAAGATCGGGATAAGACTACATTCACCTGCCTCTTTGAGACATATGCTTTCAGACGGATGCCATTTGGTCTATGCAATGCTTCGGCAACATTCCAAAGGTGCATGTTGTCCATCTTTTTGGACATGGTGGGTGAGTGCTTGGAGGTCTTCATGTACGACTTTTTGGTCTATGGCGATGGGTTTGATGCTTGTCTTGACTGCCTAGACCACATCCTTCAGCGATGCATTGTAGTCCATCTTGTATTATCCTGAGAGAAGAGTCACTTCCTGGTGACTCAAGGGATGGAGCTTGGTTATATCATCTCCAACAGGGGCATGGAGGTCAATCCGATCAAGGTAGATATCATCAGGAAACTCAATCCACTGTCCAACCTACGATAGTTACAGTCTTTTCTGAGGCACGCCGGTTTCTACCGACAATTCATTCATGACTTCAGTAGGATTGCCTGACCGTTGAATGATTTGTTGACCAAAGACACCGAGTTCATTGTAGATGATAAGTGTCTTGTGTCATTTGAGACTCTCAAGAGTCTATTTGTTGAGGTTCCTATCCTTCCGCCGCCTGATTGGTCTCTCCCATTCGAGATCATGATGGATGCCTCTGATTTTGCCATAGGGGTCGTGCTGGGACAGAGGAAGGATGGAGTGTCATTTGCCATTCACTACGCTAGTCTTACATTGGATGTCACGCAGCGAAACTACACCGTCACTGAGAAGGAGATGCTGGCCGTAGTCTTTGCCCTAGATAAGTTCAGATCTTACATCATTGGATCGAAGGTGACTATCTTTACATATCACACCGCCATCAGGTACCTCATGGCAAAGAAGGATGTCAAATCGAGACTGACTAGATGGATCCTTCTACTCCAGGAGTTTGATATTGAGATTAAGGATAAGCCAGGAGTCAAGAATGTGGTAGCGGATCATTGATGAATCCACATTTCATCATCTTTATTCTATCATTTTGGCACCAAAAACCCTAGCAAATGCCTATAAAAACCCTTAAATCAGGCATCTTAGCATTCATGCATGTGCATCTAAATAGTGTATAAATTACTGCAATTAAGGCCAAAATTATAGAATAAATAAAGAAAAGAAAAAGAATAAAATATTGTAAATATTTTATGACCCAAAACCCCCGAGACCTAGACATCTTGATGAATAGGTCGACAAGGAATAAAGTAGGGGGAGATAAGGTCAAAAACACATATACATGTTATTCATTCTTTATTCATTTTGGGACCTATTTTTGGTTCTACTTTTTATACATCAAATAAAGAAACTTTGTACATGAAAGTTGTAGACAAATTAATAAAGAAAAATACAAAATTGATTTCATAGAAAAATAATGTACAGATAAAAAGTTATGGTCTGAATAAGAGTCCAAAATCCCAACTTCCCAGACCCGTATCTCACAACTGACAACTCCAAATGCAGTGTACTCACCTTTAATCGTATATAGAATAAAATAATCTATCCAATGGTGGTGGTTTCGCATTTGGCGGAGCTACGGTTTGAAAGTTGAGTTTTGGACCCCTGTTGTATACTTGTACTGAATAAAATATTCAATTTATTCTTTATTCATTATTTATTCATTTTTATATTTTTATAATTTTGTAAATATTACTTATAATATATATGTGCATTAAAATTGAAATAAAATGCAAAGAAAAATTAAAATATAAATACTTATATAAAGAATACATAGGTATACTGCATATACTTATACCTGTATAGAATACACTTGTATTTTATTAAATATACAAAACATAACAGAAAAATACAATAAAAATATATTTATGTATATAAAAGTATGTTACAATTTTATAAAATACTAAATAAAAATAATAAAAATAAAATACCTAAATAAAAATAAAATATCAAAATACATAGGTATTATACCTATATAGGGTTAAAAAGGCAACTTGTAAAAATATAAGTCATAAAAATAAATAAAAATCAGAATAAAATACTACATAAAATTTTGAACATTTTTTATTTTATAACTTTTATTTAATTCGGCCATTTATTATTTTTAAATGAATTAACAAAATAATAACTCAGGGTTTTTCCTGGTTGGTCCACGTGGACCAACCAGGAGGGGTCAACAGTTGACCGCGGTCAACTGGACGCCCTACCCCCTGTAGCTCCTGACAACCTCGGTTTTGACCCAATTTCATGGATTTTTCGAGGCCAAAACTTTCATCTTTTTGTGTTGCGACCTTCTGCAACATTATTCCTCGATCCTCCCTCTAGCTCGCCCATGCTTAACCTTGGTCGTCGGACCCAAGATTCGTAAGATAGGCCTTGATCTTTGGACCCCTGCAGCTCAGGGTCAAACCACATAAAATGAAACCCCTTCTTCCCTTTCGAATTTGAGTCCCCTTGGTCCACCCTTCAGCGCCACCTTCGTGCTCCTGAGCTTCTTGGAGGTGACAGCTCCATCGCCAGCTCCTCAGCCAAGGCGTTCGAAGTCGAGGGAGCCTCCACCACCTCCGCCAACAGCCGGCGTCGAGGTACCCTTTTTCCTCTGGCTCTGGCCATTGAGGGCGTCCCCCCGCTCTTTTATTTGCACCATTTTATTCCTGCTAGCCTTAGGATCAAAAACCCCAAAAAGATTCGAAGTTCCGTCACCCAAATCGCCCGATCACGCACCTTGGCCGGAGCGCACCTCCGGCCGTGCATCCATATCACGAACCACGCCCTTCCCCGGCCATCCAAGGGTCCAGGCAGTTTGCCCTGGGCCCGTTGACCATTCTTGCAGGTCAAAGCACGAACGAAAGCGCCTGGAGGCGAGTTTTGACGCTCGCCGGACTGTGGCCGAGCTTCCCAGCTCCGCCACCTTCGCCTGAGCACCTCGGCCGCCGCCGCGGTATTTTGACGCCTCCAGGAGAGAGACGAAGACCTGAGGAGCCTCCAGCCCGCTTTTGAAGCCAAACCGCTCGCCGGAGACGGAGCTTGACCTCGGCGAACCTCGGCTCGCCGGAGTTCGTCGCTGTTCTTGCTCCGGGCTTCGCCACCGTTGGATCGAGGAGGAGCTCCAGACAGATCGTGGACCGTCCGATCTTGAAGACCCAGCCACCGTCGATCTCAGCCGAGATCTGATCCCAGACGTCCATGAGCGAAGCGACATCGGCCGTCCATCAAGCGCCACGTGTATAAGTGGCTTGCCATCAGCCGTCGGATCACGCGCATAGGGTATTTTCCACATGACCCCTTGCGCTTTTTGTATTTATTTATTAGTATTTAAACTTGTGTCTGTAGTGTAAAAATTTTGTAATATTTGCAGAGAGACCCCCGAACTTTGCTTATTTGCACTTAGGTCCTTCGCCACGTCACCTCACGTGACCTGTACACGTGAGAGGGTGGGCATTTTGCAAGGATACCCTCGGTCTTTTGTGTATTTCGTTTGAGTCCTGAAACTTTCGTATTAAGTGTAAACTTTTTGGTTATTTTGCAAGTAGGCCCCCTGGGTTTTGAAATATTGCATTTTAGTCCTCGCCAGGCGCGTGCAAGTCACGCGCCCTGGTGGGTAAATTGCTTGCGTGCCCAGGCAGTTTTTGTAATTAATATTTAGTGCTATAAATTGAATATTCAGAGTATATTTTTGTGGAAAATTGCATGTTTGCCCCTGGATGTTTTAGATATTGCACATATACCCCTGCCAGCACTGTTTAATGTTTGGATGTTTGCTCTAATTAATTGATCTATCATTTTAACTCCAAAAATTCCACAAAATTAGGCTTAAGTATCTGGACACGTGTACTTTGACGCCACATATTTAGTTTTTGATTTTACTTTATTTTCATATTTATTAAAAATCAAAAACTTGCTATTTGTGCACTGTCTAGCTTAGAAAATACCAAAAAAATATCAAAATACCTCCAAAAATTCCAAAAAAATCACCTAGTGTCTATTTTATTCTATTTTAGTGTCAGTCCAAAAATCATTAAAAATCTCAAAAGAAAAACACTAAAAATATAAAAACACTCAAAAACTTCAAAAAAATATATAAAAGAGTAGAAAAATCCAAAAATCACAAACTCAGCTTCTGTTTGTTCCTTATTTTGTTCTTTTTATTTTAAAAATAGTGTGAAAATTTTTAGCTACTGGTTGGTATTTTTAAATCTCATTTTACTCACAGTCAGCTTCTTTTCCACTGTTTAGCTTTATTTCAGTTTTTAAAAACATCAAAAACACCTTGAAAAACCCCCAAAAATCACAAAAACTGTAGAAAATTATAAAAATACCAAAAACATTTTATTTCTGGATTTTTGAGTATTTTTGCACATTTTTATAAATATTTTAGCTTGCCTTCTATTATATTGTCTTTACTTTCCAATATTGAGAAAGAAATAAAAAATATATAAAATATAAAATATAAAAATCAAAAAATTAAAAATCAAATACAAAATTAAAAATTTAATTAAAAAAATTAAAAAAAATTAAAAATTAAAAACCCACAAAAATTGTAGTTGCTTGCTTGCTTAGTGTCGACACATCACACTCACACACACCTAAGCATTCTTGCTTGAACTACCCTGCTTGTTCCCTGTGTTCGAACTCTCTACATACTTGCACCTATACATCTTTTATGTAGAGTTAAAAATAAATTTTAACTCCGCATTAGTTCTAATTCATTGATCTTAGTGTGGGTTAATTGTTGATTAAATACGGATTTTGATTGGTCGACACTTCGACTGAGTTCACGCTTTGTGTTTAACTTAAGACCATCGATTTTTGCGTTTATCAAATGGCGCCGTTGCCGGGGAGCAACAGCGAGTAGTTCATATTTTGTTTGATTGATTGTGTGATTGTTATCATAGCATTTTCCATCTCTTACATTTTGATATATCTTGTTGAGCTATCTGACCACTCTTCTTTGTCTTCTTGCGAGGGACCGCGGAGCAAGGCGGATCGCTTAGGTGACCCGACACATCCTTGGGAAGCGGAGCCGGCTATTCTTAGCCAAGCCGGCAGGAGAGAGCAAGGAGTGAGAGAGAGAGTGATTAGATTAGTTTTCCTATATTTTTGGTGAGAGAGTGATTCATTAATTTGTAATAATACAGGTACACTTGGACTTGGACACTCAGACTTTCGGGCCTAATTTCCGGGTGTTTGTTCACCCGGGGGCTCACCGCGGATTTCATCGAGTTTTTATCGCTGTCATTTTCCGGTTTTGTTTTCATTTTTCACTTTCTTTTGTGAATTGAGCTATTAGTTCTAGGTTCTGCTTGACTCGATTAGAATAGGTCCAAACACCTAATTATCTTTGCATGCTCCTATAGATTCGTATTTGGACTTAGACTAATTAAACAGTTAGCTAGTAGCTTCCAAATCCACGCGCCGCGAGCTCACACCCGAACAAGCGCTTTCTCCTACCCCAAATATGTTGGGCAGAGGAGGGGTGAGCCTAGACCGGACACTCGGATAAGGAGTTACTAGTTAGCTTGTGGTTCTTCACGCTAGCAGCTGCCTGTTCTAGGACGATTTCCGCTTGCATATGGCCATATAGCTTCGGTTTAAAAATTCTGCTTTTCATCCCGCATGGAGAGAGCTGGATTCGCTGTAAGTCCTCTTACTTTGCACGCATCATCTAGGCACAAAGGTGAGATTTCCACCTTGGTGTCGACTTGCACGGCTTTTCTGACTCTATTCTCCCTCTTTTTTTGGAACAAAGTAGGATAAAGGAAAAATACAAAAACCGTTAGGCGCTTGTTTGAATTTACTCAAAAGAAGCGATAACACCAAAAAAATTAAAAAAGGGACTGCTAAAGAAAACTTGACCAAAATAAAATTGGTAATTGGATTCATTGCTTGGGGAGAGTAACACCCTCACTTGTCTTCAGGTTGCATGGGAAGGTCTCCTTCCAAGTGAGGTGAGCGCTTCGTAAGGATTAGAGCCCAAAACCCAACTTGTGGCTGCCTTGTGTATCACCTGGATTTCCGAAGTATTGGCGCTACTATCGTACGTAGTCGAGTAGGACTTGGTCGCCATTGGTGACTCACTATTGTGTGAGCACCGACCTTGTCCGAAGTACCGAGCCTAGGCCACGCCTTCACGGGTGTGTCTGTCTCACCGGCTGCGTCCGAGTAGGATCTTGCACGCTCACGGGTGATTCCGTTGCGAGCGAGGTCCGAAGTATCGGTTTCGCCTATCGGCTTCCTCCCTCTATTTCTTTGGCTGAGTAGGGATCCAGGAAGGGTTACAAGGACCTCAACAAGCGCAAGTTACAGGTTACACAGGAGGAGGACAAGTACGGGGACACTTTCCTGGCAGTACTCTCGCTCCTATAGGCGTAGCGCTCTAAGGACTCGTGAAAAGATAAATACCTGAAAACAAGCTAAAACTGACAAGATAAAAGCCGATCCTTCACGGCTTCACGAGTTGAGTTGGTGAACTTACCCTTGCTTTGCGTTTGATTGTTAGATTTATTTAGGTCAAGATCAAAAACACCGCACAATTGTGCACAATTTTGTTGCATCTCATCTTCTTCTTCTCTTGCATTTATCCTGCTCTTCCCGAATAATCAAGATGATGGGACGGAGATCTCTTAGGCCGACCTTGTCGGCACCGCTATCTAGCACTCCTCCTTACTCATCTAGGAATGCCTCGGAGAGTCCGCTCTCCGAGCCCGAGTTTACATCCACCCTGTTCCCCCTCGACCACCCTTCACATTCTCCTTCCCTCAGTCCAATTGTGTCAGAATTCAGTGCATCACAGAGTTCAGCTCATTCAACAGCACCTGAAATGACCTCTTTTGCATTTTCAGAGAATCCAGCAATGGCAGACAAAGGCGAGCACCCAGATGACCACGACCATCCTCCGTTCATTATTGACCAAGTGGCCATCAACAATTCCTTGCTAGCGTCCCTGGAGACTATGCAGAGGCAGATCCGAGACCAGGGAACATTCATGGGTGATCTGATGAGAGAGATAGCATAGCTGAGAGAAAACCGACCTGGGGGCGGTGGCGGTGGAGAAGGAGGAGGACCTGATGCAGGAGGAGGCGATCCAGACGGTGAGCGACCGCCACAGACCATCATGAGGGAACTGCACAACCCAGCTTCGTCCCTCACTCACCGGTGGATCAGACTCCCGCCAATCCACGGAGACTTCAAGCTTCGGCACCACACGATTCAGTTGCTACCCAAGTTTCACGGGCTGCCGACCGAAGAGTCGCACCTTCATCTCCAAGAATTCGAAATGATTTGCAGCACTATCCATGATCAGTTGATGATCGAGGACACCATCAAGATGATCGCCTTCCCGTTCTCATTGGTTGACAGAGCCGCCTACTGGCTCAAACATCTAGGGCGATTCGTCGATACCTGGGCAGATCTCCGGTCCGCATATTTGAAGAAATATTATCCTCTCGGCCGGACCAACGCAGCTCGAGCCATGATCAGCAACTTCGTCATGATCCCAAATGAACAGTTTCATGAAGCATGGGATCGATTCAGAGAGCTCATTGACCGGTGTCCACATCACGATATCTCCAAGCCCAACCTGGTGCAGAGTTTCTTCTGTGGGCTGACACCGGAGCTGCAGGGGCTTGTGAACGCCTCTTGCGGTGGGTCATACTTCTCCAAGGGAGAAGACGACGTCTGGGCCATCTACGAAGGCATGGCAGAGAACTCCACAGTGATGACCCAGGCCAGAGTCTACACTCAATAGAAGCCCCCGCAAGGAGCGGGAACATTTCAGAGGATCGCCCGCATCGATGCCGGTCCCAGCACAACGTCGGTAGCCGCAGCCCAAGCCGAATCAGCCGCAGCCGACATGGGCATTATTAGCGAAAAGTTGGACCGCATGGAGATCCTCGAAAAGAAGCAAAACCAAGGTCTAGCCCAGATGGACCTTCTCACCAAAACAAAGAGTGACCTGAAAACTCAAATTCTCTGTATTCAGGAGGCACAAGCCCATTCCCAACAGCCTCCCAGGTCACAGGTTGCGTCCAGCAGCAGCAATCCCAATCATGCCTCTACCTCATACCGCCAGGTGAACCATATCCAGGCGGAGCCGGTTCAATTGCTGCAGTACCATCCAGAGCAACCGCCATCTCAGGAGACGCAGATGGTGGTGTATCAGCCGGAGCAGCCACTGGCAGTTCTCCCTCCATCCTCCTTTGAGTAGGAACCATTGATGGAAGTCAATGGGATCTGGTATGACCGATACCCTCAGCCCGCAATTCGTAGGGATCACCCTGGATTCCGTTGGGGTAATGGTGGATCCTCATCCCAACAACATCCTCCTGCTCAGGGACAACAGAACAGCCAGCCACAGCAGTACAACCAGCAGCCCCAGTATGCCCAGACATCACAGTATCAGAGTGGTCCTCGTCCCGCCTATCAGGGACAACAGTGGAGGCAGCGTCAGCCGCCTCAGCAGTCTTATCACCAGCCTTCCCCCCAGTATCAGCAACAAAACCAGCAACCCCATTTCCAGCAGGGACAGACGTCCGGTTCTCAGGGTCCAGCCTTCGAGAACCCTGCTCTTGATGATCTTGCCCGCTTGCTATCTGAACAGCGAGCATCGTTCAGGCAAGAAATGGATGAGTTCCGGCAGGAGATGCGGGATTTCATCAAAGGCAAGGCCGCCATACCCGCTCAGATCGAACCTAATCCTAATAATTTAAAAAGAAAATCTGAGCAGGTAGAGTTCACAGAGGATACCTCCCCTAGTGACGATTTGAATGATATGTCTTATTCTTTGAATGATGCTAATTTTGTGACTACTAGGAGCGGTAGGATGCCAGCCGGCGGCGCCTCTTCTGAGCGATAGCCAGATGCTGAATCAGGAGCGCCAGAGGAGCAGACTAGCGGTGCTGATGCCACTAATGATGATGTTGAAGACGGTGGTGCTGATGCCACCAATGATGGAGTCCAGGACGACGGTACTGATGCCGTCGTGATACCAGATGCAGACGGTGGTGCTGAAGCCACCATTTTGGGCGATGAACCAGGGCGCGGTGCTGATGCCGTGAAGACCGGTGCTAGTGGTGGTACTGAGGCCACCACATCCACTTTTGTTGAGCCATCTGTGATGTTGCCACATTTTGTATCTAAAGACTGTGGGAACAAAAACAAAAACAAAAATATGAATAAAGGAAAGGTTTCTGTTCAAATTACGGATCCATATGTGGTGAATGATGATTATTGTATGGATTCTCCGTCTTCACAGGCACAGGGACCGATTCCTAGTCCTCCATCTGAGGAGGCCCCTACCATCCCCTTTCCCGAAGCACTCCGCCGAGCGAAGGGGAATAAAAAGGAAAATCCTAAAAAGAGCCAACAGGTAGAGTTCGGCAACGAGATGATTGACAGATTTCACATTCAGCTGACTCTACGAGAAGCATTTGAGCATATCCCCTTCTTCAAGAAGAACTTGAAAGAGACAACTACTGTTAGAAGGAAGAAGAGGCACAGAGATCAAATCCATATGCTCACTCATGACACTTGCTGCGCCATTCAGAAAACATTGCCAGCCAAGCGACCAGACGCAGGAGCTCCTTATGTCAGATGCGAGATTCAGGAGCAGCAGTTTGATCGTACTCTATTAGACAGCGGCTCTTCAATTAACCTCCTTCCGGCAGCCTTACTCAAGCAGTTCGAGTTTGGCCCTCTTCTTCGAAGCAGAACCGTCCTTTAGTTTGCTGATAGGTCGATTAAGAGGCCGAAGGGATTATTGAAAGACGTGGTCGTTACCATTCAGGGCCTGAAATTCCCCGTGGACTTCGTTGTGTTGGACATGGAGATCCCTGAGTTGGTAACTGATGCCCCCATCATTCTCGGACGTCCATTCTTGGCCACAGCCAAGGCAGTGACCGACCATGATAGTGGGAAGGTATGCTTTCGCGTAGAGGGCGAAACCATACAGATAGAGACGATCGAAGAGATCAGAGCTAGAGAGTTAGAGTGCTCCGAGCAGTCCAGCGAAGCAGCGCAGATGACAGAGGAGGAGCTAGACATCCACCAGGTTTGTGATTTCGAAATGACTGATGATGAATCCAACTGGAAAGATCCCGTAGCACCGACCCTCGCCTTGCCTACAGATTCACTGTATCTCAAGCTCATGGCAGTCGAGAGCCGGGAGAGCACATCCCTGGATGAGGATATCTCTGAGGCTGACAGTGTTGTGATGAGTGGTGCTGAGGAATTTCAATCATGCTTATCTTCTTCTGATCCCTCGGATTCAGACATTGACTGGGATGACTTTGATGATTATTTGCCTTGTCTGATTCCTACTGAACCAACAACCATGACAGAGTGCGAGCCAGTGCAGTTTATTGATGATTCAGCAGGCCGCCCTTCGTCAGAAATTCATGCAGAGCGAGAGTTCTCCCATGCAGACCTGGTCGCCTTCACACAGACATATCAGAAACCAGATCTGCCACCTCCCAGTTGTCCAGAACGGAAACCTCTGCCGCAGTCAATGAAGTACAGATTCCTTGCTGGAGAGCCAGAAATGCACCCAGTCATTATCTCAGCAGATTTGACTGGAGAACAAGAATCTCGTCTGATGGAGGTTCTTGAAAGAAACCGCAAGGCAATCGGTTGGAGTATAGCTGATCTCCAGGGGCTGAGCCCAAATCTTTGCTCTCACCACATTTATCTTGAGGATAACGCTAAGCCGTCGCGTGAGTTCCAACGACGGCTGAACCCGAATCTTCGAGACGTAGTCATGAAAGAAATCTCCAAGTGGTGGAGCGCCGATTTTATCTATCCCATCTCCGACTCCAAATGGGTAAGTCCGCTACATGTGGTACCCAAGAAGACGGGTATCACTACAGTTGTTAATGAGTCTGGAGAGGAGATCGCTACCAGAGTACCAACTTCTTGGAGGGTCTGTGTGGACTACAGACGATTGAATGAGGCCACCAAGAAGGATCACTTCCCGCTTCCCTTCATTGATCAGATTATCGAGCGGTTAGCCGGGAAGAGTCATTACTGCTTTCTTGATGGGTACTCTGGATATAATCAAGTGGCCATTACGCCCGAAGACCAGGAGAAAACGACATTCACCTGTCCGTTTGGGACGTATGCTTTCAGACGGATGCCCTTTGGTCTATGTAACGCTCCGGCGACATTCCAAAGGTGCATGTTGTCCATCTTCTCGGACATGGTGGGTGACTGTTTAGAGGTCTTCATGGATGACTTCTCGGTCTATGGCGACGGGTTCGACGCTTGTCTTGACTGCCTAGACCGTGTGCTGAAGCGCTGCATTGAGGTCAATCTTGTCTTATCCAGGGAGAAGAGTCATTTCATGATGACTCAAGGGACGGTCCTTGGTCATATCGTCTCCAACAGGGGCATGGAGGTCGATCCGGCTAAGGTGGATATCATCAGAAAACTCAATCCGTAGTCCAATTTGCGTCAGTTACGGTCTTTTCTGGGGCATGTCGGTTTCTACCGACGGTTCATTCAGGACTTCAGTCGAATTGCCCGACCGCTCACTGACTTGCTCTCCAAAGACACCGAGTTTATTGTTAATGATAAGTGTCTTGAATCATTTGAGACTCTCAAGAAAATGGTTGTTTCAGCTCCTGTCCTTCAGCCACCCGGTTGGTCTCTCCCATTCGAGATCATGACGGATGCTTCAGATTTTGCCGTTGGGGCTGTGCTTGGACAGAGGAGGGATGGATTACCTTTTGCCATTCACTACGCCAGCCGGACTTTGGATGCCGCACAGTGGAATTACACTGTGACTGAGAAAGAGATGCTGGCCGTAGTTTTCGCTCTTGATAAGTATCGATCGTATATTCTCGGATCTAGAGTGACAATCTACACTGATCATACCGCCATCCGGTACTTAATGGCTAAGAAGGATGCCAAAGCACGTCTCACCAGATGGATCCTTCTACTCCAGGAATTTGATATTGAGATTAAGGACAAGCCTGGAGTCAAGAATGTGGTGGCGGATCATCTCTCCAGATTGGAGAATCTTGAGGAATCTGAGCCCAGCGCACCTATCACTGAGACATTCCCAGATGAGGCGATCTTGGCCGTCACCTCACTCCCGTGGTATGCTGACTTTGTAAACTATCTTGTTGCCAAGACAGTCCCTCAGGGTTGGCCCAGTCAGAAACTTGAGACCTTCCTAGCTAAGGCCAAGTTTTACCACTGGGAGGATCCCGTCCTTTATCATGAAGGAGGGGATAGTATCTGGAGGAGGTGCATTCCTCAAGAAGAGCAGCATAGCGTCCTCACATACTGCCACAAGCTTGAGGCAGGAGGACATCATTCTGGAAAAAGAACAACACAGAAGGTGCTTCAATCCGGCCTATGGTGGTCTACTCTCTTCAAGGATTCTGATGAGTTCGTGAAGAGATGTACTGACTGTCAGAAAATGGGAACCTGCGGACAGAGAGACATGATGCCCATGCAACCCATTCACTTCTGTGAGGTTTTTGATGCATGGGGGATTGATTTCATGGGCCCATTTCCTAAAATTCAGGGATTCGAGCATATTTTGCTCGCTGTGGATTATGTCAGCCGATGGGTTGAGGCCATCCCCGCCCGAGCCGCAGATGCTAAAACCGTATGCAAATTTTTGAGGAAAAATATCATTTCACGGTTCGGGGTACCTAGAGTCTTGATTTCAGACGGGGGGTCTCACTTCATCAATGACAAAGTCAGGGCCCTTGCAGACGAGTTCGGCATTGACCATCGGGTTGCCACTCCTTATCACCCTCAGACTAATGGTCTTGCTGAAGTATCGAACAGGGAGATAAAGACGATCTTGCAGAAAGTTGTCCGCCCAGACCGAAAGGATTGGTCACAGCTTTTGGACTCGGTCTTATGGGCTTATCGGACTTCTTTCAAGAATCCATTGGGGACATCTCCCTTTCGTCTCGTCTATGGCAAGCCGTGCCATTTGCCAGTGGAGATCAAGCATAAATCTTTTTGGACAGTTACTGAGTTGCTTCTAGATCCCGAGAGTATAGGAGAACAGAGAAGAGCTGAATTGGCAGCCCTGGAGGAACTTAGAGATACAGCCTTTTCCAACAGCCTACAATACAAGGAAAAAGTGAAGACATGGCATGATTCGCACATCAGCCATAAACAGTTTGAGCCAGATCAGAGAGTATGGTTGTTTGATTCCAGGCTGAAATTATTCCCAGGAAAGTTGCAGAGCAAGTGGAAAGGACCGTATGTGGTCAGGAAGGTACATGACAATGGCAGCATCGACATATCCGAACCGTCATCTTCTTCTACCTTCCGCGTCAATGGTCAACGCTTGAAATTATATCTTGATCATGATCCACCGACCATTGACGTTGCCCCCATTCTTCTGGTATGAGATGTGTCCTTTGACTCTCATCATCTACATCTCATACATGGTGATCAATTCTATCTTCCGCTGTACAGATCCATCTGTTTATATCACTCTGTTTCTGTTGATTTATTTTCTTCTTTTCTTCTTTTCTTCTTTTCCCTTTCTATTTTCTGTATCTATCAAAAAGGTGCCGCCCTTGTAGACAGTTTTCCATACTTAGGACGTACCTTGTCCTAAGTATAGGGGGAGACAATCTGAGTACGATCTGTTCATTCCCACCCTTGACCCTCCCTGCGTTGTGTACAGTCTGCTATACTTAGGATTATTTGATCCTAAGTATAGGGGGGACGATCAACTTCTCATTCGTTGATTCATTCATTATTTCTTTATTATTTAGACTTGTCTATACTTAGTACGAGTTATGTCTTCTCTTTTCTCTCCGATCTATGAGGACATAGCTCAAGCTAAGTATAGGGGGGTCGTATATACTACGTATATACTTTAGCCATAACTCGTACTTTCATATTTTCTTAATAATATGGCTAAAAATTCTTTAAAATTCATTAAAAATTCTTAATAAAAAGATGTGGTTATTCCTCAAATTCTTTTTGTATTTACTGATTAATAAATCAGGTGGAAATGTTTTTTGCAAAATGTTTGAAAAATAGTTTGAAAATCTTTGTGAACATCTATTGAAAACTATTTTGAAAATATTTTGTTATATGTTTTCAACCTTTGTAAAAATGTGTGGTTTGTAAAATTTATTTTCTTTGTGTGAAATAAAAATGTTTGAAAAATGATTTGCAAATGGTTTGAAAAATGGTTGCAAAAATATTTTGAAAAACCTATATATACTGTTTTGAAAGCCTTTGCAAAATGTTTTCAAATGTGTGTAAAATATTTGTAAAAACTATTTTGGACTATAGTTTTCAAAAATTGTGTGAAAAGCTTGTGTCAAATAAGTTTGAGGAATATACACATCACACAAAAATCCACTATATATATATGTATAAAATTGATCACTTACCCTTGTCAATTCTTAAAATTCACTTCTTGTATATATAAGAAGAAGCACTCCCGTGTACATAGTTTTAACCTTGTTTTTAGCCAAAAGCTTTTTGTTTTCAAAAATTCCCAAAAACATTTGCAAAATTAAAATCCAAAAACATTTGAAAAATCTTTTTGAAAAATACAAAAAATGCATCTGCATATGCATAAGCATGCATCATATTTTCAAAAATCCATAAAAAGTTCAAAATCTTGAAAATTGCATCACAAAAATATTTTCTGCATTGCATAGCATTCGCATTTTTCGGATTGAGTTTGATAGTTGAACAAGTCTAAGTAAAATCCGAAGATTGGAGCTTGATTGGACCTTATAATCTACCTAATAACAGGAACCTTATAGGAGCTGGGTTTGAGGTACTTCAGGTCTAGTCGACTTAATTCTTTGAGGATCACGAGACTTGGTTCAATGGATTCTTGACTGCCTAAGTAGAGTATTTCGGAGCACACGCACGACTCTTGTTGATAATGACCTAACTTGGACACTTGCACCTTTCACATGGCTCAACTCAGTTGGAGTGGTGAGGGGATTGGATTTGCCGGTATGAGACGCACACAAGTGGAAACATTTGTCCTCCTCTAGGGAGGGAAGTGCACCCCAACCCATCCAGTGATTAGGAAGTCTAAAGACAGGAGACTGTGGGTTGCGATAAAGCTTCAAAAGAGGGATAGTCTACTGGCTCAAGAGGAAAAACTCCTTATGTAAATGCTGCTGTATATAGTATTCAAAAAAAAAAAAGTTCAGGCATGTACAAAAATAAAAAGCCTGCAAGTATGTACAAAGTCAATAAGCAAGCTTGAGTTCCAAAGTCATATCATGTGAGCCTGCAGCAGGATGACTTGACTACACTGGTCTTGCATCCAAGGATAGGTAGCTACACTGGCTACCGTCCATTCTTCTCTTCACCCTCTCCTCTTGAGCTGGTTGACACTTGAACTTAGAAGGGAATACCCCGCTCCTCGAGGATGGAGTTGCTGGATTGGGGAATCATTGGGTTGTCGTACTGGAGAAGTCAGTTTCTTTGTCATTCTAGTTGGGGAGAGCCACCATCACTTACATTGTACAAGTCAGATTCATAGTCGTAAGGGTTTGCGTATGAATTGAAGTATTTCTGACCTGGCTATTGAGGATACGTGGACAGAGTTTTGGGATTCTCAGGGACTGTTGGATTTCAAACACGGTTCTCACTAAGGTTCCGCCCGCACTAAAATTCCAAAGGTCCTACTTAAGCTCCAAACTTTGATTTTGCGAAGACAAGTTTGACAATCAAATAAAATCCAAGTTCTTCTTTTTCTTTTCTTTCTTTTCTTTTTGCACTTATTGCATAAGTGTTTGCTAGGGACTAGCAAAGGTAAAGTATAGGGGGATGATGAATCCACATTTCATCATCTTTATTCTATCATTTTGGCACCAAAAACCCTAGCAAATGCCTATAAAAACCCTTAAATCAGGCATCTTAGCATTCATGCATGTGCATCTAAACAGTGTATAAATTACTGTAATTAAGGCCAAAATTATAGAATAAATAAAGAAAAGAAAAAGAATAAAATATTGTAAATATTTTATGACCCAAAACCCCCGAGACCTAGACATCTTGATGAATAGGTCGACAAGGAATAAAGTAGGGGGAGATAAGGTCAAAAACACATATACATGTTATTCATTCTTTATTCATTTTGGGACCTATTTTTGGTTCTACTTTTTATATATCAAATAAAGAAACTTTGTACATGAAAGTTGTAGATAAATTAATAAAGAAAAATACAAAATTGATTTCATAGAAAAATAATGTACAGATAAGAAGTTATGGTCTGAATAAGAGTCCAAAATCCCAACTTCCCAGACCCGTATCTCACAACTGACAACTCCAAATGCAGTGTACTCAGCTTTAATTGTATATAGAATAAAATAATCTATCCAATGGCGGTGGTTTCGCATTTGGCTAGCTCTCAGACCTCGTCTACGCTCCTCACTCCCGCTCTAACGTTTAGGTTAGCTTTCTAGTGGGAAGAATTTGTTCATTCCTTCGTACACCCAGTTTACTGGGGGGTATAGCAGCCCTCACTCGACTGTCGCGTATACTTCTTTCTTTCTCCGGAGTGAAGAGCGGAGGGAGGTAGCTGACGAAAGAAAGGTAGGACCAGTGCCAATGGACGTGACTGACTGCTAAAAGGATCGAGGCAGGATATCAGATCTCACCCAGGCCTGGAGTGACTGACCTCATTAGGAAGCGAGTACCTGTCCTTTGGCTTCGTGCTCATTTGACGTCCCGGCCTCTAATAAGAGGCACTATTGGGCGAGGGGCAACCCTCACCTGGAAAGAGATGATGCCGGATCCTGGTATGAGTATATCTGTCTCCCTAGGCACCATGTATCCAACCGGAAACAAGCATTTCCTCTATCAGCTTCGCCCTTTGCCAATCGGGAAGAAAGAAAGTAGTCAAGCTAGCCAAGCGGATCTGAAATACTGAGCTCTGAATTGGACCGGTTCTGACTGCCCCTTTTATCTAGTCCTCTTTCCTCTCCCTTCTTAGCACGTCCCCGCTCGCCCCGCTAGGTCTTCTTCCTCCAACAGCGTCATATTATCATGTAGTAGTTGTTTGATTTGTAATTGATTGAAGATCTTACAGCCGAAGGAAAGCGCCGCGGTCCCCAGGCCTGGAGTGACTGACCTCATTAGGAAGCTGTGATTGATCGGACTGAAAAGCATCTGTGCCAGAGAGCGGCATCGGAAACCCGCTTCTTCCTGTATATATCTATCGCCTTGTCGAGCGAGTTTGAAAGTGCCAGTCTATTTCTTACTACTCGAAGCAGTTCAAACCCGGCAATTTCTTTTTTCTTTTGAGAAGGTCTGATAAGGTGACAAATCCTCAACAGGAGGGTCTTTTTGAAGTACTGGGAGATGAAGGAGAGAGAGAGAGAGAAAGAGTGAAAGAATGAGCGCTTTGAGAGATATAGCATTTTCTCGAAAGGGACAAACAACATCAATTTGCTGACCGTCTCGGCCCTTAACTACCAAAGCTCGTAGAGTATATTACCTCGTAGATATTATAAGGGGGGCCTCTGCCGTCTGTTGCTTAGCTTATTTACTGCTGCTGTCTTCTTCCGACGCCTACCACGAGATTGAGACTGCTGACGAGAGATCGTGGATATCGTATAAAATCCACAAATCACTCTCAAGATGGAAGTTATCCTATAGATGTTGTATCCATGCCTGTTCGAAATGTGAATCATAGTATTTATTCCTATGGGAATGGGAATGAAAAACAAGAGATCCTTTTTCTCGAAATATGGACAAATGGAAGTTTAACTCCAAAAGAAGCACACCTGAACATATTCTATCTACTCGACATCGTAGAGAGGGGTCTTTCAGTGGTCACGAACAATCGTCGTTTTTTGATGGTTTTTTCGCTACTCACTGCTGCTCTTTCCACACCTCCGGATATCTGGTGCCAAATCGTCACCTCTTTCCTGATTTCTTCGATCATCGAGTTGGCGGTATATGTGGCATCGATTGTACAAGTTCGTGAAGAGGGCTGGACGAGTAGAATGAGGGAGAGTGGCTCGATCGAGAAAAAAGAGGAGTAGCCCCACGGGACCCCCCCGCGACTAAAACACAGAGGAGAAAGACCAAGAAAAGGGTGGGATCCGCCATACACGTCACATCCTTCCCCCTAGCTCCAACTAGATATCTCGGACTCTCCTTCCAGGCAGGCATGAGGTCAGTCAGAAAGAGGAGGTCCATCCCCCTCTATCAGGTAGGATCTGATTGACAAGGATGCGAGGTGAGGGGGAGGCGATAGACGTGTCCTCCCCGACCTGATGTGTGGATAACGAGGCCACCTTCACAACCTTCTCCCTCACTATATATTCAGCCCAGTGGGCTAAAGTGAGGCCAACCTTTTCTACCTACTCCGTCCCTATCATCATAGATCAAGTTGCCAAGACGAGTTCTGATCTTCTTTCTTTACCAGAAGTCAGAGAAGATTCGCGAAAGGAGCTACGGTTTGAAAGTTGAGTTTCAGACCCCTGTTGTATACTTGTACTGAATAAAATATTCAATTTATTCTTTATTCATTATTTATTCATTTTTATATTTTTATAATTTTGTAAATATTACTTATAATATATATGTGCATTAAAATTGAAATAAAATGCAAAGAAAAATAAAAATAAAAATACTTATATAAAGAATACATAGGTATACTGCATATACTTATACCTGTTTAGAATACACTTGTATTTTATTAAGTATACAAAACATAACAGAAAAATACAATAAAAATATATTTATGTATATAAAAGTATGTTACAATTTTATAAAATACTAAATAAAAATAATAAAAATAAAATACCTAAATAAAAATAAAATATCAAAATACATAGGTATTATACCTATATAGGGTTAAAAAGGCAACTTGTAAAAATATAAGTCATAAAAATAAATAAAAATCAGAATAAAATACTACATAAAATTTTGAACATTTTTTATTTTATAACTTTTATTTAATTCGGCCATTTATTATTTTTAAATGAATTAACAAAATAATAACTCAGGGTTTTTCCTGGTTGGTCCACGTGGGCCAACCAGGAGGGGTCAACAGTTGACCGCGGTCAACTGGACGCCCTACCCCCTGTAGCTCCTGACAACCTCGGTTTTGACCCAATTTCATGGATTTTTCGAGGCCAAAACTTTCATCTTTTTGTGTTGCGACCTCCTGCAACATTATTCCTCGATCCTCCCTCTAGCTCGCCCATGCTTAACCTTGGTCGTCGGACCCAAGATTCGCAAGATAGGCCTTGATCTTTGGACCCCTGCAGCTCAGGGTCAAACCACATAAAATGAAACCCCTTCTTCCCTTTCGAATTTGAGTCCCCTTGGTCCACCCTTCAGCGCCATCATCGTGCTCCTGAGCTCCCTGGAGGTGACAGCTCCATCGCCAGCTCCTCAGCCAAGGCGTGCGAAGTCGAGGGAAGCTCCACCACCTCCGCCAACAGCCGGCGTCGAGGTACCCTTTCTCCTCTGGCTCTGGCCATCGAGGGCATCCCCCCGCTTATTTCTTTCTTGCATTTAGTTCCTGTTAGCTGTAGCTTCAAAAACCCCAAAAAAATTCGAAGTTTCATCAACCATCTCGCCAAATCACGCACCTTGGCCGGAGCGCACCTCCGGCCGTGCACCCATATCGCGAACCACGCCTCTCCCCGACCACCCAAGGGTCCAGGAAGTTTGCCCTGGACCCGTTGACCATTCTTGCAGGTCAAAGCACGAACGAGGATACCTGGAGGCGAGTTTTGGAGCTCGCCGGAGCAGACGTAGCCCACCAGCTCCGCCCGTCACCAGCGAGCACCACGGCCTTCGCCGTGGCTTTTTGACGCCCCCAGGAGATAGACGAAGATCTGAGGAGCCTCCAGCCTTTTTTTTGAAGCCAAAAAGCTCGCCGGAGACGGAGCTTGACCTCGGCGAACCTCGGTTCGCCGGAGTTCGTCGCTGTTCTTGCTCCGGGCTTCAGCACCGTTGGATCGAGGCGGAGCTCCAGTTCGCGTGACGACCGTCCGATCTTCCAAGCCCATCCACCGTCAGATCTCTTTCTGAGATCTAATCTCAGACGTCGACGCCAACCGTCGTCGGCCGTTCTCGTGCTGCCACGTGGATAAGTGGCCCGCTCCCCACCGCTGGATCGCCCATCGCCGCCAGCCGTTGGATGCGCGCCACGCGTCACCGGCGGAGCGCCCGAGCGAGGGTATTTTGCATCCCAACCCTCGCAATTTTTGTATTTAATATTTAGTATTTAAACTTTTGTCTGTAGTGTAAAAATTTTGTAATATTTGCACAAAGACCCCCATACTTCCAATATTTGCACTTAGGTCCTTCGCCACGTCACCTCACGTGACCTGTACACATGAGGGGGTGGGCATTTTGCAAGGATACCCTCGGTCGTTTGTGTATTTCGTTTTTAGTCCTAAAACTTTCATATCAAGTGTAAACTTTTTGGATATTTTGCAAGTAGGCCCCCAGGGTTTTGAAATATTGCGTTTTAGCCCTCGCCAGGCGCGTGCAAGTCACGCGCCCTGGTGGGTAAATTGCTTGCGTGCCCAGGCGGTTTTTGTAATTAATGTTTAGTGCTATAAATTGAATATTCAGTGTATATTTTTGTGGAAAATTGCATGTATGCCCCTGGATGTTTTAGATATTGCATCTATACCCCTGCTAGGACTGTTTAATGTTTGGATGCTTGTTGTATTTATTTGAATGATCATTTCGAGCCCAAAAATTCTACAAAAATAGACTTAAGTTCTTGGACATGTGTATTTTAACGCCACATATTTAGTTTTTGATTTTATTTTATTTTTATATTTATTAAAAATCAAAAACATCTATTTTGTGCACTGTCTAGCTTAGAAAATACCAAAAAAATATTAAAACATCTCCAAAAATTCCAAAAAAACCACCTAGTGTCTATTTTATTCTATTTTAGTGTCAGTCCAAAAATCATTAAAAATCTTAAAAGAAAAACACTAAAAATTTAAAAACACTCAAAAACTTCAAAAAAATATAAAAAATAGTAGAAAACTCCAAAAATTATAAACTCAGGTTCTGTTTGTTCCTTATTTTGTCCTTTTTATTCGAAAAATAGTGTGAGAAGTTTTTTAGCTACTGGTTGGTATTTTTAATTCCCATATTTATCACAGCCAGCCCAATTTCCACTGTTTTGCCCTAATTCAGTATTTAAAAATATCAAAAATACCTTGAAAAATTCCCAAAAATCACAAAAACAGTAAAAAATTATAAAAATACCAAAAACATTTTATTTCTGAATTTTTGAGTATTTTTGCACATTTTTATAAATATTTTAGCTTGCCTTCTATTATATTGTCTTTACTTTCCAATATTGAAAAAGAAATAAAAAAATATATATAATATAAAATATAAAAATCAGAAAATTAAAAATCAAAATACAAAAATTAAAAATTAAAATAAAATAAAAAAATTAAAAACTAAAAACCCACAAAAATTTCCTTTCTTTGCTTGCTTAGTGTAGACACACATCACACACTTACACTTTGGCACTTGCTTGAACTACCTTGTTTGCTCCCTGTGTTCGAACTCTCTGCATACTTGTCACTATACACCATTTGTGCAGAGTTAAAAATAAATTTTAACTCCACATTACTTCTAATTTGTTGATCTTTAGTGTGGGTTAATTGTTGATTAAATACGGATTTCATCTGAGAGCCGCCACAGCGACGGTTGTCTCCGCCTTGTGTGAGACACCATTTTAGACTCTCTCGATTTCCGTGTTTATCAGCCATCCCCGCCCGAGCCGCAGATGCTAAAACCGTATGCAAATTTTTGAGGAAAAATATCATTTCACGGTTCGGGGTACCTAGAGTCTTGATTTCAGATGGGGGGTCTCACTTCATCAATGACAAAGTCAGGGCCCTTGCAGATGAGTTCGGCATTGACCATCGGGTTGCCACTCCTTATCACCCTCAGACTAATGGTCTTGCCGAAGTATCGAACAGGGAGATAAAGACTATCTTGCAGAAAGTTGTCCGCCCAGACAGAAAGGATTGGTCACAGCTTTTAGACTCGGTCTTGTGGGCTTATCGGACATCTTTCAAGAATCCATTAGGGACATCTCCCTTTCGTCTCGTCTATGGCAAGCCGTGCCATTTGCCAGTGGAAATCAAGCATAAATCTTTTTGGGCAGTTACTGAGTTGCTTCTAGACCCCGAGAGTATAGGAGACCAGAGAAGAGCTGAATTGGAAGCCTTGGAAGAATTGAGAGATACAGCCTTTTCCAACAGCCTACAATACAAAGAGAAAGTGAAGACATGGCACGATTCACATATCAGCCATAAACAGTTTGAGCCAGATCAGAGAGTATGGTTGTTTGACTCCAGGCTGAAATTGTTCCCAGGGAAATTGCAGAGCAAGTGGAAAGGACCGTATGTGGTCAGGAAGGTACATGACAATGGCAGCATCGACATATCCGAACCGTCATCTTCCTCTACCTTCCACGTCAATGGTCAACGCTTGAAACTATATCTTGATCATGATCCGCCGACCATTGACGTTGCCCCCATTCTTCTGGTATGAGATGTGTCCTTTGACTCTCATCATCTACATCTCATACATGGTGATCAATTCTATCTTCCGTTGTACAGATCCATCTGTTTATATATCACTTTGTTGTCTGTCGATTTATTTTCTTATTTTCTTCTTTTCTTCTTTTCCTTTTCTATCTTCTTTATCTATCAAAAAGGTGTCGCCCTTGTAGACAGTTTTCCATACTTAGGACGTACTTTGTCCTAAGTATAGGGGGGTTGGCACCCCGAGTTGTTCTATCCTTTTCGATCCTCTCCATTGTCTCCTCTTCTTGTCTATACTTAGGGATATTTTACCCTAAGTATAGGGGGAGACAATCTGAGTACGATCTGTTCATTCCCACCCTTGACCCTCCCTGCGTTGTGTACAGTCTGCTATACTTAGGATTATTTGATCCTAAGTATAGGGGGGACGGTCAACTTCTCATTCGTTTGATTCATTTGTTCCTTTATTATTTAGATTTTCCTATACTTAGTATGAGTTATGTCTCTCTTTTCTCTTTGATCTATGAGGACATAGCTCAAGCTAAGTATAGAGGGGTCGTATATACTACGTATATACTTTAGCCATAACTCGTACTTTCGTATTTTCTTAATAAATATGGCTAATAATTCTTTAAAAATGCTTTAAAATTCATTAAAAATCCTTAATAAAAAGATGTGGTTATTCCTCAAATTCTTTTTGTATTTACTGATTAATAAATCAGGTGAGAATGTTTTTTTGCAAAATGTTTGAAAAATAGTTTGAAAATCTTTGTGAACATTTATTGAAAGCTATTTTGAAAATATTTTGTTACATGTTTTCAACCTTTGTAAAAATGTGTGTTTTGTAAAATTTCTTTTCTTTGTGTGAAAAAAAATGTGTGTGAAAAATGATTTGCAAATGGTTTGAAAATGGTTGCAAAAATGATTTGAAAAATCTATATATACTGTTTTGAAAAACCTTTGCAAAATGATTTTCAAATGTGTGTAAAAAGTTTGTAAAAACTATTTTGGACTATAGTTTTCAAAAATTGTGTGTAAATGGTTTTCAAATAAGTTTGAGGAATATACACATTACACCAAAATCCACTATATATGTATATATGTATAAAATTGACCACTTACCCTGTAAATTCTTAAAACCCACTTCTTGTATATAAGAAGCACTCCTGTGTACATATTTTAACCTATTTTTCAGCCAAAATCTTTTTGTTTTCAAAAAGCCCAAAAACATTTGCAAAATTAAAATCCAAAAATATTTGAAATTTTTTTGAAAAATACGAAAAAATGCATATGCATCATCATGCATCATATTTTCAAAAATCCATAAAAAGTCAAAATTCTTGAAAATTGCATCACAAAAATATTTTCTGCATTGCATTACATAGCATTCACATTTTTCAGATTGAGTTTGATAATTGAATGAGTCTAAGTAAAAACCGAAGATTGGAGCTTGATTGGACCTTATAATCTACCTAATAACAGGAACCTTATAGGAACTGAGTTTGAGGTACTTCAGGTCTAGTTGACTTAATTCTTTGAGGATCACGAGACTTGGTTCAATGGATTCTTGACTGCCTAAGTAGAGTATTTCGGAGCACACGCACGATTCTTGTTGATAATGACCTAACTTGGACACTTGCACCTTTCACATGGCTCAACTCAGTTGGAGTGGTGAGGGGATTGGATTTGCCGGTATGAGACGCACACAAGTGGAAACATTTGTCCTCCTCTAGGGAGGGAAGTGCATCCCAACCCGTCCAGTGATTAGGAAGTCTAAAGACAGGAGGCTGTGGGTTGCGATAAAGCTTCAAAAGAGGGATAGTCTACTGGCTCAAGAGGAAAAACTCCTTATGTAAATGCTGCTGTATATAGTATTCAAAAAAAAATGTTCAGGCATGTACAAAAATAAAAAGCCTGCAAGTACAAAGTCAATAAGCAAGCTTGAGTTCCAAAGTCATATCATGTGAGCCTGCAGCAGGATGACTTGACTACACTGGTCTTGCATCCAAGGATAGGTAGCTACACTGGCTACCGTCCATTCTTCTCTTCACCCCCTCCTCTTGAGCTGGTTGCCACTTGAACTTAGAGGGGAATACCCCGCTCCTCGAGGATGGAGTTGCTGGATTGGGCAATCATTGGGTAGTCGTACTGGATAAGTCAGTTTCTTTGTCATTCTAGTTGGGGAGAGCCACCATCACTTACACTGTACAAGTCAGATTCATAGTCGTAAGAGTTTGCGTTTGAGTTGAAGTATTTCTGACCTGGCTATTGAGGAGACTTGGACAAAGTTTTGGGATTCTCAAGGACTGTTGGATTTCAAACACGGTTCTCACTAAGGTTCCGCCCGCACTAAAATTCCAAAGGTCCTACTTAAGCTCCAAACTTTGATTTTGTGAAGACAAGTTTGATAATCAAATAAAATCCAAGTTCTTCTTTTTCTTTTCTTTCTTTTTCTTTCTGCACTTATTGCATAAGTGTTTGCTAGGGACTAGCAAAGGTAAAGTATAGGGGGATGATGAATCCACATTTCATCATCTTTATTCTATCATTTTGGCACCAAAAACCCTAGCAAATACCTGTAAATAGCCTTAAATCAAGCATCTTAGCATTCACGCATGTGCATCCAGACAGTGTATAAATTACTGTAATTAAGGCCAAAATTATAGAATAAATAAAGAAAAGAAAAAGAATAAAATATTGTAAATATTTTATGACCCAAAACCCCCGAGACCTAGGCATCTTGATGAATAGGTCAACAAGGAATAAAGTAGGGGGAGATAAGGTCAGAAACACAGATATAATACATATACTTCATGTTCATTCTTTATTCATTTTGGGACCTATTTTTGGTTCCACTTTTTGTACATCAAATAAAGAAACTTTGTGCATGAAAGTTGTAGATAATTTAATAAAGAAAAATACAAAATTGATTTCACAGAAAAATCATGTACAGACAAAAAGATATGGTCTGAATAAGAATCCAAAATCCCAACTTTCCAGACCCGTATCTCACAACTGACAACTCCAAATGTAGCAAACTCACCTTTAATTGTATATAGAATAAAATAATCTATCCAATGGTGGTGGTCTCGCATTTAGCGGAGCTACGGTTTGAAAGTTGAGTTTTGGACCCCCATTGTATACTTGTACTGAATAAAATATTCAATTTATTTTTGATTCATTATTTATTTATTTTTATATTTTTATAATATTGTAAATATTACTTATAATAATTATGTACATTAAAATAAGAATAAAAACCTAAATAAAAATAAAAAAAATGGACATATATGGAATACATAGGTAAACTACCTATACTTATACCTATATAAACTACCTTTATATTTTATTTAATATACAAAATACATCAATAAAATAAAAGAAAAATATATTTATGTGTATAAAAGTATTTTATAACTTTATAAAATTATAAACAAAATTAAAGAAATTAAAATACACCAACTAAAAATAAATTACTAAAATACATAGGTATTATACCTATATAGGGTTAAAAAGGCAACTTGTAAAAATATAAATCCTAAAAATAATTAAAAATCAAAATAAAATACTACATAAAATTCTAAACATTTTTTATTTTATAACTTTTATCTAATTCGGCCATTTAGTATTTTAAATAGAATTAATAAATTTTTTTTAGGGTTTTTCCTGGTTGGTCCACGTGGACCAACCAGGAGGCCAGGACTGTTGACCTAGGTCAACAGTCTGACCTACACCCTATAGCCCTTGTCAGGTCTGCTTTTGACCCCAACTTCACCATTTTTTCGAGGCACGAGCTTTCATCCTTTGAGCTCGAGTTCTTCTGCAAACTTTTTCCCCTACTACCCATCTTGCTCGCCCAAGGATCTTCTTGGGCTGAGGGCCTCTGAATCGAGCTAGGCGCCTCGTTCTTTCCACCCCCTCGTCAACCATACTTAAGCTCCCCCTTGACCTCCTTTTGAATTTGAACCGCAAATCATCCAGCTCCTTCCCCCTTGGAGTCGCTCCAGCAACGTGGAGGTGACAGCTCCAGGTCTGCACCTTCGAGGAGGCGGAGTCACGCGAGTTGGGCGCGTTCCACCACCACCTCCGGCGGGTATCCCCGTGAGGTATTCACCCTATGTCCCTTGGCCATCGAGGCAGCCATTCGTCCTATTTTCATCTCCATCTTATTCCTGTTAATATTAGGATCATTTCGCCCTTAATCCCTCGTCAAATCCCTCATCGAATCGGTCCATCGATCACCTCGCCGGAGCGCAACTCCGGCGAGCCCCTATCTCACCTCCCCTTCCATTTCGAGAGCCACATGAGGTCGAGGCATTTTGCCCTCGACCTCCTTAACTTTTTTGTGCAGGTACTGAAGCCCTTCGAAGCGTCTGGAGCAATTTTGCTCTCTCGCCGGAGCACCTGGGACCTTGCAGCTCCGCCACCTCCGTGCGAGAGCACCGGCGAACGCCGGTGGCTTTTGAGGCTTCCAGACATCAGCTGACACCTGCGGGAGCACCCTCGACCGGTTTGCAAGCTCGATCTTCGCCGTAGCCGGACGGAGGAGCTCGGAGAAGTTCGCCCAACCGGAGCTCCTCCGTGTTCTTCCCTCTGCCTCCGGAGCCGTCAGATCAACGAGGAGCGCCCAGATCGCACAGACACCGTTGGATCTCCATCAGCCTCGGCCGTACATCACTCGAAGATCATCTAATCCAAGCCGCATATCCACGAACCGTCATCGGCCGTTCCCCAGCTGCCACGTGGATTAGTGGCTCGCTCCCAGCCGCTGGATCGCGCGTCGCCACCAGCCGTTGGATTCGAGCCACGTGTCGTCGTCGGAGCGCCCGAGCGAGGGTATTTTGCACCCCAACCCTCGCACTTTTTGTATTTAATATTTAGTATTTAAACTTTTGTCTGTAGTGTAAAAGTTTTGTAATATTTGCACAAACATCCCCGTACTTTCAATATTTGCATTTAGGTCCTTCGCCACGTCACCTCACGTGACCTGTACACGTGAGGGGGTGGGCATTTTGCAAGGACACCCTCGGTCATTTGTGTATTTCATTTCAGTACAAAAACTTTCGTATCAAGTGTAACTTTTTTGGTTATTTTGCAAGTAGACCCCTAGGGTTTTGTGATATTACATTCCAGTCCTCGCCAGGCGCGTGCAAGTCACGCGCCCGGGTGGGTAAATTGCTTTCGTGCCCAGGCGGTTCTTCTAATTAATATTTAGTGCTATAAATTGAATATTTAGTGTATATTTTTGTGGAAAATTGCATGTAGGCCCCTGAATGTTTTAGATATTGCACATATACCCCTGCCAGGACTGTTTAATTTTTGTATGCTTGTTGTATTTATTTGACATATCATTTCGAGCCCAAAAATTCCACAAAAATAGACTTAATCATCTGGACATGTGTACTTTAACGCCATCGGTTTAGTTTTTGATTTTATTTTATTTTCATATTTATTAAAAATCAAAAACTTGCTATTTGTGCACTGTCTAGCTTAGAAAATACCAAAAAAATATTAAAAGACCTCCAAAAATTCCAAAAAAAATCACCTAGTGTCTATTTTATCCTATTTTAGTGTCAGTCTAAAAATCATTAAAAATCTCAAAAGAAAAACACTAAAAATTCAAAAACACTCAAAAAACTTCAAAAAAATATATAAAATAGTAGAAAAATCCAAAAATCACAAACTCAACTTCTGTTTGTTCTTTATTTTGTTCTTTTTATTTGAAAAATAGTGTGAAAATTTTTAGCTACTGGCTGGTATTTTTAAATCTCATTTTACCCTCAGCAAGCATTATTTCCACTGTTTTCCTTTATTTCAGTAATTAAAAATACCAAAAACACCTTAAAAAATCCCCAAAAATCACAAAAACAGTAGAAAATCCTAAAAAGACTAAAAACATTTAATTTCTGAATTTTTGGTGATTTTTACTTATTTTTATAAATATTTTAGCTTGCCTTTTATTATATTGTCTTTATTCTCCAATATTGAAAAAGAAATAAAAAAAAATATAAATTATAAAATATAAAAATCAGAAAATTAAAAATCAAAATACCAAATTAAAAATTAAATAAAAAAATTAAAAAAAATTAAAAATTAAAAACCTACAAACATTCCTTTGCTTGTTTGCTTAGTGTAGACACTTCACACACTCACACACTTGTGCATACCGTTGCTTGAACTACCTTGTTTGCTCCCTGTGTTCGAACTCTCTACATACTTGCACCTATACATCTTTTATGTAGAGTTAAAAATAAATTTTAACTCCACATTAGTTCTAATTTGTTGATCTTTAGTGTGGGTTAATTGTTGATTAAATACGAGATTGCTTTGTGAGTCGCCACAGCGACGGTTGTCTCCACCTTGTGTGAGACACCATTTTAGACCGCATCGAATTTCGTGTTTATCAGGAGACTGGTGGTACTATGGCGAAGGCTGCGAGGACTGACCAAAACGAACACCCCGTGGTTGGTGGTACTGCATGTTGGCTTGTTGCTGGCCCTGCGGATGCCTGGTAGGACGAGCCAGATGTGCATCATTGCTCCATACGCCATTAACTTCTTGGATCAAGGGTAGTGGTGGGAACACTGGATCAGATGGTGTACGGAAGTCAGGCTGGTAAACGATCATATGTTTTTGTGGCTGGCCCTGATCGAGCACATGCACGTAATACACGTGTTGGACTGTCGGTGGCTGCTGGCTCGGCTGAGGTTGATGTGGCGGTGATGGCTCATCTTTCTTCTCAACTAGAGCTTCTGTGGATGGTGTTTCCGATTGGACAAAACTGATGATGCCCACCAGCAGTTCCAACTACTCGGTGATCTGGTCCAGCTTGTCGAGGTTTTGTGTCCTC
Organism: Ottelia alismoides; assembly: GCA_037367405.1. Taxonomy (NCBI): domain Eukaryota; kingdom Viridiplantae; phylum Streptophyta; class Magnoliopsida; order Alismatales; family Hydrocharitaceae; genus Ottelia; species Ottelia alismoides. The sequence continues at coordinate 38,885 of JAZKJV010000361.1, read as the reverse complement.
TTCTCGAGCACAACGAGTTTGTCGAGGTCCTGTGATCGCTTTTGAATAATATCAACCTTCGAGAGATGGCCCCCGATGATGCTAAGGTTGGAGCTCTCATCTCTCTCCGCCCCACGGGACGCTGCCATGTACACTTGCTTCTAGAGGATCTGGGCTTGCTTTTGATATGCCTTTGGATGAAGAGAGGGCGGCCTCTCCTTCGGCCATTTCCTCAAAAATCTACCAAACTACATCTTCATCCTTGTTAAAATGTGAGCCCCCACATGTTGCGTCAACGAGCCTTTAACTCTCTATGTTCAGGCCCTCGAAGAAGTGTTGGACTAAGCTGGTCCTTGGGATTTCATGATGGGGGATTTACTTCTGCAGATCAGTTAATCTATCCCAGGCTTCGTGAATACTCTCATGTGCTCCTTGAGAGAAGTTGTTAATTCTGGCTCGCATCTGGTTGAGCTGACCGAAATGGTAGAATTTGTGCAAGAAGGCGGACTTCAGCTCCTCCCAAGTCATCACGACCTTCCCCAGATGGTTGACTCAGTAGAGGGCCTTGTCTTGTAGACTGAAGGGGAACACCATCATGTTCACTACGTCCAAAGAGACCTTGGGGTAGTGGGTAGTATGGCAGATGCGTGAAAATCGCTGGAGATGAATGTAAGGCTCTTCATTGGTATTCCCATGGAAAGAGGGCATAAGAGCAAGGAACTGAAGCATTAGCTCAAAGTGAGTGTGCGCCAGTGGTATGCGGATCCACTCGGTCATATGGTTGTCTCCAGGGTTGTATGTCTCTTTCAGCGTAAGTTTCGACCTTCCTTGTTCAGGCTCTTCCTCGTTTGGGTTATCACGGGTTCACCTCCTCCTCCTCGTGGTATGCCTCCTCCTCCTTCTGTTCTGTTCATAACATCATTCAACATATCCTGGAATGTTGTCTGTGCTAGGGCTTGCTCAGCCAGTTGCTGCTAGATGACCTGGGTGGCGGCCAACAGCTGAGCGTTCACTTGGTTTTGGTCAACATATGTCCTTGCTCAGGCTGGGGAGGCTGCTGACCCTTGCCCTTTCCTTGAGGAGCCATTTCATGGTCTGAATATGAGGAGATGAATTCTGGATTAGGATACAGGGCTTGGTTTGTCTTTTCTATCTGCAAGATGAGAGAATCCCAATCAGACAACTTGCAATTCAATCCCAGCTATCAAGATGAATATGGAATTAGGGTCAATTCCAGACAAGGCCCTAAATGTCGGTTCCGGACACCATTTCGGTGATGATTGAAACGGAATTTTGGTAGAATTTCGATCGAAGTTTCGATCATTTTGGTCATTTTTTGTACTAGGGCCCCCATATTCCGATCATTTTGGCCATTTCGGTCGAATTTCGATTTCGACAGGATATCGATATTTGATAGAATTTCGACCGAATTTCACTGAAATTTGAGGCCATGATTCCAGAGTGTTGTGAATGAAAAAGGATATGGATTGTAATCGACTTTCATTCATAATGGCGAAAGTGGGACATAAGTGATCCTGGTTTATTGGGTTATCAAAAGGAAGGGTAGAAGACGAGGAGTCTGGAGATCGACCTACAAGGTCCGGATTATGTTCTCGGGAATCGCCTCGAATTATTGGCGAGGTCGAATCCATGGAATCGATGTAGGTGTCGACGTGATCCCGACTAAACCATCCATGGATCGACATCGCGAAGAAAGAGGAGGGTAGATGCAAGAAGAAAGATATGGTGATCAACAAGGAACAAATTGGGATGTAAATTAGTAGAAAGGCTCAAAACTGAATGGGGGTCAAAGGGAGAAATACATGATAAAATTTGCGTAAGTGCACGGGACTTGATCTTTGAACCTTAATCTAGATCCATACAAATACAATACAAAATTGGGTTCACCAACTCATGCCATGTGAAGCCGTGAAGGTTCGACTGTTTATTGACTTTTCGGTTTTAGAGTTATTTCAGGCATCTCTTATAACAAGTCCTTAGCACGCTCACCCTATAGGAGAGAGAGTACTGCCAGAAAAGTATCCCGTACTTGTCCTCCTCATTTGTAACATGTAGTCTGCACTTTTTGAAGTCCTTGTAACCCTTCCTGGATCCCTACTCAGTCAAAGAAATAGAGAGATGAAGCCGATAGGCGAAACTGCTACTTCGGTTCTCGCTCGCAACGAAATCACCCGTGAGCATGGAAGAACCTACTCGGACGCAAACCGATGAGACAACCACCCCCGTGAAGGTGTGGCTTATGCTCAGGAGTCAGTACTTTATACCATGTCGATGTTCCACACAAGGTGAGAACACCATCGTTGACAAGGCCCTACTCGGTCACGTACGATGGAAGTTCCATTACTTCGGAAATCCAGGCGATACACAAGGCAATTACAGACTGGGATTTGTGCTCTCATCCTTAGCGGGTCGTGCCTCGTCCATGGGATGGGTTTTGGTCCCCTCTGAAGGTATCTGAAAACAATGAGGGCTTTATGGACCCAAAATAATGATAGTCCATTACGGATTTTAATTAAAGTCAAAGTTTATTTAGCAATCCCCTTGTTTTAATTTTTTAGGTTTTCTCTTTTTTGAGTCTGTTTTCATACAAGCACCTAACGTTTTTGTAGATTCTCATTTAAGTCCTAGGTGCTCAAAATCAGAGGGAGATAGTGAAAAAGCCGTGCAAGTGGATTCAATGATGGAAAACTCACCATTGAATCTAATGATGCATGTTGGGTTAGAGGAATTACAGTGCTTCACAGCTCTCTCCATACGGTATGCAAAACATAATTTTTAAACTTACCTAAATGGCGGTTTGCAATCGACAAAATCGCCCTAAACAGTAGTTGCTATTAATCGTGAAGAACCAGTTGTTAGTTATTCAGAAATGAGACCAAGGTACGATCTCTGATGCCGATTGGTGCTCGCCACAACAGGTCCTGCACACGCTGTATACGACCTCTAGCGGCACACGGTCTCAGATATGAATTACCAACACTATTAATTTGACTATATCCATATGTAATAGACTATAGGAACATGCATCCTTATTTAGGTTTGGACCTAGTTACCAAGTCAAGCAACCTAAGTCTAGTGGCTTCATACACACAAAACAAATAGAAATAAGGCGGAAAACTCAAAACAACGGGAAATAAAATAAAATAAGGCGACAAAACATGGAAAAGTGCGATGAGGCCCCCAGGTGAACAGACACCTGGGTACTGGACCTCGTTGTGAAGAGTAGAGTCCAAATTAATATATACATGCCAATTGTCTCTCTCTCACCATAAATTACATATATGCATTTTAAATTAAATCTAAGCTAATTTCTTCTCCTTCATTCCTTGATGCTCTCTCCAGCTGGTCATAGAGTGAAGACCAACCTCCTCCAAGCTTGGTTGCAACAGCTTCCTAGAAAGCCATCCTCGCATGGTGCGCTCTCGCAACAAAGTCACAAAAATATGTCATTAGCACAGGTAATTGGATAATCAGATCAATAAATATTTACAGCAATAATCAAAGAATTAGTTGAAAATAAATTAATGAATCTCTACAACAATGAATCAATAAATCAAACAAATGACTATACAAGAATGACTGATAAAATTAGGCTACGCTCATTGCTTCCCAGCAACGGCGCCTTCTGATAACAGGGAAAAATGGAGGGTCGTACGTTCGCACAAGGCGAGACTGCGGTCAATGAGTTGACCACTCAACCTTTCCCGGTCAGTCAGCAATTAACCCACAATAGAAATAAAGGCAATGCATAGTGCAAGTGGGGTTAAAAATTTATTTCTCTACCATAAAATGCATAGTGAATAAGCATGTAGAGGTCGAACCACAGAGAGTAATACAGATAGCCTATAGTTTACTTTTATGCACAAACCAAGTCATTCATTATGTATAGATCCTTTTTGTGGGTTTTCAATTTTATATTTTTTTATTTTTTTTACAGTTTTGTATTTGATTTTAATTTTCCATTTTATATTTCTTTTTTCATTTTTAAAATTTTTTATATTACTTTTTCTTTTATGTAAACACTACAACATATACAGGTATTTATATATATAATATATAGTAGTATATTTATAAATACTACTAAATATAGATAAATTTTATAAAATAGATTGTTTTTGGTTTTTTCATATTTTTCTAATATTTTTGTAATTTTCCAGAAACTTTTGCTAATTTTTATGCATTTTAAAGTATAAAATATCTCAAATCTGGGATTAATAAAATACCCGAAATTGATTTGGTTATGAAAATAGTAACTAAGTTCTAAAATTACCCAAATCAATTTTAATATATAAATATTCATATAAATAAAATTATAAAATAGGAAAACATTTTTTTGGATTTTTAAATTATTTTTTAGATTTTTATGAGTTTTTCAATTTTTAGCCTTTTTCCTTTTCCATTTTTTGTGATTTTTGGTTTGTAAATAAAATAGGATAAAATATAACATAACTATTTTTTTTGAATTTTTAGAGATATTTATACATTTTTTTGGTATTTTCTAAGTTAAACAAGGAATATATGAGCTCCTTTTTATTTTCAACAAATAGATTAAATGCAAAAGAATGCCAAATAAAATAAGGGCTTGAAAGTTCATGGCATGAAGCTTCTAACCCTATTTTTGTGGATTTTTAGGACTAGCTATATTTAATAAATAGAGAAAAAACATAAAAAAATAAGTCCTAGCAGGGGCATTTTTGCAATAAGAATAAAAACCAGGGAGCTAAGTGCAAAAGTGCCTGAAGAAAACCACATTTATTTAATCTTTAAAGATTATTTGACAATTACAAAACCCGCCAGGGCTTCTATGCAATTTGACTATCACGTGGGACTACCCGTGACGCAGCCTAGAAGGGACCAAAATATAAATCAATAAAAGTCCAGGGGGCCTTCAAGCAAATTTCAGAAAAAATACAGCATTCATTTCATTTTACAGGACTATATATAAATACGAGAACTCATAGGGATGTCCCTGCAATTTTCCCAGCTCACGCGAGCTGAGCTGGACTGGACCAAAGTGTAAATACATAAAGTACAGGGGTCCATTAGCAAAATATCCAATTATTTTTAAATGCTATATTTTATTTACAGAATTAAATAATAAATACAAAAAAGTTAGGGTCTGGATATGCAATTTACCCCAAGGAGGCGTTGGCGGACGACACAATTGCTTCCACTTATACACATGTCGCTCATCCAATGGCTGGTAGCCCTTCATTCCTGGATGGTTGCGATTAGGTCGCGGATGACGATCAGACGATCAAAGTTGAGGCGCATCCAACGACTGAAATCAAAACTGGGGTGCCTCCCCAGATCGGATGGTGGCTGTTGTTCGCAAAGAACATGGAAGAACAGTGGCATCCCCTTCCTTCGATTGACGATTCTTCCTCCTTCAGATAGTTTTTGGCGATGGAGTTGGGCTCTACACCTCCGGGGAGATGTTCCGCAGCTGTTGGTGTGCTCCAAATGACGCCTAGAGCTCCGATGTGGCCGGGCGGCGTCGGGAAAGGCAGGGAGATCCAAGTGCCTCGTCTCTTGCTAAATCAACCCCCAATGGGGTCTTTTGGCCGTAAGACATGCAAAGTAAACTCCAAGCAACACAAGGGAGGTCTGGGGGACTTTATTGGGTGGCGCGGAGCGAAGATGGGTTGAAGCAGAGCTTCTCCGGCGAGCGACAGAGGAGTTCGATCTGGGTGAGTGAAGATGTGCGGGGAGATCAGAAGGGAACAAGGATCGAGATGGAAGTGGATGGAGCGGCAGAGAGGGGATGTTGGTGCACGGAGGAGCTCGCCGGAGCTCAACTCTAGCGAACTACGCAAATAATAGATTACACTAATCTAGATAACTAGAACCTAATCTAAGAACTGGAAATTAAAGCTAAGGCTAAATGCAAGTAAAAGAAATGATAAAGAGGCAGCTCTTATACCTGAGGTTAGCCATGGAACAGGGTCGCCGGAGCTGGCGGCTGTGGGTGCACCCCGTCCTCCCGGAGCTCAGCCCGACCTTGAAAAAGCGCCTCCTGTCATGAGGAACTCGACTAGACTCAAAACCAGGGCTCCTAGACTCGTAATGGTGACCAAAGAATCAATGGAGGAGAAGGTGTTTTATTTATAGACTCAACATGGCACCCTTATTGATCGGCTAAAACTAGGGATTTGGGCGTATATACAAGTGATTAAAGGGTATAGCGTGTATGTACAATGATCAATGATCATTTCGTAAGAAGGGGACGATCTTGATGGATGGATGGTGCGGTCGGGAAAAAGGCATGAAAATGCGAGAAAAGACTACTGCGTCAAGTCAGAAGGCGGGGGAGGCAGTTGACTAGAAGTCAACAGGCGGAGTTTTGCCATTGGGCCACGTAGACCCGCTACAGGACAAAACAATAGATTTATTAGAAAATAATTATTTAAAAATAGAAAATGATTTTTATAATGTTTGATTATAAAATAAAAAATGTTTATTATTTAATGTAGTTTTTTATTATGATTTTTATTTATTTTTTGGTGTATTCTATTAGTATTTAATTTTTGATAGTGTATTTATAGGTATATTTGCCTATATTTTGTACATTCTTATTTTTATTTGGTATATTTTATTTTATTATTTTATTCTTTTATTTTATATATTTACAACTTTTTTATGAGTATAAATATATTTTTGTTATATTTTTATGATATTATTTGTATACTTAAATAAACATATATGTATATTTTATGGGTATATTTACAGATATTTTACCTATGTATTATATACACCTTTTTATTTTAATGTATTTTATTATATTTTATATTGGTTTTATATTTTTAATAAAATATGAATAATGTTTACAATATTATAAAAATATGAAAGAATAAATAAATAAAAGAATATGTTTCCCTTTTATTTATATACAGGTCCAACATAGGTATTTTTTTCTATGTTTTGGAATAGACTTATTTTATTATATTCTTCTTTTTGATTTTATTTTAATTCCAATATGCACATATGTTACAGATGATATTTACAAAATTACAAACTATGACTTTGTGAAAATAATGAGAAATGAATAAATTGAATATATTAATCAGGTCTATTATACAATAGGGGTCAAAAACCTAACTTTCACATAGTAACTCCAAAAAATATAAAAATACCACCATTAAATAGCTTGTGAAAAGTTATATACAATTAGAGGTGATTTTGATATGTTTTGATTTTTTATTTGAAAGATATATGTCTGTGAAGTTGGGTTTTGGCTTTTTATTTTGTGTATATAATGTACACTGTGTATAATTTTTGTACAAACTTAATTTTATATATTTATTTACATTATTTTCTACAACTTTCATGTACATAATTTTTTCATTTGATGACTAAATATTGAAGAATAAAATAGGTGTCAAAAAATGCATAAATAATGAATAAAAGAATTGGGTTTTAAAATTTTGACCCTTATCTCCCCCTACTTTATTCCTTGTCGACCAACTCAATTCTTGACTTGCTCTCGAGATTTAAGGTCATAAAATACTTTCGATATTTTATTGTTTTTCTTTTCTTTTCTTTATTATATAATTTTGGCATTAAAAACAGTAATATTACACAATAATTGCAACAAATGATTATATGCTATTTTATATAAATTGATGCTATTTACATGCATTAACTATGATTTTTAAGGTCAAAATGATAGAATAAAGGTGATGAAACAGAGATTATCACCCGGTTTGACATTTGCATTACCGTTACGTTAAAACAAATCAAAACCGTCTGTGACATCCATACCTTCCGTCCTTCTCGGCAAATAGGAGGTATGTTATTTACAATGTCCATGTCATATGAAGACCATCGCATTTGTTAAATGTTGTACAGTATTATTCACTATATTTTTAGTGAATATCTTTATACATGAGTGACAAACCTAATGATCATGTTGAGTATCTAACTCATTGCGGTAGAAGGGTAGATTTGTCGTATGTACATTTTCTACGAAAGACCTCCTACCTGATGTCCATCTGTTCTCAATAGTTTGTGAGTAATATATCATAGTACATCCATTACAATAGCATAACGTTTTTTGTGTTTTACCTGCATGCGTAGGGACCACGATGCAAAGCGTCCTGATCAGGTGATATGGACGAGGAACGCCAATGTGTATATACTCCCACGATCAAGTATGCAGCATGGTCAAGAAGGCACAACATCTCTTTGATTTTCCCAACAAGCATTCGTCTAATTGTTGGTACAATTGTGCTAGAACTGCGCCCCCCAAGTAATCTATCCACATTCTTCCAAATTCTCAAGCAAACGCGGGTATCGCAGTGATACTTTGTCGCCAGTTGAATATTGGAAAAAGGACTCTCCAAATTGGTATAAAATGAATGCATGAACTATTCTCATAAGACAATTCGCATCTTGTTCCAAAAGATCGTATATGTGAGAATGTTTTCAAATATCCAAGTGAGCTCTAACCGTCCGCTCAATAGGTTCTCTCCTCTTCCACTGCTCAGATTTACGCCAATCATTTGTTCGTAATAGTTTGACCATTGAAAGAGTAAAGGGTGCTTTAGGCCTGTTACGGGGGTCACATCAACACGAAGGCCTGTTAAATTGGAGACGTCTTTCAATGTTACTGTAACTTCATCGTGTCAAAGATGGAAAGTGTGGGTCTCCGGTCTCGAACATTCCAATAAGGCCATCAGAAGTAACTGATCGAGGTTGACCCTTTTTAAGTTGGTGACACATCGCATGCCAGCCACCTAACACAGTTGGTCAAAAGCTCACTACGATGTTTTAGATGGACCTTGTTAAATACACGACCATGTTCCATGAATCTGTAATGTTGTTACAATGATATATTGTAAAATTATATACACGATAATTTTCACCGTACATCTAAAGATATAGAATGCTTACCGAACTATCATCATTCATTGGAAGGACAGATATGTGGCTGCTCTATTGGACCAAGATTGAGGTATCAACAGGTCCCGGTAATGAATCCATTCCTACTTTATCCCAAGCATGATAATATTTGAAATAAAAATGCAATTTATTTTCGAATATAAAAATGACAAGGTACATTTAACATCCTGGACATGTAGTCTGTGTATGACCAACCTACCTACATAATCCACATCTAACATTTACTCGACCCATTTCATCCATACTATTTCAGATCCGTCCAGATTGTGGGCGACTAGGGCCTACTAATACATTAGGAGGCATTAAAATAGACCTTGGGACATTCACTGGCTAAAATTGATGGTCAAGAATTGGTGAGAATTCAGTCATGTATGTCGCACGAAATGCAGCAGGCGTATAGAACCATGAACATTTTTTTACATGCTCGATGCATATGTTAACAGAACCACAAACTGCAATTACATATGAGCAGGTGATATGCATGCACTGCATGAATCCACATGTGCACTTGGAATCTGTTCCATTGAAGATGACTTTATAATTTCCTTCACGACACATCACCTCGAATATTGTCTGAGAAAATTGTTCAACATCATGTGTATGAGTTTCCACAACGTTTTCATCTACAATTTGATTATGCCTCAACATTAAGTCAGAAGTTGTCATCTACCCATGTCTGCGACAGGTTACAAAATGCGTACTCAATCGATAAAAGATAGCAAGAAATCATCAATATGGGAAGACCATGCATGCCTTTCAAGATGTTATTGAAGCATTCTAATAGATTGTTTGTAGTATTCCCATAACGACGGCCTTCATCATAACTTATTGCCCAGAATATACAATCCCCGTCTTCTTGACGAACAATCCAATCATAAGCATCTGGATCTGCAGATCGGATTTGTTCCATAATCCTATTACGGGTGTGTGTATTTGTGACTACAACCACGCTATAGAAGTTTCCCATCGTCCAATTATCATGGCTAGCCCGATGCATATTTGTCTGCATGTGTCATAGACAAAATCAATGACGGTATCCATGTTCTGTTGGAAAGTACTTGGGTAACAATTGTTTTAGACTTGAAAATCGACCACTTAAAAAGCATATCCCATCACGTTGGACTAAATATGCTAATTTGTGCAAGAAGACCTCCCAAGAAGCTATGGTCTCTTTTTCAACCACCACAAAAGCAACTGGAAATAGGTGTTCATTTTCGTCAACCGATGTAGCTACGAGTAGGTGACCTTTGAATTTACTATGCAAGTGAGTTGCATTGATACTCAAAATCGGACGACAATACTGAAAATCTTTCAGGAAAGTCCCAAATGCCTAAAATAATTGGAAGAATGCAATTTTATCAGGAACGACTTGTTGACTCCTTGGATCCTGATATGGTTACGTTTCAAATTCATACCACGAATTAGGGTTGGTCTATTTCATTGTCCACATGAATCTATGAATATCGATGTAAGATGACTCTATATCGCCAAATATTGTATCCAATGCATTGTTCCCCCAATCCAAGCCTTTTTGTATGATACCGTGATATCATTGGTATCTGAAACCAAACCTTTTATCATATTGGGTGTCGACGTTAAGTCAGATCTCAATATCTTCAAGTTGAATCTGCTAATAAATTATGCGTTGCACTGCCTGTTATCAGAAAGAAGTAATGGGTTTCGACACGTATGTTCGTCTCGATACGTATGAACTTTCCAAATTTCTCCCTTCCTACCACGACTCGCATGTAATCTCCACTTACAATTTGGCAAAGCACACCCTATGGTGTATATATCTTTCTTGGAAGCTATTACATCGTATTGGATGTACTTGGCCATAGTCCATGTACTTACAACATCAATTAAATCTAGATTTGAGGTGAAAGATCTATTATGCCAATACTCAAGTCCACTACGATCGGCTAAGACGGTATCCTGGGGCTCGCTTAGGAAAGGTATCTCTTCAGCATATATGTTTGTTATCCAGTCTTCATCTTGGAAGATATTAGGCAGTTACGGCATTGAATTCGATGCAGCAACATAATCATCAGGAGGATCAAAAATAGGTTCATTGCTTATTGAACCAATGAGTGATTCTTGCCCATGAATGTCCTCATTTGCAACATTCAGTCGGGGATAACATCGTCATCCTCAATGCTAGTATCTTCTTCAACATCGATTTCATCATCATTATCATCATTCTTGCTCTTCATGTCCTCTTCTAGATGATTCGACTATATTGGATGCGTTTAATTGGGGATTTTCTATTTCATTGGCTTCCACCATCAATTGCATCATCCCCAGAGAATGACAAATAGTTACTGGATATAATGTGTTGATGTTCACCGGGAATTTGTACGTCACTCGTATACTATATTGATATTGGTTATAACCGGTTATGGCACATACCCTTGATATGAGATCTTCAAAGGTGGTAGCTAATGGGAAACCTATCATCTGACTTCTACCCCCTTCGTAACTAACACTACCGTTTCCATTGACGATTCTGCCATTCCAGAAGACATACAATGCAGCCAAGTCGACCATATTCTATGAAAGAGGGAACTCAATTTTAAAGTAATCAGATGTTCAATTCTTATAGATTCATAGTGAACGACTTCCATTATTGAATCCAACTATACATAATATAAAAACAATTAAGAAATGTGTTTAATCAATTTTTAGCCAATTATGTTTTACTAATCAACACTAACACACTTAAGGAAGAGATTAAACTATTTTTTAAATAATCATGTATTACTAACTATATAATATAAATACACCAAAGTAATATTTTAATCTAAATTAACTAATTATGCATTACTATTTACATGATATGAATACACTTATTTAAGATTTTTAATCTATTTTTTGAATTATTTATTACCAATTACATAATATGGACGTGCATAAATAAGTTTTTGCATCAAATTTTAGCTAACTATGTGTTACTAATTACTTAAGGAAGAATCTAATCCAATTTTAAATAATCAAGTATAACTACATAAATAATTTAATGACATAATTGTATTTTTTAATCCAATTTTCAACAAAATATGAATTACTAATTACATGATATGAATACACTTATATGAATACACTTAGGTAAGATTTTCAATCTATTTTTTGGTAATTATGTATTTCTAATTACATAATTTTAGCTAATCATATATTATTAATTGAATAATATCAATATACTTAATTAAGTTTTTAATCTAATTTTTAAATAATCATGTATTAATAATTAAATTATATAAATACAATTAATTAAGATTTTTAGTACATGATATAAACTTAACAATAACTTCCTTTGACAAGGGCATATATGCACAACTAAACGGAATGGGTTTGCTACTACAAGAAATAGAGCATGAAAATTTCATATATTTTTCCATAAAATGACATAGATTATTTTTCATAAAATGACATAGAGTATTTTTCAAAATATTACTAACTGTACTGCATATACCAACTTTATTGTAAACACAACAATAAGCGCATCACATACTAAATTTATAAAAGACTTAACAACATCATAAATTGTAAATAATTTAAATATACCTTTTACAGATGAAGAGTACGAGAGGAATATTGCGAGAGGAGAGGAGGACCTCTTCACAGTAGAGGTGGGAGAAATGATGAGATGGGGGCCTGGAGATGAAGTGGAGAAGAGAGGAAGATGAGTGTTAGATGAAGAGAGGAATGAGAGGAAGATGAGTTGTGTGAAATGGTTAGGGATGGAGGGGGTTTAAATAGGCAGGAGGGAGGGCTCGAATCGGCGAACCATTCCCCAATTCCAACTCACTGCCATAAAGCCCACTTCATTTCCTCCCTCGAAGACTGCACCTTTGGGAAACATCATTAAACGTTGGCGGTTAGGGCGTGGATCGGTAAACCGTTCACCGATCGATGAAAGGTTCGCCGATCGATACCCGGAACGGGAAAAAATAAAGCCATCCCTAACATGGCATATGCATGGGGAGCATTGTCACGACCCCAATTCTGGGCGGTCGGATTCTCCCAAATTCGGATCTGGTTACTCTGCAATAATTTATTCAGCAATCACAACTAACATTCAGAAACAGACTGCAATTAAAATTTCTCAGAAGAAAGTATTTCAACACTTTTCCATTCATAAAAATACAGTTCACATGATTTATTGTCCCACTACAACCATTACATGTACATCAGCTGAAAGGAAATGCACATAAAGATTACTAACTACCTTACAAAGAAAATCTACTGTGGCTGGCTGGATGTCTACTATGTAAGTTGACTGGATTACTAAAGTCCTTGCGATGGCTCACCGACACCTGTTGGGTTTTCCATAAATCATAGGATAATAATTAGCGAATGCTAAGTAACAAAGAAGAGAAAAACAAACAAATTGTATAATTTTTAAAAACTTGTTATCACAAAAAGATTCATTCCTTCTCATTAATTTAAGTCATATTCCTTTCTATTCCACGTCAGGGATTAGTCCAAGAAATTACCTCACCACTATATGGACTCCGAAGTTGTGGACACTTCGGGATTGGAGATTGTGTTGATCTAGGTAAGCTTATGCCACCGCACATCGCCTCAACCAATCCTCCACCAAACATTACTAGACAATTACCAAAAGGGAAAGATTCATCGATTTAAATACATAGAGACACCTGCTGAGGCAGAACTATGGCTTGATGACGTCAGCATGATGTTGAGAATAATACACGCACCAGCAGACACTTGGGTGCACTTCGCTGATTACTCCCTAGCAGACTATGCAAGACGATGGTGGAGAGCCATTTCTAAGAAATTAGTAGATCATGTTCCATGGGATGTTTTTGAAGAGAGGTTCCGAGCTCGCTTATGTCCCTCCCATTGGGAAGAATTGAAGAGGAGGCAGTTGGATTCTTTGACCCAAGGATCCAAGAATGTACGAGATTATCATATTCACTTTACAGAGCTGCTACGTTACTCCTCGACTCTAGAAGCTTCACCACAAGAGTATCTTATCAAATTTGTTAGCGGTCTTCAGGGAGATTTGAGAGAGAAGCTTGCAGGTTTTAGAGCCACCACTGTAGATGAAGCCATGGACATCGTCTCTCGTATTGAGATGGAGAGGGATGAAAATCGCCAAAGAAGAAGCTTCCACTTTACTGGTGGACCATCCAAACGTAAGGCGAATTATAACCGAAGAGACAGTCGTTATCATCCAGTTCGGTCTAATATAAGCTCGCCACAGACTTTGGGCCAAAAATTATCCAGAAGAGAGGGTTTCTCTAGACCTCAACTATATCCTCGTGACTCAGCAGCATGAGCTAGTACCAATGTGGCTGGGTCTTCAGCTCAAACAGGAGCACGTGTGTGTTATTAGTGTCATCAGGAAGGCCAGAGCAAGAAAGACTGTCCGAAGTTGAGAGGTTCAAGGTTTAAACCCACCCCAATTAACAGTATAACATCTACCTCGAGCAATGAAGCAACACGTGGAGGAAGATAGGGTAGAGGTCGTGGCTCACAAGGAGCATCTCCTACACAACAACCACCACAAAGTGTTGCGGTTCTAATTTTCATATTCCTAATGGCCAGCTCAATGCAATCACTGAAGAACAAGCCTACAATTCAGGCACGACCATACGAGGTACCATTACTATTCATGGCTTTTCAGTACATGCCTTGTTTTATTCGGGTGCTTCACATTCATTTATTGCTCGACGTATAGTACCCACTTTGGGTAAGATACCAGTAGAAGTACAACAATCATATCTGATCAAGTGATCAGGAGGACAAGTATTTATAATCTGAGAAATCCTGTATGATTGTGTAGTACTGATAACAGGACATCAGTTACTTGTTTCCCTATTACTTATTGAAATGGATGACTTTGATCTCATCCTGGGGATGGATTGGCTGGAAAGGCATCATGCATGCCTTGATTGTTTCCAGAAGACAGTAACTTTTCACATTCCTAACTCGATAGAGTTCCAGTTTATTGGAAAGACATCCAGTGACGATGTCAAATGCATCTCTAATCTAAAGGATCAACAACTATTAGAACAAGAGTGTCAAGGCTGTTTAGCTTATGTATCCTCTACATCAGGGTTAAATAGAATGATAGAAGGTGTGCCTATAGTGTGCGAGTTTCCTGATGTATTTCTAGAAGAATTACCGAGATTACCACCTGAGCGAGAAATTGAATTTGAAATCTCTCTCATACCTGATACTCAGCCTATCTCTATTCCTCCATATAGGATGGCACCAGTGGAGTTACGTGAGTTAAAGGCACATTTACAAGAATTGTTAGACAAAAGCTTCATTCGTCCTAGTACTTTACCATGGGGTGCACCTGTTTTGTTTATAAGGAAGAAGGATGGGTCGATGTGGTTGTGCATTGACTATAGACAACTAAACAAGAGGACAATAAAGAATAAGTATCCTCTACCAAGAATAGATGATCTCTTTTACCAGTTACAGAGTTCGACTGTGCATTCCAATATTGATTTAAGATTTGGATACCATCATTTGAAAGTTAAAGATGCAGATAGTCCCAAGACAGCTTTTTGAACTGGATATGGGCATTATGAATTTTCAGTTATACCTTTTGGAATGACAAATACCCCATCCGCCTTCATGGATCTCATGAATCGAGTATTCAGGGAGTTCCTAGACCACTTTGTAGTAGTCTTCATTGATGATGTGCTTATTTACTACAAGGATAAGTACCGACATGAATATCATCTCAGGAAGGCACTCGAAACATTAAGGAAGAACAAACTGTATGATAAATATATCAAATGTGACTTCTAGTTGACTGAAGTATCCTTCTTAGGTCATGTTATTTCAGAGACAGGTATATCAGTTGATCCTGCAAAGGTTAGTGCAGTGATAAGTTAGGAACGCCCGAAGACTATCATAGAAATATGATCTTTTCTGGTTCAGATGGGTATTATAGAAGATTGGTGAAGGACTTTTCACGAATAGCAACGCCAATGACTAGGCTGACTCAGAAGGAAGTCCCATTCATATGGTCTGATGCACGTGAAACTAGTTTTTAGACACTGAAAGAATGCTTAACATCTGCACCTATCCTTACTCTACCCTCTGGAACTGGAGAATTTACAGTATATACTGATGCATCTAAAGAAGGATTTGGGGCAGTTCTTATGCAACATGGTAAGGTAGTTGCGTATGCATCGCGACAACGCAAGACACATGAGAGGAACTACCTGATACATGACCTTGAATTAGCTGCCGTAGTTTTCGCTTTAAAGATATGGAGACACTACCTCTATGGTATTACTTTTGAAATCTTCACTGATCATAAAAGTTTGAAATATCTGTTTGATCAGAAGGAGCTCAATATGAGACAGAGACGATGGCTAGAGCTGTTGAAGGACTATGATTGCACTATCTCCTACCACCCTGGTAAGGGGAACGTCGTAGCAGATGCCCTTAGCATAAGAACTTATTCACCTGTGTTGGTGAGTACTATCCACTTCTGGGGTTTACTATCAACGTTAAGTGAGTGGAAACCATTTGATAGTAGTACCGATACTATAACTATTCCTTACCGATACAAACCAGAGATCTGGGATAGATTAAAGAAGGAACATGAGGATGATC
Source organism: Ottelia alismoides (assembly GCA_037367405.1). NCBI lineage: Eukaryota > Viridiplantae > Streptophyta > Magnoliopsida > Alismatales > Hydrocharitaceae > Ottelia > Ottelia alismoides. The sequence goes on along the minus strand of JAZKJV010000361.1, from coordinate 22,379 downwards.
CAGTCCTTAAAAACTTAAGACAACAACTTGAGAAGAATGAGATAGAGGGATCCCATATACAAGATAGGTTACTATATAACCATCACAAAATTTGTGTACCAAACACACCTGAATTGAGGAAAGATATCTTAGGCAAAGCGCACTGCTCAATATTATCTATTCATCCAGGAATTACGAAGATGTATAAGGATCTTCATTCAAACTTTTGGTGCCCAGGAATGAAGAAGGATGTTGCTGACTTCATGAATTCATGTTTTACATGCCAGCAGGTAAAGGCTTCACAACAAAAGCCACCAGGATTATTGCAACCCCTCCCTTTACCTGAATGGAAATGGGAAAGCGTTTCCATGGAATTCGTTACTGGATTACCTCAAATGACTGATGGGAAAGATAGTATATGGGTTATAATAGATCATCTGACCAAGGTAGCACACTTCATTCCAATAAGCTTATCTTTTACTCCAGACCAGCTTGCTGAGTTATATATTACACATGTGATCCGTCTCCATGGCATTCCAAAGGAAGTAGTTTTCGATCGAGATTCACGATTCACCTCACATTACTGGGAGAACTTCATGAAAGCCTTTGGTACACAACTATGCTTGAGCACAACATATCATCCACAAACAGACGGTCAGTCAGAATGTACGATTCAGACACTAGAGGATATGCTACAAGTGCATGCCTTAGAATGGAAGGGATCATGGATTAAACATTTGCCTCTTGCAGAATTCACCTACAATAATATTACCATACAAGTATTGGAATGGAACCATTTGAAGCACTATATGGACGTAGGTGTAATACTCCTTTGTGTTGACAAGAGGTTGGGATAAAGAACCTTTATGATTCAGATAGACTCCAGGAGACACAGGAAGCTGTAGAGCTTGCTCAAAAAAGACTAATAACTGCCCAGAGTCGTCAGAAAAGCTATAGTGATAACAGGCGAAGAGACCTTGAGTTTGAGGTAGAAGACTTTGTATTTCTCAAAGTATCGCCTATGAAGGGAGTTCGGAGGTTTGGCTTGCGTGGAAAATCGGCACCCAGGTTTGTGGGTCCCTTTGAAACCATTCAAAGGATTGGAAAAGTGGCATATAGACTTGCACTTCCTCCACATCTTTCGGCAATACATGATGTTTTTCATGTATCAAATCTGAGAAAGTACATTAGGGATCCAGAGCATGAGATAAGTTATGATGATTTACAGGTAAAGGTACTGAATAGGTCGTTGCGACCTCTAACACTCGGGGTCACTCAATCAAGAAAATCGAACCGCAAAATCAATCAAAGATCAAACAAGGCAAGCAAGCGGTCCTAGCTATGTGATTAACCTGGTATAGCTCCCAGGGTCGAACACAAGGAGCACGGATTGGCCTAGGGCCTACGAAGTAGTAAAAACAATATAAAAATAAAAGGAAATGTTTTTTAGTGGTTTTTGATAATTTTTATATTTTTTGGATTTTCAAATTATAAAGAAAATAAAAGAAAGTAAAATCTAGGCAACTTCAACAATTTATTAAACACACCAAAAATAATGCGAAAATTAAGGAAAAATTGTTTTTATGTTTTTTAAGTTTTTAAGTGTTTTTGGTGAATTTTTGAGATTTTTCTAATGGGTAAATTATTTTCTAAAAATCAAACAGTGCTAAACAGGAGAGGTACTGTCCAGCAAGGCTTGAAACTCAAAAATAAAATATCTAAGAGTCTCACTAAGCCCTGGAGGTAATTTTCCTGTGATCTAGAAAGAATAAGGAAAATTTAGGCACCTTAATTATTATTTTTGGATTTTTAAATTAATTATTATAATTTTTATGAGTTTTTGAGGGTTTTGCAATTTTTAGGGTTTTTAAGTGATGACAAATAGCCAAAATTGGCTAGAAAATCAAACAACAAGCAAACAACAGTATCTAATTTTTTTATAATTTTTGGGGGTGTTTTTATATTTTTTTGGTATTTTTATATCTAGACAGTAGCTAAAAAATAGGTTTTTGAATTTTTAAAAATACTAAATGAAATCAAAAATGTCCTCAAAAATCCCTAAAATTTCTACATCATGGCAGGAGCCATGTGTCAAAATCTCATTGGATTTGGAGGTGATTTGATATTTTATTCAAAAATAACAAGGGGGCACTGTGCACAGGGACGTAAGTGCAAATACCCGAGAGTCTGGGGGCCCATGTGCAAAATACCCAGCAAGTCACGCGCGTGGCGCGTGGCTGGGGCACTCAGGGGCCTATTTGTAATAAAAACCTACTTCTTGGACCTTTTGGTAACTGGTACCAGAAAGTCCAAGGGTATGGTTGCAAATATCCCACTAAAATCCGCACATGCGTGAATAACAGGCTCACAGGGGTATAAAAGCAATTACCAAAAAGTTTCTATTCATTACATAATAGCCCAGAACTACAGGGAAAGAAATGCAAATAACCCTAAACTACACGTGACAACGCACGTGGTCTCATACAAACAGGGGCATACATGCAAATCTAAACAAACACGAGGTCCACAATGCAATTTACCCTACGAAAATAAAGTTCTAAAAATATTTACAGGACTAAGACGAAAAAGACAAACTAAGAGGGGGCCCTAAGTAAATTACCCCTTTATTCGTCGACGGCCAGATGCGCGCCACGTGGAAGATCGGTCGGCTCTGGATGGGGGGCGCGTCTCTTCTTCAGCTCGGGGGCTCGATCGACGGTGGAGGCGAGGACACGTGGGAGATCGGGCGGTTCTGGGTTCAGGTACCTCTCTCCTCTGCTGCGAACGGTCCAGATGAGCTCCTCGGAGTGATCGACGGTTGCTGCTCCTCGGAAGATGGACGGCTGAGATCAAAACTGGAGCGGAGGCGTCATCGGACGGTTCTGGAGGATAGTGGAAGAACACGACGCCGGCGAACTTCGCCGGCCTCGTGCGTGAGCTGTACTCCTCCTCAGCTGCTCCTGATGATCGGAACGGGTCCGCGGTGAAGCTCCGCAGCTGGTGGTGGACTTCGATGGCCCGGCCGAGCCCTGGAGGGGCTCCGGCGAGGCTGGCGGCGCGAAGCTCCTGGCTGGAATGTAAGAGAGGCTCAGATGCCTCCCGTTGGACCTGCAAAGCAAACTAAAAGCTTCGCGGGTCGAGGGCAAAGTGCCTCGACCCCAAGAAGCGTCGTGAGGGTGAACGGTGCGGCGGGGTGAATGAGCTCCGGCGAGCGACAGGTGGTGGAGCTCGACTCCCAGCTCCGGGGCGAGTTGGGTTGAACGAGTGGGCGAAGAACGTGCGTGGGGGAACGGCGAAGATGGTCGTGTGCTCCGATGATCGAGATAGTGTGCGTGATGGTCGGAATCAGAGGAACACAGCAAGGAGTCGATTTGGGGGTAACTTAAAATTAGACTAAACAAGAAGGAACGAGGGTTACCTGGGTGAAGCTGGAGACTATGCTGGAGCTTAGCTAGCTCCTGGTCCTTGCCTCAAGGGTCGTCAACGCCCGAGGCTCGAGCTCCGGTTGAACGTCGGAGCACGGCGGCGCGAGGCAGCCGGATCGATGGTCCGAGCACCTCCTCCTCTCTACGACACCGGCAAATGCAAGCTGTCACCTTGCTGGTTGCGATGGAGGTCACTGGAGAGAGAATGGGGAGCCAAAGATGGAATGAGGAGGCGGCTGAGCTCGGGATATATAGTGCTAGGGGTCCGGCTAAATGGGAGTCGGGCACGAAGATCGGAGCGCGGATCCCCATGCAAACCTCCGGGCGAGGATCTCGGATGTGCGCAGATGGATTAGGACCCGGGGTTTGCGTGATTAGCAGGCGGATCGAGCAGGGAAAAAGCAATGAAATCGGGTCGGGAGAGCGGACTCGGGCTCTGGTGGTCCTGGGGGAGGTGTTGACCGGGGGTCAACAATCCCCCGTGGACCAATCAGAGCCCGCCAAGGGTGGACTTTTTATTTTATTTTTTTGGGCCCTTAAATGGCCGAATTTTCAAAAACTTAAAACACAAAATATTTTTGTTTTAATTTTTTCTATTTTTTTGTGATTTTTAATTAATTTTTGGAAATTAAAATAAGGTATTTACATATTATAGCTATACATAGGTATATATACACTATATTGATTTTTGATTTTTGATTTTTAATTATTTATTTTTATACATTTTTATTCCTATTTTATATTTTATTTATTTATAGGATAAAATGAGGAATAAAAGGCTATTTTTATTTTATTTTTATTATTTATATACATGGGTTAATTAGTTAGTTATATACATGATATATACATGGTATATATACAAGATGTTTTTGTATTTTTAATTTTGTAATCTTTATTTGATTTTTGTTTTAATTCTTTTTATTTATTTTATTTACAAAACATAAAAAGGAATATTTACAAAAAGTTTTGGAAATAAAGAAATTTATTTACAAGGGGAAATAAATATAAGATAGGGGTTTATGTACATGGTGAAAGGTTGTTTTTAGGATTTTGATTTTTAACTTTTTATTTTGTTTTTAATAGGCTATAAATATGTACAAAATATATACAAGTATTTACAACATATTTTTGGATGAGGAAAATATTATTTATTTATTTACAAATATATACATATGTGAGCCCCTATCTCCCTCTACTTGGCTTTTATGCGGTCAGGCCCATGCTGAGCCCTCCCTTGGGTTAGGTTGCTCAATATTTATTCTAAATATTTCCCTCTTTTTCTTTTTCATCTTTATTCTTTTATTTTTGCACAAAAACATGCTAATTATCTATTTTTACAAACATGCATGCTTTTGCTAACTTTTCCTATTTACACATATCTACATGCATTTGCATAGGTTTTTGTAGCTAAAATATAAGAATAAAGAGTGATGAATGGGTATTCATCAACTTGACATACCAAGAAATACATGTGGAAATAATAGATAAAGATATCAAGAAGTTGAGGAAAAAAGAGGTGCCTCTAGTTAAAGTATTATGACGGAACCAAGAGTTTGAAAAAGCCATATGGGAACCTGAGGCAGAAATGAGAGAGAAATACCCCTATTTGTTTGAGTGATAACACTATGTGTTGTATATATTCATATAAATGAAATGGCGTGCATTTTCTTTAAGGTTGTTATGGTTTCAATCCTCTTTAAGGTTGTTATGCCATCATTATAAGTCTCAAGGACGAGACTTCCTTTAAAGTTGTTATAATTGTAAAGTCTTGAACTTGGCATTTCTCGGATCCTATATAATAAGATCCGGCTCATCAAGAGGAAACCAACGGAATTCGTTTCGTGTGAATCGGACTTCGTTTCGATTTGTTATGATTTTCAGAAGAAAGAGAAGTAAGGAGGCTTAAGATGTCATTAGCATGTAATGATTATCATTAAGACTAATTAAGCATGATTAAAGAAACTAATGACGGATTGAAAACCACTAATGACCATTAGCGAACACTAATCAATAGTCAGCAAAAGATAAATGTAAGACGTGAAAGTTAAATTCTAATTAGTGAAGGTTAATTACGTTTAGCATTAATTAAGTGTCATTAGCAAATCTAGAATCCTCTAGAATGTTCTCACTTAAGCTTTAAGTTTCAGATAATTTTTGGCCAAAACCATGGGCCGAAACCATGGGCCGCTAACAGCGGTTAAGGTCTAAACCATGATTTTCTAATCATGGTTAGCGGTTTTTTGGAGCCTATAAATACCCCCTACCCATTCATTCTCTATGATTTCCACTACCACCACCACCACCACCACCACAAAGGGCTAGGGTCGAGAGGTCGGGAGGACGAGTAGGAGGTGAGGAAGGAGCGCTAGCGAAGCGCTACCGGGAGAACGAGGAGGAGGAAGGTACGATCCTCTCTTAGTTTGCTTCGTGAGCTAGGTTTTCGATTCATGTTCAGTTTCCTTGTTGTTTTCCTTTTGGTGATTTTATAAGGGGAAACTCTGCCCAAATTTTTATAGAAATATGTCCCAATATAAGGGAAAACTCTGCCGAAATTTTCCTAGAAATATCACCCCGTATAAGGGGAAGCTCCGTCGAAATTTCAAGAGAAAATATGTTCTTCGTAGACTTCATGTTCTTCGCGTTCTTGGCACGTTCTTAGAGTTTTTGATACGAAAATGAAATTCGATCGTTTCAGGAGCTATAAATCATCCTGTTGAAAAAGAATCATGATAAAGCACTATATACGAGAGAGAGAGAGAGAGAGCACGATTAGGTAACGAAATCCTTCCTTTTGTTGTTGGGTTTTCATACAAGATTATTGAAATTCCTGATTTTATGTTCTTCGCTATACAGAAGCCTAGTTTGGCTATTTTTGAGAAAGTATGAAAAGTTGCTTTGTGATTCCTACTAAAATAAGGTTTAAGCATCGATTGATGCAGTGACTTGGAAAGATAGGGTTTGGGAGTTAAAAAGAGCATAAATTGAGTATATAAATATATAAACTAATATATGTGTAAGTCTATACTCAGTATTTATGGTTACACTAATCTAAGGCTTAACGGAGGAAGTACATCATGGGAATTGATGTGTTTTGAGTTGGATCCTAAAAAGGATCGTGTGTCACATTAAAGATGACTGGGAGTAGAACTACAAGTCGGACATGCAACCTGTAGGTTTGTCGGAAGGAACCTGTATTGGTGTTTCCCTACCTAAGTGGTACACAGTTGCCCTATTATGATAAGTGCACACAAAATGAATGATTTGTAATGCGTGGTACCATGAGCCAATATCTTCGGGTTGAACGACGGAAGATGTGGTAATGCCCTGTGGAGGCACGGGTGGTTGGATAGCGGCTGGGTCACGATAACATGTATTTAAAGCTGATAGATTATATGATTAAATGTTAGCCAGAGGTTGAGCAGACTCAGTTGAAGGATGGTAACTAGATTCTTCCTCAGAAAGATGGACAGAATCTTCATTCCTAGCATCCACAGGTCTGGATGCCTCAGGTCTCTTAGCTTGTGTATTGAGCCTCTCCTCTAATGCTTGCTGCTTTTGCCCCATGTCTTGGAGCATTGTCATCATATCTGCTAATTGTCTAGACACGTCTTGGTCTGCCATGATCCTGTGATGAATCAAGGCCAAAGGTCAGATCCTGTATGTATTAGCATGATGTACATAAGGGACAATGACTTGTGAATGGTATTGCAGTCAATTATTAAGATCAAATGATCTTAATACAACCTTAGTTTCTGAATACCGCTCATAGTTGTCAATTACTAAATAAATTACTGGAGTAACCGAGCTCTGATACCGATCTGTCACGACGCCAATTCTGAGCCGTCAGATTCTCCCAAATTCGTATATGGTTACTCGGCAATAATTTATTCAGCAACCACAACTAACATTCAGAAACAGACTGCAATTAAAATTTCTCAGAAGAAAGTATTTCAACACTTTTCCATTCACAAAAATACAGTTCACAAGATTTATTATCCCACTACAACCATTACATGTACATTAGCTGGAAGGAAATACACAGAAAGATTACTAACTACCTTACAAAGAAAAGCTATTGTGGCTGGCTGGATGTCTACTATGTAAGCTGGATGGATTACTAAAGTCCTTGCGATGGCTCACCGACACCTGTTGGGTTTTCCATAAATCATAGGATAACAATTAGCGAATGCTAAGTAACGAAGAAGAGAAAAACAAACAAATTGTGTATTTTTTCAAAACTTATTATCACAAAAAGTTTCATTCCTTCTCATTAATTTAAGTCCTATTCCTTTCTATTCCACGTCAGGGATTAGTGCAGGGAATTACCTCACCACTATATGGAGTCCGAAGTTGTGGACACTTCAGGATTGGAGATTGTGTTGATTTTGGTAAGCTTATGCCGTGGCACGTCGCCTCAACTATTCCTCCAATACTACCCTTACAATTTCCTTTTCTTTTATTAACCAGGGTCTCAAGCTCTCAACATGGCAAATAAAAGAGCACACCGTCCTCGAGGACCCGATTGCTTAACCTCAAGTTAACATTTAATCATATAACCTAGCAGCTTTAAATACATGTTATTGTGACCCAGCCGCTATCCAACCACCCGTGCCTCCACATGGCACGACCACATCTTCTGTCATTCAACCTGAAGAGGGGTAACTCTATGACCTCAATCTGGCCACTCTTTCCTCGAGGAGCGGGGTATTCCCTTCTAAGTTCAAGTACAACCGGCTCAAGAAGAGGGGGAAGAAGAGAATGGGTCAAGGCCAGTGTAGCCAAGTACCCTTGGGAGCTTGACCAGTGTAGCCAAGTCTCCCTGCTGCAAGCTACAACAGGTGGATCATGAAACCAAGCTTTGCTTATTGCACTCATATACATACTCCGGTGGGATTATCATTTTCTCTCAGACCCACCACTTTTTTGGAGTTCTTTTCTTTTTTGCATTTTTTTTTCGAGTGCATCTATACAACATGTACATGTGCAGCATATATACAAGGAGTTTTTCCTCTTGAGCCAGTAGACTATCCCTCTTTTGAAGCTTTATTGCAACCCACAACTCCCGTCGTTAGACTTCATGGCAACCAGACCAAGTTGAGACGCACTTCCTTCACTAAATGAAGAAGAGAGGTTCCGCCTAGAAGTACTACCCTCATATGCTACCCCAAGCCAAGGAAGACTGCCTCCTCACCACCTCATCCGTAGAGAGCTCGGTGCATAGTGCGGTTGTCCAAGTAAAGCCATAATCTATATGAGTCATGTGTTGTTGTTAAGTGCTCTACTTAGGCTCATTGAGATGACATGTGATCATAGCCTAGTGGACTCAAAGAATTAAGTCACCATGGACCTGAAAAAGCCTTAAACCTAAGTCCTATAAGGTTCCTCTTAGAAGTTAGGTGGATTAAGATCTTAATCAAGCTCCATTTCTCAATTTGATTCCAGGCTAGTTTAAATGTCAACTATCATCCAAGGAAAACTATATACATATGTACAAAAAGATGCATATTTACACAAATTTTACAATCATGCAAAATTTTTGAAAAATGTTTTGAAATCATGAATGATGATGCATGAAGTGCAAGTTTTGCAAAAAGATATTTACACGCATTTACACAAGATTTTTGCAAACTTTGATTTTCAAAACATTTTGGAAAAATTTTGTACCATATACATAATTTTGATACAGAAAATATTTACACAAGCTTTACACAAACGATTTTTGAAATCATTTTTACAAAAATAATTTGTACACTAGCTATGTATGTGCAAAATAAAAGAAGATTATGTACATGAAAATTTTTAATTTTTGTGGTTTTTAGCCATTTTTATTTATTAACACACTCACACAAAGTACGAGTTATGGCTAAAGTATATATGAAATATATACACACCCCCCTATACTTAGCTCGAACGATGTCCTCAGAGTCAAGAGCGATGAAGAAGACATAACTCGTGCTTTGTATAGGGAAGTGAAAAGGAAGGCTATACAAAAGGAGAATGACAAGTCAAAAGGTTCTCGGGTCTTCCCCCTATACTTAGGATTAAATAATCCTAAGTATAGCAGGCTGTACACGAAGGGGAAAACCGAGTGGAGAATGTACAGGGTCTACCCCCCCTATACTTAGGGTAAGATATCCCTAAGTATAGGTAGCAAAACAGGGGTAGATAGAAACAAAAGGAATACCCAAAAGGTCTCACATCCCCCCTATACTTAGGGTAAAGTGCACCCTAAGTATAGCATAATCATGAGATGAAGAAAGGGATGTGGGACTAAGGAATGTGCTGATATGGACATCTGGATCTATGTACAACGGAGGATCATTAAAGCTCAGGCATGAGATGCATTAGATGTGAGTCAAAGACCACATCTCACGCAAAATGAATAGGGGCAATATCAACGACCCGCGGCTCATGATCTAGAAATGGTTTGAGCCGCTGGCCGTTCACTCGGAAGGTACTCTCAGAAGACAACTCAGATATGTCGATGCTACCGTTGTCGTGTACCTTCCGAACCAGATAAGGTCCTTTCCATTTGCTCTGTAGCTTCCCTGGAAATAATCTAAGCCTCGCATCAAACAGCCATACTCTCTGTCCAATCTCAAAATGCTTGTGGCTGATATGAGAATCATGCCACTCCTTGACTCTCTCCTTATAATGTAGGCTGCTTGAGAAAGCTGAATCTCTAAGCTCCTCCAGGGCAGCTAGCTCTGCCCTCCTCTGGTCTCCCTATACCATCTGGATCCATCAAGATATCTGTGACTGCCCAAAGTGACTTGTGCCTCAGCTCAACTGGTAGGTGACAGGGCTTGCCATACACGAGGCGAAAGGGAGATGTGCCCAAAGGTGTCTTGAAAGACGTCCTATATGCCCACAAGACCGAGTCCAATAGCTGTGACCAATCCTTTCGGTCAGGGCGGACGACTTTCTGCAGAACCGTCTTGATCTCCCTATTCGACACTTCGGCTAGACCATTCGTCTGTGGATGATACGGTGTAGCAACACGATGATCTATGCCGAACTCGCTAGCAAGTGCCTTCACCTGATCGTTGATGAAGTGAGATCCCCCATCAGAAATAAGAACTCGTGGAACCCCGAACCGCGTGATGATATGCTTCCTCAAGAATCTGCAAACTGTCCTCGCATCAGCGGCTCGGGCGGGGATAGCCTCCACCCACGACTCACATAATCTACGGCCAACAGAATGTACTAAAATCCCTGACTCTTAGGGAATGGACCCATGAAATCGATGCCCCATGCGTCAAAAACCTCACAGAAGTGAATGGGCTGCATCGGCATCATATCACGCTGTCCACAAGTGCCCATCCTCTGACAGTCAGTACATCTCTTCACGAACTCATCTGAGTCTTGAAGAGGGTAGGCCACCACAAACCGGATTGGAGCACTTTCTGTGCCGTTCTCCTCCCAGAATGATGTCCTCCTGCCTCAAGCTTGTGGCAGTAAGTGAGGACGCTATGGTGTTCCTCCTGAGGAATACACCGACGCCAGACGCTATCCCCTCCCTCGTGGTAAAGGATGGGATCCTCCCAATGGTAAGACTTGGCCTTCGCGAGGAAGGTCTCAAGCCTCTGCCTGGGCCAATCTTGTGGGACTTTCCCAGCAACGAGAAAGTTCACAATATCGGCGTACCATGGAAGTGAGGCGATAGCAAGGATCGCCTCATCTGGGAAGGTATCTCGGATAGGATCAATCTGCTCAGTCTCCTCAGGCTGCTCTAATCGGGAGAGGTGATCCGCCACCACATTCTTGACTCCAGGCTTATCCTTGATCTCAATGTCGAACTCCTGGAGTAGAAGGATCCATCTAGTCAGTCTGGGCCTTGGCATCCTTCTTTGCCATGAGGTACCTGATGGCGGTGTGATCTGTAAACAAAGTCACTCTGGATCCAATGATATATGATCTGAACTTATCCAGGCAAACACTACTGCTAGCATCTCCTTCTCTGTGACCGTATAATTCCGCTGGGCGGAATCCAATGTGCGGCTAGCATAGTGTATAGCAAATGGTACTCCATCCCTCCTCTGTCCCAGGCACTGCCCCTACGGCAAAATCGGAGGCGTCCGTCATGATCTCGAATGGGAGAGACCAATCAGGTGGCTGGAGGACAGGAGCCTCAATCACGCACTGCTGGAGAGTAGCAAACGACGAAAGACACTTGTCATCGACAAGGAACTCGGTGTCTTTCGTCAAGAGGTCAGTCAACGGCCGGGCATTCCTGGTGAAATCCTGAATGAATCTCCTGTAAAATCCAACGTGCCCCAGAAATGACCGTAACTGCCTCAGATTGGACGGCGGTGTGAGTTTTTTAATGACATCGACCTTGGCCGGATCAACCTCCATGCCCCTGTTGGAGATGATGTGGCCAAGCACCGTCCCTTGAGTCACCATGAAGTGACTCTTCTCCCAAGATAGCACCAAGTTGTACTCAATACATCGCTGGAGTACCCGGTCTAGGCAGTCAAGACAGGAGTCGAATCCGTCGCCGTAGACCGAGAAATCGTCCATGAAGACCTCTAAGCAATCCCCTACCATGTCCGAAAATATGGACAGCATGCACCTCTGAAAAGTCGCAGGGGCGTTGCATAGCCCGAATGGCATGCGTCGAAAAGCGTATGTGCCGAAGGGACAGGTAAAGGTGGTCTTCTCCTGATCCTTAGGAGCGATGGCCACTTGGTTGTAGCCCGAGTACCCATCCAGGAAGCAATAATGGCTCTTCCCTGCCAGTCTCTCAATGATCTGGTCAATAAAAGGCAGGGGAAATGGTCCTTCTTGGTGGCTTGGTTGAGTCTCCTGTAGTCAACACAAACCCTCCAAGAGGTGGGTACTCGTGTAGCAATCTCCTCTCCCGACTCACTGATCACAGTCGTGATGCCCGTCTTCTTGGGCACCACATGCAAGGGGCTAACCCACTTGGAGTCGGAAAATGGGATAAATAAAACCTGCACCCCACCACTTCGATATTTCCTTCATGACAACCTCTCTCAGGTTGGGGTTCAGACGCCGCTGGAACTCACGCGACGGCTTCGCCCCATCCTCGAGATAGATGTGGTGGGAGCACACTGATGGACTAATCCCATGGAGATCTGCTACGCTCCATCCGATCGCCTTGCGGTTCTTTTCAAGAACCCCCATCAAACGGGATTCCTGTTCTCCAGTCAACTCAGCGGAGATGATGACTGGGTACATCTCAGGATCGCCCGCAAGGAATCGATACTTCAGCGAAGTAGGGAGCGGCTTCAGCTCTGGAATGCTGGGTGCCGGCAAATCTGGCTGTGGAAGGAACTGTGTGAAAGCTGCAAGGTCTGCCAAATCTGCCTGGGAAAGTGAAAGTGTACTCTCGCAAACTGGGTCGGGAGAAGGCGGCTCAACTGCACAGTCTCTGCTCTGCTCTGCCTCTACCTCCTCCTCTGTAGGCTCGGGTGGACTCAGGTCTGGCATCTGATCATAGCAATCAGCCCAATCAGACTCTGAATCCGAGGGATCTGTATCAGAATCGGTGGCATCAGTACCACCGGAAAGCAAGGTGGCATCAGCACCACCATCACTAATCACCGTGCTGCGATCGAGAACCGGCTCTGCTGCCGCAACTGTATCCGAACCCAGGTCTGTGCTCTCCAGACTCTCCTCTGCTGTCATCTCTGCATCAGCTGTATCTGAAAGTGAGAGGGTAGTCTGTGACTCAAGGTCTGCCCAAGCTGCCTCGTCATCTGTGATCACAAAATCACAGTCCTGGTGGATGTCTGGCTCTGCGTCTGTCAGCTGCTCTGAGTCGGTGCTGGCATCTGAGCGGGATCTAGATCTGGCTCTGTAGTCCTCGACCGTCTCTATTTGTATACTCTCGCCCTGGACGCGAAAGTACACCTTCCCGCTATCATGATCAGTCACCGCCTTGGCTGTGGCCAAGAACGGACGACCTAGTATGATGGGGGTATCGGTCACTGACTCAGGGATCTCCATGTCCAACACTACGAAGTCCACGGGGAATTGCAGACCCTGAATAGTGACGATAACGTCGCGTAGCAACCCCTTCGGCCTCTTGACAGATCTATCAGCGAACTGAAGGACTGTCCTGCTCTGTCGAAGAGTGCCCAACTCGAAGCGGTCGAGAAGGGCTGCCGGAAGTAGGTTGATCGACGATCCGCTATCTAAAAGAGTACGGTCGAACCACTGCTCACTAATCTGGCATCTGACATACGGGGCCCCTGAATCTGGCCTCTTGGCTGGCAGTCGGTTCTGGATCGCGAAGCACGTGGCTTTGGTCAGCACATGTTTCTCTGAAGTGTGGTTCCTCCTCCTCCTCCTGACTGTAGTCCTCTCTCTCAAAGATCTCTGGAGAAGGGGGATGTGCTGCAAAGCCTCCTGGAGGGTCAGCTGGATGTGGAAGCGATTGATCATGCTCTGGCTGAACTCCTCAAGCTCTCTCTTTTTTGGGTCATTTTTCTTCCCCTTCCCCATCTGAAGGGCTCTAGGGAAGGGGATCACTGGGTCCTTCTCAGATGAAGGACTAGGAAAAGGTCTAAGCGGTTCAAGGACCGGATCCACACATACATCACGCACCACAGTGGGACCAAAAGAATGTAAACCTTTTCCTTTATTCACCACAGAATCCTGGGATACATGACCATGAGGAAAAACAACATCAGATCTCTCTCTACAAACACCGGTGGCCTCAGTACCACCACGAGTGGGCTGCTCTGCTGGAAGACGTCTCGCGGCATCAGTACCGCTAACTGGCTCGGCTGCTGCTGGGGTGGCATCAGTACCACCTCCTGAATCTGGTGAAGTGGCGGCCTCAGTACCGCCGGTGGGATCAGCATCCTTGGTGGCCTCAGTACCACCGTCATCGACTGGGAGCGGCCTCAGTACCGCTCTCCTCCTCCTCCTGGGGCGCCTCGGGGTGAAGCTCAGCTGAGACGCCGCGCCGCCTGCTGGGGTCCTACCACTCCTAAGCATGGCAAAATCAACATCAAACAGATCTGAAGAAGTATCATCAAATGGATCGCTAGGAGTGGCTAACTCAGTATGTACTACCTGCTCAGACTTCCGCTTGAGGTTGTTCGGATTCGGCTCTATCTGTGCAGGTATGGCGGCCTTCCCTCTCACCAAGTCCCGCATCTCCTGGCGGAACTCGTCTATCTCCCGTCGAAAGGTCGCCTGCTGATCCGTGAGGAGGCGGGCGATATCATCCAAGGCAGGGCTCTCGTGGGAGCCCGACGGGTAGCCTCGCTGTGGGTGAGGCTGCGGCTGCTGGTATGGGTGAGAGGGGTAGGAAGGAGGCTGCTGCTGGTGCTGGTATCCCGGGTGAGCCTGCTGCTCACGCCTCCAAGACTGTCCCTGCTGATAGGGACGAGGACCGTAAGACGACTGCTGCTGGTAGACTGGGTGCTGCTGCTGCGGCTGCTGGTGATGGTCTCTCGGCTGGGAGTACTGCCCTCCCTGTGCTGACGGCTGCTGCTGGGGCTGGGCACCACCGCTCCCCCACCTGAATCCGGTATGATCACGTCGGATCCCAGGCTGGGGACGGTCGTACCAGATCCCGTTGACATCCATCAACGGCTCTGCATCCAAGGGGGCTGGGGGTAGTACCGCCAACGGCTGATCCGGCTGGTAGACCACCATCTGCATCTCTGGAGATGGTGGGGACTGGTAGGTGGGCTGCGGATGCTGGTACGGCTCCGCCTGTACAAGGTGAACCTGTCTAGGCTGCGCTGGGGCGCTGGAGCGCTGGGACGAGCTGTTGCTGCTGCCGGAATCGCCTCGCGACTGAAGACGGGGCTGAGAAGCCGTCTGTGTCTCCTGGAGACACATGAGCTGTGTCTTCAGGTCGCTCAAGACCTGTGCCATCTGATCCATCTGTGCTATGCTCTGGCACTGCTTCTTCTCTATCAGCTCCATGCGGTCCAGCTTCTCGCTGATGATGCCCATGTCCGCAGCTGACGACTCTAACTGTGCTGCTGCTGTGGCTGCTGCGGACGAACTGGAAGGACCTGCATCTACCCGTGCTATCCTCTGGTACTGCACGGGTCCTGGCTGATGTGGCTGGGTCTTTTGAGTGTAGAGCCGGGTCTGGGACATGACCATGTAGTTTTCTGCCATCTCCTCAAAAATAGCCCAGACCTGGTCATGGTCCTTGGCGAAGTAGGACCCGCCACAAGAAGCGTTCACCAGGCCCTGTAGCTCTGGTGACAGCCCACTGAAGAAGCTCTGAACTAGGTTCGGCTTCGTGATATCGTGGTGTGGGCATCTGTCCAAAAGCTCTCTGAACCTCTCCCAAGCCTCATGGAACTGCTCGTTGGGGAACATGGAGAGTTGCTGATCAGGGCCCTCGCTGCATTCGTCCGCCCGAGTGGATAGTACTTGTTCAAGTACTCGGTGCGGAGCTGCTCCCATGTGTACACGAATCTCCCCAAATGTTTCAGCCAGGTGGCTGCTCTATCTGCCAGTGAGAAGGGGAAGGCAATCATCCGTATGGTATCCTGGTCCACATGTCTGTCGTGGACAGTACTGCAAATCATGAGAAACTCCTGTAGGTGGAGATGGGGCTCCTCTGTAGCCAGTCCATGGAACCGCGGGAGCATCTGCAAGGTGTTCGGGGGGAACTTGAAGTCCCCCACGATGGCTGGAACCACAACCCAATGGTGCATCAAGGTAGATCCGGGGTTATGCAACTCCCGCATCGGTCTAGGTGGTCCTGCTCCTCCTGCGGCTGCTGCCGTTGCGGCGGCGGCCGCGGCTGCTGCTGCTGCGGCTCGTGCCTGTGCCTCATCGGGGTCCTCGGGCTCGCTCTGTGCATCTCTCTCTGCTCTGAGCCTCTCCATCTCACGCCTCATCTCTATCATAAAAGCTCCCTGATCGCGGAGCTGCTGCTGGACTGTCTCTAACTGTGCGATCAGGGTGGAGTTGATCGCTCCCTGGTCCAGTACAAAGTGCTCGGGATGGGAGTGATCGTCAGAACTGCCTGCGCCGACCATCTCAACGTCTGCAAAACCAAATGAGCCCAACTCAGGTATCGTCAAATGAATCAGTCTCTCCTTGGGCTCAGGTCTCTCGGGTAGATCAGAAAGGGGATCGAGGGGGAACAGGGTGGAGTCGTACTCGAGCTCAGAGAGCGGGTCTGAGCTCTTGCGAGCCAACCTAGATGATGAGGTAGACGCGCCCGAAAGCGGTGCAGCCAAAGGCTGCCTAAGAGATCGTCTACCCATCATCTCGATCTGGCGAGTAGGGCGGATGAGATCTGGAAAAACTATGATCGAAAAACAAACCCCCGGTTCACCAACGCAACGCGAGCTGAAGACCGTGAAAGTTCGGTCAAATTATCTTGTCGATTTTATTTTGGTGAACACTCAAGATATCAGAGCGATTACGTGACCTGTTGGGAACCTGATGCTCCCAAGAGACTGGCCCAATCCTAAAGCTAGATCTTTCCCAGCCAGTACAAGTTGCAGACCGTTTACCGGCTACCCGATCAACCTGCTCTGTTAAGGATGTCACGGCCCGCTTTACCGGGTACCGGAGAGATCCTCACTGGAGAACGACTAACTCTAAGACTAGTAGTCTAACGGAAGTTCAGGCGTGGCTCTATCCTAGTGTGTGGGTCACTCTCTCGCTCAAGCAAATCAAACAATGAGGGGGTTGCTCTCCCCAAGACAGAATTTTTAGGGTGAGCGTGTTTTAAGGTCAATAGTCTTAGCATTCCCAATTTTATGGTTACACTTTTTTAGGTATTTTTCAATGCAAACAAAAACGCCTAACGAATTTTTCGGTTTCTCCTGGTTATTAAGTCCAAAATCGGGGGGAGAAGACGAAAAAGCCGATGCACGAAAAATCAATGATGCATGCAGAGTCAGAAATGCGTACCTGCCTCCAGCTCTCTACATGCAAAGTGATCCGCGCATAAAATAAAGACAGAAAAGTAAACTAAGCTATATGATGCAACGGTAAAAAGCCGAGTCCTAAGACAAGCAACTTCTATTGATCGTGAAGAACAATAGTTAGTTAACCGAATCGAGTCCGGAGTCCGATCTTGGGAGTCACTCGGTGCCCGCCACAACGGGTCCTGCCAGCGCTGTATGTGACTCCTAACGGCACGTGGTCTCAAATCCAATTAAACTAACTTTTTTAGTGAATTTTAGTAAGGTCCAATTACGTTCTATAGGAACAGATATTCTATTAAGTGTTGGGCCTTAAAAATCTTACGTCACAACCAACAAAAATCCTATGTCTAGGGGCCCGAGCAAAACCGCGAAAAATCCGGAAAATGATAGTAAGAAATAAAAAGAAAACCGCGTAAAAAGCCGCGAAAAAGCCGAGGGGTCCTAATGGGTCCCCCGAGCACGCCGGTGCTCGGCGAAACAGACCCGCTACGGTCTAAGTCTATCAGTCCAAACAGTCTCAGAGTCCTGTATTGTTACAATTAATAATAAATGAATAAAATTCTATCCTACTGCCTCACTCCACTCAACTCTCTCCTCTCGCTCTCTCCTGCGGCTTCGTAGAGAAAGAAAAGCCGCCTCCGAATGCCGCGGCTGCACCGGCTCCTCGAAAGTCGCCTCCGCGGTCCTCGGGCCCTCGCAAGAAAACAGGAAGAGTGGTCAGACCAATCAAATAATAAATGAAAATAAAAGCAAGGGTATATGTGCAAAAATGGAAAACAAAATAATCACACAAAATAAAACAAAAATAAAAACAAAAGAAAATCAAAATAAAACAAAATAAAATAAAAAGAAAATCGACACAAAAACCGCGAAAAGCCGCGAGCTCCGAAGAGCCGCGAAAAACCGCGAAAACAAAAATGAAATAAAAACTCAAAAACAACTACTAAGCCGTGCTCCCCGGCAACGGCGCCATTCTGATGAGGGCGACCCGAGCGAACGAGGTAAAGGTACTGAATAGGTCGTTGCGACCTCTAACACTCGGGGTCACTCAATCAAGAAAATCGAACCGCAAAATCAATCAAAGATCAAACAAGGCAAGCAAGCGGTCCTAGCTATGTGATTAACCTGGTATAGCTCCCAGGGTCGAACACAAGGAGCACGGATTGGCCTAGGGCCTACGAAGTAGTAAAAATAATATAAAAATAAAAGGAAATGTTTTTTAGTGGTTTTTGATAATTTTTATATTTTTTTGGATTTTCAAATTATAAAGAAAATAAAAGAAAGTAAAATCTAGGCAACTTCAACAATTTATT
Source organism: Ottelia alismoides (assembly GCA_037367405.1). Classification (NCBI taxonomy): domain Eukaryota; kingdom Viridiplantae; phylum Streptophyta; class Magnoliopsida; order Alismatales; family Hydrocharitaceae; genus Ottelia; species Ottelia alismoides. The sequence goes on along the minus strand of JAZKJV010000361.1, from coordinate 3,770 downwards.
AAACACACCAAAAATAATGCGAAAATTAAGGAAAAATTGTTTTTATGTTTTTTAAGTTTTTAAGTGTTTTTGGTGAATTTTTGAGATTTTTCTAATGGGTAAATTATTTTCTAAAAATCAAACAGTGCTAAACAGGAGAGGTACTGTCTAGCAAGGCTTGAAACTCAAAAATAAAATATCTAAGAGTCTCACTAAGCCCTGGAGGTAATTTTCCAGTGATCTAGAAAGAATAAGGAAAATTTAGGCACCTTAATTATTGTTTTTGGATTTTTAAATTAATTATTATAATTTTTATGAGTTTTTGAGGGTTTTGCAATTTTTAGGGTTTTTAAGTGATGAAAAATAGCCAAAATTGGCTAGAAAATCAAACAACAAGGAAACAACAGTATCTAATTTTTTTATAATTTTTGGGGGTGTTTTTATATTTTTTTGGTATTTTTATATCTAGACAGTAGCTAAAAAATAGGTTTTTGAATTTTTAAAAATACTAAATGAAATCAGAAATGTCCTCAAAAATCCCTAAAATTTCTACATCATGGCAGGAGCCATGTGTCAAAATCTCATTGGATTTGGAGGTGATTTGATATTTTATTCAAAAATAACAAGGGGGCACTGTGCACAGGGACGTAAGTGCAAATACCCGAGAGTCTGGGGGCCCAGGTGCAAAATACCCAGCAAGTCACGCGCGTGGCGCGTGGCAGGGGCACTCAGGGCCTATTTGTAATAAAAACCTACTTCTTGGACCTTTTGGTAACTGGTACCAAGAAAGTCCAAGGGTATGGTTGCAAATATCCCACTAAAATCCGCACATGCGTGAATAACAGGCTCACAGGGGTATAAAAGCAATTACCAAAAAGTTTCTATTCATTACATAATAGCCCAGAACTACAGGGAAAGAAATGCAAATAACCCTAAACTACACGTGACGACGCACGTGGTCTCATACAAACAGGGGCATACATGCAAATCTAAACAAACACGAGGTCCACAATGCAATTTACCCTACGAAAATAAAGTTCTAAAAATATTTACAGGACTAAGACGAAAAAGACAAACTAAGAGGGGGCCCTAAGTAAATTACCCCTTTATTCGTCGACGGCCAGATGCGCACCACGTGGAAGATCGGTCGGCTCTGAATGGGGGGCGCGTCTCTTCTTCAGCTCGGGGGCTCGATCGACGGTGGAGGCGAGGACACGTGGGAGATCGGGCGGTTCTGGGTTCAGGTACCTCTCTCCTCTGCTGCGAACGGTCCAGATGAGCTCCTCGGAGTGATCGACGGTTGCTGCTCCTCGGAAGATGGACGGCTGAGATCAAAACTGGAGCGGAGGCGTCATCGGACGATTCTGGAGGATGGTGGAAGAACACGACGCCGACGAACTTCGCCGGCCTCGTGCGTGAGCTGTACTCCTCCTCAGCTGCTCCTGATGATCGGAACGGGTCCGCGGTGAAGCTCCGCAGCTGGTGGTGGACTTCGATGGCCCGGCCGAGCCCTGGAGGGGCTCCGGCGAGGCTGGCGGCGCGAAGCTCCTGGCTGGAATGTAAGAGAGGCTCAGATGCCTCCCGTTGGACCTGCAAAGCAATCCAAAAGCTTCGCGGGTCGAGGGCAAAGTGCCTCGACCCCAAGAAGCGTCGTGAGGGTGAACGGTGCGGCGGGGTGAATGAGCTCCGGCGAGCGACAGGTGGTGGAGCTCGACTCCCAGCTCCGGGCGAGTTGGGTTGAACGAGTGGGTGAAGAACGTGCGTGGGGGAACGGTGAAGATGGTCGTGTGCTCCGATGATCGAGATAGTGTGCGTGATGGTCGGAATCAGAGGAACACAGCAAGGAGTCGATTTGGGGGTAACTTAAAATTAGACTAAACAAGAAGGAACGAGGGTTACCTGGGTGAAGCTGGAGACTATGCTGGAGCTTAGCTAGCTCCTGGTCCTTGCCTCAAGGGTCGTCAACGCCCGAGGCTCGAGCTCCGGTTGAACGTCGGAGCACGGCGGTGCGAGGCAGCCGGATCGATGGTCCGAGCACCTCCTCCTCTCTGCGACACCGGCAAATGCAAGCTGTCACCTTGCTGGTTGCGATGGAGGTCACTGGAGAGAGAATGGGGAGCCAAAGATGGAATGAGGAGGCGGCTGAGCTCGGGATATATAGTGCTAGGGGTCCGGCTAAATGGGAGTCGGGCACGAAGATAAGATCGGAGCGCGGATCCCCATGCAAACCTCCGGGCGAGGATCTCGGATGTGCGCAGATGGATTAGGACCCGGGGTTTGCGTGATTAGCAGGCGGATCGAGCAGGAAAAAGCAATGAAATCGGGTCGGGCGAGCGGACTCGGGCTCTGGTGGTCCTGGGGAGGTGTTGACCGGGGGTCAACAATCCCCCGGTGGACCCAATCAGAGCCCGCCAAGGGTGGACTTTTTTATTTTATTTTTTTGGCCTTTAAATGGCCGAATTTTCAAAAACTTAAAACACAAAATATTTTTGTTTTAAATTTTTCTATTTTTTTAGTGTTTTTTAATTAATTTTTGGAAATTAAAAATAAGGTATTTACATATTATAGCTATACATAGGTATATATACACTATATTGATTTTTGATTTTTGATTTTTTAATTATTTATTTTATACATTTTTATCCTATTTTATATTTTATTTATTTATAGGATAAATGAGGAATAAAAGGCTATTTTTATTTTATTTTTATTATTATATACATGGGTTAATTAGTTAGTTATATACATGATATATACATGGTAATATACAAGATGTTTTTGTATTTTTAATTTTGTAATCTTTATTTGATTTTTGTTTAATTCTTTTTATTTATTTTATTTACAAAACATAAAAAGGAATATTTACAAAAAGTTTTGGAAATAAAGAAATTTATTTACAAGGGGAAATAAATATAAGATAGGGGTTTATGTACATGGTGAAAGGTTGTTTTTAGATTTTGATTTTTAACTTTTTATTTTGTTTTTAATAGGCTATAAATATGTACAAAATATATACAAGTATTTACAACATATTTTTGGATGAGGAAAATATTATTTATTTATTTACAAATATATCATATGTGAGCACCCTATCTCCCTCTACTTGGCTTTTATGCGGTCAGGCCCATGCTGAGCCCTCCCTTGGGTTAGGTTGCTCAATATTTATTCTTAAATATTTCCCCCCTTTTTCTTTTTCATCTTTATTCTTTTATTTTGCAACAAAAACATGCTAATTATCTAATTTTTACAAACATGCATGCTTTTGCTAACTTTCCTATTTACACATATCTACATGCTGTTGCATAGGTTTTTGTAGCTAAAATATAAGAATAAAGAGTGATGAATGGGTATTCATCAACTTGACATACCAAGAAATACATGTGGAAATAATAGATAAAGATATCAAGAAAGTTGAGGAAAAAAGAGGTGCCTCTAGTTAAAGTATTATGACGGAACCAAGAGATTTGAAAAAGCCATATGGGAACTGAGGCAGAAATGAGAGGAAAATACCCCTTTTGTTTGAGTGATAACACTATGTGTTGTATATATTCATATAAATGAAATGGCGTGCATTTTCTTTAAGGTGTTATGGTTTCATCCTCTTTAAGGTTGTTATGCCATCATTATAAGTCTTCAAGGACGAGACTTCCTTTAAAGTTGTTATAATTGTAAAGTCTTGAACTTGGCATTTCTCGGATCCTATATAATAAGACCCGGCTCATCAAGAGGAAACCAACGGAATTCGTTTCGTGTGAATCGGACTTCGTTTCGATTTGTTATGATTTTCAGAA